>JAUDYN010000010.1:1200000-1800000 GCA_030407005.1 Desarmillaria ectypa
GTCCTCCACTGACCCTGGCGAGGCTGGTAGGCTTGTCCCTCCGCTTGAGGAGAGCACTGGTGCATTTGGACTTCTGGAAGGCCCAAAGGAGTCCTGCCTACTAGCCCCTGCCCATTGCTGATCACTCAGCAGTGTATCTGGTGAGCTGAGCTTGTTGGACTTGGTGGCAGTGCCAGCACCACCTGGCAAGTCCCGCACCTTGTCAGGGGCTCAGGAATTGTCACTACAGATACTCATGTCAGCTTCTTGAAGGAGGATGATGTACCTGTTTGTTTTCAATTCTTTGTTTGTCTTCGGCTTTGGGGTCTGTGAAGTCATAGAATAGATATTTATATTTGCATGTATTTGTCTATGTTTATAGGAATTAGTCTGACCTGCAGAAACTGAGGACTCACCTTCAGACTTGGTCGAGCAAGGGGAATTGAACCCTTGTTGACCTAGTCCTTTACTTCCTCAACCTTGGACATAACCGGCACCACTTCGTTAGTGGGCCCCAAGGATCTGATGTCCCTCAACTCTTTTCTCTTGGGACAATCTCTGCTCAGGTGACCCTTCTCATCACATCTGAAGCATCACCCCTTGATCTTTTGCTGATCAATGTTCATGGGCTTCTCTGCCCCTCCATATGCCATCCATCGACCAGTTCTGGCATCCTGACTGGTCCCACTATTGGCAGTCAGCTTTGAGGCTGAGGAACTTGTCGCCCCAGTGGTGGCTTTGCCGCTGGGCTGCTGTGGTTATGGGGGGTGGGAATCCTTCTTCTGCCTATCCTGGGGCATACTAGTGGTCTGGTCAAAGACCCATTTCTGCTGTCTTTCCTCATACATGTGCAAGATGTGCTCTTTCCATTCTGGGTACAAGCATGAGATATTGACACCCATGTTGGAGATGAAGGTGGTATAGGAGCTTGGGACTCCTAATTGTACCACCTTCACCATGGTGCCATGCTCTGCTTCATCAGTTCATCAGCCTACTAGCTTCGCTTCTTCTTCCAACTTCTGGAAGTAATGAGAGGTGGGCTGCGCTCCCATTCGAAGGTCGAACATCCTTTTTTTGTGGATCTCCTCAATGGTGGGGTCTCGAAATTGACACGAGACCATGTTAATGAAGTCCATCCAGTCAGGATATCAGAAATGGGCGGCGGTCCCATCATAGGCATCACTAACCCAGAATTTGGGTCTCTTGTAGACCCACCAGTCCTTGGCAGCTCCCTCAAAATGGGAAGTCATGAATAGTACCAGATGCAATGGCACCTGGAAATAGTGTTGGAACACTTCAAAGTATGCGATACAATTGCCAATGAAGCATTCAATGTCATCATGATCCCCTTTGAATGGCGAGGGAACCTTGACAAGAGTGGGTTTGATGCCCAGGTATGGGGCATCGACAGTGGCATTCCTGACAGGATTGGGAATGGGGTCGGGAGGACCCTTACCAGAGGGCAGTTTTAGGATCAAATATTAATCCAGCCTTGGACCTGGGTAACCTCTTGGCAGTTCTCCCAAGGGTCTGCCCCTCTTGGGCTCTTTCCCCTTCTCTTGATCATGGAGATAGTCCGTCATCATCCTGCAAGTGGACTCCTCCTGATCAAGCTCTTCATGCATTTCCATGATGTGTTTTTCTTTTTTAGCCAGCATGGTTTTCATCTGCTGGCAAATTTCTTCCACTGTTGCTGGAGTTCTTGACACCCCTGCAGTGGCGGTTCCTGCAGGGATGGTTTCTGCTTCCATGTCTTCTTCTGCCCCTGCAAAGAGAAGACTGCCACTCTGATAGGGGTGGTAGCCTTAGTGACGTGCCCTATGATGTGAGGGCAAATCAGGAAGTGGTTGTGGGTTTGTGACCAGGGTATCTGGGGGATGATCCGGAAATATTTCATATTGTGGCTGGTGGTAGTCCAGCCTGCTGTAGTAACCAGTGTCATAGGTTAATGTATCATACTGGGGCCTTTGCCCCCATCTACTCCTCTTGTGCCACCACCAATCTCCATAAGTGTCAGAGGGTTCGCTCCAATTTCCTCTGCTCCTCCTGATCTCAGGCTCGAAGCTCTGGAAATATATCCCCTGCAGAGAGGTGGAAAATACTCTAGTCCCAGTTTGCACATATCTGGGCACTGATGACAGCAGCTGGATCTGGACCCTGAATGGGGTCTCCTCGGTTGAGTGCCAGCCACTCATCCATTTCTGGTCTGGGCTCATCCCAGAGATCTCTTACTTTGATGTCTCAATGTTGAACTTCCCAAGCAGCAGTCCTGAAGGGACTGAATAGCCTTCGATTGACCTTGGAGAGGTTAGGCTAGATGTAATCCTCCCATTTGGGTTAAAGGGGTCATTGGAGGCACTGGGAGTGGCTGGGGCCAGAGCATCATACTCCCTGTCAGACTCATCATCAGAGAGTTCAATGACAGGGAGTGAGGAAGTGGAGATAGACTCTCCTTGTGGCCAGTTTTCATGGCCCCAGGGGCTGTATGGGTGATTCCGATCCATTGTGGGATCATTGGGGTTTCAGGGTCCATGGTAGGACCCATTGTTGCTGTCAGGGGAGGGGGAATGGGAACATACATGCCAGTGTTGCTGGCAGAAGGTGGGAGTTGCAGGATGAGGGGGAGGACTGGGGTATTGGGGGGGGGGGCATCATCATCCTGAGCCTGAATGTTCTGCACATATTCTTGGGCTGCAGTGGAGGTGAGGGTGGGTCATTTCATCTGGTAGCAGAGTAGAACTGCCCATGCATTATAGATGCAGGCAGAGGAGGGCCTGGGAATTGGGGGCCTCTTATCATTGGTGCTTCCTTTAGAGGAGGAGGTAATTGTGAAATGGGCCCAGGGACAGATGAGTGGTATCACCTCTCGTCATCCCAGTTGGATGGTGGGTAGCTCCCAGGAAAGCTCATGCTCCGGGTGCTGCAGGGGTTAGGGTGAGAGATTTGGTCAGCGAACTTGCCTCTGTTGGAGAAGGGTTCTGATTTCTTCCTTATAAAGTAATATGGCAAGGACCATAAAAAAAGTTAAAAGGATAGTGCCACTGAGAGATATGGTTCTGGGTTCTTGTCAGTTTTCCTTGTTGGGCATGAGGAAGTGCTTCTTTACAGCTAGCATTTAAAGAAGCAGAAGATTAATCTTTCGACTAATGTTAGGGCCTGTCTTAGGCACGTGACTTGGGGCATCAGCTGATCCCTCTAGGCTGTTACGCATTCGAACAGTTACCCAGTTGAGAGATTTAGGCTGGGCCTTTAGTGTGGTGTGAGTAAGAAGTATATGGATTAAGTTTAGTTGAAAGATAGAGTACAACAGTGTAGTTTACTCTGTTTATATACTATTTCTATGGTGATATATTCAGGTAAAATGGTTCAGTCAATGCTGGAATGGTGTCAAAGACAGATAGTCTGAAAAGATCATTGGTCCAATAGAAAGCATCTGGGGTGACAGATAGTGAGAATGAGGGTATGCATTGGCGAGTGCTTGGATATGAGTCAGAATCGATGGTAGATTAGATGGCTGAGTCATAGATATGACTCAGATAAGATAAGATAAGATAAGATAATGGAAAAATCATAACAGTGAGTCAACCAAGAGATTGAGAAATATCTCCAGATCTTTGTCAATCACTAACAAAATGACTGGAACAAATAGCTACCCCTCACTGAGTTCACTCATAACAACTGAATACACTTGGCCATAGGCAAGAGTCTATTTATGACATTGTATAGCAGAAATCCATGACTCATCTCTAATTTGATTTGAGAAACCCTGTTCACCAATCTAGCAGCTATGAAATTCATGGAAACTATGGTGCAAGCCCATAAGGAAGTAAATGAGATATTGGAGAAGGCAACCATATAGATGAAGAGATAGTACAACAAAAAGAAGCAAGCAGCATGGGAATACAAAGTTAGCAACAAGGTTTGGCTTGATACTGCCAATCTTCATTATCTTCAACCAAAGAAGAAGCTCAATGACAAAAGAACTGGACTATTCAAAATCATCAAAAAAGCTAGTGCAGGAGCCTACAAACTAAGGCTACTGCCTCATTGGAAAATACATTCATAGTTCAATAAAAAACTGTTAACACTATATGTTGCACTCTCATACTCCAACCAACAACAGCCACCACCACCATGTCTGGATCTTGTAGATGGACAAGAAGAGTATGAAATTGAAGAAGTGTTGAACTTGCAAACCTGTCAGGTATAAGCTAAAAAGAGATAATGGTCAAAGGTAGTCACAGACTATCTTGTCAAGTGAAAGGGCTGGACTCAGGAACATAATTTCTGGGTTAGAGAAACCAAGATAGCAAATACATAGGAGGCAATTGCCAGGTATAAAAGAAACATCAATCAGAAAGTAATTATTGCCAAAATTGTAACACAGGAAAAGGTGGTGGTTGTTATTCTTGATCATGAGTACTCAGGATAAGGAGATGTAGTCTACCTAGCCTAACAAAAAGATGGAGTCCAAAGATGAATAGTTAACCCAGATGTAGACCAATAGAAAACATTGATTGACCAGTATTAGGTCAGTCAAGCAGAGTCATAAAATGACACCCCCAAAGAAGAATCTTAGTAGTCAGAACAACTGCTTTAACAAGGGGGTAATGTTATGATTTTTCTATTCTTATCTTATCCCACATCTTATTAACATCTTTAGATCATGCTACTACTATGACTCATCCCAGCCATGCTCTAAACATGTGATTCTCATTCTGTTTATACATGAACCCAGTTATATTTAGTTTATCAGTTATGTATATAAGAAAGCTAGTTTATATTGTATGTTCTCAATCTTTCAACTAAAGTTTACTTCTACACCACACCTTCTCCATAAGATCCCAAGATTATAGTCATATCCTTCTGAGTGACTATCTAAACACGAGGCAGCCTTTAGGATTATGCATATATGAAGATCACATAGAATGTGGGTCTAACAGCACTCTACACTTCTGCATCCAAATTATTCAAGGATACCATCAAATAGATTTATAAGTAAACTAAGACTGCCTTGCACAAAGTAGCAGAACAAATGAAGATCCAATACAATAAGAAGAAGAGAACCACTGTCAAATATCAGATAGAATAAAAAGTCTGGCTTAACACCACCAACCTCTATCTGTCCCACTCAAAGAAGAAGCTTGATGATAAGTGAGTCAGCCTCTTCACTATTCTTGAAAAGTGTGACCTTTCTATGTATAAGCTAAAACTTCTGCCTGCTTGGAAAATATATCCTGTCTTTAATAAGACACTCTTTACTGCATATATCTCATCAGCATTCCCAAACCAAGAACAGCTGCCTCCTCTCACTGGACATTATTCATAATAAAGAAGAATATGAGGTTAAGACCATCTTTGATGATAAACCCTGCAAAGTCTATGGAAGAAAAGATAAACCATTAAGAATGATCACTGATTACCTTATCAAATGGAAAGGCTATAGACCAGTGGAAAACTAATGGACAGCCAAGAAATATCTGGGCAATGCAAAAGAAGCAATTGTCAAGTATCTCAGTATCTCAAATCCAAAGGAGCTGTTGAAGTCTAAGCTATTGTAGTTACACCCACAATAGCCATAATCATTATCAACATCAGATTCAAGAATCCCAAATGGCAGTACTTAGTTAAGAGGGATTCCACTAAAGAAGCCCTCTTGAGGGACTGGTGGTCAGGTTATAATGACAGTCAGGATGCCTGTCTTAATGAGGGAGTATTGTTATGATTTCTATTTCTTTTCTTATCTTATCATGGTGCCTATCTTATCATACCTAATCTAGATGCCTATTATGGATCATAGACTGGTTGTCTCATCATTACTGAATGACTATAGCAATTGTGCTACAGCTTATGATGCTCACCCACCTATCACCTTGCACTTATTATTTCATGCATGGTTACTGTATGGACACCTCTATTATTAGACCTAGGACTCTAGTATATAAGTAGCATAGCTCTCACTGTATATTCTCCAGCTTTAAGCTAAAGTTTATCTATACTGAAATTTCTCAAGACTCACTCCTCTTGCTCAGACTAAGTGTTATACTCTTCACTCTTGGTGTTTAAACACTAAGCAACTCATTGGGTGATTGTATGAACATGATACAGCCCTTTGTTTACACTTGCTTGTTATACTAGAGTTCAGGTCTAACAGAAGTAGTATAAATATGAAAGAACAAGTTCTTTACATCTGGCTTTACCAGCCTGGAGTCTACCCTGCACAATACCTAGGATTCCAACATTCCAGAATCACAGGAACCCATGCAGAGAAACATACATGAAACAGCACACTTTTTGCACCATGAATAGGCAAAACAAAGCAGAAATGATATCCAGTGGTTGTTCATCTGCTCATGCAGGGTATGGTTGGTAATCTCCAGTCTCATATTCTCACAAGGTGAAATTTATGCACAACACCATCATACAAGTTGGAAGTTCACAAATGGCAAAAATGTTATCAAGAAAGTATTCTTTCTTTCTTTGATATTTACTTATGTATATCTGCTACTAGGTGCAGTCTCTCAACCAGAGGACCAGAATAGGTTGGAGCATTAATGAAAGCAGAAAACATACATTGTTCTATGCCCAGACAAAGGAGCTTGCAATTTGTCCACTGCTGGTGCTTTGCTTAAGGCTGTATCTGCCTCTTGTTCTCTTACAGCTCAGATTGTTTTCGGCCAACAAACTTTATATTTGAATGATTTCATCGTGTCCACCATATATTCATCATGTCACAATAGGGAAAGTGTATCCTACTCCAGATGTCACAAGGCATCCAACATCTTCGTATCATGATCTTTCAGTATAAGATCATACTCCAACGCGCCAGAAACCCCACACAAGCAAGAGGCCAAATGAAAAGGATACCTGACCTCTCCAACCTTCCCCGCCCAGTCGAAATCAATAAACCTGACCCTATCACCCCTGTTCTCTCCTTCATCTTCATCAGTCGCATCGGTAATCATAATATTTGGCCTGCGAAGATCTCCATAAACAAGGTCTTCATTGTGAAGCGCATTGAGACCCTTCTTGATAGCCTTCTTGATACTCCCCGGTAGGGGTCCATCGCGGTAGGCATGCACAAGTGTTTGACCTTGGATGTACTCCATAACAACCATCTGCAGCTTGCCGTAGGAGACGCCATACCCATCAATTGGTCCAACATAGAGAAGCTCTGGCGCCAGCCGAAGGTCCACCAAAAGTCTGTGCGCTTCTTTGCCATAACGCTCGACGAACTTGACCGTGACCTTCTTCCCCCCCTCCACATCCAAAGTGGCTAAAAATGTCACACATGTAGCATCCAATTCCAGTGGTGAACTGTAGGTAAAGCTGACGTTCTCGTTATTGGATCGGTAAGATGTGATGTAGGGGAAAAAACGAGGATGGGGCTGGTTCTCTTCGAGAGGCTGGGGTTTCAGGTCTTTGTAATAACTTTGAAGCTCTTTAATAGAACTTTGGAGGGAGTAGAGGATACGGGCAATGCGAAGGATATGGTCGTCGTCATTAACACGACTGTTGCCAAGCCACAGGTAGTCTGTAAGACGTTGGACGATGATCTGGCTGGTGAACACAGCTCCTACTATTATCAGCCATGGTCCTGCTAGTCCGACAATGAAACAGGGACAGCAGGAGCCCTCACGAATTTTCCGACGCTGTGAGAGAGAGAGAGTACAGTCAGTGAAGGCGGCAATACGTGGTGACACGAGAAGCCTACAGTTCCATCAGCCCAAAACTTTATATAGGAGAAGGAACCCTGGACGGAGGGCTCTGATTCGCCCGCTCCAAGTTCACTCTTCTCCTCTACAATGACGACCGCAGCCGTTTCATCGACAGTCGTATCTCCACACAAAGCGATGTGGTCTGCCGATGTACGATCCAAGTTAACGACCTGGAGGAAGGATTGCTTCAGGGTTTTGGATAACAACGTCCGGCTCTGCTGAGTACGTAGTTGTTCGGAGACCTGGATGGCAGAGCTGGAGCGCATGAGACTGGCGGTATCACGGACGACAGCTTCAGGGATGTCAATCTCTGTGTCCGCAAGCTTAGCGCGAAACCGAGCAAAGACGGGATGAAAGAGTTCAATGGGAGGTGCGATCGTTTGTTTGTGCTCGGTTGCATTGTAACGCCCATCCAAAATGGGAAGGATTTTACCCTGATGTGCGTTATAAGACTTGGATTGCGCGTTGACGGACGGACTTTGGCCCTTACTGGCACCAGCGACAACATTTTCGTACTCTGAATATGCAAAACCAAGATTTGGAACGTGGTTATAAAAGAAATATTAACACACTTTGGGCGAGCACTTCTACGAAATCTCCGAGTTCAGCCTCTTCTTCTGGTAATATGGGGCGAGCGCGCGCAGCCTGCCGCTGAACCTCGATGATTATGTGTGTGTTTTTGACTGGCCCACCCGACTGACGCCGACTGATCTCAACAATAGATTCGACGGTTTGGTCAAAATTTGCACGTTTGGCGACGTCACTGAGCCCCCGGTCTGCCAGTCGCGCCCTCAAAGTTTCTGCCGTTGAAGGCCCTAAGGGAAGGAATACATTTGGCTGCAAAGGGAGGTTAAGCAAGGTACAACGACAGGAAAGAGTTGAATGTTCACGCACCAGCCAGACGACAACGCACTGCGCTGGTATATGTGAGTACTCGCTTCCGACCTGCTTTATGAGGTCTAGCATGTCCTTGTCATCACTAATCGCGATTTTGATAGGGGAATTCTGGACTTCATCGTCCTGTATGATAATTCCGTACACAGTTTGGTTCGTTGGCATTGTGTTGGTGGGTAGTCTCGTGGTTTAAGTTAGGGTTCAAGTCGCGTGAAGCGCGTAAAGTTGCCTTTGTTATCGTGATGTGACCCCCTGAAAAGCAAGTCACGCAATGAACTGGCTCGGCCTTCCCTGCCTGGTTCGGCTGAGGTGCTATCCACGTGGTTCGGTCCCCCGCAAGCGCGTAGGCTGTGTCGGCAATGCCTTCCCTTGAGGCTATTAAATCTTTGATGAAGTCGAACCAGTTTGCCCAAAACGATAAATTCTGTAGTGTTTAATGCTTTTATTTTCGCTCCGAGTTCCCTGCCCAACTCTTTCCCCAGCAGCCAGCCATTGCTAATCTCTTGGTTGAACTCTCGTACCTGCGTCGAATAACAGGTGGCCGTGTCCATGTCGGCCGTGAACGAACAGGCAAGTTGCAGCGGGTAACGAAAGAGGTATCCTGGCATGCATATACACGGTTTGAGATCGTGAAAATCTACTGAAAAGGATGTTCGACGAATATTGGTATCGCAGCTAGTAGACCTAGATCTGGAATAAGTTGAAGCGAAGTCAGTTGAACGTGTGGCACACCTGAGCTGTTCCTCCATGCAAGTCGCTTAGTTCATCCAATAGATATTGACCGTGATGACGATTCGTTTTCTTGACCAAACATGCTCAGGAAGGGAAAGTATTCGATTGTTAATCTGGCTGTTGATAAGTTTGAAGCCTGGAACTCGGAAATACATGATAACGCATTGATATTGCACTGCAAAGCCATGCTTGCTCTCATTTCAATCTCTCTAATCTTGCCTGGGAAAGAACGGCGGCTTCTTCAACGCTTGCATTAGGTGCTCCTTCGCCTTTGGGGGGTGCATCTCGAGCCATAAAGGTTAGATGAATGAGGGAAGGGGAAAGCCTAGAAGGGTTGGAAGCGACGCGAGGCCATCGGAAAGGCCGGACTCAGGCGGGAAGGCAGCAGCCACGTGAGCTGGCAGTGTGCCGAGCTGCCGGATTTGATTAATTTACATTATCTTCGTAACATTAGTCGAATAACCGTACATAATCAAACGTTGAATATAAAGCCCCATCTGCGTCTCATTGCAGCCCAGGAAGATGAGTGGCTCATACAAGTTCGTACTTGAGAGCTCCGGAGGTTTCAAAGCAGACCGATAGAGTATTAGCCTGCCTCTGTTCTCCGTTGCCTCTGACAAAATAATATGTTGTGTACAAAGCCCGAGTATACTGTCATTGTACGGAGAAGCCAGAGTACCGCTCAAGACAGGATACATATTACAATACACGCAACAAAGCAAAGTACACGAGTAGGTCTATACACACTGTATCACGTATCCATCTCTATCCAATCGTCTTCCCCATCTACATCCGTCCCTCCTCCCCTCTCCATAAGCCCCCCAATGTCGCTCACCCCGAATCCCAGCCCAAGTTCCTGAACCAACCTGACCCTCTGCCACGTATCATCAAACACCACCCTGCTCTGGAAAAACTTCCTCTGGGACTGCTGGTTATGCGCAACATCAAAGTACTGCCCCGTAAGCAGACTCATGCGCTGTTTCAGGCGACGACGATGACGCCTTCGCCCGATGGATTCATCAGAGTCCCACGACTCGTCGTCCGATGAGGACGAGGCTGTATCGGATTCCTGCAGTTTGTACACAAACCGCGTGTGCTCTTGGAATCGTTTAGTATCAGCTGGCAGTCATAAAACCCAACAACTTACGAGCTAGCCGCTCATCCAGCTGGTCCTGGACATCGCTCTCCTTGCCAAAGCCCAGATGCTCCAGCAGGCTCTCTCTAGGCGTGTCATGCATACCAACAGACGGAGCACTGTTAAGCTCCCGGAGGTGTTCGAGTGCGTTTATCCTGCAAATGGCATCAAACTAATACGTCAAGAAGTAAAAGAACGCGTACCGGACTTGCTCCAGAGACCCGTCCTTGACGTTCATGTCTTCCATATTGCTAGCTACAACTTCCAAGCGATAACGGGGACCAAACCATTCAAAGTATTCGTTCCAGGGAAGGTTGGGGTCGATGGTATCCTCTATACCTAATGCACAGGCCGTTTCATACGTCCATGTCCGCGCAACGTTTTTAACAGTGTACCCGCCTCCACCGAGGAGTATCAGGGGTACATTTTTCTTGCGTAGGTACTGAACACAATGGGCGTGTCCATGCATTGTGAGATTTAAACAACCAAGTTTGTCTCCCGAAAGAGAGTCTGCGCCACATTGGAGAACGACAGCGTTCGGCCGAAAGACTTCTAGTATTTTATCAACAACCTACAAATCTGTTTAAGATAACATGACCAGTAAAAGGACATTTGACGCACTGGTTCAAATATACTTTGGAAGGATTCGTCCGTGACCCCGTCCTTTAACGGAACATTGACGGCATATCCCTTCCCTCTTCCCCTTCCCTTGTCCTCTTGAGTGCCCGTACCGGGAAAGTACTCACCATACTTGTGAAAACTACAGGTCATGACACGATCAGTGGTGTAAAAAGCCTCCTCGACGCCATCACCCTAGTCATACGGTCAGAAGGCAAATTAAAAGGTAGAGGAAGACAATACATCTGCCGCTCAAATAAGCGCAAGAACAGGAGTTGAGGGAGAAGAACTCACGATGACAGTCTATGTCGACATATAGAACACGAGGATATGCACGTAAAAGTTCAAGTATACCGAGAACGATATCGTTGATGTAGCAGAAACCAGACGCCTCGCGTTTCTTGGCATGGTGAAGTCCTCCGGCCCAGTTTATGCATATGTCGGAAGCACCAGAAGTTATACGACGAGCAGCAGCTACCGAAAAGAGTCAATAAAGGAAAGTTATTGATGACTAGACGTACCCATAGAGCCTCCTGCTGATATTGAACAAAACTCGAACACGCCCTCGAACGGTGGGTTGTCTTCCCCAACAAGGACTGTTGAGGCTTTAGTAGCAGGAATTTAGATGCTTGAAGTTGCTCACAGCGCGTTCCGTGGTACGTCAACTCCTCGGACGTTTCAGGGGTGACGCGGTTGAGGAAGTGGACGTATTCGTCGGTGTGAAAGGCGGTCATGGCTTCCGGAGATGCGCGTGGTGGTTTCTACTGCAATATTGAGAAATAAATAACAGGAAAAGTTACCTTGGCTCACTAGGACATGCATCTTGGGTAACATTTCATACGCTGTAATGAGGTCGTGGGCGACCCGCATTCGGTGGGGCTTCATGGGATGTCCAAGGCCATAAGTGTACGCTCCGACGTCGGCTGGCAGAGCTTTGAGAAACGAGATACAAAGAATATCAGAGGCACTGACAATCGTAGTAGTAGGAGACGCGTTTCTTGGACATGGTGGCAGGCGAATGAGATGGACCCCATGTCACCCGTAACAAGGCGTGACATCTTTCACATCTTTTCCTCAGTACCACAACCATGTCCACAGACAACGACCCGTTCTACCTCAGGTTCGTCCTTTATATCCTGTGCCGTTACGGATATTAAGCTTATATCTGCTTTCTTAGATACTAGTACGTTCCCTCGATGCGCTTTTTCTGACACTATCCCTTACGATTCCCCAGTACCGGCCATTCAGGTAAACACGGCCACGAATTCCTTGAATTCGAGTACTCGCATGGTCGTCTGCGATATGCCAACAACTCCAACTACCGCAATGACAGTCTCATCCGAAAAGAAAGTAAGTCTGGACGTGTCGTTCCTAATCTGCTGCTGTTAACACAGATTTTCAGTGTGGATCGGGCCGATGGTGGTGAAAGAGCTGAAGAGGATCGTCGAGTCTAGCGAAATCACCAAGTACATTTCCGTCCGTCTTGCTCTGCCTTCAATTGACGTCTTCCCAGGGAAGATGACACGAACTGGCCCAAGAAAAATATCGTTGGAAAGCAGGAGCTGGAGATACGTGTTGGCAACGACCATATCGCATTCGAGGTGAGTTGGCATGGGCTCCTCGTTCTCTCGGCCTTCAACGCTGACACCACAAAAGACTGCCAAGATCGGGTCCTTGGTCGACATTCAGGACAGCGAGGACCCAGAGGGGCTCCGTGTGTTCTACTACCTCGTTCAGGATTTGAGGGTAAGCCATTCGTCGCTACATCGTCCTTGCGCTATGTAACCAGCCTTTACAGTGTCTTATATTCTCCTTGATTTCATTGCACTTCAAAATCAAACCCATCTAACGGAATTGATGGCATGTTTTCTTGTAAACGGATGCGATGGATTGAGCGTACTGCTCAGTACCGCAGGGCAGCGCTCGCACCGATGTACATCCATTCATTTACTCCACAATCGCTTGTTCTGATGTTTTTTGCTTTGTGCTCACAAGTCTCTGGGTCCTTCAACCCCCGCTATCTTCAAGAAAACGCGCAAGTTACCTACGTTGTACGTCTGCTTCTCTAGCATCCAGCTGCAGTTGACTGACAGCTGTTCCAGTGCTATAAAATTTGATATATCTTTGTATTGTCGTTATATGTTCCAATTGCATTATTTCCTTGCTGGAAGCCTATATAATAAAATGAGCGCTTTAGGATAGAGATCTACGCTTTGCAGACGTCAAAGGCTGACAAAAGAAGGGAATGAAATTTCCTCATGCAGGCAAAAGAGATTCACGTGATACGCGCGCTGTGGCCACGGTGCCAAACATACGCAATCCCGCCATTACGATCTGCTCCTCACCCTGGCGTCCCGCAATCTGGGCTCCTCACCGCCATGGCCAACGATTCACCGCCACAGAGCCTGGCGCTATCTGATATAATGCACACCCTGTCTCCGTCTCCGGGCCCTCAACATATGGAACAGTCTCAGTACGCCAATGGTACAGATACTGAGGAAAGAGCTAGATCGCTCGACCCTCCGCAAGAAATAGACTTGAAGAGCTACAGAAACAAGCTAGCTGAAATGGGCCTCTTGTCTGGCGAGAATGAGTCTGCAACACCTCATGAACTTGAGCTTGCGAACATGGTATGTCTTTTCTCCGTAGAATTTAGATTTGTACTCAAATGTACATTTGTAGGTACTCAGCTTGATTGATGCGAGACAGTGGGACCCAACGCAACTTTTTGAACAGGCTGAGACTATTTCCGGGTTGATGCAGGAGCGAGAACTTATGCTTCAGCTATTTTCGGAAGAACGAGCTCGGTGGAAGTCTGAGAAGGAAGGGTGGGAGAGATCTGCAGAAGCGCTCATATCCCAGAAGACGAAGGAGGCTCCTGATACGTTCAAAACCGAGGTAAGGAACTCTCGAATACGTACTGGGTACACTGCTAATCCTGTATTGAAAGCAATTGACATATTTCAACTCGTTGTTAGAATCAGACAACAAAGCGAAAACTGAGAAGGTGGATCCTTTTCTTCTTCTCCTTTCTTTAATCTCCTAAATATGCACATAGCTTCAAGATACACTTGCCCGACTTTCCTCGCTAGAAGCAGAACTTGCCAAATTAAAACCGATTTTATTACTCCAGCCGTTTTCTCCCTCTGCTCGGCCATCTCATTCTGCGTTGGTCAATGCATCGACCTACCTTTCATCTCTCCCTTACCCTGCCGCGACTGGAGATAGTGCTCTAGTTGCACAGAAGCAACGGGGCGCGCGGAAGAAGAAAAAAGACAAGGATTTGAAGGCTCCCCTACCCGCACATGGAGGAAGCGATGAAGATAAGCATGCTGAAACTGCCCTTGCTGATTCTTGTGTTGCAGCCAAATCAGATACTGAAGGGTCCGGTGAACAGTCAGCACTTACATCGACCCTTCCCGCGTTGGATCCATCTCTCTCAGCCTCGAATACCAATGGCCAGACTTCCTATCTCTCCGCAGCGCAGGATTCGATGACGTCTTCCCCACAGTCTCGACATTTCAGATTCGCCGTCGATATTTACGCACATCTTCGGCCGAAAAATGTTCAGAGCTCTGTGCCCGCATCATCGTATACAATAATCCCTCCTTCAGGCCAGACAGTTTACAGCAAGAAGGGCCGCCCAGCAAAAACAAAAGAGACAAACCCACCACAGCCCGCTGCATTGACATCTGATGCACGCACCGAACACATATTACTTGCTGCGCGAAAGATCGGCCGACAACGAGCCACCATCATTTCTAGCGTCGCACAAGCAGAACGACAACGGGATATCGCACGTGAACAAGAGAGGCTAGAGAAAGAACGCGCATCGGAACGATCAAGACCCGCAGCCGCAAGTGGATCGTCGTCTCATTATCGACGCGATGCTGGTGTGACTAGTCCACGAACGCCGAAACGAGGAAGCGCACCCAGTGTTGCCCCTGCAAGCGGGCCGAACCACTATCTACACGTAGCGGGCAGTCCCAGGGGGGTGCCCACGGGATACCTGTACACACCGAGTCCTGGGGCAGGGCTATATCAGCATTTGCTGACACCACAAGCCAGACAGGTTGGACGGCGGCCGAACCAATCGCCAGCTGCAGGGTCGAGCAAGAACCCGCCTACGCCGCTGGATTCGCTCGTGGATGCTGCTCTTACTATGGCAGAGGATAGTCCACCCGGCCGGAGGAGAAGGAGAGCGGCGTCGCCGGAGAGCCCGTTACAGAAAAGACGGCGTGTGAGTTCAGCACGGGCGAATGCGAATGCGAATGCAAGTGCGAGTGCTGGAGTGTCAAGTTCGCGGACGCGTAGTGCATTGGACGTTCTGGCGGATCAAGCTGCGGCATATGGGGATCTTGCTGACAAGGAGAAAGAGAAAGAGACTGCTGGGGAGCAGACTGGTATGCGCAGACCGCGCGCTACTCGAGCACGCCTGGGGAAGGGCAAGGAGCCGGCCGCACCGAGGATTATTTCTCCTGCGCCGAGGGTGATTGAGGATCGGCCTGGTGCTGAACAAGCGAAGAGGAGATGTCGTGCTGAAGGTGATGAAGATGCTCTGGTGCATGATGATGGGAACGGAAAAAAGTATGGAATAGAAGAAGAAGAGAAGGCTGAGGTTCCTCGAAGATCATATTCTCCTCCATCAGCGCCGCCGCTGCCGCCCCCAGACATCAGCGGACCTGGACCCGATGCTGACGTTGATGCCGATGGGGACATTGATCCTGATATTGACATGGAACCTAGTTCGTCACCGCGGCTAGCGTCGAGCGCTTTCCCGCTTGGCCAGGAAGCCTTTGGTATGTGCCCATTCTGATTCAAAGGGACGTGCTTTGTTGATTTCACTATCACTAGGACACAACCACCACGGTGGTGTCGCACCCTGAATGTGGGTAAGTTTACGATGTTATCGTATGTGATGGGAAGTCTCTAACGGATGTATTTTTAGGTATAAAAACCCATTATACTAGCTCGCGATCGAATATCGACGAGCGTTCGTTCGTTCATTTAAGTCAACCCCCCCTTGTATTATAAGGAATCTGTTTGCTGGATATAATTTTTGACTTATTGTCTTACCGTCTGTGTGTGTCTTGCGTGTTGTATGTATTGTTTTTGATGGATTATTATACATATATTATTTTGGGGTGTATAACCTGATGTAGCTATCACCTACTAGCATCTCAGTACTGTTAATCAAATTGCTGCTAAGTGTCACACGGTTCCTGGGAACGATCAATTTTTTTCACGCAAAGGGTAATGCTGGGTTACTTGTTTTTGCCGTAGAGGACCCAGTTATCATGACCATGGTGAACGTAACGTCACTACCCGAACACTCTTGCCTCTTCCTCTCACAGTACCACCGTGACCTAGTACAAAACGTATAAAAATGCTTTCTCTTCCGAAACTCGGTGCATCTATGATATTTCCTGTTCTATACTTTTATTTTCTTTGACTGACTGCTACCAGTCATTGGCAATCAACGATGTCTCGTCGTTATCTGCCCTGTGGATCTCCGGGAGTCGCGCAGCAAAGGCTCTATTTCTCTTGCACCTAGCGACATTCAAGGACCGTCACAGATATTTTACTCGCCTCATCTGCGCTTTGGGCCGGGTATTTTTCACGATAGACGACTGTTCGGAGTTCCCAGGGCACTATAGATCGACTCTTCGAAGGCGATGGTCAGAGAGCAGATACTGTTGATGATGTCGCTCAGAGGATGCCGTCTCTATGAATTTATGTGCCTTGACACCCTCTTTAGACTCTTCTCGACTCGGATGCACTATCCCCCCCAGCCTACTTACACCGGCGTTTCTGCCGCTGTCCTTCGCATCATGGAACACCTGGCTTCATTGAAAAAGTCACTATACTGTCGAGCACTTGGTCTATAGGAGTTGTAGGCCCCCGTGGCCAAAAGGTCAAGACTATCTTAGTGTTTGTAGCAGTCAATTTTGGCGCTGCAACTGAAACGACCGCTGAAAAGTTTAGCTAGGATAATGAATCCATCTGTATGGCATATGGTCAACTCACTGGTAGGTCGGGCTTGCCGAAAGAATGAATTGTTTCTCTTGTTCTTGAACTTTGATCACTTTGGGTCCGGTTTCTGCATTCCTGTACGCAGCTCTCGAACGACTGCAAAGAATTCAATATCTTCCCTTGTCCGGCTCCGAGGTGACAGAGGCAAGCTACTACCCTATCAATCTGCCTTGAAGCCTCTGGTCCTCTCAAGTAAGATGTCGTATGAGCCATCACTTCGTTCATCTTCTTCCACTCATCCAAATAAACACCTTCGTGCCATGGAGAACGTTGAACCTGAAATATACGCCGTCACTACCATATTCCTTGGCTAGTTCGTCCGCTACGCTTTCACAGTCGGTCGTGATATGCTGCAAGACCCTAATGAGCTCCAATGGCAGGACCTTCTCTATTCCTTTGGGCTGCTGGAACCCACTAGCACCAGGATGGCCTGTTCCGCCGATGCGTCGATCGCCTCCAAACAGCTCTTTGGCTTCGTCTCTGACCTCCTTCGTGGGATTATTGAACCCCAGGCCGGCATCCACATAATCGGGCCTGAAACCTCCAGGCCCGACAATCTTGATTGCCTTGAAGAAAGTTGGTGCTGCTGTGGTAGCGCGCGCGGCTTCCTATATCTTGCAGTCTGGACCTTGGTTGGGAAGTCCCTGATATGTGCGGAAACGCTGGGGAGAACTCTGGTTGATTGCGGTTATGGAGCACACGAAACTGTCGAGACGAATGAGGGCGACATCTTGAGAATGGAAAAATGATACGGAACATACGCGTTTCCTTTCGAGTTTCTTCCGGCGTTGGGATCCAACAGCTTCCAGTCGTTGCTGTACCCAGCTTAGTGGACATCTCTTTCTCCAGTGTAGTCGCCTTGAACTTGCCGTCGCTGTAGAAAGGTTTCCTAGAACACCACGCTAGATATTTTGTTGTAGCTTTGAAGAGCTTCTTTGGTGGACATTTTTAGTCTCCCTAGCATGATAGCGATCAGTCTAAAGAACGACGCTTCTTAATATTACTACATCATATCTCACCCTCCGTTCACAGGTATATCCGAGGTGTCGTGTTGATAGTCATCGATAATTGTGGAAGAACAGTATCCTATACAGCACAAACATTGGTTTGATGGTAGAAGCATTACTCCATGGGAAACTACTTCGGATCTTCTGTGCACTCATTTTCTGTACTGTGTTCGAGTGTAATGCTGACATGATACTTGTAGCGTAATACGTAAGTCTGCTACGATTTTATGACACGCTGATGACATCACTACCCGAACACTTTTAAACGCATCCAGGACTCACACTCTTTTTCTCACAACCACCACAATGGCATCCATTATCGCAGGAGCAGCACACACCGCCCACTCAACCGCAGCCTCCCTCCTCAGCTCTGCCCAAATTCACCCAGGCAAAAAGCTACCACCCTTGAAAGTGAAAGAGACGTCTCCAGAACATGCTGAGACGGTCGAGCTGAGTGGGACGACCATCATCGTGAGAACAGTCCATGAATGCGTTGTATCGTGACTAAATAACCAACAGGTCGGTGTCCCAGGAGCGTTTACTGGAACATGCAGTGCCCAGATTCCAGGATATATCGACAATTACGAAGCGTTCAAGGCCAAGGGCGTAACTGGGATATACGTCGTTGCGGTCAATGACCAGTTCGTGATGAAGTGAGTCTAAGACATGGTGTATGCGCCAGTGCTGACCCTCATCTAGTGCTTGGAAAGAGAAACTTGCTCCCAATGGTACCCGTATGTTTTACCCGCTGCCAATCGCGAGTGTGGGCTGACAGTTGTTCGTCAGCTATCCATTTCCTAGCCGACGACCAAGGCGAGTTTGCTGGTGCCACGGGTTTGATCTTCGACGCTTCACCATTGTTGGGAGGACCTCGTTCAAAGGTACGAGCAACCCTTCATACTATTCTTGTCCTGCAATTGACATCGCCCATAGCGCTATGTCATGATTGTAAAAAACCACGAGGTCGCGTCGGTTGCAGTCGAGGAGGATCCAGGCAAGGTCACCATTACAGATGCAAAGACGATACTGGCACAGTTGTAGACTGAACAAAAGTGAAAGTAGGAATTCAAAGTGTACGATATTTTGTCGAGAGCGCTAGCCGTGAAAAGCCCTTCAAGATCCTATGCAGCCGTCGAGCATCTTTCATCAGTAATCCTCAGGAACGACCTCCATCTTTTTAGTTCTGCGTCGGCGCGGTAGAGGTGCCAGTTTGCCAGTAATGCGATCCAACGCGTGTTGTCCGTCACCGCAATAGTCAGCTTTCTCTTTGGCTATGCTCTTCTCTTCGAGTCGCACCTCTTTGAAGCAGATACGCTGCCGTGTGCTCTTCATGTAAGATACTGCACGATCAGGAGAGGGTTCTGTTGGCATGCTCAAGATAAAGTAGCTCCAAGAGGCGATGAATACATACGCACCGGAGAACAGCAGTTCCGTACCCAGCAAAGTTTCATGGCAACCTTTGAGTACCGTTCCAGCCAGCTGTAAAAATGGCGTCGGGGTATCCAGACCCTAGAATAGAGTGAATGGTGGCTTTACTGCGAACAGAGGAAATACTGACAATCAGATGGTAACTGTAGCAGCTCGGGATAAGAGATGGCTCGACATGTCCCAATTCTAGGGTAACGTAGAATATCTCTTCTTCTTCCTCGTAGTCGTCGTCTAGTCCGAATTGGTTGACTTGGTAGTAGCCCGGGCAAAGCGACATCGTGGTGAGAGAGAGAGAGAGAGAGAGAGAGCGGGTGGTGTTTACTACGCCAAACAAGAGACCCTCTTCCTGGCTACCGTGACTGCGCCTGTTAATAATCTCGTTTGGCAACAATAAACGTTGGTGAATGGAAGGACATCAACCTCTGGATGGCAGACTCGATGCCGTACTAAAAGGCGGCCTCCCCGCCCTCTTCAGCCGTGGTACCCTCCGTCTCTCTTTACGCCTTCAAGTACCTCCCTCCATCGATTGGCAGATTGCTGACGGTGACGTGGCGAGGATTAAGAAGATGCAAGAAGAAGGTGTGGACCTCACGATATGCTATGGTAGGTTTTCTGTGCTTCACAATCTTCCATGGATTGATACAAGGGCCATCCAGCAAATCGAAGGGTACTATAAAGCCGAAGGAACTTTGATGATTAGCGTACGAATTTTCTTACTCCATGCTGTAGCTAATAAACAAGCTTTTCACCCTTTATATTGTACCGTGAGGATTTGCTCCAACGTGTGGTGGCTTCATAGCCAGAAAATGTGCTTTCTGCGCAATTGATGCGACAAGAGCAAAGTATCCCAACAGGCTTTCAAATACATATCAGGGAAACAACGGTAGCCCCTAACCGTTGCTTTATTCCATCATTCGAAATCGCTGTACATAAGTCTGTTTTTTTTTTCGCTTCTTTGCCACAAACTCTACTATTATGGAGCCTGACCCAACTGAAAACATCGCTACAGATGTTCTTTTCAATACCGATCTTCTGGCTATCATCTGCCAAAATCTCTGGGACATCGTGAAGACGAATGGTTGTCCGATGGCACCCAACGGCGGTCATGTCCACCCCCTCGTGTCTCTAGCTTTGACGTGTCAGTCAGTGTCATCGTTAGCGCTAGATACGCTATGGAGAGATATCCAAGCCTACGGGTTTCAACCAATCCTACGCATTTTTTCGCCTGCATCTTCAGGGAGTCTACAGGTTCGTTGTTATCAATTTGATAATCCCTCCATTCTCAAATCTTTTTTAGCACATGGAGGTATTACCAGAAGATATTCCCGACGAGACGTGGGCCCGTTTTCGGCAGTATGCAAGTTGTATCCAATGTGTCGCATTCGATCCCACTATTTGTGCCCGTATCTCTTCGTATGGCCGAGTATCAGTATCACATCTTTCCCAAGCGACAGTGTTTGGAAAGTGACGCGTCCTTTGCAGCTTCTCCTTCCATCCTGCTCTTTCTCCCCACAAAAACACTTAACCAAGTACAATTGACGTTCGGCCACTCAACGGTCATCCCCACGTCGTCGACGTGTATCCGCACCATCAAATGGCAGGTACCTCCCTTGCAAACGTTCCACATCTGTTGTCTAGAGTTCTACAATGGCCAATATCAAGCCAATCTCGCAAGCCTCAAAAATCTCCGCTCTTTGACTATCAAATCTCACTTGGTAGACTACGATTTCCTCGTACAGCTCTCTGCATTCGATATCCTTGCGCACCTCTGCGTGAAAACGACATCGAACGTGCCTAGCGACAACCGTCGAACCCAGGATGGGTTCCCTTCCCTCAAATCTCTCCATATCACTGCCAAGTATCAGAGATGTCGCGTATTCTCCGACTTGTCCATCAAGGTACACTAGAGACACTCATGTTTGTTGATACCTCCAACGATGCATTCAGCGCCAACTCGGAGTTCATGATAGACTTTTACCGTGAACTGGTAGCGCACAATCTCTCCCTGACCTACCGAGCAGCACAGCTCGATAGAGCACTCTGGGGTTCCTCGAGAGCAGTGCTCGAACTGCTATATGAACTGCACCTCTTGAGATCCATACATTTTGTAGGCGAAGTGGTATTGGACGATGAGACTACCGAATATCCCCTTTCATTCTATATGTGAGCCAGCTATACACTTCATGGTACGATTCCATGAATCGTATTTCAATTGTTTTCAGCAATCCTGCATCACAGCGCGTGCGGATCATGTTCAATATTCCATACCACTCATCGAGTTTTTGGGGATATATGTCTGTCCATGCAAAGAGCAAGATGGTATAGATTAGGCAAGAGTAGTGGAGCATCTGAGCAAGGGGTGAGCGACTGAACAATATGTGCAGCCAAACGTTCACTGAGTCGAAGCTCAACTTTGAAAATCGAAAGCATAGAAAATGCGTCGGAAGCAAGGAGTTTGTGGGTTGAGAACCCCGAGTAGTATGCCGAAATCTGCTCATCCATGTTCAAGCTCTTGAGGTGACATCCAGATCGCTGAAGGAAATGGGTGATACATGCTGAAACATCGATACGTTCCCTGGGCTGGAAACAAGTATTGGAGAACACCAGACTTTCGAGCCGCGGCAAAGTCACCAACTCCAGCATGCGTAGCTCCTCAATGACGAGATACTGGATATGCGGCATGACCACCGGTACCTGGATCCACGGCAGCTCTACGCGTGGCAATCGCGGCTCAAGGTGGTACACTCTGAGCTTGGGTAGTTGACCAAGGAACTGCAGATCGTCTGCACGAGTAATACTCCCTGAATAATGGATGATACAAGGCGGTAGCTTCACTTGCGAGACCCCTTATCTTGTAAGCGCTGCTCGCCATAGTTGAGGAGCCATTAGGCATATATCTGATCGGTAATTGTCATTGGCAACATGTATTTGGATTGTTTGAAGTGTAGGAAGATGGGATATAGATTCCTCCAGACAGTCCATATGACGCATTGTGGCGTCGATACTAACATTCTTCCAGCGATGGTATGACTCTCGGACGAGAAATGATATAATTTCACCTTCGTCCTCCGAGTACTTTTCAACGTCACTAATAAACTGTAGGGTGAGAGGATGCTCGCCTGTCCGCTCAAGATATGTCCGCAAAATCTCAAAGGCATGCTTGGAGGAAGGCGTTCTCATTACGATATTCTGAGCCCAAGATGCGGGAGATATGTGCAGTGTTTCCTTCCAAAACGCGCAAACACGTTTTAAAATCCAAAGAGGCCCATCTACGCGCAGACTACTCTGGCGTTCTGGGTGGATCGTAGGCGGCTCTGCCTCGCCACCATAGTCGATCTACGAAGTGGAATGTCTCGATGAGAATGTCTCGGGGAAGACGGCCAGCGGGAGCACGAATCGATCTGCGAGCTTCCAAGGCTTCTGTCACTGCGCAATGGTGTAACTGCACCTCTTGAAGCTGGGCATCATAAAAGAATTGGGGACGTTCTAACTCTAGGATACCGGTGCTAATCAATGCATCTTCCCTGAGGTGGAGCGTTGTTCGACTCGCGTGAATTCTTGGCTACAATGTTGTTCGAATATTGGAAGCCTTTCAAGGCAGCCTGTGACTGACATTCGCAATCCGGAGGAAGGAGATTGACGAATCCACAATTGCGGCAGGTACAGGATTGGAGCATGGTCTGCTATCCTGTAAGGCGTCTTGTAGATTTGTGGCAAGGACTTATTCTGATACTTGCTGTGTGGCTAGTGCAGCTCCACGCTTGCTCGTGGCACGACACAAGTATGCGGTTTTTTATAAGAAGTAGGCACGGGTAAACACCCAACACCTTGCGGAAGAATGAGAACTGACGGGGGGTTATAATGAATCTGATAAGTTTTGATTGCCAACAGATTGAAACCACTTGGGTTTTTTTTTGGCGGTCTTACAGACCTGTTAACATCCGAGAAGAAAACACTTAATACTTACTAGCCTTCCACAAATGTTTTAATAGGGCTAGAAGGTCGGAGGTTGTGTGTGCACGATATTGTTGACAAGCCGAAGACACGGGTTGTAGGCTTGTATTGTTGATTGTTGAGGTCCGATCGCGTCCAGCACGTGACTAATACCTATATAAGCATGCGATTCAAACGGCCTAGCTTCCTGTCTTTTCATTCCATCATCAATCTCGACCTCGCTCTACAAGCGGAGTCATATCCCCCAGCAAGAACATCTATCGACTCTAGCTTATATCGACAATGTCTGGACGTGGCAAAGGTGGAAAGGTGCGTCAGCGATGCTTGTGCTGCGTCTTCCGTGCTGACGATGCCCGCAGGGACTCGGAAAGGGCGGCGCTAAACGCCACCGCAAGATTCTTCGTGACAACATCCAGGGTAAGGCGATTCCGTTGTCCAAGTCTTATATTCTCATAATGATCCTCTAGGTATCACCAAACCTGCCATTCGTCGTCTCGCTCGTCGTGGTGGAGTGAAGCGTATCTCTGGTCTTATTTATGAAGAGACCCGCGGTGTCTTGAAAATCTTCCTTGAAAACGTTATCCGAGACTCTGTCACCTACACGGAACACGCTAAGGTGCTCTCCTTGCCTATTGTCCAATACATTATACTTACGAGAATCTGGATCCAGCGCAAGACGGTTACTGCCCTTGATGTGGTCTATGCCTTGAAGCGATCTGGTCGTACTTTGTATGGCTTCGGCGCATAAACTGTATACATGTCAGTCAGTCAGATTTCTTTTCATTGCGAGTTTGCGGTCTGAATTGTTTTAGCCGGTTCTGTTATAATTTATGTCTACTCTTGATTTGTCACATGATGTATTATGATTCAGGCTCCAAAATCTATGGTTCACAGCGGTTCCGTTGCCTTCTTGGATCCATTTCAATGCGGGTGATCCCGTTAAATCTTTCTTCGATACACGCGGCCATTGAATAGGCTGGGCACTGGGCATATGCTGAAGCGTACACGAGTCCTTAGCTGAATGTCATCCCGCCTGCTGCATGCCAAATTAGCCACGCTGCATTTTGCCTAAAGGCGCCTGTATCTGAGCGTGTAAGGTTTTCGTTGTACCACCACTGTTTAAGGGAAAGCTTCCGTCGTAATGTGCTAGTTATTTCAGATTTCTCCATCTGAGCTGGCCTTTTATCACGTCGTATTTATGCACTAGCTTTTGTTAGCTCTCATCTAATCATAAAATCGGGCCTTTTGACTTCTTGACCTGGCAATACGAAGAACTAATGCGAGTTTGCCTGGCTCTGCAGAGTAGGGGCGTCGACCGCGCGGATCTATATCCTTTCAACGTCCTTCCAAATGGTATCACTAAGTAAGGTACACCTGATTATTCGCAGCTAGGTACGCTACCAGACCTGCTGGAGAAACAGACCTATCATTACTCGACATTACTACTCTAAATATCAATCATAATGTCCTCAATGCTCATGCCATCCTCCACCACGTCGAATCAGGCCTTAGATGAGCTGCAACCTGCGCAGCAAAATGTTCATCCGTCAGAGCACCAAGGTGCCCTGAACCCTTTGCGCTCATCGCAATAGACTCCTCGTTTGTCCAGAAACCGCCACGCTCAATCATAGCACCGGGATCGTTGGTTACCCAGACCTTCACGGTAATGTAGAGCCTCTCGCTCTCAGCTAAAGCATCCATAAGTGAGATATTTTGGGCTGCAGAGAGTTGCACCTACGTGGTATCCGACCTCCCTTCTCTATGAAAGACTTGAATTTCACATACAAGCTCTCGGTGTTGGAATACACCTTCGCTTTCCAGTTTTGAATGGTTGATCGCTTGACGCTTAGGAGCTTGGATGGCGGATGCTCCTGATCCCTAAGCCAATCAGCGACATCATCCATGCCGCCTTGGGATCCGTAGGCCGCCTGTAAACCCATCGCTTTGCACATCTCATGCTGGAACCATACTACGGCATAATGTTTGTAGCAAGTGGTGTATGGGCGCCTTTGAAGCTTACGCAAGATCAGAGCCAGGTCGGCGAACTCTGTATCCCACGTGTGACGGGGCGGTGGATTGTGGTAGCTGCGTATCCATGACGCTGTCGCTGGAGGTCGCAGTGAGGTTGAAGTATACAGAAAAGAGCGAGTCTCTGTGGGCGCTACGTAAAACGCATCATGAGTACCATCTTGATTGGTCTGGAAGTATCATCAAGATAGCATCCAAGGGTCGCTGCGATAACAACTCACTGATGTCACCGGCACTTGGTCCGGTTGAACGTGAGTCAGAGAAGACTGGATATTTACGTGAGAAAACGTTCAAATATGATCCATTGTCTCTTTCTACTCACTAAAATCTCGGCCACTGCAAAGACTACAAAAATGTTGCTTTCAGCTGCGTCTATGTCCAATTGGTGGCATGCATTGCGAGTGGCGATATGTGTAGGACTTGCAGAGCGTATGTTCCAAGGACAGCCAGTTCGAGAACGTGTAGCTCCGTTTGAGTACACGCTATGTGTACCTAGCGACCGAACCTCACTCCAGCAGTCCTTGTAAAGGGCGGGATAAGAGTTTGTCGAAAATTTGATCTTTTCATGTCGACGAACGAAACGCAGAAAATCGGCCATCCTCTCAGAGAATGCGGTCATCCCTTCCGAGGTCAACTGGGCCAACCACCAATCCAATAGTCGGTCTATTGCAGCAAGATCAGCTTCGGAAACGTAGCCGTATATGAATATCTCACCCATACGAAGCACTACCTGATTATCCTGAATCTCCAGAAATTCATCCCTGACCTTCTCCACAAGGTTGCTGTTTTGGCTAGACTCATCTCCATCCCCATAAAACAGGACGAGGTAAGGGTCCTTGCTGAAATCATTACGTGACCGAGAATCTCGGACCCGTCCTTGGTGACTCGTCGTCGACTCAGAGGCACCATAGACTCGACTACTAGACGCCCGGATAACCGGGGCTATCCTCTCGCCCAGAAAAGATTGTAAACCATTTCTAACAGAACGTCGCAATGATGCGCCCGCTCTTACGGCATGTAGAACGTCGACCTCACCTCTCCACTGGTCGAAGGAAAAGCTCGGCTGCGCGCCAAGTTCACCGAGATAGTCTTCATACGCGACAGAGCCATCTTCATCATCGTCATACTGGTCGGACCCGTCTTCATCGTCGGATTCCTCCTCCGATGAGCTGCTCACAGGTACAGGCGACGGCGACGGGGAAAAAGACAGCTCGCGCTCAACTATACCTTGGTTGGGCACAGCCTGACGAGGCTCAGGATTCAAGAGCTGGTGGACGTATTTTACGGGCACACGAGTCTCTGCCGCGAAAATAAGTTAATTTTTTACGACCGAATTTCATACGCGTAAGACCTACCATGGTTTTCACCAAAGTCGCTGACATCAGCAGACGAGTGAAAGTCTCGAAAGTATGGACGACAGCGAGCAGAGCGCGTACTGTTCAATTTTTCAACCCTAGGCATAGCAATGGGCGGTCTCAAAGTCCAGCTCTGTGATGGAAAAAGACAAGTTGCGATTCGCGTTGCTCAGTCGTCTAGAATTTGGCTAGGGCCTACGGCCCAGAGGTCCGAGTCGGTATTTTTTGGGCTGTCAAAGCGAGACGTATGGCACATTCTGCCAGAATTTTCCATATACATACATGATTCCTGGCTCCCTTTGTATCACCGTCAAGGTCGCCTAACACTGCTTCTCACATCGAATAGAACAGAAGCAATTCGCGAAGATGGCGCTGAAGCACTAGATCTTGACCAAAATAAATAAATAAACACGGGGGTTCTTGAGGCTGGACCGAATTCGGACGAGGAGCGGCTTGAAGATATCCCGAAGACATTCCGAGCGTAGCTGAGCAGAATAGCGGTCCGTGACTCATTCCTACAGGACATGAAAGAAGAAACTCCTTGCCGAGCGGGAATGTTCCCCTTCTGGATATGCCTACGAAAACGATCAACACCCGACTTTTACTCAAGACAGACATGGACGCCTACAAGTTTGGGCGAGTCATTAGATCCAGTTAGATAATTCATTCTATGGAAGGCTGTGGCTACAGATACCCCCAATCCGACTCTGGGCAAGTAAAAAATCGTAAAATAGTATACGTATGCTAAAGAAAAACGAAGTCGTTATCAAAGTACTAACTTTATAACGATTTTACAGATATACTAAGATCGAAGAAAGGGATAAAACTACAAGAGGTGAAACACTCAACAAGTACATGATGGTAAAGATGGTAGAATGTTTACAAACGAAAATACTCGTAACCCACTCAGCAGACTGGTCATGAAGGGGTTTCTTCTAGTCGATTTTGTGAAAAGCGATCTGCATATGGAGGAGGCAGCTCCCGTACAGTGCCACCATCGCGATGCTGGATTATCAACTCTCCTCCGTCTGTCGAAGTGACGTTCTCCCGTGTTCCGTACGATGCCGGCCGCGCAGGCCATGGATCGTGCGCTCCGGTTGATGAAGGAGGCATAGCTGACTGTGAACGCTGTACATTTCCCGCTGAACCGATCGACTCAGAAATAGATGGATCCGTTTGTGCGGTACTCAACCCCCCTTCCGCAGTTTTGCTCGGTCGACGGGTGGAGGATGGGGGGAAGTTGGTGAAGCCAGGTCGAACTGAGGCAGACGACGACAGGGACGGGGTTTGATATGTTCCCTCGGTCCCATCTTCCATCAAACGACGAGGATCAAAAGGTAGGGAGCTGACACCAGAGGACGGGGACCTGGATACATCGGACATTGTAGTCGTCGCGTTACTGTAAGAAGGCGATTTGGGCGTGTGAGGCATGACGGGGGTGTGACCGACGAAGGCATTAATAGCCATGCTGTTATCGGACATAGCGCTCATCGGCATATATGGAGTGACGTCAGGATCAATCTCTACGGTCGTCTTTTGGGCTTGTCGTCTTCTGCGCCAGAAGAACCAGCCTCCTGTAGCTATCAGCAGGAAGCCCAAAACGCCCACGACAACCCCAGCGATAAGTCCGGCCCGGCTCTTGTTTTTTCTCGCGTTTTTATCTGCTGCAGCTGCGGCGTCTAAGGCAGTGGCGTTTCCGCTCTGACTTTGAAGTGAACCGCAATCAATATCAGTATTGCCTTGCGGGAGAGATCAGTCTTAACTATACTCCGTGCGGTGACTACCAGTGGACTTACCGGTTGGCGTAACGGATGGTGTCCCCCATGCAATGGCGCCAGTGCTAATTGTCGTCAGCTGATAAAATCTATCATTGGGGATGATACAAACTCACGCATCAGAGACAGCAGCTGTGACGAATAGATGAGCATTTTGATTTATGATAAATGAAATGAAGGAACACACCCAACATGATTTGATCGCTCGTCGCTCGGTTGATATATGTGTAGGCATCGTCATCTCCCAGCGTAGTCACATTCGTGACCACAGGGGAATTGGTCTGCACCAGAGAGATGTTGTAGGGGGGAATGCCACCTTTTATTCGCAGCCCCCATGGCTGGCAAGGCTGCAAGTCTCCCGTAACGTTAGAAGTGACCGTAAATGTGGTATCATTTCTTTCAGTAATACAGTTCGTTGTTAAGCCCGCTATATAATAGTTGTAAGTAATGCGCTATGAGAGAACCGAACACAAAGCTTACTGCCGACCGTGAATAATTTGGGCGAATTTCCCCCAGAAGATCCATTAGCATCAATGACATTGAGTAGTATCTCGGAGCCTGATTTTTCGTGTTTCAGCGTCGGTACAGCGGTGCAAACGTCAAAAAGACTCACCAACAGGATTGTTGACTATCCACGTTAGATTGCTTTCGCTTGCTCCCAATAGCGAAGTTATCAATCCACCGCCCTTCTCATAAGCTCTCATATAAAACGGTGGTACACCATGGGTATCATTATTAGGGTCGTATGGTTTGACGGTGATACCGAATTGATGGCATGAATCCAACGTTGATGACGCAGACTAGACAGGATGATCAGTAAAAAAAAAAGCGATAAAAGCTCAAATGTACATACATTGCTAGCGAAAGCCCATTGAAATATTTTCGAGGTGGCCTCGGCACGACACGGATCTGAAAATGCCAACAGAAAGAGAAGTGCGAGTATCGGTAGCGAAAGTGAAAGTGAATGGCGAGGAAACATCTTCGCAGCACGAAGGAAGACGAAAAGACCCCGCCGATGGTGAAGGTAGGAGGAAGAGACAGGCACCTGGTCTCTAATGCGGCGACACGAATTTAGTGAAGACCTCCACCCTAGATCCTCCTGGATCTGACACGGTTTGTCTGGAGGCTATGTCAGTGCCGACTAGTTCGGCCGCTTGGCAAATACAAACGGCAGCGCACCGAATACTAAACGAGTGTGATATTCCTCTTCGCAGAAGAGATACAAGAGCAGCGAATCCTTCAGAATAAACGAGAGTGAGTAATAAGTAAATCTGTTGATTGTTTTGAGAGTTCAACCATCCTTTTCACAAGGGCCAATGCTGTTGCTTCTAATTCTGATGATCTTTACCCCCTTCGGATCCGACACCCCACAAAACTGAAGAATATCATGATGAAAGTCGGCAACGCCGATGCCTGTATTGGATTGGGCGATCATCCCTGTCCATCGTGGGTTGGGCGCTGTGCCCTGATGTCTATCACCATCAGGGCGGTGTTTTCTATACAGTTGCCTGATATGAGCGATGCATGAGGCCAATATCTTGAGTCATCGAATTATTTACATAGGAGAGCTAGCGAGATATTAAGCTGTTGGCAAATCAATGGAAATGGTTCCTATCTATGTTCATATCGTGGGAATACCGTGTAACCCTATCGATCTCCGACGCACTTTTCAGGCCTTCTGACTGCGAAGTATTGCGTATAATCCGGTGATACAAACAAATAGCTACCAAGTATCAGCCATGTACTCGTGAAAGTACAACTGGAGTGAAGAAATTTTCTCGCTAGAATTTGTTTACCAACCATTCGAGCATTTTCACATTCATGCCTTGGTTACCGGCAAGAGCAATATAACATTCATCAATATACTCTAAGTGCCTGTCCAACCCGTGCCCGCTACATGCATAGCAACCCAGGAACGAGGTCCTAGAATGACACAATGGCAACAAAATGAAGAAAAGCGGCTAATTGAATCACTGTGTCTGTGCGCCATATCCTCTGATGCCTTCGGCGAAGGACCATGTTGTATCCGCACTACGCGACTCTGAAATGGAGGTGCCCGCAGCCGTGATCTTGGCAACTTGGTACTGAATTCAGTCAGGTGAGCGACCATATTTCAAACTTGGAGAGACAGAACAGGAATGTACCTTATTCAAACTCCTTGCATCTCTGTAATACAGTACTTTCATACTATCTTCGATGATCCTGAGCGCCTCCTCCTCAGTAAGGACATCTTCGTAACCCTCAACCGCTTTACGTAGGAGGGGCTGGGCAATGTAGGAGCCATACCCAGTCGCCAGCGTTGACGCAGAGTAAGTGGTACCTAGCAAGTCGACGTATGCCAAAAATCTGCAGGGACAGTCAGACAAGATCTGCGAAAAGATACTGATATCGTACCGCTTTCCATCTTTGAATCCACCAACAAGCAGTGAATTCCATAGAGGGTTCATTTTCGACCTCCTGGCGTACATGACCTGAGACAGATACTCGTGAATCTCAGCTGGCCCAAGGCTATGGCCATCGGCAGCGGTGAATTCATCGACCATGAGTTCGTCAAGCACAGTTTGGATGTATTGAAAGTCAGACATGTCGCCGCTGGCACCAATAACGGTATAGTCTCCCACTGCTTGCAGACGTTGGACGTCCTTGAAGCGGGCGAGCGAACCATAGGAGGCTGTAATGGCGTACTTATTAGGTGGAGAATAGGATAATATGAGGGTCATATGCACCGAGGTTGTCAGCAGCCATCATTATCCCGTCTTTGTACTTGATGGCAAGAACACTCGTTCCCGTCACTATTGGCTGTCTGAAGACAACTACTCTAGCGAAATATTGAAAGTATAAACAAGAGACGCACTGCGTGTGCTGAACACCAGCTGAGGCTTTGGGTCCATTATAAGGTCGTTGTGCGATTGGGTACGTTCCATAGAGGTCAACAGCGTCATTCCTCTAGAAAGGACCATAAATATACAGCAATAAAATAAAGATAGCGAAACGCACTGGACGGCCCCAGTTCATAGGAAAATGATCCATGGTGAGAGTGAAAGAATCGTTGCCTGACGCGCAAGCAGGACGCGTACTTGGCTTATGTAAGGCATGCGATAAGATTTATCACAGATAAGATAAGATAATTTCCCAAGTCAGTATTTAGGCGATTCAGAGCAAGGTAAAATATAATCCAATGGAATGTATGTAAAAGGACAAGATATTTTTATTTATAAATTCCTAGACACAGCGGTTAAAGCCTCTAGTCCAACTTTGGCAAATCGAATAATACATAAGGTTGGTGCGTCATGTCGTACAATTAAATCCTACGGGATCTAAAACGTTACTACATGAGATAGTGCGACTCCCGCTCGTCGCTATATCGCCGAATTCGCCAAACCGTATGCCGGTACACGGAGCGGCCCCACTGCACTGCAATTTCGCCAGATACCTAGAAGCGACATTGCCAACAGACGACGCCCAAGTAACATCAGAAATTTGGAACAGTGACGTGTCGCATCCTCCAGCAGCGCCGGAGAATGACGTGCACTGAGTAATGTGGGCTACCGAGTCGGTGAGGTCTTGCAGGACGAAATCCCGGAATGCTATGCCAATGTCAGTACTATGGGAGAAGGAATCATCTCAGACGCACTAATGTTTTTGGCGTATCCGAGACCGCCGCCTCCACCTATACAGTTAAACGAGGAATTTAATGATACCGGGGCGGGGTAGCGGTAGAACTTTTCACAGACCATTTGGCGGATAACCCTGCTGAACGCCCGTCCAGGTTTTAATGTATCCAGCGTATCGGGTTCCAAGACACGTAACCCTTTCAGCGGTAACGTTTTCTATCCGTTCAAACACACCGGGATATTGTCCAATAGATCTATGTTCAACCACAAATGAAATTTAAAGCTTCGGGCCTAAAAAGGGTCCGCACTTACCCAATAGCAACACCCAGACCACCATGGAACACCGAATCTTGGATCAAAATATTAGTGGAGTTTGCTTTCATAGATATGTTGTCGTCCCCTCCGGTAACGGTCCAATTACGAAACGTGATCCGATTTGAGTAGAACGTATCCACACCATCTGTGTTGCGCGCTGGGGCCTGTGAGTTGTCATTGCGTGCCCTTCAAGTCAGGAAGCTAAGGGGAACTGACCGAACTGTTGGTGGTGGAATTCACATATATACCCTCCAACAAAACATCCTCCGAGTTTTTGATAGCCATAGTCCAGAACTGGGATTGCACAAATCGGATACCAGAAAAGAGCGAATTTGTGGTATTGGTGATCATAAGGCTTATAGGCCGGCCTGGTAAATTAGACACACCCTTTGTCAAATCGTACCTGCAAGTGCCATCAATCACCACAATGAACGGGATAGAAAATCGACGCGCCAAAGCTGACCATTACCATCAAACGTCCCCACCCCATGTCCTCGAAAAACAACTCCGTCCCCTCCGAACATCCACGCCGTAGTCATATTCTGGTATCCCAACGGCAACCCATTGGAGCGCCAGTACGTCAGATTAGTTCCCCACTGAAATGTCAGAGTGTAAACAACTGGATATATACTCGAATCGGTGGAAGCACCGACAAGCATGGTACCGCTCAGATCGACTGAAACGTCCCGAAGTCCGGTGGTATTCATCACTGACTCGATGTGGTACAATTCATCGTTTAACACGACTGTCCCGCCATGCCCGCATCGATCAAAAGCAGAGAGGATCGCGGGAACATCATCGGAAGAGTCGTTGCTCGCATAAACGTGGCACACGGAATCCCGCTGAACCACGTAGCCGGCGTGGGCTAGAGTAGCCAAGAAAAATGACAAGAAAAGTTTCATCGGAAATACAAGACGACTTTCTTGCAGCGCACATGCTCGATTTTATAGTAGCAGTCAGGACCCGAATTGAATGTTGGACGCCGAATGCCCATGTGAACTGACTTCCATCGCTCACGGGCCGTCCGGATTCTTTTCAAAGAGCAAAGGGATCACAAGAACACATTCTAGGGGAAAGCATCCCAGTAACAAGCTTACAAACAAGGACGACACTATCTAGGTCTAACACAAATTATAAGTGAGTCGCCAAAAAAGTAGCAAGACAATATCGCGAACATTGTCATCAACTGAAGAACAAGATAGCAATCAATTCTTTTTGCGCTTCTTCGTATCTCTCGTGTCTCCATTTGCAATGTCACTCCTCTTTCCGACCTTGCCTGCCTTCTTGTTCGCCACACGTTGCAGTGCCCACTTGGTCTCACCATCGGTAAACGTTGATAGGTCAAAGTAGTTCTTTGCATACTCTAATAGCCTGTAATGATGACCGTCATTAGTCCAAGAAATTCAGAGCAGAAGAGCCAATCGTACCATTCAGGGCGAACCTCGGATACTGTGCGAATGTAAGGTCTTTTCGTCAACACAAATTCGTTGAAGATGACCCATTCAGGTTGAGTGTCAAGACCACACGACGGGTGAAGCGCCACGACCTACATATAACATCAGTGACAAGGTCTTGAAAGCAGAGAACGGTATGAACCTGATTATCCTTGACCGTGAGATAATTTCCCTTTTCTCCCTCTTTATGCGCGACTTGCATGAAGAACCCACAAACAAGCACTTGACGAATGCTCTGGTACATTTTTTTCTCGTCTGAGAGTGACAGTAGTTCCACTTCGTATTTGGCCATTGTTCGCTCTAACTGGGCACGGACGTTGTCCGCCTGCGCGAGAGCTCGAGCAGAGAGGAAGTGGTTGTACAGCCAGGTCTTGTCATACTTATCTGTGAGGTTATGTGAGCATCTTGTTTTGGGCAACGAAATAGACGGGAACATACTTTGAACATATTGATTATAGACATTCAACATAGTAAGATGGTCGCCATCGGGGACAGTGAGTAGGGCTTTCGCTGCATCGGCTTGGTTACGTGCATTTGGCGGTCGTATCCACACGTTCGGTACTAATAGTTACCGTCAGTTGAGTGATAGATAGATAGGTAAAGGAACGCTAACCAGAAAGCATAGCGGTGATGGTGAGGATTTCATTACTGCACTTGAATTCTGGACTAATGATAAGCATTTTTGCGAGCTAAATCAAAAGGAGTTAGCCATAGTATACGCCTCGCTGCGAAGGGAGTTTCAGACGCACCTGAGGATCAAGCGGGAACTCTGCCATTACACTACCCAATGCAGTTAGGTTACCGTCATCATCCAACGCGGAGAGGAAATTCAGTAACTCCAAAGCTCGCATCAACGTCTCGGGAGCCGGAGCATCAACGTAGTCAAATCGTACGAGATCCTGGAGTCAATCAACAGATGTTTGTATTTTATGCATAAGATTCTTACCTTGATACCCAATTTGACGAGCTCCAAGACAGTATTGCTTAAATTACACCTCAAAATCTCCGGATGGGTCTGCTCTTCGAGCTCGTTCATGAAGTCCTTCTCCGTATAAAGCCGGAAGCACTTTCCTGGCCTCGTACGACCTGCACGACCCGCTCTTTGCTGGGCAGAGGCTTTGGATATAGGGCTAACGAGCAGACTTTCAACTCGTATCCGAGGGTTGTAGACTTTTTGTTTGGAGAAGCCAGGATCAACAACGTATACTATTCCATCTATTGTCAAGGATGTTTCGGCAATATTGGTGGAGACGACGGCCTTTCGGCCTGGGGGACCGTCGGGGGTTCGAGGAGTTGGTGCAGGGTCGAAGATACGCTGTTGCTGTTGAGGGGGTAGGGAAGAGTAGAGAGGAATGCAAACTAGAGGGCCGACGGAGTCTGGGTCTTGGTTTACCAGATCGTCCGCTTCAAGCTTGATTTTTCGGCACGCATCCTCTATTTCCTCTTCACCAGTGAGGAAGAGTAAGATATCGCCAGGCTCTTCGGCTCGATGGATCATAAGGACAGTTCGGATAGCAGCTTCGACGTAGTCGGGCTCGGGTTCCTGGGTGTAGAACACCTCTACAGGATGTGTGCGGCCAGGTACTTTGAACAGAGGCGCCGGAGCTCCAGCGGTAAGGCCAAAATACTTTTGAAATTTAAGGGCATCGAGTGTTGCGGACATGACGATGATCTTGAGGTCAGATCGGCGTTTTGCAAGGTCCTTCAGGAGACCCATGAGGATGTCAGTGGCAAGGGTCCGCTCGTGCGCCTCGTCCAAGATGATAGTGGAGTATCGCTCGAGGCTGGGATCGTTCATTGCTTCCCGGAGAAGCATACCGTCGGTCATGTACTTGAGGAAAGTCGTTCCAGGCTCTGTCATATCTTCGAATCGAATCGAATAACCGACGTGTCGACCAAGTTGGACTAGAGACAGGGTAAGTTTTCTAGGTGGAAGTACGTCAACAGCACTCACCATCCATTTCATCCGCCACCCGCTTTGCCACCGACATTGCCGCAACACGACGAGGTTGGGTGCATGCTACTAGCTTGCCTTTTGTATGCGGTAGATCTGAGTAAGCGACGAATTGAGGTATCCTTGAGCAGAAGTAAGTTCCCGTCTGATGAGAAAGAAGTGTGTAGCACATACTGTGTTGTTTTTCCTGATCCAGTCTCGCCAACCATTACAATGATCTGATTCTCATTGAACTATTGCAAACATCAGCCGAATCATTACTTGAAGAGGAAGGGCGCTATTTGAAGAGGGGTCGGCCTATTCCTAAGGGCAACAGAACTCAAACCCCTCCTCAAATCTAACGCGCATATAACTCACCATCTTGAAAAAATCATCCATCTGTGAATATACGGGTAGCTTTTCTCGCGAAGCAAGGATTTTCTTGTACTGCGCCGAGTGTGGCTGCTTCGTAAATGGATTGAGATCATGTTCCTTGATGTATTGTCATACAAAATGTTGGACTCTGCGAGGGTCAAAACGTACCAGAGCTTTGCGCGCCTGTTTACCGGTGACTTTCCTCGGCAAAAAACCAAATAGCGGCTCTTTCGAGGTGTCCATTTTGGCCTTGGACGACCCTGCTCCGCGCTGAGAAGGGATTAGATGAGCGAGGTATGGGTTGTCCATGACTTTTCGAGAGATGGCGGTGAGAAAGATAGGAAATAATGGTTAGTCATCAAAATGCACCGTTATAGATTTCTTCCCACGGCCGCGGATTTCGGCTTAACACCACTTTCGAGCTTTCGTCCTTCTAAGCAGTTCAATGTCGTCCCTGGATTTAAACCAATACCTTATCGCACTTGATGGAAAGAAATGGAGGACCCTTGGTAGATATAACTACACCTGTTTCCATCAAGCTTCAAGGGCACAAAAGCAATTCATACACACACCTGCCATCCTGAGTGCGATGTATGCTTTGTTACATTTTGAATGACTGTTATCGAGTACAGGAGGCTTGTTTGAATTTACTTCTGGGCATTTAGGGCTCCTCCCCTCCTCCCCCACCCCCGGCCCTGTGACTTGGAACCGCCTGTTTCGAATTCCTACGTATATATCATGTCATATCGGCTAACCTCGCCACCCTTTGCAAAGCCAGTGGTGGATAATTGTACACTCCAAGTACGTCCTTGATCTGTTCACCTGCGCTGTTATACCAGGTGACCATACTTTTTGGTGCCTCCAAATGCCCCTCAACATTATTACATTTCTCTGTATCATATACGGAACATTCATCTACTACCTTTTGCCCCGACAGTTTCATATAGGACTGTTTAATGACGAGGGAAGCTTATGCAATGCTGGGCAATGAGCGATCCTGTCGTGCATTGATATGTTCCACTATGCTACGCAGTTAAGGTTGGTTTGCGAGGCATGCGGTCCATCGTTCCATGAATGGATCGGGGAGAGTATCCCCGCGTCACGAGAAGGTACCGGTACCGTGGTCGGGACCTGGCAGGCGTCCTTACCTTGTTGGTTCCAGTCCCTGTCCCAGCCCTGTTCTCGTTGACGACTTGGTGCAGAAAACATTGGCTGTTTCCTTTTCATGGACCACTTGCTAGTGCGACTACTTCACACCGCAAATAGAAGAATTTCAGGTGTACTGGAAAATCACGAAATTTGACAGGAAACTCGTCCTGAAACTGACCTTGCCCGCCATTTTTCCTATTTCGGGACTAGCTTCGTTCTTTAGTCACAAGATCATTTCGGTATGGCTGAAATTCTTCCGTTTGCGGTTTGGTTACTACTACATTAACATAAAAGAGACACCACGCGGTACTCAGGGGATGCTAGATTTCAGCATGTCCGGACCATCGCCTGTGAACCACCTTAGTGCCACATCTGCTAAAAGGATCGCCACAATCTTCACTGTCTCTCCTTCACGCTCTCTTTCTCTCATTTGCACACGCGAAGCAGAATTCAGCATCAGTGGTGACCAACAAGATTTTCAGGTCTTTCAGCAGAATGTCAGTGACGGTAAGTCTCATCTGCTGTATTCAGTCTTTTGTTTTCACTTCCCTTCTTGCAGGCAACCTTGAATTCTTTCACATCCTACTCTTTCGCTGCGAGCGTAACTGTGCTCCTCTATGACATTCTTCTCCTTCTCCCCACTGAAATCGACTATGTATGGCTTCCCCGACCCATACATCGGCATCTGCTATTGTTCGCATTGAACCGCTACTTACCTTTGGTCGATACGGTGACGACCATCAACTGGCTCTTGCACAAGCCCACTCCGGCCCAGTGTCGCCAGTTCGCCTTCATCGCGGGTCCGCTCATGGCCCTTGGGATTGTCACGTCGCAGGCGATTCTCATGATCCGCACATATGCAATATGGGATAGAAGCAGAGCAGTATTCTGGTGTTTTATTGGAACTGGGATCTTTTGTTTTATCCCGGGGATAGTTGGCCTTGCTATAGAACTGAAGACCATTCAATGTAGGTTGCCTGTCATCCGTGCTTTCGAAGCTAGCAAAAAGTCAGGATCTTCCAATTCGTAGTCATTGAACTGCCGTCCAACCATCCTGGCTGCATGGCCGTCTTTTCAAACATGGCCAGGCTGTTCTTTATCCCTGTGCTCGTTTCAGAGACGATTATTGCTTCGCTTACGTTCTTCAAGGGTGTACAGCACCTCCGCCATTCTTCCCATCCTTTTCTCATCGAGTTCTATGTTTCTGGGATGTTCTTCTATGCATGCCTCCTCCTCATGACTCTTGCAAATATCCTTGTCCCGATGTGGGCCTACGGCTTTACACCCAGCTTCCTCGCTTCTTTTCAGCGCACCTTCCATTCCATCCTGAGCAGTCGCATCATGCTACTCATTGTCAAGCAGAGACGGATACGTCGACATCGTCCTACGGAGGAGCTGTATACAGATGACACTGAACTGTCTCATTCTACGCAGTACTCATCTAAGTACACCCAAACGCGCTGAAATCACCAAAAGATACCAATGCTGTAGAAATCACAACCTTTTGCAAAGCCGGTAGTGGATACTTGTACACCTTGAGTACGTCCTTATACCAGATAACCATACTTTTTTAATGCCCCCCAAATGCTCCTCGACGTTATTACATCTCCCTGTGTCATATACAGAACGTTCGTCCACTACCTTGGGCCCCAACGGCTTTACATAAAACTGTTAAGGGCAAGAAATCTTGTGCACTGTCGGCGCAGTTCAGCGAGCGATCTTGTTTCGCATTGGCCGGTTCTGCCGCGCTACGCAGCCAATGTGTGTCTGCGGAGCGTGTGGTGCATCGTTCCATGGTCTGGCCAGGGAGAGAATGCCCCCACGTCACTAGATGCTGCGAAGAAAGTACCAGGACCGTGCTTGAAATCTGGCAAGTATCACCATCTTGTTGGTTTCTTGTCTCTGTCTCTGCTCTGTTCTTGGGTGTAAGTCCTTCGGCTTGATTGACCTACAAACATACTAATACCGCAAATCATCCAGACGGCGGCGGTTTCCGTTCGTCGCGTTTCTACTCTATTCTAGAATGGCGGCAACGTGTCGCATATTAGTATCCCGTAAGTGAGCTGAGGTGAACTAATGTTTACTACTCACTGCTCAGGACCGAAATGTTGTGAACAGATACAGAAATGAATGCTCCTACTTTTGGAGTGCTAGTAATGGGCACCGACAGGAAGTACTTCATGGCGAGTGAAAATCTTGGCCTCGCATCCTAACGACAACAGAATGCCTCGGCGTTCCGAGTGCAGGAAATCCCGAAGACCTCAGCCGTGATCATAAAACACATTTGTTTCCGAACCATTCCGATTTTGCTCTGCTTGATCACCGTCTGGTACTCAGGTTACAGCATGGTTTAGACCGTCGTCTGTAAGCCATCTCAGGGCCACAGGCACTAAAAGGATCGGTACTCCACTTGAGACACGTATTCTTCTTTCTCTCTCTCCTTTATATTCTTTTCTCATTTGTATACTTTGAATGAGAAGTGAGAATCAGTGGTGACCGGTGGGACTTCAGGTGTTTCTGGCAACAGGATGTCATTGACGGTAAATCGTCGTGCTTCGTCCTATTCCTGCTGTATTCAATCACTTTTTTGACTTCCCTTCCTACAGACATCCTTCTCGTCCTACTCCTTCACCACATGTGCGACTGTGATCCTCTATGACCTGCTCCTCCTCCTCCCCACCGAAATTGATCATGTATGGCTTCGCCGACCCACATATCCGCTCCTACTGCTATTTGCGTTGAACCGCTACTTACCCTTGATCGATATGGCGATAACCGTCAATTGGCTCCTGCACAAGCCCACTCTGACCCAGTGTCGCCAGTTTGCCTTCATCACGAATCCGCTCATGGTCCTTGGGATTTTCACGTCGCAAGCGATTCTCATGATCCGCACATATGCAATATGGGATAGAAACAGAGCAGTATTCTGGTGTTTCATCGGGACGGGGATCTTCTGTTTTATACCGGGGGTAGTTGACCTTGCTATACAAATCAAGACGATGCAATGTAGGTTGCCTGTCATTTTTGCTTTCGAAGCTAGCAGAGAGCTCAGGATCTTCCAATTCGTAGTCATTGAACTGTCGTCCAACCATCCTGGCTGCATGGCCGTCTCTTCAAACATGGCTAGGCTGTTCTATATCCCTGTGCTCATTTCAGAGACGATCATTGCTTCGCTTATGCTCTTCAAGGGTGTACAGCACCTCCGCCGTTCTTCCCATCCTTTTCTCATCGAGTTTTATGTTTCTGGGATGTTCTTTTATGCATGCCTCCTCCTCATGACTCTCGCAAATATCTTTGTCCCTGTATGGGCTGACGGCATCGGACCCTTCCTTAGTTATTTTCAGCGCATCCTCCATTCCATCCTGAGCAGCCGTGTTCTGCTACTCATTCTCAAGCAGAGACGGATACGTCAACGTTATCCTGCAGAAGAGCTGTATACGGGTGACGTTGAACTGTCTCATACTACGCACTACTAATCTAAGTGCACCCTAACACGCTGAAATCACGACAAGATTGTGATGCTATAGAAAAGCTAGTGGCTCTGAGCAGTCCAACAAGATCTTCGCTCCTGACGGTGGAAACGACGCGAAGAACACGCCAGCTTGGGGAACAACATCCTGGACCGACGGAAGAACAAAGCCAACGGTGGAAACGTTTTGCGCCTGAATGGCAGCCGATTCAAGTACCATCAATAATGATTGGGAAAGCGGCGTCTTACGAGAATACCAGGTGCAGGAATACATTCACGCAATTGAATGCAGAAAATCGCCGTCAATAGGTACATTGCCCTAGACCGTCGTTAGTGTAGTTTTTTCATAATGGTAGTCACAGTAGGCCAATTGAATAAGTGCTAGAAATTGAGCGATCAGAAAACTAGCCCTGGAGAAATATAACAAGGCACCTCACTCAAAACCCTTCGGTGGGCTCTTTTCAGTAGACTAATCACCGTTTCCAAGTGGCAGGCCGCTGACTACAATTGCACCCATGACAGACACTGCAGTATCCGCGCAGCAGACGAACTCACTTACTGTCAGAACTCAGGATAAGTAAAGAATCGAAAACAGAGTGACACCTCTGGCTTAACACACTGTGCACTGACGGACACTATACGGACACTATACGAGGAACATGGAGTCTAGTAGAAGCGCCCCGTGACTTTGTTCCTCGGATACCAAGCCCAGGCAACACGTTTGCGGATGCTGAGGGATCGCCCTTTCTGGAAACATCAATGCGGTCTCACGCTTCGACCTGCCTCGACCATCGCCCTCATCGGTTCTTCTCCAAGTCCGAGTCCGTCGGAGGCAAGTGTAGTTTAATTCTCCGATTCGCCAAGGATCGCGCTTATTTCTTAATACCCAGATGAGGCTCACTGTCCGGAGTTTTCAATGCTTTACGATAGCGATCTAGGGTTGTGGAAGTGGAATCTGGAATTCTTATAGTATAAGGCCACATGTTCCCATGCAACGTCCGCCGCATTTTGAGCGTAGACACTTTGGAGCTACTTAAACGTAGAACGACGGGAAATTTCTACCTCTGTACTCCTCAATGCCCACCTTACCTAGTACTCTGGCGGAAGAGGCTGGTAGTACAGTACCCTCAGATTTATATAAGATGTCGGTGATGCTTTCACACTCTCAAGCTGGTCTCTGTCCTGATTTCAATTCCTCAGAACAGGACCTCTGGTACGAATGCAATCCTAGATACAGGAAAGCGGTGCTTGCTCACTTTTCATGCAGTTGATTGGCACCTTCCTGAATCTCGCTTTATATGGTGTTCTGTGTGATCAAGTCTGTTAGTGGTCCCATCATTGTACGCATGTTCTTGACTGTTCTTTACTCACCCGATTCAAAGACATATACTATATCTCCTTTCCAAAGGACCGTCTAGCATCGAAGATCATTGTATATGTTCTCTGGCTGATAGAGAGTGTTCAGACTGTTCTCAACGTCTATGACATGTTCGACACCTTCTGTTACGATTTTGGGAACATTTCTGAACTTGATGGTGTTCACCTCTCATGGTTCAATGTTCCTATTCTCTCTGGATTCGGTGCGCATTTTTTATGCATGTTTACACACTGGGTTACCGAAGCAGCAGTAGTTGGCTGTGTCTGTCAATTATTTTATGCCTGGAGGATGCATAAGTTCACTAAGAAGGCGCGATGGATAAGTATTACCCTTTCAATGGTAAGCTTTGGGCCTAAACGTCTGGTGGACGCTCTCTAATAACCCAATTTTCATCAAAGGTCGCTTTTATTCAATTTTCGGGTGCGATTGTTTGTGGCATTCAATCACGGAGTTATGACCACTACTCGGATCTTCAGATGAATTTAACAGTCAAGGTGGCTACAATGGTGAGCAGTTCATCGTTGTGTCCCCCATTTAATCATCTATAAATCTACGATTCACAGATATGGTTGGGTGGTAGCGCTTTGTGTGATGCTGCCATTGCTTTATGTATGACATACCTTGTAAGTGAAGTATGGGAATACAGTATCACTCGGATCTCGGCTGATCATTGTGTCTATAGTTAAGTCGAGCTCATACCGGTCTCAAATCTACTCGGATTCTTATTTCCAGGCTAACACGTCTGACCATCGAAACAGGGACAGCAACAGGTTCGTCCTATACCACGAAAATGAAAACCATTAGCTTATTCGTCACCCTCGCAGCTACGCTTGCTGTCATTGGCATCGCACTCTTTCTCGTCTATCCCAGTAACAACTACCACACTGTCCCAGCGATCTGCCTGGTAAAAGTTTATTCAAATACCGTCCTTGCTGTTTGCAATAGCCGTATGACAAGGCGGATTCGTGGAGGGAGGGAAGACGTGACTCTTCACACATATGAGTCTTTCGATTTGTCGAATGGTGGATTGAATATCGAGCTTCAAAATACACAGACGAACACATATGCGGAATCCTCTCTGCGATTGGAGTATCCCCAAGGAAGCGAAAGCAACGAGAAGGCTATCGGTCTTCTTCCTGCCGATGGAAATGGCCCAATAGTGAACGTGCTAGGCTGAAAGGTGATACTTTCCCTCAGGGCAGGCAGATAATCTCATGCAAATTCTATATAGCCAACATGAATGGCCTAGCTTTCCATGGCATTGATTATCATGAGTACTCGCAGGGATGATTTTATGTAAGGCTATAATCAATATAAATGAGTAATTACCGTTGAACTCGAACACTAACTGACATCAGGAGCTTGCATAGGAGACCCGGGCGTATTTCTCACGCCTTCTACTTGAAGCTCATTATGATGTGTTAGAAGTTTTGTAACTGTTACAGGTAATATAATGGCATTATGATACAGAGACTAATTACAGACATTGTAAAGACATTATGATATATTCGTAACAGTTCAAGGCAAAATGCATCATGAGATATTTCATACCTTGCGAGTCGTGCCAATGATGTGATGTTTTCTTGATGTGTTATCCAGTCTAACCTCCGACTGATGGACGTGGTCATTGTTGGTGGGGTTCCCTTCGCCTTCTACGAGACGGAGGTGCCTCCGCTCCCAATCCCGAAGAAGGGCCCATTTCGTATTTCTATGTTCATACCGTCTTAAATGACGACACCCTTCACGCTTAGGAGGAGTCAGTCAACCCTTATCCGCTGTGCCCGCACTGATGCCGAATTCACATATCAAGTCCAGGGCCTCAGCGTCCCAGCTACTGCATCAAGAAGCGACAGCAACTGGCCTCGCTTTCTATGACGACGTTGAATGTCGTGAGTGTAACTGCTTCGTCGCACTGCAATTATCATCAAGCTGCCTGTCAATGTGTTTGGGTTCTCTTCTCTTCTATCAGGCCACTGTAAGTCATTTACTTTGACAAGTTGTCCTTAATTCACTGTCGGTTGCGTAGCTTGCTGTCCTATCTTATCCTTCCAGCAGCCATTATAAACGTCGGTATTCAATCTAATTATCGGCGTCTAATGTCTCGCGAATTTCACGCACACAAGGCCGGATCTGCAGGTCCTTCCGAGTCTGATGTCAAAACGAGGCAACGTAGAAAATGCGTAGTACGTACACTCGTATCGTTGACATATTTTTCCTTCTTCCATCCCCTGTCTTCGGGCTTTGTGTGTACGTCTGTGAAGTAGAATCACGTAGATTTAGATCTTAAAACCGCCTGAGGATTTTGGTTTTGAAATAGATTCTATGGCCGCACAATAATAGTCCTCGTAAACTCCAGCGTCGGTGCCCGTGCGACTCAAGAGCGGACCGAACACGCCACGAGGGATAAACAGAGTCAAATAGAAGGATCCTCAAACGACGCCAGCTTAATTTTTGCCTCTGAACCACATTCACGCAATGGCCGCCCCCGTTCCCTTCCTCGATGGCATCGGTATTGCCAACCTTCCCAACCAGGTATTGCTGTTGGATGAATTTTCTCTGGATAAGTGTACTGACTGGCGGAAATAGAAACACAAGATCGTCGCCAAGCGCGGGGCGCATTTCACGATAATGGTTGTCGGTGCGTAGTGTTATCGTGGCACCTTGGACTGTCGCTGACTGCGTATTATTGCAGGTGAATCTGGACTCGGAAAGACCACCCTCATCAACACACTCTTTTCAACCGAGCTCTCGCCTGCCAAAAACTACAGCAAGCGTCATCACAAGCAGCTCGACAAGCTTACCGAAGTCGAGATCATCAAGGCTGAGCTGGAGGAGAAGCAGTTCAAGGTCAAGCTCACCGTCATCGACACTCCCGGTTTTGGTGACTATGTCAACAACCGCGACTCCTGGTCGCCGATCGTTGACTTTATTGACGACCAGCATGAAGCCTACATGCGCCAGGAACAGCAGCCCCAGCGTCATGAAAAGACAGATCTGAGGGTACATGCCTGTCTGTACTTCATCCGACCCACAGGCCATACGTGTGTAATCATTACGCGCACGCAGCACTTTTTGACTGAAGCTTTACCTTTTTTTGTAGTTTGAAGCCTCTGGATATCGAGATCATGAAACGCCTTGGTACCCGTGTCAACCTTATCCCTGTTGTTGCAAAGGCGGATACGTTGACACAGAATGACTTGTTCCTGTTCAAGCAGCGCGTATGTCTTCTCCTGCCTTTTCTGCTGTAGATGGGCACTTACGTCGGCTTAGATTCGTGAGGTCATTACCGCGCAAGGTATCCGCATCTATACTCCCCCTGTGGAGGCTGACGATGAGAGCGCGGATCACGCACGTATCCTCACTGATGCCATCCCCTTCTCTATCATTGGTTCCACTGAGGATGTGAAGACCCCTGATGGTCGTATTGTCAAGGGTCGTGAATACCTTTGGGGAGTTGCTGAAGGTGAGTTTTCTCGTTGCCTGATTTCCTTGGACTTAGGGCGCCGAGATTCGTCGGCTTTCGTGGTGTGAATGTTTTACTAATCAATGATTTCCGTTATAGTTGAGAATGAGAACCATTGTGACTTCAAGAAGCTTCGTTCTCTGCTCATCCGAACACACATGCTGGATCTCATCTCCACAACGGAAGACTCCCACTATGAGAATTACCGTCAACAACAGATGGAGACACGTAAATTCGGCGAACCAAAAGTGAAGAAGTTGGACAACCCCAAGTTTAAGGAAGAAGAAGAACAGCTGCGCAAGAGGTTCACCGAGCAGGTCAAGGCCGAGGAATCCCGTTTCAGGCAGTGGGAGCAACACGTTAGTTCTTCCTGTCAAACTACCGGTCCTATACTGATTTCATGATTCCCAGCTTATTGCCGAGCGGGACCGTCTCAACAAGGATTTGGAGCTGGCTCATGGGGCCATCAAGCAACTGGAAGCCGAATTGGACAACCTTCAGGTCGGTTACGGACGGGGCACCAGCCGGAGATAGTGGCTGGATTCATTTTACCTTCCTATGGCTCTTATTTTGTTACCATGCGTTCTCACTGTCTGCTTACTTATACCCGAAGAACGTTCATACGTACACTCCTTTTGAGCAGGTTGGAATACCAGATCGCCAAAATTACCCATCCTTTGTCGGACATAGTTTTTTCGTACCGGAATATATTCAGGATCTTTTTGCTCTTCGAAGAATGGAATATGTGCCCGGGAATGGACAAACTTACATAAACACGGCGAAATTTCCTCTTTTAAGACCCCACATCCTTAGGCCGTTGCCTCCTTCTCTGTGATACATGAATCATCGTCCAATACAAGCACCATGAAGGCCACGCTTACTCGCTCTGCGCGTCTTGGACGCAAGGGCCATATATTCGGCCAAGTTCTCTATGATACTCCCTCCATCCCAGAGAAGGAGTTGGCAAAGCAAATGTCTCGACGTATTAAAAAGGCCGAGAAAGATGAACGTATGGACATAACAATGGCATTGACGCCCGTTAAAACGTGCGTAGACTTGCTTTTCTTCATCTCGTGCTTGATTTTTACCGAATTAATCAGCTATATGGGTGGTTTCACAAGACCCAAAGAATTTCGAATGAGCAACTGGCTTAGTGGTGGACGTTACCTCTCCAACTCGAAGTCGTACGAGACTCCCCACCAGGCAGCATACGAACCTCACACCATCTTTCTCCTCGAATCCCGCTACCCCGTCAAGTTTGGAGTCGGCCGCACGGAATGTGTAGACCATATCGTTGCTTTCTGCAGAGCTGCTGATTTTGAGGCCGTCCTGAAACGATACAACTCACCCCGAGCACCTTCCGAAGCTCTGGAGTCGATGGACAACGCCCGCTGGCCTTGGACGCCGCAAAAGAAACTTAAGCGTGTTTTGTATCACCTGAATGATGAGCTGAAGGACAGCTTGGAGAACAGCGAGGACGATCTCTTGCAAGAGCCTGTTGTTTCACCCAACACTGCTGCTGATCTCGCTACATCCCCCACACCGCCTCGTCGGGAGCGCCCCGAACGTCCGGAAGATAAACTGAAGCAGACGCGAGCTGTTGTTCAGCGACATAGAGAGGCTGATCTTGGAAAAGTCAGTGCGGAGATAAAATCTAGGCAGGAAAAGGTCCCTTTCGAGGTTGAGCACACCGACGGTACCTTCCATCATCCAAGTGGTTTTCAGCCTCCAACGTCTGCAAATGGCTTTGCTCAGTCTCCTCTTCCTCCTCCCGATGCAGTCGATATGCGCCCAGTCCGCCAAGGATCTAATAACCCTGATGCCGCAGTGGATGCCGAGCAGTGGAAAGTTATTCGAGAGATGGAGGGCAAGGGCGGCGCACTCATGGCAGACTTGACAGCTAGCGCAATGGCCGGTGGACTCGTCGCACATACAGAACCACGAGATGAGAAAATACCTACAGAAGTAAGTGGCGTCATCACACAGGGTTCTTCCCAGCCTCCACAGCATGCATCTGGTTTCATACCTCCCACTCCGGCTATGGCACGAGGAGAAACGGAAGCGTTAACGCACACCGTCATATCCGATGCGTCGGACAAGGATGCTGTTGAAAAACACCAAATCTCTGTTTCTACGCTCAGAAAGCAGTACCAGGAGGTGATCAAAGAGGAGCCGTTCTGGCGTCCGCTGCTTGCATTGACGGTAGCCACGCGTCCGATGGGAGCATCTATTGTGCGTCTATCAAAGTCATTATCTCGTGGATTGCCCTTCCATGCCACGCTCGATAACCATGACCGCAAGTCGACAGCAACATTAGGTAACCGATTCCGTTGTCTCCGCCTGCAGAGAATGGAAGATCTTGCAGTTGAAATGTCGCAGCTCCTTGCTGGTGCGAGGGGTGGACTGGTTGGGATACGGTTCAACCCGGAGGACAGAGGACGAGGTCTTAACGGCGAGGGTTTGGATGCTCCGATACCTTGGGAGAAGAGGGTTATTGGCGTTGGTATTGGATCGTGGTATGAACGTGCCGAGGAGCTGAAAGAAACGTACCGTATCGAAGGAGAGGAGGAAGTGAAGCAAAAGTACCTCCCGGGGGACAAAAACGACGCATTCTTGGTCTACGACATCGACGAGAAGGGCAGGACGGATAGGAAGGACCTGCCTTGGCAGTCGCTAGGAGATTCCGATACGCTAAAGGTCCCCGAGAAGCTCCAGGATGTCCTAGATGAGATCGACGAGCTCGAGAACGCTTTGGACGAGGAGCGCGATCTTATTGCGGATCCTATACATGTGTTGGTTCCGGCGAGAGAGGAAGTGAGGGATGCAGAAGGATACATTGTGGAGCCCCAGGATGTCGCTCCGGTGATTTTGGTGAAGAGCGCTAGTAGAGACCCGCCGCCGGGATTCCATCTCTTGTATGGTGGTCAGGCGAGGAAGCATATGAAGGATAGGATCGATTACCTGAACAAGCTTCATAAAGGAGAACTGGCTAGGCATTTTGCGAGTAGACTTAACCAAGTTGTGTACCCGTAGAGCAGATCTTACATCCCTTACTTACTTGAATATTTTTTGTAATATAACTATATTATACAGGCAAGGTTTTTCGAAGCCGCGATGGCGTCCTCGATCTTTTTCCTCACCGCTGCCTGGGTCACAGTGCGATTTTTCAGACGTTCCTCATACTGAATCACCATTTTTCGAAGGGTCTTCCTCGCCCATCACATATGCATAATCCCCATATGTGCGCCATGTTAACACAAGTAACTCTGTCTCTCGTTGTATCTACTGGTAATAACAAAGCACATTCTCCTGTTCTTCTGACCAATATAATTTCAGATATGTCGGTGCTTTTCTATTTTCAGCGTGTTCGGATGTAGCTCAATGTTGCTCTTCTGTAGGATAGTATCGACGTATCTGTCTCTGCTTGACAATGAGCAGCATGATGCGACTGCTCAGGATGGAATGGAGGATGCCCTGAGAAGAAGCGAAGAAGGGTGCGACGCCGTCGGCCCACATCGGGACAAGGATATTTGCGAGAGTTATGAGGAAGAGGCACACATAGAAGAGCATGCCAGAAACATAAAACTCAATGAGAAAAGGATGGGAAGAACGGCGGAGGTGCTGTACGCCCTTGAAGAGCGTGAGCGAAGCAATGATCGTCTCTGAAACGAGCACAGGGACATAGAGCAGCATTGTTATGTTTGAAGAGAGACTCAAGCAGCCAGGATGGTTGGACGGCAGTTCAATGACTACAAATTAGAAGGTCCTGAGTTCTCTGCTAGCTTCGAAAGCACGGATGACAGGCAACCCACATTGAATCGTCTTGATTTGTATAGCAAGGCCAACTACCCCCGGCATAAAACAGAAGATCCCCGTCCCGATGAAGCACCAGAATACTGCTCTGTTTCTATCCCATATTGCATATGTGCGGATCATGAGGATCACCTGGGATAGGAAAATTCCAAGGACTGTGAGCGGACCTATAATGGAGGAAAGATGGTGGCACTGGGCAGTACTGGGCTTGTGCAGGAGCCAATTGACGGTTATCGCCATATCGATCAAGGGTAAGTAGCGGTTCAACGCAAATAGAAGTAGGAGCGGATATGCGGGTCGGCGAAGCCATACATAATCAATTTCGGTGGGGAGGAGGAAGAGCAGGTCATAGAGGATCACAGTCGCACATGCGGTGAAGGAGTAGGATGTCTGTAAGAAGGGACGTTTTAAAAAGTGACTGAATACAGAAAGAATAGGACGAAGCACGACGACTTACCGTCAAGGGCATCATGCTGTCAGAAATACTTGAAGTCCCACCGGTCACCACTGATTCTCACTTCTCATTCAATGTATATGAATGAGAAGAGAATATGAAGGAGAGAGCGAAAGAAAAATACGTGGTCTCAAGTGGAGTACCAATCCTTTTAGTGCCCGTGGCCCTGAAATGGTTGATAATCTCAACGTCAGCATTTTTTTTTATAGCACCAGACGGTGATCAAGCAGAATAGAATCTGAATGGTTTGGAAACAAATGTGCTTTATAATCACAGCTGAAGCCTTCAGGATCTCCTACACTGGGAACGTTGAGGAACTTTTATTGCTGTCAAAACGCGAGATCAAGATTTTCGCTCACCCCGAAGTAGTAGTTGCCAGTGCTCGCTACTGGCACTCCAAAACATAGTAGACACTAGGAACATCCATTTCTGTATAAGTTCACAAGATTTCAGTCCTGAACCCTGCGCAGCGGGCAATAAGCATCAGTTCCCATCGGCTCGCTTATACATCAGACGGAGAGAGCGACGAGTCACCGTCATTCCGGAAAAGAGCAAAAAAGCGATGAACGGAAACCGCCGCCACCCTGGATGATTCAGTGTTTGTAATTCAATGAACCCGGAGGACCACCAAAACGGAGTAGAGACAGACAAGAAACCAACAAGGTAATGATACCTGCTAGCTCCCAAACACGGTCCTGGTACTTTCTCCGTGCCCGCAGCAACATCCGGTGACGCGGGGATATTCTTTCCCTGACCTGGCCATGGGACCATGGAACCACATGCTTCGCAACCACAGCCCGGCTCCGTAGCGCAGTAGAATTCACCAATGCGCAACGAGATCACTCATCGCGCCATGCCACCATTGCACACGCTTCCTTCGCCCTTAAACAGTTCTACGTAAACTATTGGGGTCAAAGGTAGTAAATGAACGTTCCGCATATGATCCAGAGAAATGTAATAACGTCAAGCAGCGTTTCTGAGGCATTGAAATATATAGTTATTTAGTAGGAGAACGGGTTAAGGACGTACTCAAAGTATACAGGTATTCACTTCCGGCTTTTCAGAGGGTTGCCAAGTCAGCTACCCGAGATAATTTAGCAGAGACATAGATTTCCACCCGAATCTAGAGCGGCGGCGGTTCAGAGGGCGAGAAATAATGAAAGGAATCTAAGCGGCCTGGAAGTAGACTCCTACTCCTCAGCGAGAAACATTTCGTTATTCAAGACGATACGAACGTAAGAAACACGAAATGGGCCCTTGTTCGGCATTTGAGAGCGGGTCACCTCCATCCTGGAGAAGGCGAAGGGAAGTCCACCGACGATGACCACGTCCATCAGCCGGGGGCTAAAGATTGGGGGGACAAGTAGGTGCGTCCATCATAGCATAGCCCTTATGTCCAATAGCAGGCTCGGATCGTGACGATGACTTGAAATATGTATCATGAACGTCAATAACTTTCAGGAAGTATCCCGTACATAGGCACTTCCCTGACCGGGTTCCAACCCCGACAGACAAAGTAGCTTTCAGACGACTCTGACCTGCTCGCTGGGGGCTTGATGTATTGTACGTTGCTGAAATGAGGTTCCAGTTTCTCTTTCCGAAACTCGTTCATGGCATCAAAAGAAAAATGCTTCAGCCTGCGACGCGTCAGTCAATCAGCAATGATGAACGAGAGAGAAACGAAAACACGTACACCAACACGCCTCCGTATCGTCTACCAATCTGCTCCTCAGTTCGCAAATGGCGTGCCGCAAATGCTTGCACCGCAAGACAAAGCTGATACGATTCCTCCGAGTCATGCAAAGCGTTCCCAGAAATGTTCGGGGCCATATCCGAGAGTACGACGTCCACCAAGGCTTTACCCATCTTCCGCTTCCTGAGCCCAGGTATAGACGAATGCAAGAGGTGCGTGATCGCCGCATCCGTTTTAGGGTCGAGAAAGTCTTTCTGGAGAGACCGAACGCCAGGAATGGGGTTCATTGGAAGGAGGTCAACGGCAACGATGGTCCCACGACCTTTGCTTTCGATGCGAGCAAGCTCCTCCTCCATTTCGTCGATATTGAGGGGGTCATAGTCGCTGCCAGGACGCGACGACTCTGCATGCCTTCGTTTGGGTCGTTCCCGAGGAAGAGTAGACGGTAATGGCTCGCTGTTCTCATCGGAACCATACCCCAAACGCTGCGATACGACCTGGCTCCACCCTCCAGGTGCAGCACCGAGGTCGACGACGACGTTCACATCGTCGTGGTCAAGGAAATTGAGCTGACTGTCGAGTTCGAGAAGTTTGAATGCGGAACGGGACTTGTACGATGAGGATGCTCGCTGCTTGACGTAGTGGTCACGACGCTGACGGGCTATCCATTGTGTGGATGATTTTTTGGAGAGAGCGGCGAAGGTCGGACGGAAGGACATACAAGACAGCCGGAAGAGGGCCTTTTGTTTGGCACAATAAACAACGCGTGCTTACGATTTGGACTAATTCCGACCAGGCGAGATATCCCTTCGTTATGCCATGGTCACATCGAGCCGTTCCTTATATATTGAATAACTTATTGTTAATCTTTACTTATTTAATACCGTTTCACTGAAGTTTCATCGTCTTACCGTACTAATAGACGCCTTCGTGATAACAAAACAGTAGCCTACGCCGCACCGTCACTCTCTGGATCCTGTTTCAATAACGGTGCGAGTCAGCGGTGACCTCGTCCATTCCATAGAAGAGTACCAAGGCAGCAAAATAATTGTTCGTCTCCCCCTTCCATAAAAGCCAGCGTTACATACAACCCCCAATCCTGTTTCCATGTCATTAGGTGATTACACGCTCATCACGACAACGGTAGGGCTGCTCTATAGGAACGAAAATTCTGATAGAGGCAACATATAGTGCCCTCTTTCCAATTGTTGAATCAGTTACCGTTTAGACACAAAAGTTACGGCCATTTGCCGTATTCTTCAGTCGGCTCAGAATGTTATTATTCCTTACGCCGGCATATTCTTCGCCCCGTTTCCAAAACCGTCAGAAATAAAGGTCTAGTCGGATTGCTCATTGCTTACTTTGGTGGTAAGCTTTCCTTGTTTTTCTCGTTCCATAGGCTCATGCGTTCTAGTACAGCAGAAGTATTACGAGAACACTTCCGACAAGTCACATTTCATCCGAAATAGAACCAGGTGCACGAAGCAATGCAGAAGACTGCCGTCGGCAGGCGCATTGCCTGGGCCCGGGACGACCATCGCTAATGTAATCTTCGCATGGAGGTAGTAGTCACGGTAAGTCAAACAAAGTTTCAGAAAATTGAGCTATCGGAAAGCTGGCCCCGGAGAGACATAAGCTCAGCAAGGTACCGCACTCGAATCCGCTGCGGCGATCTTTTCAGCAGACTGAGTGCCGGGCCCCTGACCGCAATTGCATGACGATGCGAGAAAAATAAATTCAGCCCAACAGGCGAACTTTCCCATTGTCTGGTCTTGGTATCAATCGAAAAATCGAAAACCTTGGCATGCCGTGCACTAGTGAATATACGAAGAACAGAGAAGCTGTAACTTCGTTCCACCAATTGCGTCAATTGCATGTGCTCGGCATCGGCGTTAAATCCACTGCCTCCTCGGGAAACGTCGTCGGCGGACTCACGCTTTGACCAAGTACCCTCATTGACATCGATCCTCCTCTGAAGGGCAAGAGCTGAGATGCAAGAGAGCTAGTTTAATTCCGTGATTTATCAAATACTGCCCTGACCTATAAATGCACAGATGAGGCGGTGCCTAGTGGACTTTCTCGAATTTCATTAATAGTAAGTGAACTAGGGTTGTCGGGGAAATCACTGGAACTCGGGCTGATCCTTTGGTAGGTGCGCTCTGCCGCATGCTCCCACGCAACAGAAGGGTCTACCGCACTTTGGGCGTCGACACATTGCAACTACTTAAACGTCAAACGACGGGAATGCCCTACCTCCATACTCTCTTCGACTCCCATGTTACCCAGTACTCCTGCAGAGGAGGTCAGTATAGCACCATCAGATGTAAATAAGATGTAAGTGACATTTTCAAGCTCCCAGGCTGGTCCCGTGCTATACTGATCTCAATACTCCAGAGCAGGTCCTCTGGTACGAATTCAATCCCAGATATCAGAAAGCAATGGTTGCTCAGTTTTTCATCCAGTTGATTGGATGTTTCCTGGATCTCATATTATATGGCGTTCTGTGCAATCAAGTCTGTTAGTTGGTCTCATCATTGTGTACATGTTCTTGACGGTTCTTTACTCACCTCATTCAAAAGATATATATTACATTTCCTTTCCAAAGGACCGCTTGGCGTCGAAGACTGTTGTATACGTTCTTTGGCTGACAGAGACTGTCCAGACTATTATCAACATCTCCGATATTTTCGACACCTTCTGTTACGATTTTGGGAACCTTTCTGAACTTGATGACGTCCGCCTCTCATGGTTCTTCGTTCTCATCCTCTCTGGATTTGGTGCGCACTTTTTTACGTATACTTACGCTTCAGTCATTGAAACAGCAACAGCTGGATGGGTCTCCCAATTATTTTACGCTTGGCGAATGTATCATTTCAGTAAGAAGGCGCGATGGATAAGTATTGCCGTTTCGATGGTAAGCATTGTTCCTAAACGTATGGTGAATACTCCCTAAAAACCCTGTTTTTATCAAAGATTGCTTTTATTCAATTTGCGGCTGCGACTACTTGCGGCATCGAAGTACGGAGATATGTCCACTACTTAGGCCTTGAGATGGATCTGAGGGTAAAGGTAGCTAGAATTGTGAGCAGGTCGTCGTTGTGTCCCCCTCCAATTATTCATGATTTGCAGATATGGTTGGGTGGGAGTGCTTTGTGCGATGTTGCCATCGCCTTATCCATGACCTACCTTGTAAGTGAGGCATGGGAATAGCGCTTAATTCTCGGCTGATCATTGTGTCTATAGTTAAGTCGAGCTCGTACTGGTCTCAAATCTACTCGGATACTTATTTATAGGCTGATACGTCTGACCATCGAAACCGGGACAGTAACAGGTTCGTCACATACTACAAAAATGGACCCCATTGGTTTATTTACCACTTTTGCAGCTACGCTTGCTGTCATTGACATCGCACTCTTTCTCGCCTATCCCAATGACACCTATCGCACTGTTCTGGCGATCTGTCTGGGAAAGATGTATTCGAATACGGTCCTTGCTGTTTGCAATAGCCGTATGACAAGGCGTATTCGTGGAGGGAGGGAAGATGCGACTCTTCACACATACGAGTCTTTCGATTTGTCGAATGGTGGATTGGATATCGAGCTTCAAAATACACAGACGAACACAAATGCGGAATCTTCTCTGCGACTTGAACGTCCCCAAGGCGACGAAAGCGAGAAGAAGGCTATCTATGGGAATTTTTCGGATGTCAGAGACGCGCTAGGCGCAAAGGTAGTACCTTTCCTCCGGTCAAGCAGATCGTCTCATGCAAGTTTCATATAGCCAACATAAAGCTAGTTTTTCGTAGCCTTGGATAGCACTCGTGCGGGAGATTTTATGTACACCGGCTACTGTAATTAATATCAATGAGTAATTTCCAAAGCACCTGAGCACCTGACTGACATCAGGAACTTGTATAGGAGACCCGGGCGTATTTCCCGCCTTGTTCATATGAAAAAGTCTCCCCACATGGCGCTTTTGAGATCTTTCCGTCTACCACCATCATGTCATCTCTGACTACAGGAGCCGTCTATTCAGCCGCTGCTTCCCTCCTCAGCGCCTCTCAGATCACTCCAGGCAAACCTCTTCCTCCTTTGACCGTTAAGGAGACGTCCACGGAACGGCCCGAAAATGTATCTTTGACTGGGAAGAACATCATCGTGAGTGCAGAATTTCCTCATCGTGGTGCTTGACTCTAAGAGAAGTAGATTGGTGTACCAGGAGCATTCACGGGAACGTGTAGCGCCCAGATTCCGGAGTATATTGAGGAGTACGAGGCATTCAAGGCTAAAGGAGTAGACGGAATATATGTCGTAGCGGTCAATGATCAGTTCGTGATGAAGTAGGATTTTTACGCCTCCATATACTTATAAGAATTGACCTTTTTCTTGACACACAGTGGTTGGAAGGAGAAGCTTGCTCCGAACGGTACTCGTACGTAATTTTTGCTTATAATTGAAGTGTAAAACTGATTGTAGTTCACAGCTATACACTTCCTGGCTGACGATCAAGGCACGTTCACCGGTGCGACAGGCCTCGTTTTCGACGCGACGCCCTTGCTGGGCGGGCCTCGATCCAAGGTATGTCTGCCTACATCCACTTCCGTGTCTCATGAATACACCTAGCGCTACGTCATGATTGTCAACAATAATCATGTCGTGTCTCTAGCAGTAGAGGACGATCCGAGCAAGGTCACTGTGACGAGCGCGAAAATGATTCTGACCGCTCTGAGCTTCATGTTTTGAGGTTGCAGAAGAAAATATCGAAGAAGTACTGTGTATATCACGAATGTAACACTATTAGGATAAGGGATCCGGTTCCACCTGTTGGAGTCTGTTGAGGGCTGGCGATTCGAAGTAGGATCTTGAGCAGCAAGTAACGCGCGTCTAAGGTTCCCTCCGCGTTCAGCCCTGCGAAACTCGGCAATCATCTCGACACTTTCACAAATATAGTCGCCTTGCACTATCTTTGCGACATTTTGAACATGCGAGCCTGTTACGACCGACGAGGCGCACCTGCACCCAGCAAGAACCCCACTCAGAAGCTAGCACTCACCCAGCTCCACCACCGCAGGGACCGTCATGGACTCGATTTTCGTCGAGCGATTTTGATTGGGAGTACAATTTCGAACACTTTGCACGGATCATGGGTAGAATTAATTACTCCTGTAGTCTTCATGAGCCATGACCTAATCAAGACTCGGACACTTTTCACATTGCATGGAAGTTTGCCTACCTATATTCCATACATAGTCCCTAATAGATGAGCAAGGGCACCAACCAAACCCACCCTCGCATCCCCCGACTCGCTTGCCATCGATTTCCCCCTTCGAAATCCCTCACATAAGCATCTGCGTCGATTGCCTTGGAAGATCGAGGGGCCGTATGATACCTATTCGTCAGACATGGAACAGAAAAGTATTCCGACGGGTCGTCTAGGTCGGTTACATACTTTCTCCTCGGAACCAACGCGACACGAGAAGCCTTATATCATGCCAAAAACGAAACACTGATTTATCGTCTCCAGAAAGTGCTAAACACGAATGAAAAATCTCAATGGTATCGTCCGTGCCCAGTTTAACGGCCCTGTCGACTTCGTATGTCTCCATGCGCACTTTCTCTCTCTTAACTACGACTCAATTCGCGGGTAGTATCTGCTCATCTATAGGGCAGATGACGTGCATCTTTGTAGATGGTAAACTGTAAATTTACACCTCAGCATTAGGCTTGAGAGCGTAGTACATATGGGCTAATATGAGTCAATTATATTTTAATTAATTTAGTAATGGTTTAGTTATGATAGTTATGTAGGCCTTGAGGTAGTAATGGTCTGGGCCATGAACTCTCCTGAAAAACAGTTCCTTTCCACTATCGATGATCCACTGCGATGCCAACCTAATGCACGTTTCTGCTAGCGACTGATCTTGACGAGGCTTGTTACAGGATGAAAAGATACCTTGCTAGTTCACCGAGGGCAGTCGATGTGTTTCCTCATGGAGAGCAGTGCCTCGCAGAGGCCTCTCAACCAGCCAAATAGAAGTCCTGATTGAGCGGCTTCAGGAAGCATTAGATGCGAAGGAAAAGTTTCATGGGTATCGTCCAAGTCCACTGAGTCGATTCTCCTGTCGTTGTATACGATTGTTGGTGTCACGTCATCCGCGTTCTAACTATATTTGTACATAAAATCGTTCATGCAAGTGCTGATCAATGTATATAGAAAGCCAGACCATTCATGTTGGCTACGTAGAATTTTCATGAGATTATTTGCCTGACCTGAGGGAAAGTATCACCTTTCAGCCTAGCACGTTCACTATTGGGCCATTTCCATCGGCAGGAAGAAGACCGATAGCCTTCTTCTCACTTTCGTCGCCTTGGGGACGCTCAAGTTGCAGAGAAGATTCCGCATTTGTGTTCGTCTGTGTATTTTGAAGCTCGATATCCAATCCACCATTCGACAAATCGAAAGACTCGTATGTGTGAAGAGTCGCATCTTCCCTCCCTCCACGAATACGCCTTGTCATACGGCTATTGCAAACAGCAAGGACCGTATTCGAATACATCTTTCCCAGACAGATCGCCATGACAGTGCGGTAAGTGTCATTGGGATAGGCGAGAAAGAGTGCGATGTCAATGACAGCAAGCGTAGCTGCAAAGGTGGCAAATAAGCCAATGGGATCCATTTTTGTAGTATGTGACGAACCTGTTACTGTCCCGGTTTCGATGGTCAGACGTATCAGCCTAGAAACAAGTATCCGAGTAGATTTGAGACCAGTACGAGCTCGACTTAACTATAGATGGCAGTGATCAGCCGAGAATTAAGTGCTATTCCCATGCCTCACTTACAAGGTAGGTCATGGATAAAGCAATGGCAGCATCACACAAAGCGCTCCCACCCAACCATATCTGCGAATCGTAGATAAATAAAGAGGGGGACACAACGACGACCTGCTCACAATTCTAGCTACCTTGACCTTCAGATCCATCTCGAGGTCTAAGTAGTGGACATATCTCCGTACTTCGATGCCGCAAGTAATGGCAGCCGCAAATTGAATAAAAGCAATCTTTGATGAAAACAGGGTCTTTAGGGAGCAGTCACCATATGTTTAGGAACAATGCCTACCATCGAAACGGTAATACTTATCCATCGCGCCTTCTTACTGAAATTATACATTCGCCAAGCGTAAAATAATTGGGAGACGCATCCAACTGTTGCTATTTCAATGACTGAAGCGTAAGTATACGTAAAAAAGTGCGCACCAAATCCAGAGAGGATGAGAACGAAGAACCATGAGAGGCGGACGTCATCAAGTTCAGAAAGGTTCCCAAAATCGTAACAGAAGGTGTCGAAGATGTCAGCGATGCTGATAATAGTCTGGACAGTCTCTGTCAGCCAAAGAACGTATACAACGATCTTCGATGCCAAACGGTCCTTTGGAAAGGAGATGTAATATATATCTTTGAATGAGGTGAGTAAAGAACTGTCAAGAACATGTACACAATGATGAGACCACTAACAGACTTGATTGCACAGAACACCATATAATATGAGATCCAGGAAACAGCCAATCAACTGGATGAAAACTGAGCAACGATTGCTTTCCGATATCTAGGATTGAATTCGTACCAGAGGACCTGCTCTGGAGTATTGAGATCAGTATAGTATGGGACCGGCTTGGGAGCTTGAAAATGTCACTTACATCTTATTTACATCTGATGGTGCTATGCTGACCTCCTCTGCAGGAATACTGGGTAACATGGGAGTCGAAGAGAGTATGGAGGTAGGGCATTCCCGTCGTTTGATGTTTAAGTAGTTGCAAGGTGTCGACGCCCAAAGTGCGGTAGACCCTTATATTGCGTGGGAGCATGCGACCGAGTGGATCTAGGAGAAATTAGCCCGGGTTCCACGACGACCCTAGCAGATCATTCACTCTACGTACAACATCAATAAACAATCCGAAAAATTCATCAGGCAGAGCATCATCTGCATATTTAGAGGTAAGCGCAGTACTTAATAGATCACGGAATTAAACCAGTATTCTTGCCTCTCGGAGAAGAATCGATGAGAGTTGAAGTTCGTGAGACCTCCGATGTCATTTTTCAAACAGGTCATAGACTGCATGACTACAATCCGGCAAAAGGGGCAGGTCCATATGGACATAGCTTATATGGTAGGAGGGGCAGGTGAAGTGCCCGGTCCACCTGTCCTTAAACACGAATCGGCTATTTTACGTCTTGCGCTGATGCGTCGCGCAAGCAAAATATTGGTGAATATCCGAGGAACGAAGTCAGAATTTCCATGTTTGTTCACCTTGCACGATGTGCTGGGTGCTTCCAATTATTCCGATTACTCTGAGTCTGACATGGACAATGTGCGTCGGTGCGAGTTCGTCTGTTGTGCAGGATTTCTTTTCCTTCCCTTCGATATAACTCACGATACAATTGGCAGCATTATCATGGGTGCAATTGTAGTCAGCGGCTACATATGCACTTGAATGCGATTACGGTCTGCTGAAAATTGGACCCACCCATTTCGTGTCTATAAATAAATATGATGATAATGAAGGTATTTGAGTGGGTGATCTTATGTCGCTCTGGGGCTCGTTTTCTGATCGCTCAATTTCCGAAACTCATTTGGCCCACCGTAATTTCTGGTACCGTGCGAAAACTACATGGCATCCCGGGTATAATGTACCTGTTGACGGCGATCTCAATCGCGTGAACGTAGGTCTCATTTTCAATGAAACCTGAGTCGTCGGAGATGTTTTCGTACATAAGATATGCCACCGTTTTTCCAACCGTTACTGGCTGGACGTTGAATTGGCTGAAATTCAAGCGCAAAACGTTTCAGTCCGGATTCACCACATTCTTCGGTTAGCCCAGGACGTTATTCCTTATGCTGGAATATTCTTCACTTCTTTGCCAGGACCGTCAAAAGTGAAGATTTAGTCGGATTGCTTCAGTGGTAAGTTTCTTCTTTTTCCGTTCTATCTCATATGCTTGATATATGTGTGACCGCTGGAAATACTATTTCCATCAGAATCTTCGTTCTTGTACAACTGCCCTACCAAGTAATATATTAGACCCAGTCAGCGATCACTGTAGCAGGACAACGTCCTATCGCTGCTAACTTATGACGAGTCTGTAATCACCTGATGACACAGAAAATGGATTGTTGCGCTGGCGGCTGCATCTATCAGATATATTTTTGGCGCAACACTAGTTCCCGGGCAGGTCTCGGCGATCTAAGTGGCCGCTACTTGGTCTTTTCTATAGAAGAACAATCTGCCGAGCCTCTTCTGGTACCCGCTATATCGAATATAAGGAGACACATCGCTACTTTCCATAGTACTCAAATTCAAAGTTTCAAATAAACCGTTTAACTAGAGCATCGAGTTACCATGAAAATTTTCAACGTCGCTACGAGAAGATGCGCCCACGGGCATAGACAGGCGCAAACAACGCGCACAGCCACTAATACACAGCTCAGACCACCACCACCTCGCGTCGGCGTGCGCCTAGCTGCTAGACTAAAACCTCGCCATCCTATTTTTCTAATACCTTACCTGAATCATTCGAGCTAGCATGGCCTCCGATTCATCGTCTTCCCAGGCCGTTACATTCACAATCGGCGAAAGGATTCTATGCTACCACGGCCCACTCATCTACGAGGCAAAGATTCTCAAGGCCACAACAATGGAGTCACCAACGTTCACTGGAGTACACTATTTTGTACATTATAAGGGATGGAAACAAACGTGGGTCGTCCGACTTTCTGCCGGTCCCTAACGTGCTTATCACGGCGCAGATGGGACGAATGGGTTCCTCTGGGTCGCGCCCTCAGATATACGGAAGAAAACCTCGCGAAGCAGAAAGCCTTACAAAAAACAAACACCCCAGCTAACCAAGCCGCTACCAGCAAGGCAAAAAGTATGCTGTATCCTCGTCTCTACACACCCGCCGTTTCTCAGACATTCGTTCAGCCCGAGATGGTGCAGGCACAACCGGGCTTTCAAGGACGGCTCGGAAAGATAGCACGCGTGGGACGAAACGAGGACGAGACGATGTTCGTATTCCTCCGTTCTCAGGCTACATACTGACTTTTGAATTCGACAGGACGAAAGCACGAGAAAACCTGAAATGAAGCTGACGGTACCAGAACTTCTCAAGGCTACGCTTGTTGACGACTGGGAAGCAGTCACAAAGAACAACCAAGTACGCACGTTGGTCTGCTGCATATCTCTTACTTCACTTTTGTCAAAAGCTCGTCGACCTTCCGCGGAAGCCTAACGTTGTCCAGATACTGGCACTATTCGAGAAACACGTTCTCGAGACCCGTCCACCAGAGTCAGTACCCCTGCCTGATCAAAGCCGACAGTTTCTCACATTTTGACAGGTTGAGGCAGCCGGAAGTCCTGATACATACGATCATCTCTGGCCTTCAAGTCTACTTTGACCGCTCGTTGGGCTCACAGCTGCTGTATCGATTTGAAAGGCCGCAGTATGCTGTGGTCAGGCAGACGTACGTCACTGGTGCTGATGTCGATGTCAGCAAGATACCTGAGATGAGCGCTATCTACGGAGCAGAGCATTTGCTGAGGATGCTTGGTATGTAAGCTTGATGTACCATTTATCGTCACTGAAAAAATCTTCAGTTTCGCTGCCACAAATGGTCGCTGCGTCTCCGTTGGATGCAGAATCGGTAGGACTCATACGGGATTATGTCAATGAACTGCTCAAGTGCGCTTTTTGCTATTGATTCTACGCGCGCTGCTCATGGATCTCTTCAGCTACTTGGCGGTCAACAAGGCAAAGCTATTCTTGCTGGAATACCAACCTGCAAGCTTGCAGTATCAAAATGTTTCCCGGTCATGATCCTTGTTGACGAATGTATTGTTTGTATAGTATGTTGATATTGCCTAGCTACTGCGCATCTATCAAACGATGTATATAATGATAACCAAAGCACCCCCCTGATCACGCTTATAGTTAAGGTTATTTCATAGAATTCGGTAGTCTAGTTCTTCGTCAGTTCTGGCACACGACGTGAAACGCATTCATACAAACCTTGCACAGAAAGAAACACATTCAACCCCTCTCGCTGGAACTGTGTCCATTTCTCTAGCTGCGCGTCACTGGGTCTTGGGGGCCTCCGGATACGAATGGTGATAGCGCGAAGTCTGGAGATAGGTGATCCTTCCTTCAGGTACCACCTCGACTCCGCAAACCTGATGAGTGTCTGTACCACGTCTGCCGCATTGATCACCGTATAGCTGATAGGGACCACCAGGCTCTCCAGACGCGGCAACAAAGGACTCTCATCCTTCTCCGAGTATATCAAGCCTCGAAAGAGCGTATCTGACTCGACATTGTTGGGTATGGTGATATCCAACTCGGTCAGCCCCGGGGTAACCTTACAAATGTCGTGCACGCCCCCAAAATAATTGCGTATGTCTAATTTGAGGGTTCGAAGCTGGCATTTAGAGCGAACTAGGAGGTCACACAAGGGTCTGGCGTAGGCGATGACGTTGGGGAAGAAGAAGTTTAGCGATTGGAGAGAAGGGAGGACCAGCTTGTCTAGTAAACGAAGGTCGTTTGAACGTATATTGGAAAGGGAGGTGTGTATGATGCGTCCTTCATCATCGCTGAGAGCGCCAGAGAGATAGGATATACTGTCAAAGTCGACGAGCTTGTCCGCCCGACGGAGGATATCAAGGTAGTCCCTCGTCTGGCCGGGAAATGTGGATAGTCTGGTCAGCTGGCCCCATTTCAGCTCGAGGACCATGGGATTCACGACAAGGGGGAGCTTCACGACCTTTAACGATGGTGCGCGCTTTAGGATGTGGTTAAGTGTTTCCGGGTGGCTTGGACCGGGATGCTTTCCGGCATACAGATTCAGCCGCTCCAGTGACTCCAGCTGCCCTGGTATATCTGCGAAGGAGGTGCATGCATCTGCCCCTACAACGAGCTCTGCACTCTTCCACCTGTGGCACTCCCCGACCAGGGCATTCATTATCGAACGCTCATTCGGGCCATTTGATTGTAAATTGACAAAGAGGGACAGCTTCAAGGGTCGCGACAGCCTGAGAGCTATCTCTAAAAGTGATACGGAGCCATTACTGATGATTTTGGGGGGAAAGATGCTTATAGAAGCCCACACAGAAGGGAAAGAGTGGATGACATCCCTCCATTGGCCACATACCCTCCCGATGAGCCAGGGTCCTTGGGTAATGTCAAGAACATCGTAGCAACTACCTCTAGCTCTACCCCAGCACATCAGCGAGAATATATGCATGAGAACTTCAGGTGGAAGGCGATTGATAGCAGAAGGAGGGACCTGTGATGGCACAACCTCATCTTCGTCCGAGTCGGAGGGTGTCGTCCATGGGGTTAGATCTTCGTCAGAGTTGCTCGATGGCAGATTTGCAGTACACTTAGGGTCGAGAGTCTTCGTCCTGGACGTTATCATACCTATACCATGGAAACATTATGAGCCAGAGAGCCGGGTTAAGCATCAATAGGCAGGCGCTCACCGAGTAGAACAGAAGACATCTTTCTACGCGTTTAAATGAAGATACACGTGTGCTGACCGCTGGGTATCACCCAGGTATAGGGTAGGAATAACAGTAGTAGAGGTCGCACTGATGTGGAGCTACTACGGGAGACGGGAAGGAATCGCAGGGCTGACCGTGAGTCAACCCGACCCCCTTCGGATCTCCGGCACGCTATTCTCGGGCCGGTGTGGCCAAACCTCCCCTATGGTGCCAGTCGATTATCCCTTGCTTTTACCTTACTTTGGTGCCCCCTCAGGCCTCAATCCCTATAACTAGCCAAAGGTAAGACGAAATGCACTATCTCTCGTTCATTTCCTTGGAAATTACAACGGTGCACACCCGTCAACCTCGGAAAGCCTTGGACTACGAAAAGACGCTGCGCAGCTCTATGAATCTACGATATTCGTAGATCATTATTCACTTTGGCCTCATCATTCAAACAGCATCCTAATGACTCTCCAAGTACACAACGATGATTTCCTTGAAGAAAAAACGATCCTTTACACAAGCTTCAAGTCAAAAAACACTTGTCTCTCCCTCTCTTTGACCCAATTTTTATGCCATCCTTGTTTCGTTCCCTATACTGTCAATAATGAAAAGGCCCCTTTCGAAATTTAACTACAATTACACACCACTGCTACTCCTCTCGATGACCTTCCTGAGCCAATCTGTAGTAGGTGAGAGCCACACGTCGACGCTGCTATCAGAAGCCATATGCGCTGCGTAGCGCAGGTACTTTCTTCGCTGTATCCACATTCAAACAGCCCAGTAAGGCTTCCTCTCTGGACGCTCCACCACGATAAAAGCTGGCGCTTTACACTATGAAGAGGCAACCAACATGCAAACCTTCCTCCTCCTAGTGGCTGCCGTCTAAGTAGCTGTGGTATCTTCAGCGGTCACCCCATTTCTCCCAGCGAACTGTGCGTCATACTGCTCGCCGTCTTAGCTTGATTCTCACGTGTTTCTCTAGCTACGCGCTTGGATGGCTGCTCCAAGGTCGACAGCAGTCTTATCTCGTAGGAACAAAGGCTGTAGAACTAGCAACCGTCTCCTGCATCTCCACCCAGCCAAAGAAAACGTTGACAGAGAGATGCCCTATTGCCAGCGCCTGTGAAAAGCGTTGTAAGCTCCAAATTGGAAAACTCCTGTGCATCTGATCGTAACCTAGCGCGGGTTGTTTAGGCACCACCAGCTGCAATCACGTTGCAGGCGTTCTTCCTCCCATCGGAGAAGATTGCACGACTATCGTGGATGCCATCAACGTTCGCCGTGAATTTGCATCGCGGAGTTTGTCTGTAATATTGATTTCGCCTTGATTTCAGATCTTCTCCGCCAATGCCCCAAACAACTTCACTGTGAAAGCCGAACACACGTTGACGCTCACGTATGAAAGCTGCAACTACTTTTTCGCCAACTCTGGGACTCGAAACTTGGAATACTGTTGGTCTGACTTCGTGAGTCAAGCTCTCCTCACCTTGGCGGTTCTTTTCTAACACGCGTCAATTCTCAGGTTTATTCGAGCGTGTTGGCTGGTAAGGCGTGTTTCCCACCTGTGCAGCCTTTCTCCTCGGAGGGTCTTTGTACGGGTTTGGATGGAACGTGGGCTGCCGGGTACGATGTTCTCTGTCCCTTTTTTCCATCTCAGACCGTTAACGGTTGGAACTAGGGCATTACGTTCCTAAGCATGAATGGGCATTATAGTGAGTACAACGAGGCTCTTCGCGCGCATGTAAATAACAGTAAAGGCGCAATTAAGATATATAATACAACAGGCAATAAGTGGCAATGGGGGCGATGGGTGCATGGTATCTCCTCTAGAATTACACTTGTCGGATGATCGCAAGTAAGGACTATGAATCATCCTGTTTACTATTGGTATCGATGGATGTGAGAGATGCGTTGCTCGCGCCTGTCGCCAAGGATCAGCAGCCGCTCAAGCAAATACTTATGTAAAGCACGCACTTTCCGCGTCCTCATCATGCCATTTGCGATGTCGCTCCTCCAGCGCCTGGACCTGCTTCACGATACTTGACAACCAAAGCTCCACTTCTTCGAGAAATGCCGAAGCAGAGGACGATATGCTTCCTGTCGGATCTGACATGGGGAGATGGGGTGGGGTCGCGAGTTGGGTGCTCTGCTTCTTCTCCTTTTTATTTAACGACATCAGCCAAGTTGTCATGGTTTCAGGGAGGAACAAAAGTAACCATGAAGGTAAATGAAATCTCCACCTTGAATGCGACGCTTTGATGACGGCTAGTGGCGGACTGGAGGGAAAAAAGAGTGCATGCTTGAGAAAGATGGATAGGGGTCCTGAAGGGACAACCGTCTAGCATCTGTCAAGTCCCTTTTCGGCAGTACTCGGACCGGATCTCCGTGGTCCAATTATGATTGCGCTCTTCCCAGTCCAGATACTGAGAAGGTTCCTGCTATACGCTTGCTAGCACCTTTCCGAGGAGTAACTAATATTGAGCTGAAAGACACGACATCACTATTACAGAATTTATATGAATACCACGAGTCAAATACCCATTCTATACCAATCACCCTACTCCCCACCCCCAGTAAGCGGTCTCGCCTCCTCCCCCGCCCCGTCCAACGACGTATTCACCATCCCCGCCTTCCTCAGATTCTCTACCGTCGGCCTATCCACATCCGTAATGATCCTCTGCAACTCTGGCCGCGTGCAGATGAACCACACAATCTGGAGTAGACCCACCGTATCGATCCCTGAATCACTCCTCACCGGCCGCCCGATTAGACGCCAGACAAGGATGAAGAGGAGGATAGAAGCGACTTGGCCCATGAGCAGCTAAGAAAAGTGCGTCAATTTCTAGGCGCTGAACTGATAAGAGGGGAGACTGACCGGTGTGAGGTTGATCTGGACAAGAGCAGAAGAATATCAGGGATAGGATAATGTGACAGGATAACAACTACGCACTGTCAACCTCATCACGGAGTACGGATACTCCATCGTAGCATTCCCAGCCGTCGCAGCGACCTTATAATTATTATTCGCAGCATTAGAAGGATCACTATCCTTCATACCACCACCCTTTGTGTACAATACTAAAATAAGATCGCATCATCAGGCAGAACAATAAAGAGAGGGATTAGACAGACCAGCCCAATATGACGCTGCCGTCGCACTAGCGAGCGAGTTCTCCAAATCGTGCAGAGTAGTAACCTTCGAGCCCGACCTAACAGGACTATCCAACAAAACCGGATAGAACCCTAGATCTTCCATAACGAACCTACAAGCACAAGCATTAACAACCACTCAAATCCACAAACGAAGGAATGCCATACTGCTCTATGACAGTAAACGGGTTACACGCTTCAGGATTCTGCCATGGATGTCCAGGACAGTCATCCGTAGAAGGGAAGCGAGATAGTGCAGCTTGGTTGAAGAGTTCCCACCACTATCAAGCATTGATGTGAGAGAAGGCAGAACAGAAAAAAGGTTCGCGTACAACTCCAAGGAAGACATCGGACGAATCATAATACGAAACCGTTGCGGGTGTACCACTACTCCTCGCTGCCGTAGCCGTCATCGTAACATTGTCAATTGTCGTCTTAATCGTCGTCAACGTTACAATAGCCACCGCTGCTGGATTCGAAGTAACAGTTGGCTGTTCGACGCCGTTACTTGTTGGTTGACCGGCAACACTACCCTGTCCTTCCGCACCAGAGTCACTTCCATCACTGCCGGTGCTTTCTGCACCTTGTCCGCTCGTATCTCCCGTATCTCCCATACCCGACTGGCCTCCCGAGTCTTGCCCACTGGTACCTCCTGTACCTCCCGCTCCCTGCGTCCCGTCGCCAGTACCTCCAGCACTTCCTCCATCCTGACCACTACCACCTTGATCAGCCGCACCACCATCTGACTGACCAGGAGTATCACCATTACCAGCTGGAGAAGAATTTCCCGTCCCGGGAGGGTTCTGCTGGCTGCCGGTAGTATCTTGACCTTGTGCAACGGGAGGATTTTGCGGTGAGGTGTTCGAATTATCAGAGGGAGGTTGTCCGGCAGCGCCGAAATCAGAGTTCTGCTGTCCATCTCCTTGCCCTGGATTTGACTGGCCTTGTCCTGACGAATCGGACTGAGCCGTTGGAGGTTTCGATTGTCCCTTCCCTTTTCCTGGTGTATTCGTCCCTTGGCTGCTATTCCCACCCCCACCCCCATTTCCGCTATCTCCATTCCCCGAGTTACTACCACCGCCGTTGTTGGGAGGCGGAGGGTTAGGATTCGGATCCTGAGGCGATGCAAATTGGGGTGCACGATCTCCCCCTCTTCCCCCTCCATCAGGCGCGGGGTTTGGCTTTGAATTCTGCGGCGCTCCTCCACCACCGCTATCACCACTGTTAGGAGATGCCGGCTTGGGATTGGGATCCTGCGGTGCCGCTCCGCCTACACCCCCACTATCGTTTGAGCCCGGGTTCGAATTCGATGGTGGTGTACCGCCGTCATTATTTGATGGTGCAGGGTTTGGATTCGAATTTTGTGGTGCTGGTGGTGGGTTCGAATTTGAGTTCTGCGGCTGCGGCGAGCTACCCCCATTGTTGGGGGGTGCAGGATTAGGGTTGGGATCTTGAGGTGACGCGAATTGTGGTCTATCCTCTCCTCCTGAAGTTCCTCCGTCACTTGGAGGCGCGGGATTTGGGTTTGAGTCCTGCGGTGCTGGCGCCCCCGGGTTCGAATTCGGCGGCTGGCCTCCTCCACCACCGCTATCACCTCCTCCGCCGTTGTTTGGAGGTGCCGGCTTTGGACTAGGATCTTGTGGTGCCGCTCCTCCCACTCCTCCATTGTCATCTCCCGACGCAGGGGGAGGGTTGGAATCTTGGGGTGCCGGCGCTGGCATGGGATCGGCAGGGGTCGGATTTGGATTTTGTGGTGCTGCGAAACTGGCGCCACTGTAGCTGAAGGATGAAGTTTGCAAGTCTTTAGAAGAAGTGGTTCCTGGTATAACAGGAGGGTCAGTTGTTAAACTGCTTGAGTCTGAAGTTGCGGTATCGATCCATTCAGAACCTACGGTAGTTGTCTGTGTCATCATAGAATCGTCAATGGAAGTGGTGCCATATTGCTCTGTTGAAGGGGGAGTAGCCTCAGTCGTAGTAGACCCAGGCGTCGGGTAAGGGTTGGTTGTAGGATTGTTTGGTTCTGAAATTGTTGGATCAGTCCACTCAGCTGACGCCATCGTTACCGGGTCAGCGATAGGAGAACTCAGGTCATATTGCTCTGTAGAGGTCTCTTCAGCGCGCCCAGCAATTTTCGTACTCTGCGATGACGCAGAGACTGTAGTCGCTTTCGCAGGAACAGCGTCGGGCTGCCAGGCCGACCATTGAGATGTATTCTTCATGCCCGAAGGTAAGACGTGCTGAAGAAGATGGGACTCCGCATCAATGGCGGCAGACTGATTGATGAGGGAAATTGTACATCCAATGATCTGCATAGAGTAGACAGCCGTCTCGCTAAAATTGCTGACGTTCACTGTTTGGGTCCATCAGATAAACAAACACCAAGACGACAAGAGATGACTCACTCCTCGACTGGTCAATATATGCACTGGGCTGCATTGGTGGATTTAATGAGATACGAACACCGTTAGAACCATTTGAATCTGTTATGTTCGCAGATGTGTAGAACACTGCATGCCGCCACTAGAGATGTTGTCAGTCCTGGCACCATAACAAATGAAGCAACGAACTTACGGGATCCTTAAGTGTGTAAGGATATAATGGCAGCCATTTGAATGCGTCGGGAGCTGCAGATAGCCAATATATGAGACAGGGACGGAAGATTAGTAATTTAACTCACCGAGAACAGGTATAGAGTTGGCAGTCCCTTGGTAAGGCGTACTTATACTCCAGTTTCCCAAATTCCCATTGTCGGTGACCGAGGCACCATCAACATAACCACAAGAAATGTTGAATGTTGTCGCATTCAGAGACACTGTCCCTTTCCCACCGTTGTTCAAAATCACATCATACAATGTACCGTTCTCCAATCCTATCTTCGATGCTCGGTCACTACGAGCGAGGTATGGGACAACGGGTGTAGAATCAAGCCAAAAGCTTGTAGGGTTGGACGCGGTGCTAAGCGAAGACAAGATACGTCAACATATGCGCAAAAAGAAGGGACACAAACATACAGGCTATTCACCGAGATATTTGGCTTTCCAAGCGTAGTAGCAACGATTGTGCTTCGTGTTTGATTGAATGGTTGAAGGCTGAATATAGCGGGAGTCGTAATGTTCAAGACCGCGATACAGACGAAATATCCTACGACGAGGAGAGATGGAACGAGCGACGCCACAAGGGCCTTTTGGCGCCAGAGTGATGCTAACGCCGCTCCCAATCCGGACCATGCCGCCATGTTATCACTCGTGGCCGTCAACGTCTGCCTCGTGCGAGCATTGCGACGTGCACCAAGCTGTTGGCTGACGAAAATGAGTCCCGCCAAGTAGAGCTATGCAAAGAGCGTGTAGGAAGCAAACGTGTGTAAGGTTATTCTGACGACTTACTGTTCCTATGATCTGTGACACCTGGACAATGGCGGTAGATATTATGCTACTCCGTCTTCCAATGGGCACGGTGGCGTGGTGTTCGGCACGGGTTATCCATATCAGCAATATGAGGAAGTGCACACAAACAAGGAGTCCATGAAGAGTGAAGCAGAGCCCATGCTGCAGCCAGGACCTCTCTGGCCGTTGCTCGGGACTCTGGATCAATAATCCTGTCCGCGCTTCGTTCTGGTGGCAGTGAGCTATGAGTGAGACAACAGAACTTGAGAACGCACTTTGTACTCTGTCATCGAAGGTCCCGCTTCTGGCTGTGGGTCATACGGGTTGTAGAGTTCAACTTCGTGACGATATCCGTCCATCTAGCAGCATTCGACTATAGTCGCCGGAGGGATTATATGCATACAAGACGTACACCGCACAGGAACGAGCCCTAGAATTGAAGCTGAGACACGGGAGCATATTATTCTTAGATATGTGCTTGTACCTGTCGATCATGAATATAAAAGCACGGTACCGACACTGCGATTTCCGATGGCACTGCTCAGTCGGAGTAATCCGATGCAGATTATCGATTGGAAATATTCAGAGGGGATAGACTAATGACATATATTTTTCAAGGAGCTATGTGCATGGCAGTACCACATTGAAGATTAGAATTATTCGATTAACATACCGACACAGAACTCACGTATATATAATACCGGTATGAGACAAGCACCTAATAAAACCAAGAAAAACAAGCGAGTCTTTATCATGCCAAGAATCAAAAGGTCTCATACGGGTAGTTGCTTTATAATTCGAGATGGACAAAGGGCGACGATACCAGTAGAGAACGAATAGCAGCAGCCCTGAATTATGTAAGCGAGCAATTCCATCCATAATAATAGTCTTCGTAGCGAAATATCAAAGGTTGGGAACTGGATCCCAAGAAAACTGTAATCCACTCGTTTTGGGGTAGAGCTGGGGGTAGGGTTTATTGAAGGGAGATCAATGATCACGATAGTCCCACGGCCTTTAGACGCTACGAGTAAGTTCATCTTCCATTTCCATTTCTTCGACACTGAGAGGGTCATAGCCACAAGACCCAACGACTCTGCAAGCCTTTGTTTGGGTCGAACTCAGAGAAGGGTAGACGGCAAAATCTCTGTCCTCGTCGGACCCGTATCCCAAACTCTGCGATACGACTCGGTTCCAGGTGCTGCACCGAGATTGCTGAGGATATCCACATCTCCGTAGTCGCGTTATCAGAAAGTTTTCCCCTCCCATGCATCATCTTATCAGCGTGTAACCTTCATTCTTCCTGAACTTAAATATACAACAGCAGTGACAAGAAAAGATACCTTTGTGCAGTCACTAACAAAGGAACATGTCCCGGGACAGTACGCCATTTCTGGCCTACCACCACCCAGCTGTCTTATCACCAGATAGCGATCTTCGCGCCAAATTCTCCCTGTTATCACTGAGTTTCGCGGATTCTTGATTAGTCCTTGTTTGCTTCTCCAGCGTTGACCTTGGAAGTGTGTCCATGGGGACCCTAGATAGCAACACAATGTATGCAAGAAGTTGGAGAAGAATATATGGACAACAGAAAGAAAGAGAGAGAGAGGCGTGTAAATTTAAATAAGAATCAGGCCTGAGGGTCACGTGCGTCCACTTCGCGTACCGTGACACCACGTACTATCTCAGTCAGGTCAGTCAGTGACTACTGTAGTGTGTGGACACCAGACACAATTGTACCAATCTACTGTATGCATCTGAACAAGCCCTTGCAACAAATTTACAAGGTACCTTACAAGATTCCAGATTATGCTCTGGCATATCTCGAGCGAATGGGCAAGCATCCGCTCACTCTATAAATCGTTATGACAATGAAGAGTCTACGGAGGAAGATGTCGAGATTTGTCCAAGAGTCATGCCATCGCTGGAAGGATGTGGTTGTCGATGATGTCATGTGTCATATGTGCTGCCTGTGGAGGAGTCTGTATCCTGCCTTCCTACACTTCAAACGATACAAATGCATGTCCTCGATGACTACGATGAAAATTACTACTCGGGTATATGCTTAATGGCTCCCTAGCTAAGGCAAGCAATAATTGCAAGCCAAGGGATCTCGCAAGTGAAGCTGCCGCTTTCATTATTCAGGGCGTATCGCTTGTCCTGACGATCTACAGCCCCTTCCTCGCCAACCCAAGCTCAGAGTGTGTCACCTCTAACTGCGACCGCCTGTCCTCAAGCAGGGACCGCTGGTCATGCTGCATATCCAGCACCTCTTCGTTGATGGTCCTCCAGCGACCTGAATGTCACCTCAGGAGCTTGTCAGTATATTCGTGACTTGAAATCCATAAAATCCTTGCTTCCGATGCATTTTCTGCACTGTCGTTTCTCAAAGTCGAGCTTCAACTTGGTATGAGTTCGGCTGAACATATTGTTCAGTCGCTCACCCCTTGCTCAGATGCTCCAGTGCTCCTACCTAGTCTATACCATCTTGTTCTTTGCATGGTGCCGATAGTTACTCCAAAATCCGCTCAGTGGCACAGCATAACGAACCCATATGCTCCCGCCGTGATGCAGGATTGCTGACAACAATCGAAGCACAATTCAGGCAATCGCTCATCGGGCTCACGGATAGAATGGAAGCAAATATTCGAGCTCTCACTAGGTGTAATTTGGCGATGCGTGTCCAGAAATGGCAATCTCTAAGTGAAGAACATTGTCACTTTGGGGTTCGCCTCTGTAAATCACATAGGCGGTCTCTCAGGAATGTATATTATTTTCGCATGATTGGGATGATGGTCTGCTTCTCGTGATCTTTGGACGAGCCATCACTGCCCCCGCTCCCTCTGATGTTGGTGAATCTGCTAACGCACATCCCGAAGGATCGAATCAACGGCATTCCAACGCGACCCTCCGTCAAATGCACCAAGGGTGGAAATATTCTATCCAGAACCTCGCCATGAGAGCCGGCTTATTCACTCTCATAAAGTCTTCAATGTCTGCAGTCGATGTGAAAGCACCGCTATCAGGGTACTCAGTCGGTATGTCACTTCTCAAACATCGCAGCTTGGGAAAGATGATACTCTGATATTCAGCCAGGCGAAGACATACAGTTGAATCTAGAGAAGTAGGTACAACCAATGAAATCAAATGCGACGCATCAAGTACAGTGACTTACATACAACTGAAGACAGTGCAAAAAAAGGAAAGAAAAACATTAGACATTAGATCATTAACAACAGACCTGCCGGTCCAGATTTCCTGGATATGCGGGCGGAAAAACGCGTAGGATTGGCTGAAATTCGTAAGCTTGGATATCTCTCCATAGTGTGTAGCAACGACCCATGCTAAAGATACAACTGGGTGGACCTCATTACCGTTGGGTGCGATGCGCATGAGAACTTTAATGGCATCTTGAGATAAAGATCTCCGCATTGTATACGGAGTAGTCACGCTATAGTACAGTTACAATGGATGGGAAACGCAATAACTCATGAGCATCAAAGTACTACTCAGGCATTCAAAACGCCCAGTTGCAAAGCCTTCTCCACCGTCTCTGAAGCACCGGAGATCTCTTCCATCCCTAATCCAGCACTTTCCATTCCGGCAAGTACGGGCTCCCGGATACTTGCATCTCCAGGGCCCGCTACTCCTCTCATAGATACCTTTCCATCAAGCACCTCCAGAGCCGCCAGTGCTACAGGCAACCCGACCGTCCTTGCCATGGCAGAATATTTGTCATCACCGTATGCGACCAATGACGACGTGTGTACCTCTTCCGGTGCCAATGGCTCTGAGACTGACTTGGTGATGAATTCGTGAGACAGGACAACCACGTCGTGCTCATGAGGCGCGTACTGGAGCTTGTACGCCAAGAGAACTGCGAATATGTCCAGCGGAGCCATTGGTTTAGGGGGAAGAGGTGGCGTGCGACCCGCGAGGAGCCATCGCAGAGCTTCAAGGTGCCCAGCATCGTCTTCGACATACTGCAAATTGATATGCTTGTCTCCCGGATGAAGTTCCTGCTTCAGCTTCTGCGAAAGAGGGATGAAGTCTATCCAATCCTTTGGGGCGATGGTTCCGTTCAGCTCGAGCAGCCCGATATCTTTGAAGAATTGCAGTCGCGCTGAGTAGCCAGGATATCTGTGGCCACATTTAGATATATATTTGAGGATTGTTCAGGCTCACCTTAAAGTCCCCCGAACTAGAGTACGAAGTTTTGGAACAGGTCCTAAACGATAGCTGGCAGCGTATGGAAGACTGTCCCTGTTCGCGTAGCCTTCGAGATGCACCGAAGGCATCACAGGTACCTGAGGGAAATAGGAGCGTAGTAGATTGGCACCAGGCACATTCTTTTCCTGCAGAACATAAGCATGACACGATGCCCTCGAATTCAAATCTAGGCGAGCGTACCTCACCAAAGAGCTTAAATTTCGCAGAATTAAGTGCGGCAGTCAAAACTCCTCTCGGGCTCCAACTGAACTTGTACTTCAACGGACCCATATCCTCTACATCAGGCGCAGGAAGGCCCCCGCAGAACGAGATGAAAGAGACGACTTTCTTGTTCTGAGCTCGAAGCCTAGAGATGAGGGAGATCGCTGAACAATGGTCAATTCCGGGGTCAAGGCCAATCTCATTGAGAAGAAGGACATCGGAATCCAGTGCACTGCATTAGCCTCAGCGACGAGGCTAAAGTAACAGAAGATGGCCATACCGGAAGTGTAAAGCCTTCATCGAATCAGAGATATACGACGCTGTTATCATATGCTTCTTGTGTTGAATACAGTGCTCAGCGACTACAGGGTGAAAGTGCGCCGGTAAAAGACTGCTCTGATAGTCGACACATCATTGGAAAGCATTGGCGAAACAAGCATACCTGATAACGACATCTGATTCTTCTACAAGCCGCGAGACATCGGCGTGTTTGCCCATATCGATTTCACGGTACTGTACATTGTAATGATTGCCACGTAGCTTCTCCATCTCCAAGAGTGAGTTGCTAGCTGTGAACGAAAGTTTAGAAACGCGTGGTTCAAAACTGAAAAGAGAAAGAGGCAACCAATTACGAGTCGAACATCAGATCTTTCTGCAAGCTTGTCCACGGCGGGCCCGGCTACCATGCCACTACCAAACATCAGAACACGTTTAGCCTTCAAATGACCATGGGAAGATGTTGTAGGCTTCGTCGTCGATGCGCACCATGCATCTACGCGTTCTTGGAGCCGCTGATGTTGCGGGGTCAACCCCCCTTTGTTGGCGATAGTCGCTCGATTTAAAGCTTCAATACGATCACCGCTAGTGTCACCTCTATATAACGCGATCAGGGCTTCCAGGTATGGGACCAATGCTCGAGAAAAGCCCCGCGAAGCATCCAAAGGAATGGATGATGGCAAAATATCCACCGCCATCATTGTTACAGAAGGCAAATGCTGAGGAAGAGAAGCGGGCCGGGCTTTGAAGGAGGGTGCTGATAGTGTAGTTGCATGCGTAAGAAATTGAAGACCGCCCTGTGGATTTGGCATCAGGATAAGGATTTAGGAGACAGTGTGATAATATGTACCTCAGGATCACAACTAATATCGCCGATGTTCGTGAATCGGGCGCCGCCAACCTCTTGCGCAAGTGTAAGTGAGGTCGCCAGCTGTTCATCTGTCATGATTCGTGGATAGCCGGGAGCCCACCCTGTACCATTGAGGAAAAGAGTGAGGTAAGGGGCAATCTGTTTGAGAACTTAGTTTAGCAGAAACATGGATATCGAAGACGCACTGTTTGGGCAAAATTTGATGAGTACAGGTTGGGATGAGCATAATAGTGCTCCCGTGTATATTTACCGCCGTCAAGACGCGTAAAGTAGTCAGATGGTAAAGCATGGACGAGATATATCTAAGAAGCAGTGATTAAAAATCAGCTGTCTAACCTCCGGTGCACCTTACCTTTCGTAAGTTTGCCTCTGGATCTTTGACGAGAACCGGGAGGTCTTTCACTGCGACTTTAACTATAGGCAGCTCCGAAAGAGCCGACAGGCAGCCTTCTGCAACATTTCCGGTCCTAAAAGATCATGTGAGAATATGAATGATTGAGACTGACGCGGAACTTACCCAGTGAGACCTACGATTAATGGACCCAATGCTTTCGGAGTGCCCTCGGCAGCAATTCGCGCTCCAACAGCGTGTAGAGCTGCTCGCAGATGATCCAAAGACGGCTGAGTATGTGGCCTTGGAGTAAACTGAAATGCAGATGGAGTCTATGTTTGAAACAAAATGCAATGAGGCATACCAGGAACGGAGAAGCAACCCCAAATTCAAGATGAGAGTGGGCCATGGAGGACAGGGCTTCGAATACGCCAGCTACCCCGGCATACCATCCAAATCCGACGGTCCGTTTACCGGTCACGGTATCAGTAAGTAGTTCAAAGTCGATGAGACGGGGCAATTCTTTGTGACCGAGGAATGATGACAGGAGCGGAAGGTTGTATGTCTGGCCCTTTGCAGTGTGCGAGAACATCATGTAAGTACGGGTGACTTCGGTCGGAGAAATTGGGGAAGGGACTGGAGAGAGTAGGAGCGAACTTAGGAGAGGTTCTTTGATACCGAGTAGAATGTGTGCAGCAGAGAGGTCCTTCCGAATGACAGCACCGGCCTATATGCTGCTCAGCACTTTGCCAGTCAATGGACACGTAGAATATCTCGCACCTCTAGGTATTCATCATCGGTGAATATCCGCCTGTCGCAAGATTCGACCTGCACCTGAACGCCCTGCTTCGTGACCAAGTCCTGCACGGCCTCCGGCGTAAGAGGCGCGCGTCTCTCCCATATCCTACCAGGATCCTCTCGACGAATACCAACAGTCAATGGCCGGAGAACACGAGAGACGGCATTCATGGTTATAGATAATGATCGTTGGCCGTGGCCCCACTTGCATCTACAAGGCTTCAGTTACAAGATCCGCCCGAGGTGGCACTCGACGATGACGGAAATAAATGGGGAAACTTGGCTCTTGTCAGGTGCGTCGTCTATCAGCACAAGGTCGTAATTCTGCCTAGAAAAAAGATAACATATATTGGTCAGATGCGATCATTTATCGCCCCTGCTCACCAGTTTTACTGCTTGGAGTACTACGACGACAATGAACCCAATCACTGCGACAGCGACCCCGTACTGAGCATTGAACGTGACAATTGTCAGTGAGTTGGTACGGCAAACGGCAACCGTCAACAGTTCCGCCCCTTCGCAATCGACTATGGCCGCCGGTCTCCAGCTTAGCACCGCCGAATGACCTGTTCGGTCGGCCGTGCGTGCCCAACATGACAATGAGTGTGACGAAGAGTCAAGGTGCATGATGTGCCCAGGAAAGTTGACGATCGACTAAATCTCACCTTAGCAACGACCACCATCTCGACCGCCATCTTCGAGCCCAGCATGGAGGAATCGATCTTGTGGTACGTTCATACAAGAATCATACGGCATGGAAATCTCAGCAGTCAATGGTTTCCCATCGTGGCGAACGCGACCACCAACAGGCTCAATTAGTCTCCAGGTCCTCGGAGCAAACAGATGGTGACCTCGCCTTTTAGAAGTTCTTATTTAATTGCCGAAGAATTCTCTCACAATTGGCACCGTCGGCACCGTTAACTAGTGACTATAAATGACTGCAGCCGACAGTCCTTCCGGTAGCGCTGTGTAAGGTACATGCTGAATGACTCTTGAACCAGGAACTGACAAATTACTGGCAGGTGGACAGAGTATATAAGACATGATACTCCTTCACAAGAAAGCAAAATCTGACAGTGAAACGCCTTACCGACAAGATGTCTCTTCAGCTGCCACCAGAAATCTACGCGCATATATTCGAGGTTGGCGTACACAAATGGGGAGTTGGCTTCCTGCCTCCACTGTGCTTAACGTGCAGTGACTGGAATGAAATTGTCGTATCTACTCCGCGCTTATATGGGATCATCGACTTTACACGTTCCAGGCGACACGGCCTCGTCCAACTCTCCAAAGCCAAATCGGCTCCTTTGTACCTCACCCTTCCCACGGAACGAAGATACTACGAATGCGAAAAGGATCTCTTGTCCTTGGCTCACAATTGGGTTCATGCCTCGGTTCCTACACGAACGTTAGAATCTCTCAAGGGAGAAGATTTGTACAGCTTGGAGGAACTGCATGTCACGTCGTGTGGGGATAAAGGCTCTCCCAAAGAGAAGTTGTGGGACGTGGCACCTTCGAAGTTGAGAGTTCTGGGAGCCGATTCTGTCTCTCCTTCATGGGTGAAGGGCGCGTTGAGCCGAGGCGTAACTCAATTCGAGTTCCGCAATATCGACCGCTGGGATAGGTGCACAAACTCCCAAATTTTCGAGCTGCTCACCTTCATACCAAATGCAATCTCGATAATTTTGGAGTCCCTTTCCCTCCTCGATGGTCCCCAGTCCTCCAGCGAGTCGGCGTCGGTGCCTATGAAAGGTTTGCTCAATCTTCACATCCAATCGCTTCGGCGCTTCGCCTTCCACGTCTCTCGTATCCGTGCACCCTCATTGCAGACGTTTCGTCTCATTGACAGCTACCCTTATAGCGAGGACCATATGCACTGGAATCTAGTCTTCATACAGTGGAGTCAACCGAGTTTCGTTCCCGCGAATCTTCATACCCTCGAGATCCGGTCTTCTTTGCGCGAGACCGATGTACCAACATTCATTCGATGGCTCTCGCTTCTCCCGAATGTCGTGCGACTCATACTAGACGACGTCGCCCTCTTCCGGTGCAAGGAAGCCAGTTTAATCGAGAAGCTGTCTTCTCCGCCGGTTGATGGGGAAGATTGGTTCTGTCCGTCTTTGATGCAGCTCTTTGTCGAAGGCGACGTGCAGGTTGTGGATCTCATCGCGATAGCGGGCCCCCGTGGAGGGGTGGTAGAGCCACCGTTCGCAACCACGTCTCGACCGAGCCGGTTGAGATTGATTGAGGCACCTTTGTGTGTCAGTGGATGGGACGACGAGATTGCGGAATTGAAGCGCCTTGTAGACGAAACACGTTGCTCGTGTTTGAGTTGCGCTCTCGGTCTTTTACGTGGTATGGATCGTACCAACTGTCGTGAATTTCAACACTCATTTTTATTAACATGATAGCGCCCATGTAACATTTATCCGTGGACCTACATATACCAAGACATTTGCATTCAATTACATGTAATTATGATTCAGTTATCCGTCTGTCACCGCACACGTCCGCCTTACCTGATACTGAATTCCTTATGTTCGATATCAGGAATGTTATCACCGTACACTTTGTGGCCAGAACGTCAGAGACAGCCGATTTTTTTGGCTATACAGCCCGGCCGTAACCCTTTGTGGTTCTGGAGTTTCTAAGTCTTGAAAGGCACCACAGAACACGTCTTTGAAATGCAAGCTTTCCGCAACCGAGGAACATCTACACATTGGCGATGAAATGCCCTTCTGCCCGTGACATCGGCCACGTCGGCGGGTCCGGTGGATACTTGCTGTGACCAAAAAGATGGATTTAGCGACCAGATGAACGTTAACCGTGGCATCGGTCCTGTAGATCAAGACACTATTATGATTTCGATGTCGACTGGCATCTCCGCAACTGAGTATGCATGCCAAACTTGGTATTAGCGAAGCCCTGATCATCGCCATGCGTTAAGCATCGTCAAATCTGCAGAGCTGTCCGTGTAGGTCGGCTTCGTAGAGCAACAAGCCATGCCCTCTTATCTACACCAGGCCGCCGCCGTACACAGTAGCCGCCGCCGCCATTTAGAATGTTTGCATCACCGTCTGGTATCTTTTAATGTCACTCCGTTGCTCTTCTTGGAAACATTCTGGAAATTCTTGTTCTAGATTCTTACAGAGTATGATGCGATCAATTATTTCGAGAATCGACTGTCGGTATCTACGATGCAATTTGGACGCAATGGGTATTAACGGAATCGGTGGCTACGAGCTGCGTAGGTCGTAGTCTTGCCTTACGATATGTTGCATTCCGAAGGAAGCGTTTATACAAATACGAGCGGTGGATATTATACGGTTCGCCTACTCCGTAGATTCTAGCATCGGTATCTCTATTTCTTCTCCCTCGTCTCACGGCCGTCACAAGGACTTACATCTGATTCAGGCGGATTCCAAAAGCCGTCTGGGAGAATGGTTAGAGAGATCCAACTCGATATGGAGTTTGCAGAGTGACTGCCTCATGGAAGGTGCATTTCGGAGTAAGGACTCATTGCAAGGCAACTGGGTGGGCCTTACGTTGGCCTGGCGGCATACATTGTATGTGCAGGCAGGATTTCATGACCACTGATTTTTAATTGACGAATATGACAATTCATAGGTAGATAGGTAGCTTTAATTACATCATGCAGAAATTCCTTCAACCGATTAAGTGTGGAGTCGTACATCCATAAAACGGACCATAGTCGAATACCGGGACCAACGCAGATTACATCGATTAGAAATGTAATTTACGAGATTCACGTGGGAGCACGTCCTTTACCAGCCTGGGGCCGGGTCGGACGGAGGGACAGCTCTCTAAGAAAAGAGAATCGAGTCGGATTATAGTCAGAGGGGCTAGCGATATGATTTACCTCTGCTTCGGTGCGGCGCCAGCCTGGGGCAGGGGTTGGGGGAGTGATGACTCGCTATAAAACAGCCAAATGATGAGACCGAGAATTCTTACTGAAGTAAATGTCAAGTACCTTCCATCCAGGAGCGCCGGGAACTGCAACTCGCTATAATGGACGGTGAGCATAAGCACATACCAACGGATGATATGGATGCATACCTCTTCGACCTTGAACCATTATAAGTACGCGAGACGTCATTACAAAGGTGGAAGACTTACAATAGGTGAAGCAGTGACGAAGGCAACGGAAACAAAGGCAAAAAGCACCGGGAGGGCTATTGTGAGACGCATGATTTGAAAGTTGGGGGAATTCAATATGAAGTAGTAGTTTTTATACTGGCGTCCAATTTCGTATACCTTCCAGGTGAGGTCATGGACTCGTGTGGCTATCTCCTTTGTCCGAGGCACGGTCAGACTGTGCCTAATACTTCCGGAACCCAAAAAGGAACACCACACTGTTGAAAAATGAAGCATCTGCCATTCATGAACATGAGGGATTACTATTTCATCACACGGATACGCATGGACGTACCTTGAAGTGAAGTCTATGTCAATCTCAGGGCAATTGCAAACATCCAAATCCCGCACCGGAGATCATCAGAAGCACCATCAGAAGCAGAGTCGGTATAAGGAACGGAAGCAGGCAGTTGTCAACTGCCGATGGACAGAGCACCCCACAAATTGATTCACGTACTAGGCTCCGCTGCGTATTAAATTTTCGGCTACCACGACATCCAAACGTGTCTTATTCGGGGTTCAGCGCGGCTGTAAGCCTTGTGGTAACGTAGGCATCCGCATCCGGGTTTAGGGTTCTAGCTAGCAGCTGAGCACGGACGGCATTGAGCGAAGGTAGAAATGACGCAATAACCATTGACAGGGCACAGGCACCAGCGAGGCAGATGATGCTTAGTCTATGATCATGATAAGTGCCCAACGAAGCAAGGATATACTTAGACTAGGAGCCAGGCAGGTCCGGGTACAGCGTGTATATACTCGGAGAAACATGAGGTTGAATATCCGATATACTTATCCATTCATTTCACTGCAAGTTCCGAGGGGTACTGCAGCGGAAAGGGTCCCGAGCAAATCAGAGAGCTCATGCTTTTTAAGGGATATGCAAGCTTAAGGACAGTTCCAGCTGTACCAAAGGCCGAGCTCCAAATAATGATCAGGTGTTGCAAATATCAAGTCTATTGGTTTGCACACCATTTAGTTGCGATTGAAATCGAATATGATATCCACTGATATCCAAGAGAGTCGGAAAGAGTTAGAATCATTTACCAAGCCAAAGCTTGAGATACGACACGGGCGAGTATTATTTCGCAAGCGGTTGCTTTGTAGAGTTAGGAAATTATAGCGCAAGGAATTGAGACTTGAGAACAAGGTTAAACGCTGGAAGAACGATGACTAAGAATGCCGCGGCATACACCGCGGCCTGAATCCGTGTCGCTTCCTTCCGAATCAGAACTACCTACTATCATGATCACCCGTCCACTGACTGACTCAATCGCCTCTGTACGTCTCAAGCTCGGGAGAAGAGCAATCAAAAGATATCACCGAATCTCGCAAATGAGCGTCTTTATACGTTACTCATTAACGGAGCGGCGTGCACGTACTATGTTTCACGCTGTTTTTCCCTTCGAAGTGCAAACATTTGTTCAAGCGATTGTTGATTCAGGTCTCGTTCTCGCTTCTCTCTGTCTACTTGTCTGATTTCCGTCGATTGTCTACGTATTAATTACACACGAGACATCCGAGTCCACGATGGTGAGGCGGCCATCCTAGGTGCAGCGTTTTATGTACAGCAAATATAAAATGTCGAGACTTTGTCTGTGCATTCACTTCGCTCTGCTAGACTTGAATACGCCGATCCGAATTCTGATAGAGCTGATGCCCCAGCCTCAGTGTTTCAACCACTGAAACATCCATTGTATCAGTTCCTCTCAGCATGATGGAACATAGTCTGCAAGGATTTTGGATGAAGATCTAGGTGTCTTAGAAGGCGCAGGCATATTCACAAGTAATCGTAGCTTGAATCAATGACACACCAAGGGCACCAAGGGTCATCAGTACTACCTTTGACACCCGCGTGGCTATTACAAACTCTTACGTGTAATTCTCCACCCTGGCTTCAGAATTTTGCGGTTCAATCCTCATTCGGTGTCCTTTCAGTCATTTAACAAATGTTGAGCTGATCTACAGTTCTAACACTGCAGCGCTCATCTTTTTCTGATGTCCATGCTACGTTACAGCCCACCGGCATCAGCGCTGATCGAGGGATCTCACAAACCTGTGTCAGAAATCATTATATCAGCGCGGGTCCAGGAACCAGGCAAATGTGAAGTTTGAAGGCCCCCCCCACCTTCCCCCTTTTCTATTCCTCATCGCTGTGGGCATGAAAATAATCAAACATCGAGGTCCAAGGCGCCCATACCAGTCACCGATTGCGGAAAAGGGCGAGCCTCCATGCAGAAAAGCGTTGCTAATCGGTATCAATTACAAGACGGGCAAGGATTCTGGGAACGAGCAGTATGAGCTGCACACGCCCCATCGCGATGTTCACGACATGAAGGATCTTCTCATCAGTACGTTTCCATAACCCGATCAGAAAATTCTAACGTTCAGGTTCATCCGCCCCCCACAGAACATTATGGCTATGACGATGCGAACATCACCATGCTATTGGATGACGGGAAATCCGCCGAGAGACAACCCACGCAGTCAAACATTGTGTGTAACCTCCGCGATATATGTCCGACTGTCATAGTAGTGATCGAAGAACTCGTATCAGATTCGTGAAATCAAAAAACTTGTTCAAGACGCAAAATCTGGCGACCGTTTCTTCTTTCAATGTAGGCAGTTCATCTGCCTTGTGTAACTCAAGTTCGTTGACCTTGGGATACAGACTCCGGTCATGTCGGACAAGTGGAGAACAAGAATAACAGCGAAGAGGACGGGATGGATGAATGTACGCACCATCTTTCCGTATCGAAATTCTCCTCATGTGCCTCGAACTTGTGTAGGCTTGATCCCTTGTGATCATAACGATGAGCATGATTCGAGAAAGATCATGGACAATGTACGTCGCTCAACTGTCACATCGGTTTCACAAATCAACGGGTATCAGGAGTTACGGCGGCATCTCGTGGATGCTCTACCCATCGGAAGTAGCCTGGTTGTACGCCGAGTTTCATCTCGCAAGTATCGCCTTTCTGACATAAACTGTAGGCCGTTTTTGATTCTTGCCATTCTGCATCGCTCCTGGGTGCGTTTACCGACTCTACACAAACGCGCATATAGTTTGCTGATCGTTGCTATGCAGATCTCGACCATTTCCGTTGTAACAGAGTTTATGTTCCTTGGATATCTAAAGGCCGCCGCAGGTCCGACTCTATGTGGAATCGTAACGGTATGAATCTTGATATCAATCTGTAGGCCCGCCCTCTGATTAGCAGTCGCACAGTGCGGCGCCAAGCCATGGCCCTAAGCAGGTCAGTGTATCAGACGAAACGCGTCAGTAGGAAGGTTGTCAAGTCCAAGAAAACCTCCATCGGGAGAATTGCGGACTCAAATGTAGATGTTCATATAAAAGCCACCCGACGTCTGTCAATCAAATCGACTTTCGAGAAATACGATAGATGGCTGGATGATACAGAGCTGTCACCTATTCCCAGATGTGATTCTCCCATTGCGTTATGGCCCTGCGAAGGCTTTTGCCAGCCTTCCGATGCGGAACTTCCGTATGTGGTGAGGATCGTCCCGCGTTGCTTTAATGAATAAAGTATATCTCACAATCGTCGGCCGCACAGATATCTCTGGGGGCTTGCAAGGATGACCAGGTATCCTGGGAAGATAGCAAAGGTGCCTCTATGACTCGAGTAAGTAATATCGGCCGAGCTCCAAAGTACCCACACTGATTTTCACCCCAGGCTCTTATCGAGATCCTCAGTACGTCGCTATAAAAAAAATGTCAAATATGATGTATCTGATTGTGTTGTCACAGAAAAAGATCCTCACCCATCGTTGAAAGACCTCATGACGAACGTCAGGTATGCGGCGTGTACATCTCACCTTATTTGTTCGCCGCATTAACATCGTGTCGTCTTAGCCACGAAGTACATAAGGCTGCTTTAAACTTGCACAAGGACGTTAAGACGTACAAGAAACGCGTGAAGGAGTGGCGCAGAGCTAAGGAAAGGCTAGGCCAAAAAGTCGTATCTATGTCCGACGACTTGGTTCTGGAGATGGACAATTTCCAAGACCCACAGGTTAGTGTTCTGGCTTGCCTTTCTATTTGACAATCTCATTTTTATGCTTCGGTAGCTCTCCAGTCACAGACCCTTGGTATGTTCTCTTGCCTTTATCTCTATCTGCTGGTTTCCTGACTTGCCTGCTGTAGGATATGAATGCCCCCTGGGTCCTATGACACTATGCTTATGCTTCATACGGATAACTCATTCCCCTTGTGCAACTGCATCGATTATTTAAACTTTTAAGCTATGGGTCATACATCTTACTCTTATTGCATTATATCTTAAACTACTTGTATAATACGTTCTTAAACCAGTTCGTTGTAAATATACTAACGGTGACCATGAGCAGTATGAGAGTGAAAAATTGTGCGTTGAGTCGTTAACGTTCTTAAGTTTTATGTTCAAGTAGTAATCAGCGGTCAATAAATCAACTTGACGGTCGTGGGATCTGAAACACAAGATTCAGCAAGAGTTATTCACCTAAACACTATGGTAAAGCGAGCAGCTACCACATCGTTAGCATCATACCAGGAGCATCGGGGTGCCTTTAATGGTGGTGAGCTGCGAAGGTGTGGTCGAGTTACAGGACAGTTATAGGCGGCATCTATCATTGACGAACGCAACGGCACTTGCTACCTTTTGCTCAACTTGGCGGGCTGTCCCTTCTCTGGCTACTGCACCCCAGAAAACCTTTCATCAGAAATACAGCTGTCGGCCAGAGACACGATGAACTAAGATGTTCAGGACGTCAGCCATCCAACGAGTCGTGCAGTGATGAGTTTGGAATCTAGACCAAGCACCTGTTTGTCGACGAAGATAGTTACTTCAATCCAACATTCTTGACATGTCCAAAGATTCATTATAAGCTAACCCTTGGGATGAAGCTAAAGTACGAGTCGGGTACAGGTGTGGTGTTCAGTAGGTTTGTCTCTTCCGCAAAGATTGGTGTATAAAATGTTACATATCTGATGCAAAAACAATAAATAATTAGTAGAACAGCTCGAGAACGGGATGCAAACGAGTATCAGTAGAGTAGTCCCTGCCTATTGTCTGAGAGTCTGTGTTATATCACAACGCATCGCCGTTCTCGTACAATCTTCCCCCATCTTCCCTTCATGCTTTCTTTCAAAGCTAGATTGAATACATCGTGGACGCCCGTTCCCGTTTTCGCGGAACATTCTATATATTTTGCGCCGATCTCTTTCGCCACGCTGGATCCTTGCTCCCAGCTGACAGGTGTCTGGCCTTGGGCGCCCAACATCCGTTTTGTCTGCTCATCCTTGCGAAGATCGATCTTTGTCCCCACTAGAATCAAGGGTGTTCCCTCGCAGAAATGAGCCACCTCCGGATACCACTGGTAGTTTGGGCCGTCAGACACCAACCCAACGTAAAAGATATCAGCCACACACCTTATCCAGGACGTTTCCTAGGCTTGTTGGGAAATCGATAGAGAAAACAATGAGTATGACATTGCTCTCTGGGTAGCTGAGTGGCCGCAACCGATCATACTCCTCCTGCCCCGCTGTATCCCATAGCGCCAATTCGATTTCCTTTCCTTCAAAATGAACCTGCGTCACGTAATTCTCAAACACTGTTGGTATGTATGCCTGCAAGAATCAGCTTGATTGGTAGAAAGGTAACCCGAATAAGTGCACCTCTGGAAATCGATTTTCTGCATACACAATTAGAAGACATGTTTTGCCACATCCACCTTTGATGGCAAGTGAGTTTGTTGATGATCCAGAAGCAATGTTGGCGCGCACCGTCGCCAACAACTACAAGCTTTCGCTTGAGATCAGGCCTTCGGGGAGGGAAAGAGGGCGGTGATGATTGATAAGAGGTATCCATAGTACGTCCCGGCAATGTAGCACTGGAAATAGAATGGGGAAAGCGAGGGAAGGCGAGTTGAGGCGGGATGGTGGTCGTCGACTGACAGGCGGCCCCAAAGTGGGTTGAACAATCAACATCGATATCACGTGGCCGTTTTCCTTCTCACCATCTCATCCGATGTCGGCGATTTTGGTTTCGATATGAATATGTGGCTATAAGCATCGTAGACGACAATAGGACGGCAATACTGGCATGACACCGACGACCATCTTCTGGCCTACAGATCTTGTCGAGCCAGGGTTTTGTTTTGGTTGGAGGAGGCCCGCTTTGTGTGTTGCAGGGCGCCTGGCTGTGGACACGGTAAGCATCGTTGCCGTGCGTTTCGACTTCTTTCTGACAATTCTCTAGATATCGGAGGCAGAGGCCGCGGTCGAGATCGTTTTGGCATCGCCTGAGTACCGTTCCTTGCGTGACGCCTGTGGGGAGGATCCAGTCATATTCGGCAAATTCACCTGCGAACGAAGACAAAAGATCACGGTCCCAATTTTCCATTTTCCGGTCCCTAGGTGAGCTTTTCTTGGAATGTATGTGCTTGATTCTTCACATGGCAACAGAGACTATAGCGTCGTTTACTATTACCGCCATCTTCCGACTACTCTCCGCTTCTATTCTCTAGAAGCTTTGAGACTTGACTATCATGCTCAGGAACAGTACAGCGCTTCTGTTTCCGCCAATGCTTCTGCCTTGGATTACGCGGCTTTCTGCGTTTCTGGTTCCTCTCCAGGCATCAATACTATGGTCGTAAATCAGGTAGGCGAGAATTGCTGCTTGTCTCTTCTTTCTCATAATTGGCCTAGTTCAATGTTGCTTACACTGCCGAAGATCTTCTACAGAACTATCTCTACCCTTCAGAGCCATTGCTCAAAACAGACATCTTGTGGACCCTTTTTGATCCGTCCTGGAAAAAGATTTCACCCTTGCTAGCACTTTTCTCCAACTTTCTAACCGCAATTTGCAATGCGCCTGTCCTCTTATCATTTGGAATAAAGGATCTCTCGGCCATCTGTGCGTCATCGTTGGTCTGTGACGCCAGAAAGTGATAACTGATATAGCATATAGTTCAGCAAATCGACGTTCGTGCAGAACAAGCCGACTTTTTTGCAGCAGAAGTATCTCCGTTGCGCAACCGTGGCAAGACACCCACGTCTCTGTATTCAGCACGATACATCAAGTTTGTTCTCTTTCCTCTCTCATATCTGCGTTCTAATAGGTTCTAGCTTTTTCAATACCGTATGGCTCCTGCTTAATGATATCACAATCGGATCAGCTATAGGTTCCTTTCTATGCGACAATCACATCGTCCTTGCTTCCATGCTCAACGCAATGGTGGATGTAAATTAGATTCTTGTTTGATTTCTCACCCCTTTTAACGCCATACTTAGAACATTCTCATTCAATGGACTCAGTGGGTTTTACACTGGCTGGACTCATGGCCTGCCGGTCTCAAGCTCAATACGGAGCTTAGTCGATTTTATTCGCAAACCTTTATCGGTTTGATAGCCATGTGGGGTCGTACGTGAATTCAGTTATTCTTTTCTTCTTGAGGCTTTCCTTCTCCGTAGGTGTTCTCCAATGGGTAGCTCCCCATCTACCGGCAATTATATACTTCTTTGGCGTTGCCAGCTGGGGAGGCGCGACTTTGTCCATCTCGCTGTTCTCCGATTTACTAGCTATTTTAACCGCCCACATATACGTCTGTTATTTCGTATCCAACGCTGTCTATGCGAGACTTCTGACTACTGCTGGATCATTGTGGAATATTTTCCGAGGTACTTCCTGCTTATCATTACTTGTGTTTCGTTAGGGACGTGTTCATAGGTAAACGATACAACGCCCTACGCAATCGTACCGACACTTGGGAGTACGATATCGATCAACTTCTCTTTGGTACAATTTTGTTCACACTCTTGGCATTTTTGTTCCCAACGGTGTTAGTGTACTACTCCTTATTTGCTCTGGTATGGTTTTTTTTCTTTCTTTTTCATTCTTGCGACTGCCCTGTGTTGATGCTAGTCTTAGTTGCGATTGGCGATCATTCTAGTGCAGGCTTGTCTGGAAACTCAATTGGCATTCATGAACCATTTTCCTTTGTTTGCATTGATGCTCCGCGTCAAAGATCAGTGGCGACTTCCAGGTTTGTCTTCGATATTGTCTTCGTTCATGTTACCGACATCCTTTTAGGTGGAATATTCATCATCCTTGAAAGAAATGAGCATTTCCTAGTCATCAAAAGCCAGCCAGTCCCTTTCTCTTCAATATTCTTCCAGTATAGTATGTCTTTCCTTTCCCCTTTTCGAAGAACAATCATATCTAACAGAACACGTGTCTCAGTTCGCCTGTCCTCTCGCCTGGCGTCCCACTATAATCCTCTTCGGTTGCTACGTCGTTTATTAGCTGGAAAGCTCCTCGAGCCTATACCGCGGGACTCGATCCGCTACAGTGAATCTACTGAAAAGCGAGAGGAGTGATATATTCATCATCATGTTTATGTGGTACGATATTAACGGGAAGTGCCAGCCCTGCTGAGCCTGAAGGGTTGAATAACAGGCTCTTTGTGTTTGGCTCAACCCCGGAAAAGTCACATCAACCGCGCTGATCCCTTGTCCTGATCGACAGGCGCGGTCTTCTCGTTGCTGATTCCGGAGTAGATACAACGTATTGTCCACCGGGATCAGAGATGCTAGGCGACGGCATTTGGATGGCCTCCATCACCGGTCGACGATTCGTTGGCAGTGTATTCGACCGCGGGCGTGGCCCGTGAAGGACAGGTGTCCTAGCAATCTGAGCCCGCGACGGAGCGGGTTTAGAAATGGAAACGGGACAAGGAGAGGGGACAACGGGAAGTGGACGAATAGACCGTTTGGACCCCGAACGAAGATGTCGAGGGATGGGTGGGACGGGTGGTACATCCGATGACGGCTGAGCGGCGATGGAGAGACTTGGCTCATTTGAATTACTGGGTACCTGTAGAAACGGCGACGAAATTGGCTTCGCCAAATGTTGTTGACTGGGCGGCCGCTCGGTCATGGGCGATTCAGGACTGACGCCGTACATTTCCAAGATACTCCATGTAGCTGAGGCTGAAACGACGGCTGAGATGGGTGAGGGAGACGGGGAATGCACATTTATTGTGGTGGTCATGTTTAGTCGCGGGGACCCTGTCTGCGTCAGTGGGGTACTCTGCGTAGGGGGGACTTCGCTGTCTGGGGTCAATGGTGGTGAATTCGTCGTTGGGGAGGGCAGAGCACGGAATATGTTTCCGTGCGTCCAGAGCATGGACATTCGCTTGAGATCAATGGGCAAATCGCGTTTCGAAGGCTCCATTATCGACACAAGCGAGAACCGCTGTTCGTCCAAGTTCCCTTCCTCCTCGTCTGCTATGCTGTTCCACTCTGTTCCCGCGGGCGAAGTTGATTTAGGCATTAGCCTTTGCCTGCTTGTAAACGGTCTAACCGTGAACTCGAACCCGCCACCTCCAGGCTCCGATGGACGCCACCCGGGAGAGATCTCGTCCTCAACATCTTCCAGGAACCATTCGCTCTTCTTCTGTTTACCTCCCTGCCCATGTCTTTCCCCGTCTCTTTCGTTTCCCTTGCTTCTACTGTTTCTCCCCTCGGATGCGCTATGCGAGGCTGAATGAAAATAGACAGCGTTCGACGAGCGACGCCTTCCCTTGTACATCGGTGAAAATGCGAGTTAAAAGTCCTGTCGAAAAGCTGCCTGCAGCTTTTGAATGTAAGGCACTATCTACAGCGTAAATTGATCAATATAAGATCAGTAGACGTAAACCTCCGTTGTGATGGTGTAGGCGTCTTTGCGGGAGCTGCACAGGGAAAGGTGATGCGGCTGTCATGGAGAATGCATCGCCGTGGCGTCTTGAAACGCACTTCCAGCAAGCCGAGATCCGATGGTTCTTCAAATCAAGGAGGTGGATCCTTTTGGTCAAGCCAGCAGTCGGGGGGTAAGACCATTCAAGTAGTCAATGCACAGTACTAAGCTAAACGGGTACAGACAATCTGCGGAGTTCTGCATTTTGATCTTTCATCAATTGCCTCCCATCTCAGCGCTCTTTCACAATGGGAATAAGCATAGCTTTTGATTGATGAAATCACTACGAATAAAAGTACAGATACATCACATTGAGATACCTCAATTCACGCGACGCAATTGAGCTGAATTATCATGTCACAATTTTGCTTGCTTTGGCGTTCTCCCTCAGCACCTCATTCAATCCCTCCCTCTTCAAACAGTTCTCGAACCGGAAGCTCTTGGCAAGCTGATCCAATTCTTCTTCTTCATCCAACCCGCGGAATATTTCTGCCCATTCTCCTATCAGAAACTCAGCAACCAACATAGTACGTGTTATGCGCGTGACCCTATTCTCTAGGGTCCAAAGAGGGGGGTATAGCTTCCTCCTCGTCTCATCCGGAACGGCGTCTACAATGTGATTCACGATGGGATCATAGATGTGCTTGACCTCGGAATCATCTGCGCCCCAAGCATCAGCCGCTAAGCGATGCTTCTTGAGTAAAAATTGTCGCAGTCGCTCCATATATGGCGTATCCGGGTTGACATATACCATACCTTGGAATCCGATGTCTTTGTACAGCCATATCGACCAGCTCAACATGTCCTGTAGAGAAACGAACAATTAACGGAAACTCAGAAACAGCAAACGGATATCCTCACAAACCTTGTTGTACAACTCTAGCTGGTCTCGCAGAACCATGTACCTTGCCTTGTTTATTTTGTCTGTTGCGTCGCCGTCGTACTCCCTCCTCGCATACACGGGCCCCCATTCGCCGTTCCACACACACAACCCACGCTCATCCATCCAGCGCCGCTTCCTTTTGTACACCGCCTGTAACTTCTCTCTTTGGTCGTCGCTCCCTATATAAACCTCTTTGCTCTTAGGAAACCCATATAACGAATAATCATGGATCGCATATGCCACATTCTCTCCCCATCGCTCTTTGACGTTTTCCGGGAACTTTGTAAAGTCCGAGGCGAACGTATTGCCATCCAAGAAGATGATGTGGTTAGGGTCAACGGATTGGACTGCGGTGCATAACCGGTCGTAGACCTCCACCAAACGGGCAATTGTCGGGTGAGGATCAGCGGGCTCGTTCATAAGATTATACCCTGCGATCCATTCATTGTCTTTGTAGTGGGATGCGATTTCTGTCCATAACCAGATGAACCGATCCTGGAAGTCTCTGTGCTTCCAGAAATTGGCGATATGCGTTCCCCCGTCTGCATGCCATCCACCACTTTGGGCGCCAGGAGCGGTATGCATATCAATAATCGTATAGATAGAGTGCTTCGCGCATAAGGATATGACACGGTCAAGATGGTGAAAACCCTCCCGTTTGAGGACCCGAGGATTAGAGTCATCTGCAAAGGCCGATGTCGCACCGCAACAGATCAGAGAGAAGCTGGCACTTACCTTCAAAGTGTTTGTAATTGACGGCGATTCGAATGCAGTTCAAGCCCAGTGAGCGAAAGAACATTGCATCTGAATCTGTGAAAAAGTACTCCAAAAACTAGACGATATCCAGGATTCAGATGTACCCTTTGAGCAACTGGATGATCGCGTACTTTGTCAAAGAAAAAGTTCGCCTTGGTTTCTCCAAGAACATCATTCAAAGCCTCTCGCATTTGGAATTCGCATCCAGGATAACCTTGATCCAACTTCCAGTGACTTACCATCGCCAATGGACGAAAGGTATCATATACCTGAGATAAAATTTTCCATACTGCGAATTTTGTCGTCACTGAGCACGAGCTCAGGTAGAAATGGAAAAGACAAACCACATCCACCCGCCTAAACCAGCTCCTCGGAGGACAACTTGATCATTGTTGCAATTGACGAGCTGCGTTCCCTTGACTCTGAGGGAAAACATAGTGTGACCCATCTAAGATGTGAGCTCATCTTTGCTGAGAGATGAAGGTCACCTGCAGTGGAGTGAGAAATCAAAGCCTAGTAACAGGAAATACGTGCCGAAAAGCCGGTACCCTCTTGAATCGTGGGGCTTTGGCCGCTTTTGCGGGCTAAATTCTGTCGTTGTTCGTGTGACAAGGAATCAAGGGTAAATCTTAGTCTGCCTTCTATGGTACGAACCATTTGGAGAATTACACTCCCTGTTGTTGTCCCTCTGACGACGCGCGTATTTCGTTTTTTTACGACTTCTTCAGGCCAAATTCCAATCAGTGACTGGAATTCGGGATCAACATCTTGGATGTCCATAGAGTCTGTTCTGTGGTAATGTAGCATTCAACAGGCCACGATCTTTTGGATGTTCTACAAGCTTCCGGTTCTGACCAGCTTGGAGTCAGGACAGCCGATGGAGGCTAGACAGATCACGGCCAGACTTCCAGTTGATGTTAGGTGAAGTGGCTCTGACACATGCTTTGCATGATCCAAATAGTCATGTGGTGTGGGACGGAACGGCCCCACTACCCTGACGAGTCAGTAATGACCCTGTGGGTACATAAGTACGTGCTTTCATCAGATCTGAGCCGATTGTCGTGATCACACCACCCCTTAGCCGAGCAGAGCCGCAATACCCTACCCTACAGTGCCCTCACTCCTGAACGTTACATATTTGTGGTTCTCTGACAGAGAAGTTCTTGTGCAATGTCTCGTCATCTTGAAGTATACGAATCGAAGGGCGCGAGTCGCGCGACGTCGACAACAACAGATTCTTCTTCGAAATGTCTTCGTGGACAGTCACTGCAGGACTTTTTGAAAACGTCCCTTCTACGTATTGCTGTATTGTCGATGCCAAGATAATCCTTCACATCGCCGATGGGGTTAGATGTTGGAGACGATATTCGAGTGCTGTCAACTAAAAATATTCCCTTTCGTTTTCTCTCTGGCACCCTAGCATCATCCAATTTTACGGCTGTGCTCTCACTAAGATTTCGCTAGCTGCGCCTCCGGCCCCGGGGATGGATGCATTCATCACTGAGATCTAAGGGCTCTATGTACTTTCATCGGATAGAATTGAACAGGGCTTTGATAGCTCAGTGATATTGGGCTTAATTCACAGGCCAAGGTCAGGCCTAATTCGCAACCCCAGACCTACTCCACGTTCTTAGAGCAAACCACATCTCTGATGTCTATTCACGCGAGTGAGAACGTTGCTTGCGATTATAATAATAATAATATAGTAATACTAAGGTGAATCTGATTCTGACATGGTAGAACGATGATTGAGCAGTGAAACTGACTATTCGTTGTCCAGTGGTACCACAGTCTTCATACTGTTATGATAAAGACGACTTCGACGGATTAGCGAGTGTGTTGTCCTGAATTTTTTCAGATATACGCGTGAAGCTGTGCAAGGGACTTACGAGTGAATAATCGTCCTGCCTGGAATCATCTACTTCAACGTCTTTCTGGGTAGAAGTTTCAATCCTGATGGAAATGCCGGGCCTTTGCCCGTTCGATCCTGAATTGCTACTCGGAGAGAGAACAGCATTTGGTATGGAAAGGAGCATATGATCAATGTCTTCTGTCTGTCCACGAATTGTGTTTCGCCCATTCAAGGACGCTAGGAGCGAGTTAGCATACACTAAACGCATCATAGTCAAGTCGAGGCATTTGTTCCGAGCACTAAAACTCACGACGTCCAATGCAGAAATACCACGACGCGTAGATAAGTGTGTGCGAAGATATTGCAAGCTGATAATGGTGCAAGTTGATGAGACGGACCGATCAGTCGGGAAGCGGCAGCATACCGATAACAACGCGCCTACTGCACAGAGGCTGGCCTTGACATCAGTGGATTTTATGGGATCAAAGAAATGCTGTGATTTTACCTCGTCAAACTATATGTTGAATATGTCGAGATCATCAGAAGTCTCATCGTGAGTTAAAATCACATACAGTCCGGTGTTCACAAAAAAGAAAATCTTTCGTGGCGTTGAATGAGTAGTGTGTCGTTCAATATCAAAATAAATCTCACCAGCTTCGTTATCATGGTATCAGATCTAGAAGAGCGTCCTGAAATAAAGATGATACCCAGAGCTCATTGAAATACTCACGCTCGAAATCCTGTCTTTGACCTTTGAAGAATTATACAGAGACTTGCCGAAATGAGAACATCGGCGGCGACGGAAATGCCATTGATTGATATAGTGAGGGGCTGATGTTATCTTGAGCCGCTGTACATCTAAATAGCATGTATGGACAAACCGAAATATGAAGGAGATCGGTATAGGTGTGTCTCAGTAACCTGATTGTTGGGTCTATCAGGTGAGTGACTCGACAGATTTTATCGCACTTACGCCAACACTACCCACACTGAAGATAGCCAAGTATTCAGAAAAAGAACCCAATTCAGAGTATCACCACGAACCAGTGCCGCATACTGGACGTGGCGTATTAATTCAAGCAGCATGAGAAACTGGAATGATATACTCACTTGAGTTGGCTATTACCAATAACAAGATTGTCCCCGTCAGCAGAACACTTTTCTTGCTAACTAAAAGCAACCTCAGCATGGAAGCGTAGAGAATGAAAAAATACGACTCACGACGCCACACGCGAACGGTATAAAAACTGGTGGGTGTGAGTTAAGTCTATCGTACCGAGAGGGGGACTTGAAGGACCCCACCATTGAACTAGAGATCCTGTGACACCAGTTGGAATGGCCTCCACCTGAAAAACCTTGAATACAGATGATAGTTGACCGTACGGAAAGCGCTTGCAATAACACTCCTATCATCGAACCGGTGAATAAATAATTCAAGGCACAGGTGTCTAGGTTACTGACCATACTATGCGAGTAAGGACAGTCTGGTCGCTACATTTAGCGATGAGCAGTAGCCAAATCATTGATACGACAGAGAAAAACATACTAATAACCCGTTATCAAATAGTGGTATACTGCAGGAAGAACGGTTACGAACAACACTGATGAGGCAGTTTGTAAGCATACTTGTGTGGGTGATGAACGACATGTGTATTAAATCGAAAAAAATGGTTGCCGCCACCTGGGTCGAAGTTGGTAGACATATACATTTACAAGCAGAGACTTACTAACCAATGACTTGAGATACCATACGTCTTTGGGGTACTCTGTGAATGAACCATCAACAAACTGCATTACACAAAAGAAATCTGCGCTACTCACGGCTATAGTAGTATAAGGTCTGGACAACAGATATCCCAAAGAGAATTGCGCTGACGATGACGCCTATTAGCATCGAGCCCATACTAGCCATTACATAGCCATGAGTTTCAACGACCAAGTCTGTTTGTCGAAGACGTACGTGTCATCCAATGGGACGTGTTCTCCGGGACTCTGAAGGGTAGCAGGCATTGTAAAGAACGGCAAGGAATTTTTTCCCTAGGCCAGAGGAAGCGTCAACGGAATTGGAAGCATTCTTTCTCTTTTATTATCGGGGACCTCCGCAGATGACGAGAACGACCTCATGAATCACCGGTCGGGCCTGAGAGCACATTGACAGAACACTCGGAATACTCCAGAAGGTGATGGTACGCTTAAACTAAGGGGGTAAGTCCTGAGTGTAAAGTCGCAAATATATTACACCGCGCCTAGACTGCAAATTTTTTCCGAAGGCGAAGAATAATATGGAGTGCTAGAAACTTTGGTCGGTTCTAGTGAGTACTAAGGGTCCATGTGAGTAAAGTGAATAGTTCATATCAAAATGAAAAATATATGATTCCGAACCTGAGCCGGCCCTGGAGGAAGACCACGTGGTCGAGCCGACATCCTGCTTGGACCAACAAGGTGAAACCAACGTAACCAACCGATGACTCACTCGGATGTTAACGCAAAGAGCTCCCAAAGTCGAGATTATCTCTATGCTTCTGTTATTCATTCTGAACTACTAGAGGTGTGGGCCATCTCTGTGCGTGGCAAGTCCAAGTCTATGTCTTAGATGAGTACAACCAGCACATCCTGTTCGGAAAAGACTCGCTCGGCACAGCCTTCGGCTGCCACCAGCTCGCATTTTCTCACTCGGTCTTATATTTACGAAGACCATACCCTGAAAGTTGAATAGTTTCTCTTTCTTTCTTTTTGGTGGGGCTTTGGGTGACCGGCAATCAACCACGTTAGCCCCGTCCGCCGGCTAAGGTTGCAGGAATTTTCACCCGCTACATGAGGACCCGCCCCTGAGGAAAGACACTTAGGTACACTGATTTTCAGTAGTGTGGAACCCGGATCGGATAATGTTAGCTGTCATTATCATGTCCATGTAGAGGTTGTGCGATCTTATACCCACTAAAACCCCGGGTTTCCTGATCCAGTTATCCGGGAGAACATCCCTTGCTACGTTTGTATCACCGTGGCTGCTTTTAGCACCTTCTTTCCATAGCGGTTTGCATTGGTCATGGTGCAATCCATGATCTGTTTTATCCGCCGATTTCGGATTTCCCGTTCAGTGTGCCATCTTTCTTGTTCATCATTCCGTCCGATCTTTCGTTTGGGTACCAGAAAAGGTATGCAGACTCTGTTATCAGGATTCTTTACAATCTCGACGGTCCTCGCAGAGTATTTCCTTTCTCATCTTTGAAGTCTGCATTGCTGCATCCCGGGATTTTATCGTATGTGATACTAGGCCGTGTCAGGTGCTTCTTTTCCCATAGTTTCTGAGCTAGTCCCCAGATTATCTCCTGTCCCGGTACGTTGCATTCTGGCAGTATGTGCCTCAAGAAGTCTTCCGCATTGCAGGTGGTGCATGTTCCTCGGTGTTCATAGTTTGGGATGTTCTCCCAGTACTTTCCGCACTTATACGCGTTATGTTATGGCCATCCGGTCAAATTAGTTTCAAACATATCTAGACAAGTATAACTTTGGTAAAGACTAGCATGAGAATAATAGGGCTTCTAATAGCATAGCATAACTAATCCAGCAACAGACACACATATAATTCGGGGCAAGTGCGCGAAGCAAGGCCAGGCAGAGCAGCCAGGCATAGACAAAGTTCACACCAAGTAAGCGAAGGTAGGTGGGCTCGGCAATTGCCGCCACGAATAGGATTTCCCACGGTAAATTCAAGGTAGCATAATAACCGAGTAACCTATATACATAGGACTCGGAACCAGACAGTTTTTTTGGGTCTTCGGCGGCTATCAATTCGTTCCTGACTGACTTGTGGATACTTTTACCGGATCCATCAGCAGCTAAGGTGTTGTCATCCTCCCAGAGATCTGATGGACTAGAATGATTTATATACTTACGATAAATGTCTGTGGTCTCCCGGCCCTGTGGCGGCGGTATCACACATAACTCGCTTTGGCGTCTATCGATAGCAGGCTCGGAAGAACCCTATGTCTCTCAGGCTATCTCTCTCTGTCTTGGGTCCCGCAGCTGTAGGATTAGCTGTTGCTCTCTTGGTGGTCTCCCGTGTGGTCTCCCGTCGCAGGTCCATCATCCCGAACCTCCCGCCTGGTCCAAGGGGTTTACCCATCGTCGGAGTACAGTTATATCTATCCACCGTCAATAGTTCCGCAACTGATATCTACTTGCATACTTTCCCTAGAATGTACTCGACATGCCAAGCAGCAAGCAGTGGCTCACGTACGCTGAATGGGGCCGTCAATACGGTGCGTACCCCATGTAAATCTTCAACAAGATTCTAGTTTAACTCTTTTCCCTTCATCTTCGTAGGAGATATATGCTCCGTCACGCTCCTAGGACAACCCTTGGTTATCCTCAACTCTGCTCGAGTAATGGAGGATTTAGACCGAAGGGGTGCCATATACTCAGACCGCCCCAAACTCGAGATGGGTGGAGAGCTTGTGGGCTACTCCAAAACGGTGGTGTTGATGCCATATGGAGCAGCGCTCAGGAACTACCGCAAACATATCGCCCGGCTTATAGGTTCCGCTAGTGCCGTAGGAAAATACTTTGACATCGAAGAAGAAGAAACGCGCAAGTTTTTACGTCGGCTCAGCACTTCTCAGACTGACCTGAGCGTACAACTTCGAAAGTAAGTCGTTTTATCTTCTATACGACCTCTGATCTGAACCATGGTAGGCTGTCTGGTTCACTTATCATGAAGATGACCTACGGTATTGAAGTTCTGGAAAATAACGATCCCTTCGTCGCACTAATCGAAGATGCCAACAACAACTTCAATATCGCGTCTACTCCTGGTACATTTCAGGCATCTCCTTTTTTATCCGTTACTCATGAACCATGGTAACAGGTAAATTTCTGGTAGACATCTTCCCCGTTCTTCGTTTCTTACCGGAATGGTTCCCTGGCGGCGGGTTCAAGACTTTAGCCCGGGAATGGGCTAAAGCATTCAACGACATGATTGACATTCCCTATAACTTCGCTTGGCAGCAGATGGTAAATTTCACCTTACGCAAAGAACTTCGCCCCTCTAAAACAAATCCTTGTCTAGTTAACAGGTACATCGCCCCACTCTTTTGTCTCAGACGCGTTAGAAAACGAGGAAAAAATCACCCCGGGCTACATATACGAAATCAAACATACTGCGGGATCTCTTTACGGCGGTGAGTTCTTGATTTTGTTCGAACTTCAATTTCGTCATTCCAGCTTTCCCTGATATCTCCATCTTCTCTCAGCTGGTGCGGATACCACGGTGTCTGCCCAACATGGATTTTTCTTAGCAATGATCCTGCATCCCGGTGCGTAATTCAATCTCAAATCTCGTGACCTCTTTTTTAGCGCCCCACAGAGGTACAAAAACTCGCCCAAGCCGAGATTGACACGGTTGTGGGAACCGACAGGCTACCAGGCTATGCCGACCGCGAGCACCTTCCTTACGTCAATGCTGTGGTTACAGAATCGCTTCGATGGCACAACGTAGCGCCTCTCGGCGTTCCCCATCGCGCTACAGAGGACGGCCTCGTCGATGGATACTTAGTCCCTAAGGGGGCTATCATCATTGCGAATCTATGGTACGTCTCCCATCTGTCTACCATCGTACCATTCTGATGTTTCGTGTCGAAGGAACATGCTGCACAACCCGGAAGTTTACCCAAATCCATTCATTTTTGATCCTAGTCGCTACATCGGCAAGGAGACACAGAGAGATCCTCGACACGCAGCTTTTGGTTTTGGACGTCGTGTCTGCCCTGGAATGCATCTCGCCGACGCGTCATTGTACATCTGCATAGTGATGTCCCTGGCTCTCTTTGATATCACATATGCGATGGAGGACGGGGTCCCGCTGATCCCTGTACATGAGAATACGAGCGGGACCATAAGGTAAGGATTTCCTTTTGGAAATGAAGAACGTGCACTGATTCCATGTCAGCCATCCTAAGGCGTACAAGTATGATTTAAAGCCACGGTCAGCGAAAGCGCTTTCTTTGATCTCAGGCTTCCAGGTAGCTTGAATACGACGGAAGGTTTACAGATCTACCGTCAAAGGTCTAGTGGGATAAGGAAGCAATCACTTGTATAATAATTTATTGACATGCAACTAACCCACCGACGTCGGCAACGTTGAGAAACCATTGATACAGAAGTTATTGATCGTACGGACAGTAGTAACATACCGACTACTTTTTTCACACTTTCATTTGGACGATAAAAAGATAGGACTTTGCCATTAAAGTGTCTTTCATGACATCATCTAACTTCTACGGTAGGGAAGCATCCGTGTGCCTTCTGAGACCTTGCCGAACTTGAGCACACGCTCCATTGCGTCCTTTATGAGGAGAAATGATGTTGTACGGACATCAGATGGTAACGGGGATGCATGAGGTGGGATAACAACTGCATCTGCGGCTTGCATTTCGCAGGGACAAATCGAGGTGACGTCGAACCCTAGGTTGTGCGATATTGGAGGTGGGCGACGGAGAGTCATCGGAAGGGTAAGACTGAAAGGAAAGGTTAATATAGAAAGTTCCAGTATTGACGGTTGAAAAGCATGCGTCGGGAACTGAGCTATCGTGGGAATTAAATTCACCATCCAAGTGCTGGAGTGCCAGGAAGTCAAAAGCGGGGAGAACAGCAGGCGAGGAAGAGAAACTTGAAGGCAAGATGAAGATAGGCAACGGTATGTCAGTCGACAAGGACTACCAAGACGGGCATCTTATACGAAAAAAAAAAGAGAAGGAAAGCGAGACATATAAAATAGATAACAAAGATTGACATGGCCATGGCGGCTTTGTAGTCCGAGACAAAATACCTCTCGGCTGCCAGTGAGTATCTGGTAAGCATCTGTCGATATGAACAATGAACCGGGGTGAAAATCAGTGGCGCAGGAGAGACAGTTAGTATTTTTAGATATTGTAGTACCGTCCGATTTATTGTCCAATAAATTTGACGAACTCCGTAATATCGGATGGTCTGAGGGTAGGTCTATTCCAGAAAATGCTGGCCTCAGATGTCACTTGCACTCCAATATCGCCGCTGGTGTAATTGCCTTGCAATATAGCGTGGCTCTCCAGAAGCCCTCGATCGTTCCATCCAGAAGCCCACTAACGTGCTCAATGCATCAGGTCATCGGTGACACACATACCGACTTGTTGGCGAATATATGACACATTCCGATCGTCATGCGCAGATCTCCCGAGCTCCCGACGAGTATATAAGGACGCCCTTCTTCAATTCGTCCCCTCAACGCTCCTTTCCTTCCTTCTCCCACCATCTCCTGCTTTTATCAATCATCCGACAAGCATACCCTTAGTCGCGTCGTGTTGAGAGTGCCTCATCACATTGGCGGTTCTTCCCACCTTTGGCCCTCTCGCCCTTTGACCATCATGTGTTTTGGTGTCGACAGAGCTAGGGTTCTAGCTTGTGGAACAAGCCATTTGTCAAGTCACACGGTTTCCGAAGAGTATGGATCCAACTTGAATTCCATCCGAGTCTCCATCCGAGTCTCATCGGAGTACTCAGTCGACCCCCATCCCCGTCTCCAAAGAATAGTCACTGAGCATGCCTTGCGACGTTGCAGGTTGCTCAGGGAGCACATATTTTGATGGATGGCACCCAAAACATCTGGATGATACCCGAGCGGAAATAGTGGTTGCGACACTTCTACCTGTCGACCGGGCAACCTTCGCACAGTGTTTATGGCGACGGTAGCCTCCTGTAAGCCTCGGTGCGTGGAGTAGAACTGGAAGACGTGTCCTGTATTCTCTAGCGTTGGGATGGTGCTTACGGCTCGCATGTGCATATACGTCCTGTATGCTTTAGCGCTGGGACCTACTGCTGAGATTAGTTGAATCTATCCTGCTACAATTCACAGGCGGCTCATCTGTGCTGGCTCTGTTGGGGGATATTTTCCGGGGCTATATTCTTCTACAATTTCTGCTGTAGTGTAGATCTGCATCTTAGTATGCTTACTTTAGCATTCACATCTTTGATGCTAGTTCTGAGAGGCTGGCCCAAGGAGTCTTCTGTACCATAACACAAGCATGTGTAGTACGAACTCTGGTTAGCTTCCTTCTCAGGGACATGAAAACCAGAGTAAACATCCTCACCTTGGTACGATTACCTGGTGATTACAGAAAAAAAGGGGTTGTCAGCGCGCGTTGTTTTCTCGGGCATTGAATAGGAGGATCTGGATGACAAACCGCTCCAAGTATTATCTCCGTCATTTGCATCCACAAGATATCTAAACAGATGTCCGGACTGTTTGAAAGACATACTGTCTTGGAAATTTACGGTTGCCCCTGCTGATTGTTTACGAAGAGTAATCAGGAGCTTTGAAGGGCAAAGGAGGACCATGACATGTTTCAGTGAGGTGAGAAGTTGTTGGCAAGGTTCACATCACGACCCCATCAATTCATCAAGTATAGCTTTGCCAATATCTCTTCGTTACTGTGCTACAGACACATATACCTATGTGCGAATAATAATAATATATACGACGAGAGAGGTCAGCGGAATAAATCCAAGTGAAACCATAGAGTCCACTAGATAATAGATAGACCGTAATAAATATCCTGAAGCAGAAATAAGCAATACACAAGCAAGGAGGCAGGTATTACGATGATATAAGGATATAAACATCTCATTAGTAGATCTAGGGTAGCATTAAAAAGCAAATTAAACAAGTCCCAGTCACGATAGTGAGCTACCTGGAGGTGAAACATCAGCCATCTCAACGACAATAAAATAGATAAAAAGAACTCACTGCTCTACATCGTGCTGACATGTTGCGGGTGCGCATATTGATATCCCTCCTGCGTCGTGTACTGCTGCTGCTGCTGCTGGTCAACCATAAACATCCCATGCTTATCAAATTGGGCCGGAACCGTCGCAGCATGTGTAGGCTGGTACGTCGTCTGGGGCAGATCCGACACATACGCGGCAGGACTATCTGTGATCCCTCCACCGAACTGCGCTGGCGACTCTGTTCGATAGATCTCTCCTCCATACGAAGACCCGTGATGCAGAGACAACGACGAGCTAGGCCGTGATGAAGACCCCGTCGAATCAGAACGCATCATCTGCCGCATCTGTTCCTCGACGCCGTAACCTGACGAAGCCCGACTGGAACTGCGTCGCGTAATCCCGCTGCTGCCAGGCAAACCGACAGGATACACGGATGGGCTCGACTGCGCTGATGAATAGCCGGTGTGCGCGTATGGATGGTATCCTCGCGGGACAGGAGATTCACCTGAGGAAGTTCCGGGTCGTCGAACGGGCCCTGCACTGTCCCCGCTCCCGTTTCTCATTATCGAGGGCGTCATGCTTCGGTGTCTCCGTACGGCGCCTGCGCTGCTATCCATGACACTGGGAGGGTATAATCCTGACTGTTCGAAGGCTTGCTTGTGTGATGGCGCACTCATGCTGACGTACGGCCCGTCGTCCCCGTAGACGCTGCCGCTCCCAGACGAGTTGGACGAAATCGACGGAGGTCGGCCGTAGACATCGATAGGTGCACTTGTAGATGCCCAATGTTCTCCTGTTGAGGGGCCGCTTGCACCAGATGGTGGATATCCAGACGCGTAATATCCCCCTGCGGCTCCTGGATGCGCCTGTTGTGGTGGGTACGTTCCACTGCCTTGGTAGTCGTAAACGGTGTCTGGTCCGACGACCAGTCCCTCTTCATCACCCTGAACTTCCCTCACGTCACCCGAGACCTCCATCTCACACATTTCCACGTTCAGCCCGTAGTTGGCGATATCACCGCTCGGTGCATTACCAGCTGCTGCGACCCATTCACCATCTGCCCCACTAGTGCCCATACCCATGCCCATGCCGAGAGGGCCATACATCCCCAGGCCAACGCCGATTCCCCCTTGGCGCGAGCCGAATTCATCTTCCGGCCCGCTTTCTTCCCCATCACTGTGAATCCATTCAACCCATTCCCCGCCCTGATTCGACCAATCGCCGCTGCTACCCGACGGGCCGGAAGCAGAAACATTCCACTGCCCGTCGCCCTGAGATCCAGACCCGTCAGCACGACCGTGTACTCTTAGGTGTTGCCCGAGGTTATCGCTTCGACTAAACCTCTTCCCGCACTTGTCGCACACAAACGGTCTCTCCATTGTATGCGTCCGTAAATGCCGCTTTAGATGCTCCATTCGCTTGAACATCCTTCCACAGCTCAGTAGTGGGCAAACAAATACCTTGGTCTTGGGGCCAGAGGTGGTGGTTGTAGAGTCGGTCATCTCGACATTTGGTGAGGCCTGGAAGGTCCCAAAAGCATCATAGGACGATGCCGGGTACGCCGTAGATCCCGAACTAGTCGGCATAGGCGGTATAGTAATGTTCATCCCGGATCCAACACCTCCACCGCTGACTAACCGACCCTCGACATAGACGCCGACATCTCGTATGTCGACTTTCGGCAGTGAAGATGCCGAAGGCGCTGCAGTCGTTCCTAGTTCCCCCCGAGCTTGCTTCATGAACATGTCGGCAGCACTGACAGACTCGCGCTTGATGTGAACACCACCAGACATCGGATCATCGTGGCCTAACTCGCTTGGATACCCAGTACGGCCCCTCTCGTTCTCCAGTCCTAGAGAAGAGGGTCCATGGTTACCCTTCTTTCGTCGTTGTTTGTAAGTGGGACTGCCCTCGAATAGAGAGAACATCGAGAAGAACGGTGATTGTGGGGCGCGACTCGACGATGAAGGACCGTCTTCGCCGTCAAAGTCGCTTTCTTCGGATCCACTGACGGCAGCTGCACCAGAACCAAGCACGCCCTCTTCTTCCAATCGCCTGACATTCCATTCAAGCTCGCCTTCACCATCTCGCATCGATACACCTCCCATTCCTCGCGTAAGAGAGCTGCTTACACTTCGGCTAGATCTGCTGGTCGTAGAAGCATTTCGGCCGCCTGATCCTGCATTTTTGGAGCCAGTAAATTGCTCGTAAAGGCTGCGCTTCTTGTCGTATACAAAGCTCATGGCAGGTTCCCCTGATATAACAGTTGTGGGTTCCATGCCCATTTTTTCTCGTTTTAGGTCACGCTCGAGGGCATCAAGGAATAGTCGGTCGTGTGGGACAGAGAACCTGAAGAATGAGTAAATAAAATGAGGATATTGTAAAAATAAAACACACCAGTAGAAGACTTTTTGCTTCTTTTGCGTGCGAATACATTGATATTTGAAGAGAAGATCCAGGAAGGGTGACTTTCGTACAGAATCAGGTGAGCAGGGGAGCAGCAGATTTTCATTAAGCACAGAACACACCTTTGGTTCCTCCAGACAAGCGTCCACGCCGGGCTTGAGGTTCCGGAGATCACTGAAGACACCCTCCTCGAATTTCTTCATATTTCGTACTGGGCGACCAAAGGCCTCGAATCTAACAGATAGTCAGCCAAGTCCGAAAAGGAAAGCGGATGGTTACGATACCTGAACACCAGTGCCCTGACGATGTCCGTGCCCGTTATGTGGTAGAGCCCATTCCACAGCACGCAAGTCACGAATTCCTGGCTTGGAAGCAGAAATCGGTTGAGTGCTGGGTTTGCTGGGTCCGGCAAATACGACGATGCTGAAGATCCAGCTGCATTGCTGCTCTTCTCCCACCCACTCGGGGCGGTCGCAAGGAAAAACTTGAGTCTGTCGAGATGAGCAAGGCGATCTTGCTCCTGCTGGTTGAGAGGCCTCGAGAGCCCTCTACTCAGCCCTGGCGTCGAAGTCGTGTAGTCGTTGGTGGTCGTTTGCTCGTTATCGTCGTTGCTCTCGCCGTGATTGTCGAGCAACCACATAGCATGTCGCTGAGCGTTCCCTGGCCGCGCCGTGTGCTCTGAAGGATCATGTTCGTGAGGGACAGTGGGCTGAAGGGACAGTTTGTAACCGCTGCTGTGGTTGGCGTCCATTAGGGGACAGAGAACGGGGAAGAGGAGAAATTAAAGTAACCCAAGCTACCGTGCGAAAGTAACGGATCAGCCACGACTTTCCGGACCGGTTCGGTTCGTCTGTACCGCTTTCAGGTCGGCTGTTTTCAAATTCATTCATTGGTTTTCCCCCAAATCACAGTAAATATTTCATTTCAACTACTCAATTGGCGTATGTACCGTAGGCAGCATGAATGACCGTGCAATCCCAGCTTTCTGGCCGCAAATTCATCTTTCCAAAAGTCCTTTCTATTATTGAATGTGCACGATCGTGACGCATTTTTACCTTTCATTCATATACTGAAAGGAAGCCTCGAGGTTTGACTGAACGCGTCAAGTGGCGCATCACAATAAATAGGTTCTAATTTGCGAGAGAGACCATCCGGCGAAAACAGGAAGGGGGCTGCCCAGGAACAGCTATCTCAATATATGCTGTCAGTCCCCATATGTACCATGATAATTACCGAGCGAAAAGCCTTCCAAACTTTGGTAAATCCTACCGTTGCTTTGGTCGTACATATTCAACGTTCGTTCCAAGGCGGTAAGCCTAATAAATGTGACTACAAATGGTCGGAATACGCCGCTCATCTAACGGACAAAAGGCACTAGAAAATCGACAGAAAACGCATAGAAGACGTACGCCACAGGAGAACCCGAGAATGATGCTTGTACCTCGTGTAGGCGACCGGCTCCATCGCCGCGTACGGGACCGAAAGCGACGCCTAGCTCCTTGCAAGCCTTCATAAAAGACAGTAATATTTGCGATGCACGGCGGGATGCGAGTATCCACCTTTTGAAATTCACTGAGCTAATGAACGCTCGCAATCTAGTTTGGGAAGCATGCATTTGACTCGGATACCATGCGTTCCGCGTCAAATCCGTAAGTAAGAAGGAGCCAATCGAAATGGTGTGGACGACTGTATCATAAGGACTCCTGATCATTGTCCTAGTCATTGTTGAGATTTAGACCGAGTCAGCGCGCCTCATCAGCTCCACAGAGCAAGAATAGAGACAACGACATCCCGTAACGAAGCGGTGCCATACCCGTTGTGGGTAAATAGGCCTTACACAAAATATTCGAGGACCTCGGGATTGAGCCCTAAACTCGCATCAGTGTCGGACGATCTTCCTGCGCTCTGGACGGTGCTACATATTGTCCTCGACGAGAGGGCATGCCTTTCGGGGGCCGAAGAACCCGTGGCTGTGTGATCAATCAGGCTCTCAGGACCGACCAGCTCGATTCGCCTGGAAGTGGTGTCAATAGTACGGATCACAATTTCGTGCGTGGACCGGACCTCGTTGCATCAGCCTTACCTAGAAAGAAAAAGATCCCACCATCAAGCCACAAGCTAAGGAGTCAAGGAAAACGGGATAAAAAATGGCATTCCGCCATGAGCGGAGGAAATACCTAATTCCTAACCAAGAAAAAAGTCCGAAGCTTAAAGAAATAAGCATCAACATTACTCTGTTCTCAGGGTCCGAACACTGTGCCGTGAATCCACAAGTCAAAGAGGCGGTGCTGCCGTCTCGTCAACGGCCGTCACGGTGGTGATTCACCAGTGCCGGGTCAATGATGGGGTTTTCGATTGTGTTTGAGAGGGGACACACAAGCACCCTCCCCTTCTCCTACGAGGAAAAGATGATCTGATTTGTCAACGACTACCTATGAAGAACTCCGATATCAATGACAGAAGATTTTGAAATCATTATGGGAAAAAATAACCCGCCATGTTCAAGGCTGAGCTGGGTCGCATCTAAAAAGATAGACGCTAAGGTTGTCCAGGCAACATGGATGTGATGGAACAGATGGCTATTGAATATTGATGATAGTCAATCTCTGTCCCGGATCCGCTTTCGTTGAAGAAAAATTGAAAGGCAAATCTTGGTTGCAGGCAGTGCCAAGATCAGGTCGTAGCAGAAAAAGGGACACACAACTTAGGCACATCTCAATCCATTACTATTGAGAATGCGGCGCTAGTACAATGATGGGGCGCTCTGTTGTCTCATTAGCGTCTCCGGAGTAGGGTAACAAGCACAGCACATACCAAATACTAATCACATCGCAAATTCCGCCAGTGCAGTTCGCACTAAGGGACTAGGGACAACGATGAATGACCCGAACCAGACGCAAAGCCAGACGCAAAGGAATACGTACGGTTCAGTACCCATCTACCACAACCTGTGCAGTGTCAATCTCAATGGATACGATCGTGGAAAGTTGGACTAACCGCAATCTAACAGGCATTCAGCCTGTCACCCTCCTTTCTTCTTCTTTGGCTTTTTCTTTTTCACCCCGCCTCCGCTAGCTAACGGCGTCGGAGTAGTACTCGATAGTGATACCGCAGGCGCCGCAGCGCTTTCAGCTATTTCTAAGGCATGCGACGATGATTGCGCAGGCGTCTGTTCCACAATCGTTCGTTTATTCTGCATCTTTTCCATCAACGATAGATTCAAAGCTTCGAATCTGTTGAGGAATATGGAGGAATACGTTTTGAATTTGATACACTGGTTGGCGAACGTGGCACATCAGATAGGTATTCATAAGCTTGAAAGTTCAGCATACGCACACTCGTGTTATCCGTTATTTTCAACACAAGCTTTCCTTCGGATGCCTTCCATTTCACGCAGTACCGCGTCTACGAAAATGAGGTCATCAGTACAAAATCCGACATCCAAGTAATAAGTACGACGCACGTTCACAGGAGATTTTGCATACAGAGCCTCTGCTGCATCTTGATATTCTTGCCAGGACTGAATGTACACCATTGCACCATTCAGGCCGCGTCACCGTGCGCGACGAGGGAGACAGGTAAAGCAGGTTGAGCGTCACGCATCACGATGACAAAGAGATAATGCTAAATTAGTCTGTCACGGTCACACCGGATTAACGTCGATTCACGCGGTACCGTCTTCCGTCCTTATTTCTACGTTCCTTTCTCCCATCATTGACAACGCTCCGGACCTCTTGTAGGCGCCCGTACTTTACTGGCCTGTTAATATGTCGACAGAGCAGAAGAAGGGCAAGTATTCGCTTTCTTTCCACAAGCAGACAAGCTAACAGTAGTCAATAGCTTTACCTTTCGCGGCGAATTTCGCTGCAGGTGCTATCGCTGGTGTATCAGAAATTTTGACCTTCTATCCCCTCGGTATGCTATCTATCTTCAAAATGTCTATTTTTCTAAGCTCATTCGTTCTATTTGCAACTAGATGTCGTGAGTCATGACCCTATATCTCCGTGTGGGGTAAATAATTTCCTGATCGGCGGCGACAGGTTAAAACACGTATGCAGCTAGAGACTGGGAAGTCACAACACGGTTTGTTAGGAAGTTTCAAGAGCATTATTAAGGAAGAGGGGTGAGTCGCAGTGACTGTTGGCACACGACTACTAACTCAGCTTCCTTTAGTGTCGGAAGGTTGTACAGAGGTCAATGCCCCTAACTTTATGATCTTTGCATCTTCCTAATGTTCCTCAAGGTTTGGTACCACCTCTACTCCTCGAGGCTCCCAAGCGTGCCGTGAAATTGTGCGTTACATTCTTCAGAAACTCTGTGGTTCTAGAGCGTCCGCGGAGACAAACAGACGCGAAGTATGGAGAAACGGCCCGATGAGCTTTCAGCGCCTTGAGCTTGTCTTCACAACCACCTAGAGGCCTTTCGACCGCTTACATTCACTCTAACACCTTATTTACAGCGCAGCCAACGATTTTTGGGGCAAGACCTACCTAGGGCTCACCGGGGAGACCAAAATGACACAACCTCTGTCGGTGTTAACCGGATGTAGCGCGGGTGCAACCGTAAGTCTTTTCGACGCGTCATTTTGCACCGTTAAGCTCTCACTTGATTGTCCATGTAGGAAAGTTTTGTTGTTGTACCCTTTGAGCTCGTCAAGATCAAGTAGGAGACGCGTTCAAGGGTCCCGATCAATGCTAAAATTGGAGCAGACTTCAAGATAAGACCAGCACCTTCAAGGGCCCAATGGATGTCGTCTCCCAAGTGATCAAGAAGGAGGGCGTTTTAGGGTTGTATGTTGGCATGGAGGCAACTTTCTGGAGGCAAGTTTCTCAAATCTTGTCAGAGAATATGGGAACGGAACGGAGTACGGAATTCCACCAAAAGCGGCCCGGTCTCGTAGCCGGGTGGTTTGTTATTCCAATTCCGAGCCATCCTGACCCTCTGGCACTCCGATAACCGACACGAACACTTATTGGTCTTATATATATAGGCATCTCTATTGGAATGGAGGCTATTTCGGTTGCATCTTCCAGGTGCGGGCATTATTGCCCAAGGCAAAGGTTCGTCATTTGCCTATACCTTTCGCTTGTATAATGTCGCGCGCAGAATCAGCAATCGGAGCTCCTGAACAACTTCATCTCTGGGTCCATAGGAGGATTTGCGGGTACTGCATTGAACACACCGTATGTCTTCTTTCACCCGACACGCTCACCACTCACCGCTCTTCCATAGATTCGACGTAATAATATATTTCATAATCAACTCCGGCTTTGGCTCATTAATTTTTCATTCATAGGTTGTCAAGTCCCGTATTCAAGGGTCCGCAAAGGTTCCCGGTGTCACCCCTAAGTACAACTGGACATACCCCGCCCTGGTCACCATCTTCAGGGAAGAAGGTCCAGCGGCTTTGTACAAAGGTTTCGTTCCCAAGGTGCTTCGTTTGGCTCCTGGGGGAGGAGTACTGCTTCTCGTCGTGGAATTCACGCTGGGCGTTTTTAGGAAAGGTAATGTTTTACTCTGATCTGGAGTTCTAGGTCCTCACAACCGTCCTTCCTTTCCTAGCACTTGGGCCGCCATATATATAGGTACAGGAGAGTAGAAACACACAATAATATCCACGTTCAAATTTATTTGATTCACCGAGGCAGTAATATTATTGTTATATGGGCATACGTGTCCTAATCGTGGCAACTTCGAAGCGGCTGGTAGGCGCCGCATATGGAGATATTGTGGAAGCCGAGCCTGTGGTTTATATATGGGGAAGGGGGTATGGGGTCCACCGCCCTTAAACCTTAGGCGTAGGGTTAACCTTTCGTGTAATCCCCGGCATTGCATGCGACATCAAAGTGTACTGTGTGTGATTGATCTTGCTCATCCACAAGGAGTTGTAGTAAATAACATGAAACTTCGGGCTTCTCTGTGGATGATCTCGTGTATGAATTATAGCTACGGATCAAGGACTGTGTACTGCAAATGAAAGCGACGATCCGACTTCTGCTTCTCTTGCTCCGTGTTCCTGGTGACCAGCCGTCAAAGTGAAACGAGCTTCAGAGGACCTTGAGTTGCCGCGAGTAATAAGAGGCCGGCTCGAAGGGCGCGGGGACCGGGGGCCGTTTTCTTTTTAAAAAAAGAAAAGAGGATCGTGAACTTGATGGACAACTGGGGTCGGAATTTTTGTCATGATCAATGGGAATTCGACGTCACTGTCGCAGTCGGTCTTTTCCCCAGCGCGGCCTGTAAGTAGTAAGAATTAATAGCGACGGAGATAATCGTCCGAAAACTACAGTCCTCTTTAGCGCGAGTTTGATGGCCGTCTGTCCGCCGTCAATGCGCCGCTCTTGCCATAACTGGAAAGGCGGTAAGACGTTGATGTCTGTTGTGTCCGGTTATAGTTGTAAGACGGTCACGCTTGACCGAAGATATATATAGCATCGTTCAAGAGAAATTATAAGGTGTCAAATGTTTAGACTCACAACTATACTTCCATAGACTGACTGGGGGACTTCGGGTTAACAAAAATCTATCGAAACCGTTTATATGCCTGCTGACACTGACTGTAGAAAGAGGCCAAAAGCAAGCCATACAGGTTATGCGCACCAATTCCTAACATTCTTGGGGCACCCAGTGATGATTAAGCTTGACCTCGCATTATTGGTGGTTAAAAACTACGACGTCCTGTTGGAAATCGATGCATCGTAACTACTCTCCTAAAATCTCTACACGGAGAGCAAAAGAGCGTGCTGATGGTATTGGCATACAATGACAGTTGAGATGTTACCTATCGAAAACAAGATAGATGCGCTACGAATGTGAGTGAGTGCAGAGTAGGTACCAGCTTGTCTGCGATGAGATACATGAATATGATAAGCAAACAGTGGGGGGAGACCAAAATTACATGTACAGTATGACGAAACCTCGAAAAAACCACAGTACACCTACAAAAACTCTATATGACCTAGTCAGCACATACGCATGCAGGTTAATAAAAGGGACTTACGATAATAGTTCAAAACCGCAACGGCATGCGTCTACGCGACAGCCCTTCCGGCAGTCTCGGGACAGGGGGAATCTCAGACTCAGGCAACTCCCTCCCATTCTGATCAAACATGGCCTCAATTCTCTTGACGAACCTCTGCCTCGCCACCTCGCTCTTCTCCAGATCCATGACACTGGCTCGGCTGTCCCCACTCCATGTGCTGAGTCTCCCTGTCGATGCTGCTCCACGGTCCAATCGGTACATCGTTGTCCGTCCCACATTCTTGTCCTCCTCTGGATATCGGAAGTAGTCATCGGAATCATAATCCTCGGTCTGATTATTCCTGTACATTACTTCCGGGGACTGATTACGGTCGAGAGTAACGCGTATGTCTTCCCCAGAGCTCGAATGGTCCGACGTCCGCTTAAACCGAGCAATTACATCATGCATGGGATCTGTCTCGTCGTCGATAGGCTGTTCCTCGCCCCATCCATCAGGTAGCGCGTACAGATCTCTGTACCGCCGCACCTTGGCACGTGCCTCAAGACCTGGTTGGTTGATGGGGCGCGAAGGGAACGGTGCCTCTTTCCCTCTCTTCGGGACGGACAAAGGTGCAACAACAAACTGGCTGTTCTGATGTTGCTGCACGGCGAAATAACCCTGGTCCTGGTCCCTAGGGACTCTCGGTAAGGGAACCGTTGGGGGAGGACTAGGCGGGGGAAGTTCGTGATGAGATAGTAGGTGCATCGGCGGGGGCTGTAGTGGTAACGGGAGGGGGGGTCGTGATCGGGGAGATGGAACGATGTAATCCACGGGTGGTAGCACCTCTCCGGAAGCTCCGGAGCGACTACTTGGTGGCCTGGATTCTTCATTGACAGTCAGGTGGCCTGAATCTGAAACTGAGTATTTAGGCGTTGGCATTGGTCCAGCTCCCGGTACAGGAGAATTTACGCGTCGTGACAGAAAATAAGGACGTGGTTTGCTCGGGGAAGGAGCGGGTAGAGGTTCAACGGCGAGGACAGGCGTCGGGATGGTAACGTATGGCGACCGGCCCCCCGCAGATACTAGAGAAGTATCTTGCGCCTTGGATGCCCCTCGTCCAGCGTTTTCGAGATAAAAAGGCTCAGGAATAGGCTTGCCACTAGACTGATGTCTTTGAATGAGGGTAGGTGATGGTGGAGATGGAGAACGGGTAAGTGGGTACGAAATAGGAGGATATTTATTCTGAGACGCGGAAGAAGCGGAGGAAGACGCGGTCAGCTTGGAAAAGATGGAGTGGCTGGTACTCGAGCTTCCGTGGTGGTCACTGTTATCGTTGCTCGCGAAATTAACGCCGACCCGTCTGGTGGATTTATGAGAGGTCGTGTTATGGGAAATGCTCGGGGCCACCCCGCGGTCAGCAATATACTCCGGAGCGTCGATAGAGTCCCTGTCAAATTCTTTGTACCCGTTGAACGCGGCGATGGAAGGTGATGGCGTCGAAGAAATTGTAGAGGTATCATTGAAGGCATATGGTAGTGCGGGTGGTGGCAATGGTGGGTCCATGTTTGCACCAGCATTAAGATCCCCAAGCGTCGTGGCAAAGCGAGCAGCAATTGGAAGACGAAAAACAGGTAGCGGCTCAGGAAGAGGCGGCGGCGACGACTCGTGGAGATTGGTCTTGGACCTCGTGCCCAATCGAAAAATCCTGGACTTGGATTTTTTTGGCGCTGTCGGTGCAGCAGACGCATACCCATCATCGGTTTCGTACCCCATGCCAAAGGATTTCTTCTTCAGTAACCTTGTGCGAGACCGTCGCCCGTTGGAAGGGGGAATGGAGTCGGTCTCGTAATAACTGGCGTAGCCTTGGTCGACACTGTCAACGGCTGCCTTCTTTCGCCTCCGTTCATCGTCCTTCGACATGGAAAAGAAAGACTGGAAAAGAGTGTAGAGGTAACAGTGAGAACTACCAAAGCCAGCCCGGGCAGTGAAGAAACGAAATTTAACCTTGTAAAGTGAGATACCTTCCATATTGACCAACTGACGTCACAATCGTGACAGGTTCCAAACTGGGAAGCCATCGAAGGGTCGTAGCACCATGACAACGTACAACATGTGTCTCCGCCTGTTCTTGCCGTTGAAAAATATGTAAAAGTGTAGACAGCAAACTCCTCTCGTCCTCAGCTACTCCCTGAAAAAGAGCCGTTGTATGGGGTATGTCCGGCCAATATCCGAAGGTATCAATTTCGAACGTTCTGGTGGAAGAATGCACGCTGCCAGTCGACACGGTTCTCTTCTTTCCCTTATCTTCTCGTAAATTTCATATGGCTTCAAGCGCCTGTACGTTGTTTGTTTAACTCTGGTATTTCGTTGCTTTCTTGAACAGCCCTTTTCAATGTAAGTACTCGTCTTCAGGACTACTTACTTTCAGATACGGCTAATAACTGTACCTGGATTACGGCAGAAGCATGGAATGAAATCACTTTTTCATTGGTACTTCCCATAGCAAACGCTTCGCGTGGTAAGATTTCGCTTGTTACTGCGTAGCTATAGTGCCCACTTTTCCAATTCAATACAGATGAAATTTCTGGTTCTTCGTTGGGGATCACGAGGTAACCTCATGTCGGCCCCGACGAACTCGATAGACGTCCGGTCACATATGTATATGGCGGTCGGGGAATTCGCTGTTCTATGCTCCAGTACGTAGGCTCCAGCTCGAACGCAAAGTCATTTCGCAATTTCAAGCTGGGCCAGACTCGGCCTGTCACACCAAAGAAGCCCTTCGGGTGCAAAATATTTGTAAATGGTACTGACCGGTTGATTGTCGCAGACATATGTCACAACTGCGGTCTTTCCTAGTCCCTCGAGGGGAGGAAGGGGGAATTCGGTACTGTGACAAGTAACATAGCCTGATTCACACATTGGGTCTAAAACCCCTTTGCTCGTTCCTGCCAACACGAAAGGAAACGGACAGTGATGGCGGAGGCGTGATCGTTGTGCCTAGGCACCCTCAAGGGATTCTGCTTAAGTCCTGCTAAACCCATCATCGATATCGTTACAGGGCCACTGATACTACCACCGCAGAGTTCCACATATACCTTAACGCCAAATGCTCGTGGCTACGAACAGATGATCAAAACGTTCCCCTAACTAGGCATGTCTGTCTTTAGACTGAAAACATGCAATCATCCGAGTTTGAGCGGAAGGAGGGGCTTACAACTGATCCGATATTCTGTTCTAGAAACGCTTTCATCCAGTTAACGTCTACTGTGAGTTGTAACAGTCTATTCGTTAGAATTGTTCATCAACTGATAATTCCATGTATGGTAGCATTCAGATATTGTGGCATCGATTGGTGGCAGTAATAATTGACGAGGAAATTCAATACGAAACAATTTTCTTCGCACATAACTTCATCCGTTCTTTCCAGCATTGACTCCTGTGCTCTTCAGGTACAGTGTCCTCTGGTTCAGCCTTACTTTCCTGCCGCGCTACTCGGGCCACCACAGCGTGCTATGTTTTCCCAAGAGTCCAAAGTCCATCGTTCTACTCTCATGCATGGTATTTGTAGAAGCGTTGCTTATTAATCGCTCCATCTGGCCCGGGAAAAGGGACAGTGATAGTGGTGATGATAGGTACTTTACGCTGATTTCCTTCCGCAACCATCGGTTAGTTAGCCGCACAATTCTAAAACCTCCATGAAACCTCTGCGACTGTTTCGACCACCTGTCTGATTACTTGTGTCCATCTTCTCGTCGGGAACATCCATATCGCATCTCTTGACTCCAAGTCCACATCACTCGAGGTCCAGCTCAACATCACATGGGATTTTTTTGCTCCATCATGCAGGAAATCCAAAGTTGTATTCAGTTGAATACTAATAGTTCGGTAGTTCGAGATCAAGGTTCAAGGTCGCCGTGGTTCTCGGTAAGTTCTCAGATACCTCCTAGAACCACACGAGACTCGAAACCCGGCTACCTAGGCCCATGTTGGATCACTTGGAAACGATTACTTCGAGATGGTGTAGAGCACCAGTCTGACTTTAGAGCAGACTGCTCTTTGCATGTACCCACGGCCGCAAGCTTCAGACTCGTGAACTACATTACCGGTCTGTAGATTTACACCACTTACTTTTGCGATTGTCGAACTCAGGGAACAGCCCAGGGTTACAAAGATTGGCATCACATGCTTTATGTTTTTCTTGATGCCGCAAGGCCAAGATCGTCTAACCTAGCGTTTGGAGGTCGAACCCAGGCCTATGCGCAGATACAATCCGCACGATGGGTACGGATGCTACCTTGGTCTACTCTAGTCGAAAGTATATAGCGGCTTATTGTGATGGACACTGCCACGGTTCTTGTGCATATCGTTCCGAGCGATTTTCCTCAGATCCGAGCTTTGCGGTGCGAGTAATCTTCCCACTTCATTGAGTTCATGGTGATTCTGAGATTTCTGCAGCAGCAATCACCCCGATGGAAGTCCTCGGTGTATCCCTTCGATGCCTTACAGACACCAACGATCTTTCCTCCGATTCCCAGGCAGCCTATGTCAAAGGCTTTTTTGACCAGATACCCAGTCTATTGAAAGAGCAACCTGGTTTGGTTGACTCAGAAAAGGACGAACTCTTACATACTATTGGTCTTCATAAGATTATCCTCTCCCCTGTCCGTTATCTTCCAGCCGAGTTACTCATAGAAATATTCCTTTACGCACTCGATGAGCATTTCGATATTCTACAAGTTACGGATGGCCCCTACGTGCTGTCGCACGTCTGCCGTAGCTGGCGAGCAGTGGCCCTGGCCTGCCCAGAACTCTGGACAAATTTCGTGCTCCCATGGATGAATCTCCACCCTCGCATCACCGGTCCGGTATACCTGCTTGACACGGTGTTAATCCGGTCAGCCCAGCGCCCGCTTTCCATCATCTATACCCCGGAGAAGGCTAACACGGCAACCAAATTCTTTTACCAATACCTGCTCCGGGAATGTCATCGCTGGAAGAGTGCCCGGTTCAACATCCCTTCCGACGTGTACTCATCTTTTATCAAAGCAAAGAACCGTTTATACCAATTGGAATGTATCGATCTCATTTTGGATATCGACAGGGCAGAGGCGGAGAATCCTACGTTTTTTGATGCATTCGCGAGTGCAACCCGCCTCCGAGATGTCACCATCTCCGGAACACACATTCAGGAGACTACCAAGCTTACTCAAACCCGCCTCCCCTGGTCCCAGTTGAGACGTTTTTGCACGGAACATATATGCAGCATTGACCATCTCATCCAACTCATGACTAACGCCCCCAACCTTGAGGTCTTAGAAGTCCTCTGCGTCGAGTGGCACTACCCTCGGTATGCAGAGAGTCTCGCTATCCATGATTCGCTTCGCTCGTTGCGTCTATGGGATCCAAGGTTGCTTGACTACTTGGTTCTCCCGGCTTTAAAGTGTTTGGATCTGGACCTGGATAATGGGGATTTATATGCTTCCGCATTGGAAGGGTTCATTCAGCGTTCGGGATGCGCACTTAAACAATTGAGAATTGCCGGAGGAAACCCCAAAGAACGCGTCAAAACTCTCCTTGCCGCGAATACCATCACGGAACTGACTATCGACGAATCATTCAGTGGACGAGAGTATGTTGAGACTCTGTTCAGAGTGCTTACATATAAAGCTAAGGATAACGCGCTGCTTCCGCACTTGGAACGTTTCACTTGGATTGCCGATATTTCATCGTTCCTTTTTGATGGACATTGTTTGGTGGAGATGATAGAATCACGGCGGGTAACTGAGAGAGTTGGATCGCGATTGCGGTTTGTGAAAGTGACATGTCGGACGTGGAGATCAAAGTTTACTGACGCGGTGTTGGACCGGTTGAAGAAGATGAAGGAGGAAGGGTTAGACGTGCACGTCACGCTGGACGGTAAGCAAAAGGGGTTGTCGTCTGCAGACAGTCTGCTGACGTGGGCCTTAGATGCTACTGTTGACAAGACATGGCTTCCGATAAGCGCCTAGTGGTCCAAATTCGCGTGGCTACTTTCGCGGTGCAAGGACTTAGCACAGTGACAGTCTTAAGCACCTATACGAACATTGAGCTAGGACTTACAAATATTTTAAATTGCACAGAACCTACCTATGTGTATACTTCGGCAAAACTCGTTACAGATGATGCCTGTTGATCTTTGTTGAACCGTTTTCTAATTTCAATGGCAATCATGTACGGTGCCGAAGGACGCCTATATACGAATCATTCTCAACGAAGTCCGTATTGCAAACTGCGATTTTCTAGAATTTGTCCAATGAGAGAGTCGACCAGCCGTATTTCAGTCACGGTATATCCCGTTTCTACTGTGCTTTGTCGTGTCACTATCTTGCAAGAAGGTTACGGGAGCGCATGGGCCGTTTCCACTCATTTGTCTTTTGTTGTTTGAAAGTGAACTGGCATCGTACGAGATATAATGTCAGGAAATCGACCTGGCATGATTACGCGAGTCACGTAGCATATAGCAAGGATATGTGAAGCGGTGTCTTGAGGCGAATCATCGACAGGCGTGGTGAAAAACTCGTCGTTCATGTTAACGCCGCAGCTACCCCCAGGCAAACAATAACAATCGAGCGCGGTCATACGTGGTATTTGCTCCTGCCGGGTGAAAGTCGTCAATATGACCTTTGCCTGCTACTTGAAATTGTCTGACTCGGTTAGAGTATAAAATATCAGTAACGACACTTGCTAGACATTTGTATTGTACGCCAGATTGACTAGCCTCGAGCCTTCGATGGTGTGGCATAAATAAGTCTTCCTTGGACATAAAAAGCATAACGTTAAAAACGCTTCCGAGTCGGGTTGTGTAAGGGTAAACCAAGTCATGGCAACGTTAGATCGACCAAGCGGATATCAGTCACGACCGGTACTGTTGTTATAGGGACCTGGAACATTCGGTCCCGCAGAGTGTGGTCCCACTTTCGAAGCGCGGAATGCGGGAAGCCCGAACAAAACCTAGTGCAGCCCAGGTTCGCCAAGTTGGACGACGCGACTAAGGGTATGCTTGTCGGATGATCGATAAAAGCAGGAGATGGTGGGAGAAGGAGCGTTGAGGGAACGAAATGAAGAAGGGCGTCTTTTTATACTCGTCGGGAGCTCGGGGGATCTGCGCATGACGATCGAAACGCGTCATAGATTCGCCAACAAGTCGATGACCTGATGCATTGAGCACGTTAGTGGGCTTCTGTATGGAACGATCGAGGGCTTCTAGAGAACCACGCTATATAGCAATGCTATTATACCTGATTGTATTTCTGTTGAAAATGTAAAGTTGTGTTCCCCGGCCATGTCTAACAACTACGCGTCCAAAACAGATAGTCACGTGGGGTCACTTTTTAATGTCCATGTCAGTCCTTTGTAATCCCGCCTTGTCAAAAATATGAGCCCACTCCCGATTTTCTTCCTAACGAAGAGGAGCGCGATAAAGGAAAGGGAGCATCCCTGCCTCTTCGAATACTCACGGGGGTCGCTCGGAGTGAGCTAGGTGAGCGTGTGGATTCTCGAGGGCGATCCCGAAGACTTGATACGCGTTCCCGGGGAAGATATTGTGTAAACGGCTTCCTGCTTGGGTCCTTCGTCGTCACATCGCATCGAACAGGCACGGCCTGCAGAGATGTCTGCCATCCATGCAATAATTTTGAGCTCGATGACTTAGGCTGTGATGGAAGCGGCAGATGCGGAACCGACGAGCCCGGATATGAGGATGTAGATGTTGACAACGGTAGACTTGGGGCGGATGATAGCCCGGGGACGCTGTATATTGGTCGTCGATAGAACGATGGTGATGGTGGTATTGTGTCTAGGAAATCCCAAGTCTTTTCTTCCGCTGGCCGCTTTGGGATGGGTGGTCGTTCTGAATTGGACCTGTTATGACCCATTCTCTGCGTCCAGAAAGGTTTAGCCTTGTGAAGTGACCCAAATTCTGGAAGGCTGGGACTGGGTCGATGCCCAGTCCGCAGTATCGACTTCCACCTGCTCTGGTTGAACCCTACTGTTGACACCTTTTCTCCCGTTGAAGCCCTTTCCGTCACCTCTCCTTCTGACTTGCCTGCCTGCTTGGTACGTTCTGTAGGCTGCCGAGAGAGCCGTAGCCAGATTTTTGACCAACGACGATTATTTTTTCGCCCTGAAGAAGGACTCGGGGACCTACTCTTCAAGAGCTTCTTTCGCTGTGGTTTCAGCAACAGTGTCGGTGGAGAGTTGTGTGCCTCTGTCCTGGCATTGACGTGCGACTGGGTAACTCTGCCCAAACGTCGGTGATTGATTTTCAGTTCAGTGTCGTCAAGTCTATCACCGACCGAGTCGGCATTCGATGACCCCGAGAATAGATATTGACCCTGATCAGTCGCCTGTGTCAAAGTCCATCCCGACGAACCACTTTCCAACACCTAGACGAGACTTACTGTCAGGTCATATTTCCTGAAAGTGGCGCTTAGCGTACCTCAGAACGTTGGGCATATTCGTCGATGAAATCCCACTCATCACATCCCTTCAGTTCCAGCATGAGGTGATCGGTATCTGGTCTTGCAATTCCTCTTGAGGTCGCCGTCGACGAAGATGTCGAACTGGCCATTTAACGACCTTGCAATGAAATGATCGGATTTTCCACGACATATAACGGTACAGGTATTGGTCTTATATTTTGCCGCGCGACCGTAGTTCCCCTGACGACATCACTAATGAACCTTTCCACGTCAAGTTCGTTGTATAGTTGTCAAATAGACAGGAAGCTATAATGACTTATCAGCGCAACATCTTGATGCCTGTGACTGGTGCCATCGGTAATCATTGCGGCGTGAGTAGACACCGTTAATGGCTACATTATGATACGTGAGTAGACAATCCCTTTTCATTTAGTACCATCTCAACATGATATAGAATTCATATGTATAGAAGTCGATAGTCAATTCGTCGAACTACCTGCCTACCACCTCGTGTCCTGCTGGCGTAGCCCGTATTTCCGACGACTTATGTTCGCTTCGCCTAAAACGACGCTCTCGCCTATAGCAACATCCTCGTCCTGCCTGTAGAGATTTCTCAACCTCCCAAGTTTCTGGTCACTACCTGATCCGGTAATAAAGGGAAGCGGGATAGGGGAAATTGGGTTTGTTGGGGAAGGGGCCTGGCGGCATCCCTGGTGGATGGCTGAAACTGATCTCTGCACGGTGGCGGTCGCGCCTGTCCCGGGCACCGCCAAGTATGAACCATTAAAAGAAACAGGCCGCGTTACTGGCACCGTCGACGAGGCAGAGGGGGCGGCTGAGAAAGGATCTTCATCGGAATGACGACCTCTCTGGATTTGTGGGGAAAATGACATCGGACGTCTTCCTGCGGCGTATTCACGAAGCAGTGCATCCGGTGTAGGAGGGTCCTCGGCGCTCGAAGCGGATAACGGAAGGCAGGACGTATCACCGTCGCTATTATCACCATCAGAAACCTCCACGGTAGGAGAGAACCGAGGAGATCTAAATGGATTTGACTGTGGCTGTTTGGGATCAGGACGTAGCGACTTTGGTCTACGCAGTGGTTTGGGTTCCTTGGAATTGCTGGCATGTCGACGAGGACCAACAAACGAAAATGAGTGGTAAAATCCCTTCCCGCCACCATTTTCATCGATAGGCTTCGCTTCCAGATCCACAGGCTTGTGCTCTATATGATGAAGGCTATCTCCAACAGATGGGGATCCATCACCTTTTGGCTTCAACTCCGTTGGTACCGCTCTCGCTATCTCTGGAACCATTTCCCACTCCAAACCCAAATCTTCCGTTGACGACGAACTATCATCTCTATCTCTGCGTGGCCCGTCGTTCTTGTTGATTCCTATAGCTAGCTTCCCTTTCACAGGACTCCAGCTGGGTGCCGCCACATTTGCCTCGCGCCCGGGAGTATTTGCATCATGGCGTATACCCCTATCATGCGAGCCGGGTAGCTGCTGTAGGGAAAGGGTATTGATCGTCGGTCGACGTTTGAATGGTGGTATCGTGGAGTGTATGGATGTATAGCTGCCATATAGAGCATCCTGCGAGGACGACGCTTTTTTGATGGGTGAGAACTTCGACCTTATCGCTTTGAAGAACTTCGAAGGTGGGGGTTTGGAAGGAGATACTGGCTCACTGACACTAGTGGGAACATCCTCTCTCAGACTGGGACTCGAATATACCGACTCTGTATCCGTCGAGAGTTCTTCCTCCTTAGGCTCGGGATTTTGGGTGGATGGCCCAGCGGTATCCTCAAACATCCAGTCCGATATCATGCTATTCTTCTCGAGGAGTCCGAGCTGAAGAATAGTATCGTATACTGATGTTCGGAGGGCATTTCCAGTAGATTCGCGGTGGGTGACAGACATGGTAGCGAACAGATGGATATCGATTTACAATTGCAAGGGTTTACATGAAATACACGTTTTTCCGCGCTTGCTGAGGGTGTAGTCGGCACGCTGAATGAGCGCGAGCAATATTAAATTTTCCTGGTCGATAGGGTCCCACGCGTTACGGGGACGGTAGAGGCGATGGAAGTGCCCGATGGAAGTGCATGAATGTCGTGATCCCTGGAAACATATGAAGATTGGTGGGAAAGTATTGCATCCGAGGAGGAACCGCTGTATGGGGTCCAAGAAGCAAAACATCACGTTGGCGAGTGCCTAACTCGGACGGGTGTGTGAAATCGTTTACTGCCACAGGCCTAGCCCTGGGAATACTAGGACAATGATTTGCCCTTGATTTGGACTGTGACTTGGAAGAGAAGAGTTACATAGTACAAGGTACAAATTGCGTTGCTCGTCGTGTAAACGTTCACCTCCGACCATCAAATCTCGCCTGAACATACTGCTTCTACCCACTTTGTATCGCTTTTAACAGTCGTGAGATTCTCAAACCCGCCCTCAATAATCAAAACAACGTCCTCAATTCGTACCCCTCCTACAGGCTCGTACCTCTTGAGGACATCATGATTGATATGCTTCGATTCTCGGACAGGAGCGAGCAGATGTGGAGAGAAGTAGCAGCCGGGCTCAACAGTCTGTATGAGGCGCATTTACTGTGTGGAATATTAATGACTTGTGCAAGAAAACTTACCACGACCATCCCAGCTTCCAATGGCAGCCGTAACCTCAAGTAGTCGTAGAAACTCGAGTGTCCTAATTCAATCCCCTTGCTGATGGTATCATTGACGGCAGGCTTGCTGGCACTAGGAACGTCATGCACGCTGTAATGTTGTGAGAGCTTGAAAAAATAAACGGTGACAATAGAGATACGTACTCCATTCCCAAGCTATGGCCGAGACCATGCGGGAAGAATGCGCTACTCACACCAGAAGCCAATATAGCCTCTTCCGCATTCCAAGAACCAGATGCAGGAGAATCGGGACTCTTGAAGATCCCGAGCTTTTGGAAACCCTTGACGAGGATACGGTGACAAAGGAGCTGAACAGCGTCCCAATGCACACCAGGCTTTATAATGTCCATGGCAGACTGTGTATACTGTATGAGCATCTTTTCAAGATCAGTCCATAGCTTCTACCGTTTGCATCTCGAGGACAAGCTCATAAATATCTCGCGCCTCAGGGCTAAACTTCCCGCCGTTTCCCACAGGCATTGTTCGTGTGATGTCCGAAGCATAGCAACTCCATTCACACCCGGCGTCAATGAGTAGGACCTGAGGGACGAACTCTTTACCGCCAGCATGTGCGAATTCGGAGCGGTTACGATGGTCATGCGGCTGAACTGGTCCCCAAGCGAATTCGCGGTCATTGCAGCAGTAGTGAAGCGTGGATGCGCGCGTCGCCGCTGCTACAATAGGGAGATATGCTTGATGAACAGCCCTACGCACGATGCTTAATTCAACGCAAATGACCCTGACAAGTTGTCCGTACTTACCCTTCCCTTCTGCAGGACGCCACAAATATCGCTTCGGCTTCGGCTTCCTTCTCAATTAACCATTCCCCCGGGAGAAGCGGCCTATCAATACCAGCCCCAGCTCCCCGCTGGATACCTCCCTTCACGGCAGAGCCAAGAACCCGCATGACAGTCTCATGCGCCCTTGAGCTTATATGGTTAGCGTGCCGAATCATGGCTATCTCGTCCTCGTCTTTGATCAATCTTGCTCGGTGAAGGGCAGATAGCAAGAATGCATCTGTCACGGCCCCACCTTCAGCAGCCAGGACCGTTTGCGTATATAGATCGGGAATGGCTGGGAACAAGGGGGACCGAGGAAGGGTGTGGAAGAGGGCGTCTGGAAATGCTTTCGTCAATGTTTCGATGGCGGCAGGTAGAGTGTCTGGATGGTCCACTTTGGTGACATCATGACACTCTTTTGTGACATCGAGAGTCGGTGGAGGGACCGACCACATAAGGTCTGCGAGCTCTATCTTAGGAATGAACAAATCTATGGAAGGAGTCTGGGCCAAAGATGTCCCAGCTTGGTATGAAATGAGGAGGTACGACGACGGTACTGTGCAACCAGAAAGATAAAAGAAATTGGATTCCTGAAAAAGATCAAGTACGGTATTACACGGTTAGTATGACTTTACCTGACGAAAAACCATTTCGCGATCTGTGTCATTGCGATAGGGTATAACTTCTCCAGCTAGCAGTAATATCTGAGGCTTTATTCTCATGGTCACATCGCATATTCGGCAGGTTCTGAATAAGTTTGGCCTACCTTTGCTCGCTCGGTCGCTGGTAGCACCTTGATGAGATGTTCGAAAGTCTTCAAGACATGTTTACGGGCTGCATCCAGAGATTAGGCACAGAGATAAAGCTTGACTCCTGTCGTACATGGATAGATCATTTCAATCTAAAGATCAGGATTACAACAAATTGCAGTCAGATACACTGATACGTACTATACCCAACGCTTGGAATGGACGTCGTGGTGAAATACAAGGAGGATATGCCTGCCGGTTGTGCCGACATGACGTCCGTACTTGCTGATATGCCGATAGCGCAGAAGTTTAGTTACCGGTCACCGGTAGATGAAGCAGTCTCTGCAGAAACGGTCATTGTAGTGGGCACCCTCGGTCCCATTCTCACCTTTCCTATGTCCTTCCCAAGCCTTAGAGAGCTGATATCAATTGCAATGTGTGGTGAAGTCTTTTTTTAATAGAAGTATATTGAATTTCAAGCTTAATATACCCCCCAGAAGCACAAAAAAAATTCCACAGAAAAATTTTTAAGCGACCACCGACCGACCGACCCGGAGTTTCGGAACACCCTTGGCTCTCTCTCTCTGTAATGTCTACTTATTGTTAACGTACAGGTTACTTTGTCCATTGTTCCTGCGCGTTTAGCTCAAAATGTGACGTTATTGTCTGTAGTGGTCACGTGCTCTCAGTTGCAGCCTTGAATAATTCTGTCATTGAATACAAGGTCTTCAGCGTCTGCTCGCCCTAGCAGTCTCGTCCACCGTATTAAATAGCTCTCGACCAATTACTCCGCCCGCATCTGATCTCCCAATACCCCGTGTCGTTCCCGCTGGAATCAAGGACACCCCCCGTCACGCTCGCATCACCGATAGCAGCACCCACACGGGATCTACTATGATTGAGCATAGATATTCTATCCTGGATGACGTTCGAAATGTGCCTTCTGTACCTCCAGGTGACTTTCAGCAGTCCTTCCTCCCTCAGGTCGTCAGCTCTGCGCGAATCGATGCCATTGTCGCTTGTTTACAAATTAATGGATCTCTTCAACCGAACAGACGGTAGACTCCCTATCAACCTGTGTATGGAAATGAATGAGAATATTTATTTCAAGCGTCTTGAAACAATCGCTGCGGCTATTGTCGAAGAGGCAAAGGCTTTGTTGAATTGCAATCCGACTGCGGTAATGCAGACCCGGCCAACGCAAGCCACACTTTCTGCGACAGGTAGCAACGGGCAGTTTATATCTGATGGCCACTACGCGCTGTGTGAGTCCAAGGGTTCCCGCGTCGTAAGTCATGAGCTTTCTGCCCAGTACGGAAAACTATTCCTGTATGAACACAAGGTAAGGTACTATTTTATTCCCATGTATTTAAGTTTTTGATCTGTGTCACAACACAGACTGCATTGGCATGCGACCGTGCTGAGATTGAGGAATACAAGCGCAAGAACACTTGGGAAAACGAAAATGATGTAGGCGACATGTCACTGCTCAATGGATGGCCAAAGCTGACGACTACCATTTCCAGAATAACAAAAAAATTCTTGGGAATGCAGCCCAGATAATGTATGCTGATCCTTTCCGACGCTTCATGTTTGGAATGACCATCGCGAATACTACGACCTGGCTTTGGTTCTTCTCAAGAGCTATGGTAGTCGTGTCAGAACCCTTCGATTTTATTTTGGTGCGTGGATATACTTTCGTTTGCTGACGGGTATTGACATTACTCTAGGAGTATTGTCGCTTGATAAACTACGTTGTATCCATGTCATTTGGATGCACGGAACAACTAGGCTACGATTCCACAATCACCAGAGTAGCAGTCCCGCTCAAAGCCGAAGCTCGTTATTGCATTCAGTATGACTATCGCATCAATGGGGAGACCTACCGGACCGTTGAATGCCTGAGCTCTTTTCGAGCCTCTGGTATTTTATCTCGTGCGACTAGAGTGTGGAGCGTTCGAAAACTCGGCGATCAGACGTGCCCGGAATGTGCGCTCAAGGACTTCTGTATACCCTTGGATTCGCAGACGGAGAGCGAGATTGAAAAAGATATCTTCCAGCATATTGAAGAGCTAACGATCCTGCGGCGAGGGAGAATCCCTTCCTCTATAAACAGTACTTCACGGACATACATACATAGGTGATTCGCACAGACAAAACCGAAGACGCCATAGGATCTCTTTCGGACTCATACCGTATGTATGATGTAAAGCGTCGGCCGAGCTCTTCCGCGGCATCGAGACGCTGGACGTCGATTTTCTCAAATACTGCCGACCCCGTAGGAGGCAATTTATCTGGTCCAAGTCAACATCATCGTTCACAACGCCTGTATACTGGACGTAAACACGTTCGGGTGCTATTCTTCGAAGTTGGTACTCCCCTAGACAAGGTCCAGAACCAAAAACTACTATTCACTGGACTCCTTCATGCCTTTACAGTTCGGAATCCTTCTCTATTTGTCATTCGTCATTGGCGATAACCATCGTTTCAGGGTTGAAATATCTATACATCGCTTCATACGTCCACAGAGACATATCGTCAGGGAAGATTTTGCTTTGTTCAGGCAACAGAGGAAAGATATCAGACTTGGAATATGCCAAGGTGTTTCTATCCGATGGTCCAAAAAGTGATCCCAAAATAATACACCTACCTTATCACATACGTTTTCATATCTAATTTTCTTGCTGCAGGGAACACCCATTTTCATGATCACGGAGGTTCAGCATAAACGGTATCTCTTCAAAACGGAGCAGGCAGACGACTCTGACATTCAGGACTCGGAATTTGACTCGTTATTCTCACCCCAACAAGATGTCGCGGTACCACATCCCGCACCGTTCCTTCATAATTTCTATCACGATGCAGAATCGCTTTGGTGGATCGGCATTCACTCGTTGTTTACCACAGAGCCTTTTGACGACTGAAAGGGATCAAGGCGCTCGGGGGCTACAGAAGGAACACTTCAATGCCCTATTCCCACATTACGCCGAGTGGTCTCCAGCACGCTTGGGCTTTCTCACATGTCCAGAGAAATATGCTACCATCACTTAGGGTCTTCCAAACGAATTTCGGGAAGTAACAGTAGCGCTCGGCGTCCCTCGCAAAGTCCTCAATGTCGCGTACACATTTGCGGAGGCTCAGGAACATTTTCCCCAATACGATCACTTCGTAAATCTGTTCGAACAACGGTATTTCAAAGAGACTCTGAACAAGGCAGTTATGGGTACCATAACGGATGTTCAATTATTCCAACTAGAAGACCTGCCCACACATGAATGGGCTGAGGATGAGGTCGACCGGGCTCCTGATCTTCTCAAAGAAGAGAACTATGCCTACTGCGGCGCTCCTGAAAACGACGCCGACAGCTCCGGTGAATATGTCCCCCAAGGGGCAGTGTAGCTAAGAAGCCTATTGACAAGGTTGATGAAGACGAGAACTCGAATGAGGATCACGCGCCGAAGTTTCGACGGACAGGAAGACACAATGATACTAGTGCTGATCGGCAGGCAAGTAGTACGACAAGTCGGTCTACGCGATCAAACCCAAGGACTGTCAAGTCGGTCAGCAATCAAAGCGTAAAGAAGAGGAAGAAGGCGTAGCATCAGGTTCTTGTTTCATGATAATAATGTTTCATTGAAACAAATTTACTACTCTTATTGTAATTCCCTGGTGGGAACCTGAGGACTAACGTCTGGTCGACATGAGCCCAGTCCAGCGCCGCCGGTAAAGTACCCGTTGTGAATTAAGAGTAATTCACTTCTACGTGAACCTGCGCTTCGCACTTTGCCACCAGTAAACTGGTCTGCTTGTGTGGTATGGTTCATTGTCATTAGGACACGAAGCGTACGCTATTTGTATGAGCTGTACCTCGCCGTCCCTCCTGCGAGTGCGCCAAAATAAGCGATGAAGGGGGGTGCTATATATATAAAGTCAGACCTGTATTGTTTTATTAGCGTAATTCTACAACAAGTGGGGTTCGCAAACTATAGCTGGACTTGATCTGATCGCATCGTAATCTGACTGTGGGGCATAGTCGAGTTCTTCGCCCGCTGCGATAGAGAAAGATGTGTCGCCTTCATTTGTTCGTGTCCAGTTGGCAAGGAGAACTGCAACGCCAAGGGTCAGTATATTTTTCCGCAAGGGTTTTATTCCCATCGGTCTGGAAAACAACTCGAGAATGTCTCCGTATAAGATTGAATGAAAAGGTGTGGTGCGCAGTATAGCAACCATGGACCGAGTTATTTCCCAGACCAGTTGGAAGCGACTTACTTGCGGGATCACCAACAGCCGTGTCTTCCACCAGAGTCATGGTTGTGTTCGACTTGGCCCGAACAGCCCTGCATTCAAAATTCAGGACTTCACGTCTGTTGGAAACAAAAATTTCACGTACTGAGAAGTGACATTGAAGACCTCCGATGCAGTATATGGCGTATTCAACGTGTTTCCAGGCGGGAATGCAATCGAATTGAACACCGAAAACTTGGGATACGAGTACTCCAACAGTGCTTCCGTAGCCGTTCCCAGCTCCCAGCTAACTTGAAAGCATGAGCGAAGAACACGCGTACGAGGCATCAAGCGAACCTGTAGACACCTGGACCATGTTGTTGAGAACCAAGGAAAGTGTGTCATCATCGATGCCTCCAACGAAGGGGTCGTATTTTTGGTTCGTCACGTTCGAGTAAAGGGTGAGGGTGGCAGCTACCAAGCGGCAGTAGGGGGTCATGGAAGGGGGGGCAGGATGGATAGCTGCTGCGGAGTAAAAATACGAGGCGTCATTTTTATACGTGATTGGTTTGATGATGAGCTTGGGATGTCAGGCCTGGGGCCGCCATCAAAATGCCCGTTCCCTCGGAGCTACGAGATTCGGGGCTTTCCCTTTCTCCTTGACTCATTTTGCTTGGCTACTCAACAAGAGAAAGTTGGAATGGTGTACCGAATCTCGGAGCCACTTTATTACGTCTCGCAACATTCCAGATATCGGAGAATAAGGAGGGTGCGCGTCGTGCGACCATTTATCAGTCGAGTCACGCGGTCCGAAGTCAACAAATATCTGGGTCATGCTTCATCCAAGGAAATGAATAAATTGTATTTGCTTTCTTGTACGCCTAGGTAGCATAGTTGTCTAGTGTGACTGACTCTATATTGATGCTCTACCCTGGGGCTCATAGGGAAGAAACAATGCTAAAAATCCTGAGAAAATGAAGAGCGTGCCTGATATGTACACAGGGACAGACGTGGAGAGGTTCGCGTACAAAGCAATGACGGGTGCCTACATTAAAATTCAGAACAGCTTGAAGAGAACTCAAGGGCAGGAACACCGTACAAGAACACCAAAAATAGCAGTGGCCACATTGACCAAGCCATTGCCAGTGCCCCGATGTGGAGCAGGAAATATCTCAGCCGAAATAGCGTACATAACTCCCCACATCATCTGAACCCGTTCTCAGCCTTAATACATATACAAGGACCAAGAAACCTCACATTTATACTGAAATTATATCCGCAATTCCATCCCAGCAACGCATTAGAACTACGTGAAGTGGTACTTTCCAATAAAAAGATACCAGTGAGCCCTATTTTACACGATGGGTGAATGATAAAACAGAAATAGTATCAAGAAGACGTCTACTCACCCATTGAAATTGTCAAAGTACCTTTACGACCGATGCGGGATACCTCGACAGTCCATCCTGCCACCAGAGCTCCACCGATGCCGATAACACTGAGGATAAATTGCTTAAAACATGATCAGTGTCAGTACTGGAGAAGATACGCGATGAAAAATAAATTCACATTTCTATATGTGATGTAAAGCGATCCGTCTCCGAAGTCAATTCCGCGGGCTGTTAGACTGAAATCAATCAGACATAGGAGCATGTACCGCAAGAAGGGAAGAATCATACAGATATGGCAGGAAACAATTATAGAGGTTATAAGCGAGTCCGATGATTGCTATAAACGGTGAGTCTTCGTCTCGGAGTACAAAAGACCACTTACCCCATAGCGCAACCAAAAGGACTGTAGAAATGGCCATTTTCGTTGTGCTGAAGAGACCTTTTACATGCTGCAGTCCAAAGGTAGCGGTCCGGGGAACTACAGGAATGCCTAAATTCGCCACCTTTTCTGCTGCTTCATTGAGATGCTCGACACTCAAATTGGTCGTCGTTCCGTTGTATTTAGCAATCTTATGAATGATGGAAACCGCTTCAGCGTCCTTTCCGATGCTTATAAGAAAGCGAGGACTTTCGAGAAGATCGAAGTAAAAGAGACGCAAAAACCAAAACAGTAAAGTTACTCCTCCTAGGGTGAATAGAAGGTACCGCCATCCCATATTATCCGCACGGTCACAAACTGAAGTACCCTCGGGACAGGAATAATTGGCTATGAGAGGCCATGCAAGCTGAAAATGAGAGCAGTTGGTGATACTGACAGATGAAAGACGCATAACGCACAAGGCTGCCAAGCAAGGAACCTACAGACCACCAGACGTTTATGAGGGTCAAAAGATATTGGTGAGTACCGGGAATGAGATCTGTCAATCATTACGGTAAGTATGAAGGTGGACAAGTAGACGTATTCATACCTAGGAATACCGCGGAGTCTACGGGAAGATTACCTTGGGATTTTGTCCATAAGTTCACCCCTCTGCGTGAAATATAGCACTTACCACCGACGCCAACACAGACCACAGCTAATAAACATGCAAGAGCCACAAAATTAGGCGAACCACCAGCAGCGGTTCCGAATACTCCGGCTATGAGGAGAGTGAGATTGAATGGCCATCTATTGATCCATGTCAGTATGATAATGAACGTGAGATACTCGAACATTGCACTTTCTTCCCCACGTATCACACCCCACGCTCCATATGGCCGGACCCACTAGTAGTCCAACGTTGGCAGCCAAAGTAAGGTAAGGACCATTAAAGTTGAACTCTGCGATCGTCTGTGTCAGAATGAGAGCGGTGGCAAGCTATAGTTCTCCCATTAGTCAGTTCCAGAATATACGAGCTATTACTGCGACTAACTGGCCAGACACTGTCACTACAAATTTGGATCAGGATGTGTAGTCTAATCATGCTCTAGAGACATACGCGAACCAGCCGAAACCTGCGCAGATAAATAGCTGTTTCTGGTACTTGCCCATACCTACAACGATTGTCAAAATACAAAGTCAAGGTCATGGCAAATCAACCCACCGATCTCTTGAATTGCCTTGTTCAGCACACGGGACTTCGCCTGGTACACCGCATCTACGGACTCGTCCTTATACATGTCATCCAAAGCAATGTTGGCGACATGATTGGACGAGGATTCAGAGACGTCGACGATAATTGACTTGGAATCCATCCTCTGATTGCAGGCTGGTTATCGATGCGAGGCTTCGTGGCTTCTCTTTATACATAGCTATCGGGGTTTAGGTGAATTTGGCGCTAAAAGGACGTAAGCACGGCATATGTAATTCACTCCAGAAATACTCGATCGTTCAGAATCCATTCAGCTTATTGTGTAAGCATCCGAACATTGGCGGCGCTCACAAACAGACTGTACTTAACTTAGTACAAATGATCTAAGTCAACCCGTTTTCAGATAAAGCCGCAGGAGTGGATTGATGACGCCTACCGCACTAAAAGTGGCATGTACCCTGACAACATTTGGCTTCCCGGGATGAATCTGTCGTGCCGCAATATTTGCATACGCAAATGAAGGTTCATGATAGTCGTTTCAGATGTACAGAGTACCCGCCAGACAATTGAGTTGCACGCATGCTACACGGATCATATTTCGAAAAGTGGACGTAGGAACCAAACTACCACTTGAATGCTGTCGCAGTTACGCTCGGTCCGTGAGGCGAAGCAACCCAGCTTCTCGTGGAGTCAGGATCCTAAATGGAGCCTAAGAAAAGGTTTGTATCAAGTGATGATAGGTCAGAAGGATAGCAGCAGCATGAAACCCTTACGCAAAGGAGGGATATCATGCCGACCAGATAGCCGTTGATGTTCGTATAAGAAACTGACTTCAGAATATCGGTCATGAGAACATGTATCATTCAAGGCAGATCCCCACTCGGCCACAAAGGGTGGTATTTGTTCATTCGAGCTACATAATAAATTTAGGTGTATACATGAAAAAAAGACTCTGCCTACTGATCTTCCTCAAAAGAAAGAAGCAGCGCGACTCGGATCCCGCCGAAAAGTTTGAAGACGACACCTGCTATCTTTGAGTGTCAATAAGATGCTTGAAATCTAACATGCCATGTAAGTTATTGGCATAGGTCGAAAGGCGTAGATTCGCATTGGCTGAAGTGAAGAAAATATTACGGAATGTTAGTAGGAACATGTGATAAAGCGCGTCAACAGACGTCAATATCGCCACCATGGCACGCACGTGCTTCAAATTGTCTTCAAAAATTCAGGCTCTCCTCAACAGACACTGAACAGTAAACCGCAAAAGCGATTCAGCAGCTAGACCTCACTTCGACCGATTCACCTACAGAGATTGTGCCCAGAAGGCTACCTTTGTTAAACAGAGAATGAATATTAGAACCAATGGGATTTGAACGCCTAAACTCTCCAACTTGGGAAGAATAAATAAATACACGCGTGCAGCAATTAGTTAATCATCAAAAGAGCCATCCAACACCGTTACCACACCAATTCAAACCTCTGGTGCGCCACGGTACGCCGACGACGGTGGACTAGTAGGCTGTGCAAGTGAGACCCTATTAGGGATCATATTCGAGTCAGGAGATGATGGCGGATGTGGGGCATAAGACTGGGGATACCCTCCAGGAGCTTGCTGCTGGCCATAAGGTACGACATTGTGGGTGGTAGGAAAAGTGGAGGGGTCATTGGGATCCTACACAGTCTGAGCTTGATAGCAAAACTTCAACAACACTTGACTCACATAAACTTTATCATACGTAGCAGGCGCATATGTCGACCCGCTAAGATTCTGACCCACGAAAGAAGGCACAGGAGGGGGAATATCACCCCCAATTGGACCAGGACCAGTAGTGGCGGCGGGGGCAGGCCGACGAGGATGACGGCGGACTAAGAAGAAGATAAGACCAGCGATTAACGCGAGACCCACAACACCCCCAACAACCCCACCGACGATCGCGCCAGTGTTGCTGCTTGAGCCACCACTGCTTGGTCCCGAGCTCGGTGCAGGGGCGGAGGTGCCCAATGTAGGTGCCAAACGTGAAGTAGAACCACCAGTTGATGAGGCGCTGGAGGACGCGACGTGGGTTGCTTCAGATCCTGTATCGGTTATGGCACTGAGAAAGTCGAACGTGCCATTTGGTAAAAGGGAGAGGTAGGCATAGTGCGGTACTGTAGTTCCCGCGGGTATATTGTCTGGGTACCTGCAAACGGACAAAGAGGTTATTCTATGCTCTCAGATTAGAATAGGTAAACGCACGTCTGGTACGTTGTTGTGCAATTGACGTCCCACTCATTCCAGCTATATACACCACAGTAAATTTTTGATTCTGAAGGATTCACGAAGAGAACTTACACTGAGACGGAACCACCCTGGCAAGCAGCACATACGTTTAAGAGGGAATAGTACACGGTATTACATACACAGTCGGACGTGTATATGGCGCCCACACCCGAATAGTGATACCCTGACGGAAGGGCCTGGATCGTGAAATCTGTCATGAAATGAATTTTCTCGATGGTACCCAGAGGTAGAGAGCAGAACGTACCAGTGATACATACACCTCCCAATGCTTTTCCTATGTCGCAAGGACTTTGCTTTAGCGAGTTGAACGACTATATCGAAGATCAGTCGTCGTCCCTCGTGGTACCATCGAGGATAACGGCCCACTCACCCATGCATACGCGGAGTCAGTACAGGTCGCCTCGCTCTGCGCCCTTGCCCCTCTCAAGCTCTGCAGCGCTAGGACAGATACAAACACCGCCAAGTCGCGCAACATGTTAGACTCGAATGTGGGGAGAGTGAGAGATTGTCACGGTCCCTATTGCTGTATATAAAGTAAATCAGATCTGTTTGACGGAAGCAATGCTGTAAGGATCTGTGAAGGCTCGTGCCTAGATTTGTTTAGGCTATGCCGCTCGTTCCTCCCATGCATTTTGTATACTTCAGGAGTTGTCTCCGATTGAGAGATCTGTCTGCCGTTGTACCATGATTCGAAGCATTTCTGCTACCATGGGTCGAGATATAGCTAGTATTCCTTGATGCTACAGCTGGTCTGATTAGCATCAAGGATCACAACGTAAATTTGGCAAGGCGTTTCGAGCTGACAAATGACTGGACAAATTGTCGATCACTATCAATGCATAAACCAAGCTGAGGATCGTGTGTATAGAAATGTATAGAGTTATGTGGAAGATGGAGAGGTAAAAACTCTGAAAAGAGAGACGTTACTGAGAGTTGGGGCATTGCAACTCTAGAAGACTTTAGAGCCCAATTTGAAAAGGTATGCTTTTTTTGAGATTTCCTTCGATATATAGTGGCCCCAAGAGGCTCGGGAATAGCGCTCCGGGCCCCTAGTACGACGTTGCTTTTGTACGAAAGCGGTGAAAATGAACTGGAATCCGCGTTTAATTATGACAGGCAGCCACAATATGAAACGCAGAACGTACAGAGAAAAGGAATGGATGTTGAACGGATACCCTGAAAGCTGAGCAGGTATATGCAGGTATATGGTCTGTACGCGTTGAAGAAGGAATGCGTCGTGAAAGAGAATAAGAAAAGGCAGGCTTATGCGGAACGAACCAGTTCGGATCAAAAATGAAACCAGTCAACGGACTGAATGGGACCTGGAATCAATTGTCACTTAAGGAGTACAGCTATCCATGAAATTCGTTTGCCCTAACCTTGGTTCCTCACCGTCGACGACGACAAAATCAGTTGAAGCGCCTTCCTGAATTAATCACGAATGAGTGGGTACGACCAGGCTCTCCTCGCTGAAGCGCCCGCAGCGACAAAGGCCCAGCTCCAGGTATGCATACGGTTCCTCGGTTCGCGGAACACGTTTCTAACGTCTTGTATACAGGAAGGCTACAATCCAGATATTTTACGACCCAACCGTACGTCTCCCGTACGCAGCGACACTGATCCGGATCCTGAAAGCCAGAGTGGGCCCCCGACTTCAAAAGAGCACTTACCGCTTAGTGCCGGATCAAGCCCGCCTTTGCGCCGGATACCCTTCTGGCGCACGCGGAAGGGGATTATTATCATCGTTATTGCGGTTATTGTGGTCATTGGGGCGGTGGTAGGAGGAGCGGTAGGGGGAACTGTAGGAAAGAGCAGCAATAATAACAACAATGCTGCGAAAGGAGGAGGCATTCAGTCGGGAATACCGGCGGCGTCAGCATCGCCTGGTGGGAATGGGCAGGGTAATGAGCAGAGTGGGCCGGCTGCGTCATCGGGAACTAGCCAGACGACAACAACACACAGCACTTCCGCACAACCAAGTAGTAGTGGCACGGTGCCAAACGGAATAAGTTAAACCTTGTTCGTATGTATATTATTGTGAGTGGTCCTCCACCTCTTTCTTCTTTGCATTGATGGTTGTCCAGCACCATATGTTCTACCCTTGGATATTTGACATCTCTACCTTTGGAATCCATGGTTCTCATACACGGACAGTCAGACAGCTATCTCGCGTGGCCTTTGCTCATATGAAATGCGAGTTGAGTAGAACTGAACAGACAGTTTGGGCTCTGCTACCCTCGTCTAATGGTCTGCACTCCCTATTAGGCTGACCTAAACTGCAGTCGTAAACCATGCCCGCCCTAATTCGTTCTTCAAGACTTCGAGTGATATACGTTGACCTTCTGCAGAATCGATATCAAGTAGGTGGATTCTCTCAATACGGTATCACCACCCCAGATCAGTTTGATCCATGATATCCAACAGTCTCACGCCCTTGTTTCAGGTTTTATTTTCCAAGGTCTTTTTTTATTCATTTCCACGACCATCAGCAGACCTTCCCATTCACTGGTACGTTCTGCCCGCTGACAACTCGCTTTATCCATTCACAATGTTGGCTTTCTGATTTAGGTATTTTCCTTTCTTTGTTTTTGTAAGCACAGACCAGCATGACACACCAATGAACAATGACAAAAATCTGGTGTCCAGGTCGGCACATGACCGTCGCGTTAGTGGCACAAGCTTGAACCTCCCTTTTCAGCTACCACCCTGTCCTTCTGCCTACTCTTTATCCGCCACCCACCATGTCCGAGAATGAGATTGATTCGTACTTCTTCGTCAGGCGCGACATTACTTGTCTATCTTCACTCCTTGCGGCTCTCGAGCACTGGAAGTTCACTGGTCCCGAACTCGACTATAAACAGCGGCCCAGACTGACAGATGCAGACCAGCGCAGAATGTTCTACACTGCTCTGGCAGACGTTTCTAGTACTGTGGATCAATCAGTTGCAGTCACTGGCTCCCTCACCGCGGATCGGAGAGTTCGATTGGTGGTGTCGGTCTCGAAATCAGGTATTTGTGTGTCGGCTCAACGCATCCTACGATACTAATGTGCCATGGGTATAGCCATCGATGAATCGGTGGCTACACAATCAGATACGTCCAGTGCCAGTGGTAAGTATCTTCTCAGACAACAGCCAGTGCTCATTTGACACGTTCGCCGTAGAAAGCACTCTTGTTGGCGCGGTGGACGTGGACAAGGAAGATGAGGCGCCTCAACCGTATGTCGCCTAGAACCTCTACCTTCATCCGCCTTACATTTGTTCAGCGATTTAGCACCTCATTCAGAGCCACTCTCTATAGACCGTTTCTTATCACCCCTCCTCGAATCGAAGCTTGAATCCGCCTTTCCTCTCCTTGAACGCACCCTCGAGCACCACCCAACCGAATTCCTCCAAAGAATTGTTGCCTCCGACGCGATATTCCCTCGGCATTATAAAGGCTTCCGTGGGATTTTCAAAAGATGGAAGGCGGACCATCCAATCGACCAATATCTGCTCCCGAAAGGAAGTATAACCAAGGTTATCGGCAAAGCGCAAGCTGAAAGGATAGAGAAAAGGATCCCTGGGGTCCGTGTGGGGACTACCGGTCGAGTGATCGTGTCGAACGCAAACTTGGCTAGGTGGATCAATGAGATGGGCGCGTTGTTGTACGAGGCTGTGAAGACGCTCAAGGACGGCAACCAATCCAACGAGGCGCAAACCGGCATAGGAATGGAATGTCTACCAATAATATCTATTCTTAGAGAAGTATTTTCCGCGGACGAATTTCTACCTGTTTTCGCCGCATCGTCGATGGCTCCCGCCTTGGCGTCCTGTTACACCCACACACAATCTATCGGTGGGCCATTGAACTCATTTTGATTTACCTTTCCTGCTTACACTTCCATTACAGACATTAACGACACAGCCGCGCACCAGTCATACCCCATTCCCATGTGCTTACATACCCTCGTCATCAACTACCTCAATCAGATCTGCAGCTACCGAACATCTGCATCGGTGCTCTACGTGGCTCACAACTGGTATGCACGCCAGCTCCCTGTCCAGGTGAAGCCCAAGCTGGAGGTATACTACCTTACGACGGACGACTCGATTTTGGAGATGTACGATGTATCTCTGGACCTCGCTCTAAGGGCGTTCATTGTTGTCGATCCCACGGAGGGGTGGTATAAGCGCCGGAGAAGGTGGTTGAAGGCCCAGAAAGTCACTGGGTCCATCCACCCCGAGGCTGCGCTCATGTGTCTCCAACTCGCAACTACAACTCAGGGACAGGTGGATCGATTACAGGCTCAACATCATTTTGGTGACGACGTTGCTCAGGTGCGTGTTGTGTTGATTTGAGTATCACATCCTAATCAGTGCTTCGTGTAGCTGCTTTCGCAGCTCGATAATTGCGTTGGGTTGAGCCGCAAGATGTGCTGGTGCTGTAATCAGCTATGGAGTTTGAAGGCTTTGAAGAAGACGGAGGAAGGTACTGACCCCCGATATTGTCATGGTCATGTTCTCCCCTGGATTCCTCCGGCGTATGGTGTTAGCCTGAAGGTGTTGAAACGGATGCGGCTGGATTTGGTCGAAATCTTGAGGGAGACGGTCGTTTCCTTGAAGGTGGAAGACTTGATATAACTCTTCCTAAGGGCAACCATCTATGATACCAGTATTGAGGGAGGGAAGCTTAGACGACTGCGCTACCCACATACTATATACCTAGTCTAGATTTGATAGAGATTGTTTGCAGACTCGCCATGTAGAACAGAGACTGTCCATATGCATACGTCTGGGGTGATACAACTAGCGGCACTTCCACAATGTCATCAGGAATCCCCTCGTGCCGTCATAGATAGAGCTCGCTAGCTGACTAGCGGCAAACATCCCATTCAAAATTTGATGTCAGTTGAACTAAGACTCCGTTAGGCGTGTCGACTTGCACTTCGACTTGTTCCAATTCGCAAGATTTTCCTTGACACCCCCGGTGATACGTTGAAGAAAGTAAAGGGGAATAATCAGCAAAGAAATCGTATTCAGAAGTTTAGCCACTGTCGTCCTTAGTTGTACTACTCGATCCCGCTAGCGCTTCCTTTTCTCTTCGCTCCCGTCGTCGCTTCACATCCCAGTTATATACACGTGCAGTGTTCACTTCCATTATCGTCAGCTGCTCTCGAATAAACTCCAGGTCTTCGATCGTATTTTGAAGACTCGTCTCGGCTGTCTCGAGCTTAGATTTTAGTAGAGCAATGGCGTCTGGTATCTTGTATGACAGCATAACATTAGCCTAGAAGATAGTTCAGAAAAAAACTTCTACGAGATAGCAATGCAACGCACCCCGAGCCATAGATAGACTGTATCCGTTTCCTCAAGTTCTGCTTCGGCATACAGCGTCTCGTTCAGTTCGAAGGTGGTCCGTATTGGTTTTGAAGACGAATCATCAGCCTCATCATCCAGATCATCATCCAGATCGTCGCCTTCCGATGCCTTGCTCTTTCCCTCCTGTGTCTAACAGTGATTAGTATAGGAATGATAGCGGTAAACGAGCCTCATACGCGTCTCTCCTGCAAATATTCCACCATATCCAAGGTTTTCTTGTAATCAGGAATCTTCTCCTCTAATCCTTTCCGCCGTTGTGCCAAGTTATCGTCCATGTACCGGTACTTCCTGTAACGCGTCTCATCAATAACCAACTCTCAACCAAGAGGAATAATAGCGGGCGCACGCCATGGCATCTTGGAAAGCTTTGAGCGGACCTTCGATATCCCTGTCTGATCCTCCAACATACTCCTCGACATCTGCCTGAAAATAATTGAGATAGCGTTCAAAGCGCAAACAGATTTAGCACGGACGATGAACGGCGCTTTTGGTATTCCCCGGGGATTCCTTTCCTCTGACACAACAGCTTGAAACTTCACTGATGCCATGAAAGCAACAAATAGCTGATTTCAGTAAATGTAAACCAAGAGACGCTGCTTTCCAGCAAAGTCGGTAATGAGGGAAGGTAAAGAGGGTCGTTGTGTAATCTTTCAGCACAGCATTATGTCATCAGAAAAGGGCCATTAATTTTTTTTTCCAACATTATCCTTGTCGCGACTGCTGAATTTGTTCGTGATCAAAACCCTACAATACTAACAACACATTACGGGGCACCAACGTCGACGCTGCAGTCAGCACTGTTATATCAATAGTCTTTCTCCCTTCGCCGAATTGTTAGTGAGTGTGTCATTCGTTTGAATGTAATTAGTTGAGAACTTGAACAGTATCCAGGATCATAAATTTGATTTTGCATGTGTAATACCTTTGCTCGCGCTCAGCAGACAATGGCTTGCCGTTTTCTCCACCGACCCATTCTTCACCGCCGTACACCGACATTTCCACTTATTCAATATCGTAGCCTCCGACTTCCACGTATCCAGACTCTGGACCCCAAAGCCCTGAAGGTGTCTGACTTCCGTGACCTCTCCGGAAAGGATTCAGACTTGTCCTTGGGACATCGTTTCCAATATGTTCAGCTTTCCACTAATATAAAGAAAAATACCATAGCCTTTCCCAATCAAACGACGGGATTTTATTATTATTGGACCCATCCAGATCTACCCGCAACGGCAGGCCAGCTTCGGTTCCGTATCACTCCTACAAACGACCCATCACTATTCGAATCGGGATCAGACCTCCGTAAACCTAACGGTATGCCTTGGGCTGTATCAGTGGGTCGGCTGCTCGGTCTACACGACAGTGCCTCCGTACAGATGCTATTGAAGGATGGGCTGGTCAGCAAGGACTTGATACGTTCTGACTATTTCCGCATATATCGGAAACTCGGCCTTCGTACCAGTTCTGTGCTACTCGAATCCTTTTATGATGTGTTCCCCTTGTCTCTCCCTCACTCGTGGTTATCAATCTCTACGGCGCCATCTGATGGGGCAGTGCAGGTACAACTTAAGCTGGACGATCAGTCATGGGTAGAAGGTTTAGAATTGGCTGAGCCTGGGAAGCAAGGTCGGTCCTTTAGGTCAGTGTAGCCGTTTTCAATGCTAACCTTATTTTCTTTCAGTTTATGCCCATGTCCGTCTCCAGGTTTATGACAGCCTAAGACGACCCGGACTCCAAGTCGTGCGAATTTTCTCTCCCAGTGGAGCACAGCTTGATTCGGAGTTTCCGTTGATCAAATCATCTGCATGGACGGGACATACCAGGTCATTTCGGTCTTGGTATCTACAAACCACAAAAGAATGGTAGAGGGAAGAATGAATGGGATGTCACCCACTTACCCGGTTGGCTGAAGTTACCAATGGAGAATAGGTTTCTCAGATCTCTTTCCAAAGTTAATATGCCTGTAGATTCGGCTGTTTTCCCGGGTAAGTCTGCTAAATTCTTTTACTGGCGACTGGTCTGATCCGCCCGTGGCATATCTCATTCCTGGCACTCATTAATACCTGCTTACCGTTATGTCTGTCTGGTGGTCCTTGGTTCAACCGCTTTGCAGCCTTATGCATAACATTAGCCTAGAAGACAACTCAGAAAAACTCCTACAAGATGGCAATGATAAATTGTATCCGTCTCCTCCAGTTCTGCTTCGGCATACAGCGTCTCGTTCAGTTCGAAGGTAGTCCGTATCGGTTTTGAAGACGAATCATCAACCTCATCGTCCATGTCATAATCCAGATCGTCGCCTTCCGATGCGTTACCCTTTCCCTCCTGTGTCTAACAACGATTAGTGTAGGAATGATAGCGGTAAACGAGCCTCATACGCGTCTCTCCTGCAAATATTCCACCATATCCAAGGTTTTCTTGTAATCAGGAATCTTCTCCTCTAATCCTTTCCGCCGTTGTGCCAAGTTGTCGTCCACGTATAGGTACTTGTTGTAACGCGTCTCATCAATGGTTACTGGTCACCAGTCAACTCTCAAGCAAGATAAATAATGGCGAGCGCATATGCCTCAAAATAATTGAGATGACGCTAAAGATACAAATAGGTTTGGCACGAACGATGAACGGTATTCTCAGGGGGTTCCTTTCCTCTGATATAACAGCTTACAACTGGTCAGCAAGGACTTGATCCGTTCTAACTATTTCCGCGTATATCGGAAACTCGGCCTTCGTACCAGTTTTGTGCTACTCGAATCCTTTTATGATGTGTTCCCTTTGTCTCTTCCTCACTCGTGGTTATCAATCAACATGATGTCCCCTAATAGAGTAGCGCATGTGGAATTTGAGCTGGGCGATCAATCATGGGTAGAAGGTATAAAATTGGCTGAGTCTGGGAAGCGAGGTCGGCCCTTTGGGCCGGTGTAGCTGTTTTCAATGCTAACTTTGTTTCTGTTTCAATTTATGCCAATGTCCGTCTCCATGTTTCTAAAAACGCGATACGACCCGGACTCCAAGTCGTGTGGATTTTCTCTCCCAACGGAGCGGAGCTTGATTCAGAGTTTCCGTTGATCAGGACATCGTCATGGACGGGGGGATACCAGTTCATTCAGGCCTTGGTATCTACGAAGCCGAAAATTGTGATTGGTAGAGGGAGGGATATCACTTACACACTTACCCGTCGGCCGACGTCATGATCGGTGTGCTGCATTTTTATTTCCGCCCTTCTTATTTGAACGTAATGTTCACACATCTTTGCCCATCCAACTTCGTCCGAACTTCACCCGAACCCCGGTTCGGCGATTGGTATAAAAAGAAAGGGACATCAAGGTTCCGTGTTAGATATCCACCGGAAGCTACACTCTCATGCACTCGGGAATGGATGCCCAGTCGGAAATCGTTGATGTTTCAGAGTCTCCGTCTGACAGCGTGACGAAGATTGCTCTGGACGACATGTATGAAGATGGAACTGTAGACCCTGTATATCAGGCAAAAGCTCGTGTCCTGAACAATGCGATACAGGGGATCGGTCAGTATATACAGCGGAGTTCCAGTATTCATGGTAGTCTGACTGATTGTCACAGGTATGGGCAAGTATCAAATTCATCTCTTCATCTGCGCTGGTTTTGGCTGGTTTGCGTAAGTCTTCTGAGCAAGGCATGTTGTAGATGCTGACCCACTCGTGTAGAGATAGTGTCTGGCCGGTCAGTTGCGATACCATCATTTAGCCATCCAAAATCGACTGACGTAGCGAATGTCATAGCTTATCACTGGTCTCATTTTGACGCAGGTTACCGCAGAGTTCAACTTCAATGGTCCTTTCCTTACTTTGGCCGCAAACATCGGTCTATTGGTGGGTGCGATTGTTTGGAGTGTGGGTTGTGATATATGGGGAAGAAGGTACGGCATCCAAGGACTTCATCTCGGATGTCAGTATGCCAACCTGAAGCATTAGGTGGTCATTCAACCTAACTTTGCTTATAGCTGGAGTTTTCGGACTCTCAGCTGGAGGATCATCTAATTTTGTGACTCTTGCATCTCTACTCGCAGTCGTCGGTGTAGGTGTAGGGGGTGAGTGAAAGCTTCCATTAACAGGCCATAGATTTTCAACTACTTCTTTTTCAGGTAATATGCCTGTAGATTCGGCTGTATTCCTGGGTAAGTCGCGCTGGGTTCTTTACTAAGTAACGAGGCTTATCCGCCGTGGCAGACCTCGTTCCCGGTACTCATCAGTACCTGCTTACTGTCATGTCTGTCTGGTGGTCCTTGGGTCAATTACTTTGCAGCCTGGTGCGTTTTGTGCCTTTCCCTCAGAGTTATTCATACCTGACTTTCTTTCGACAGCTTGCATGGCCGTTTATCGCCAATTATTCATGCCCCGTGGATGCTTCTATCTGTGAGCGTTCCCAGAATATGGGATGGCGCTACCTCCTATTCACACTGGGAGGGATTACGTTGTTGCTGTGGTGCCTTCGCTTCTTTTTGTTTACTCTCGTCGAAAGTCCGCGCTTCCTTGTAGGCATTGGAAGGGATGCTGAAGCGGTTTCCATCATTCATAAAGTCGCCAAGTACAACTCCACTTCAACCGGTCTCAGCGTAGAACAACTAAACCAGGCAGCAGAACAGAAGCTAGGGAGTGTCAAGAGGCCCGTGCTCAGCCGTACTTCTGTCTATGGGCTTGAGCACGTGAAAGCTTTGTTTAGGACGAGAAAGATGGCGATATCGACGACGCTTCTGATTGCACTCTGGGGTATGTACCGCCCATAGCAGCCTCTTGATGATGGGCTCACAGTTGACAGGAATTATTGGACTTGCCTCAACCCTATATAACAGTTTCCTTCCATACCTGTATGATACCTTCAATCCTTCCACAAGATACTTCCTTAACACATTTGCTTCTAGGCTGACAAGCCGCGGAGCAGACTACGGAGATGGGTCGCTCTCCATTACTTATAGAAACGTAGATCATTTCCTGTTTCGTTTCGCCCCAAATACTGACTGACCGTCTTACAGCAATTCATACTCAGCGTTATTGGCATTCCCGGAGCATTCCTCGCCGGTTGGGCTGTAGAACTGCCATGCATTGGCCGTCGAGGCACTTTGGCGATCTCATCGGGCGAGTGGTCTATCTCCTGATGCTTCTTTCATTATTCAACGACCCCTCGCGAAAGACAGGGCTCACCGGCGCCTTTCTTTTCGCGAGTACCACCGCGCGGAGCTCCAACGCTCTGCTCGGATGGAATTGTGGATATGTATTCAACAGTAACGTGAGTTGTAGTTGCGCTTCAGTATTCGATTAGGAGCTGAGGCCAGTATCAGATTATGTATGGCGTTCTGTACGCGGTTTCGGCTGAGATATTCCCTGCTAAACACCGCGGTACGGGCAATGGTCTGGTGTCTACGGCTACTCGCGTCTTTGGTGTCATCGTGCGTTCTCTCTTTTATTCTTTTTTCTTCTTTCTCATCAATAGTGTTTTCATCAGGCTCCAGTCATTGCATTGTATGCAGACATTGCGACCTCCGTCCCCGTGTACATTGCAGGCGCGCTCATCATTTTTGCGGGAGTCTTGGCGATGCTTCTCCCTTATGAGCCCAGGGGTAAAGCGTCCTTATAGAATTAGTTAAGATCGTCTTGATGCATGTGCAGCACAACTCTGTAGTACAGTACGAGTGCGATAAATGCCTGAAAGTGGAGGTGGTCCCTATTGAATTGCGGCGTGAGAATAATGTCACGTGAGTTTTGATCTGCAGCGTGCGCGTCGCGTTCCCGAAATGACTCCTGTCCTTTTACCTCTTCCTTCCAATAATGCGGGATACGGGGACTTCCTGCCATTGCCTCTTCCTGAGAGCTACTGGTCGATACTATCTTGGTGATGGCACCTTTAGACCTGCCTTGAATGTTAGTCATCTCCTGAGGCTCCTTGCAGAGCTGTCGGACGCGTCTCCCCCAATCCCCGACAAGGGCAAGAAACGGGTTGCCCAAGATACATTTGCCAATTCTCTTAATTCTAAACGACGAAAACTGGCGCTAGGGTCTAACAAAGAGAATGGCGTAGAAGTCCTCGCTTACCCTACTATTCACCCCTACATGCCACCTATAGAAGGAAACACACATACTCCTATCCTTCGCCACGCCTTTGAAATACAATACACGACCGATTATCCTGCCCACCCTTTGAAGGATCATTTCAATGATGATGCTGAATGGATCTGTGAAGAAGACGAGCTGCGTGACGTCCTGCAAGGCCTTGGAGAGCACATTCAAGAACCCCTGGTGTTAGATCTGGGCCATGTGCTCATCGCTACATATCACGGAAGATTTATAGGTGTCTCTGAGGAATATCAAGAAGATAGGGAGGGATGGCTATTCATGTTGCCCACCGTCGGAGCCACTCAGGATGCTGATCCTCGTTCGTTCAATACCGACGTCCTCGTGGTGGCGAATTCCTTGAAGACGTATGGACGGGTGTCTGTAGACACCTCTCTTAGACTCACTGTCTTACCTTCTGGTATTTGTGACTCGAAGGACCTTCCTTTTAGGCTACATGTAGACGTAACCGTTTCCATACTCACCCCAGGAATATTTGGTCCCTTTGGAGGTTATAAGGGCGCGGCCAGGAAAACAACCGAACTCCTCGAGTCCGCTCAGAGAGAGCTCCTGCGCTTTGCGTCTCCCAAGCCTCCACCGTCGACATTCCAGGGTGTAGTATCTATCCCCTTTTTTTATTCAATCCTTGGACCCGCCCCTGCTCTCCCGTCTGACCGCGCACTAGAGGCTGTGCAGCCTGAAGAGTTACTTCCAACACTCCTTCCCTTCCAGCGGCGGAGCGTTGCCTGGCTTCTAGAGCGGGAAGGAAAGACTGTCACTCCGTCTGGGGATATCATTCCAAAGGCCAATACATCCGAATACTCCTTTTGGGAGACCATTCAAGCAGGCTGCGAGCCTTTTCAGTTTAATCGCTTGACCGGGCAAGTAGTTCCCACTTCCGAGGCTGTAGTAGATTCCATGCCTGTATTCGGCGGCATCCTAGCCGAGGAACCAGGTACGTGCTTCAAAATTATACCCACGTCTCACCACTTTACAACCATTTCTTAGGTTTAGGTAAAACTTTGGAAATTATCTCGTTGATTCTGTTGAACCCCGCTCCGCCGGACCGAAATCCGGCTCAACAAGTTAGATGGGACCCTATCACAAGGCTCGAAGTAAAAGCCATCAAGGCGAGGCACCTTTGACTGCATCGATTTTCGTTTTTGACAGTAACGCAGACTACCCTTATCGTTACCCCACCAGCACTTGCATCCCAATGGATCGACGAGCTTGCTACACATGCACCTACACTGAAAGTGCTTGAGTACGATGGATGGTCGAAGGTCCCTGTCCCTATTAACGCTACTCAGGTTGAAGAAGAGCGTTCCCGGAGAAGCAAAACTAACAAGAAACGTAGCAAAAAAGGACAAGCCTTGGAGCCCACGGATGGCGTCGTAGACTGGTGCACATGGGTGAACACTTTCGACGTTGTGGTCACCACTTACAGCGTTTTGAAGACTGATTTCAACGTTGCTCGGGTGGCGCCTGTTCGACCTAGGCGTACGGATGTGGTTTACTCCAACGTTGAGCGCCCACGTAGTCCCTTGGTGATGTGTGAATGGCAACGAGTCGTCATGGACGAAGTACAGATGGTTGGAGGGGGGAAAACCGAGTATGTCTTTTTGTCCATATAGAATTTAACTGTTCAGTTATCGTTGTTCCACAGAGATATGGTTTCATATATTCCCCGGCTATCTTCCTTTGCTGTTTCGGGTACTCCTGCTCGTACTCAGATTCAAGATTTGATACATGTTCTCAAGTACGCTTATCCTTACTGTATAAACGACGGCTAACTGGCTATCAGATTCCTTCGCGTGGATAATGCCGTCAGATCTACGCGGCTGTGGAATCGTCTTATACAGCCTTCTTATGCTGCAGAGCTAACTGACTTGTTCCGTCACTATACGATCAGGTACGCCTGTTCCGCCACCAGTTCCCTTTCCTTATCATCATTTCCAGAACTATGAAATCAACCGTGGAGGCAGAGTTAACTATTCCACAACAAACCCGCTATCTTGTTAGCATTGAGATGGGCCGCATTGAGCGCCATGTGAGCCCGCTCAATTTTTCGTTGAACCACCTTAGCCTCACATTGAGATAGGTATATGATCAAACTCTTGAGGCTGTTCTACAGGAACTCGGTCTCGATGCTCGTGGTGTGGCAGCATCATCCGGGTGGGAAACAGATGGAACGGTTCTACGGTCCTCACTCCGCCGACTTCGAGGAATATGTACCCATCCCCAAGTATGTTCACGCAATTAGCGGTGGGTGTCAAGAGTTAATACTGTGCCCAGGTCGGACAGCTTCAGCGCCAGAACGACAAACTATTCAAGCCAGGTGCCTTGAAGACCATCGAGGAGGTTTTACATGTTAGCTGTTCACCTTCAAGTGTTGTTCCTTTCTAACGCAACTCTTGGTAGACCATGCAAGATCAAAATTGGAGAAATGTTATGGACGACTTCAAGTTGAAGGTCTCTTCATATTTCACTCCCGATATCTTTCTTGTACTAATCACGGAATGCAGGTGCAAGCTATCGTTCTGCTCGCACAGCTGAAACAACAGGACAAGGATGATCACAACCATTATCATCGTGCCTTGGAGCTCCTTCTCATCGCCGAAAAGGAGGCAAACGAGTTGATTGACGAAATAGAATCGGCCATCACAAACCATGATGCCAAGGGCGACGTCTTAAAAAAGGAAGCAGCTGCCCGTAGAGCGTCTCAACCAGAATTGCCAAGTCGAAAAGGAAAAGAACGGGAGCTATCATGGACTCCGTCTGAGGATACAGATGACGATGGTCTTCCCCGTACCCCTGCTGGAGAAGAGCACGGAGTAAAGCGCCGTGCACTTCAACAGCGTCTTCGCGAGTCGCGTATGGTTCTGCATCGTGTCAAATTCCTGCAAGGTGACACCTACCACGTTCTGGGAGATTTATTCTCTGCAGAGGAGTCAACTGCGTACGCAATTTGTGAGGAAATACGATGCGACCTCTTGAAAAGTACGTACCTTTCCCAGCTTTTGCCATAATAGAAAAGAACATCATTTTCTCCTTACCTAGGTACGGAAGATGAGGTTAATCACGGAATGGATCAATTGGATGTGGATGCCACTAGGCATGGGATCAACGAAAATACTCTGACAATTCCTCTTCCATTCCTAGAGCAAGGGGGGATACGTTCCAGTGACATTGTGCGTACTCTCTTAATAATTCAATGCGACGACTGAACGACACTCACAGGTCGACCAACTCCATGAAATTATCGAAGATGTTCTCAACGTTCAATCGGTCCTGCTATGGGAATGGAGGACTTGCCTTCACAAGTTACTTACACAGAAGTTGTCGGCTTCTGAGAATGAAGCCGACGGTGAAGAATATCAGCGTAGTCTCGACGATCAAGGAGAGGCAGAGACGTATCTCCAAGCATACACTGCACTTCTTGCGGACCGCCGGGAAGCTCTTGTAAATGAACGAACTCTACTAGCAGTACATGATGCAAGGTCAGCGTTACCAACTGATTTTTCTTTGGCTCCTATTCTAACCTATTCCTACAGAGAGACAAAGCATCGCCAGACAAGAACTGCTGGAAAAACCGCCGTTGGCGCGGCTGATAATGCTTCAGGACTGCCTAGCAATATTGAGTTGCAGCCCGAGCACGAAGTGCTGCGCCAGGAGCTGGCTGAACAGCGCAAAAAATTGCTGAAGGAACTTGACGCTCGGTCGGCAAAATCGGTGAGTTTGCATCAGTGTCATATATACCAGAGGGCTCAGTTCCGGCGAACAGATTTTGGTAGATCTCACGGCGGCTATGTCTAGGATCAATCGTGATTCAGATCCAGAGAAAGCACTGTTGAAACATGCCATAGCCGAGGTTCGCCGATTAATCATAGATCAAGGTATTTGTTATGCTGTCGAGTTCTTCGTGCATGTTTTCAACCCTCATTAAAGGTGCTAATCTTGACAAGCTTGATGCTGACCTTGCTTTGTTCCGAAAAGCTTTCAATCAGAGAATCCTGTATTTCCGTCAGCTGCAGGAAATTTCAGATTCCGTCACCCAGGTTACATGGGAGAGGACCTTTGACGAAGCTGTTCAAGAGTGTGAAGCTGAAAAGACGAGGTTAGAAAACAGACTGAAGACAAGCCGAGCACATCAGCGGTACCTCGACAACCTTGCCAAGGACAGAGATGAAGCTAAGGACGTAGAAGATGAGTGTGTTCTGTGTGGATGTCAATTTGAGCGTGGCTTTATCACTGTTTGGTATGTTAACTCATCGTTTGTCTACAAGTTGACGCCAACATTGATTATAGTGCCCATGTATTCTGCGAAGGCTGCACGAAAGCCTGGTTACAACGGAGAGAAGGAAAGGCGTGTCCTGTATGCAGAGTGCACGTCGACGCGAAGAACTTGCAAAGGTTTGCTGTAAACGGGCCTGAGAATCCTGCACTAGGCCGAAATGTTAACGGCGAAATGGTTCCGCAATCTCGTCGGAAAATTGAATACAACATGATTGGTGCGTATGACCTTGCAGTTTCACGCTTTTCTCATAGCGCCCCAACGGCGGCGCGTAGGTCCGGAGCTGTTTGACTCTATTGAACACATGGAATGCTTTGGCGACTACGGTAGGAAGATCCAAACTCTTGTCCGACATCTCTTGTACTTGCAAGAGAATGACCCTGGTTCCAAGTCTATCGTCTTTTCCGCGTGGGAAGATTCACTACACAGTTAGTTTGGTTGTTTATATTGCTTAATGTAACGCTGACAATCTTCTCTTTTTTTAGTATTACAACGTGCTCTTACAGACAACGGTTAGTACCAATGCTGTACTCGTTTCTACAGGAGGTTACGCTTTTTTACGTTAGCCATCCAATGTCTACGAATTGACCAGGGGCGAACGAAGGGTAATAGTGCCTCAAAGAGGTTCAAGTCCGATCCTGATATTCGTGTCTTGCTCTTACACGGGTAAGTTTCTGTCTTCTACGGCGTCACAACTTGATTCATAGGCATGTAGTGAGCGAGAAAACGCAGGACTTAATATTACTTGTGCATCAAGAGTCTTCTTATTGGAGAGTGTTGTACACCACGGCTTCGAAGTTCAAGGCAAGTTCAATGACAGACTAAACTAACGCTACTGATTGACAATGTTTTTATAGCAATCGCCCGAATTGATCGTTTGGGACAGACCCGACCCACGGAAGGTACGTTTATGCCGTTATCAGTTATGGACACGTGTTTATGACTCTGGTAGTCTACTGTTACTACGCTGAAGGTAAAATTCCGTAAATTTTGCTTTTTTTCTTGTTCTGTTTTAACATCGGTCGTCTTTCAGATACTGTTGAGAGAAACATCCTTGATTTGGCCGCTCGTCGAGGGCTTTCGCTTTATACCAAAGGGAATTCAGCTGGAACCCTGAACGCCTCTTCTTTTGACGTCGCTGGCGGCGATAAAGACATCGACTCTCCTTCAAAGAAGAAGCATGCCCTGAAAGGAGATTTTATATCGAAGTATGCCCCTTCTTGAAATAATTTAGTAATGCTCACAAGTATATCTCTAGAATCGACGATATGCTGGCGATTCTTTTCCCACATATGTATGAAGATGTCGAGTATTTACTGTCTCCTGATGAGGGCGTGCTTGTGGAGGATGGTGCTGGACATGTGAATGCTGACGCAGGTCCTTCCAGGCTGCAACGAAGTTGATATCAGATGTAGAATGTACGTAGACGATAACTGCGAAGATGCCGTAAATTTGACTGGACAGGTTGAGGATTATGTACCAACCCCCTGCCATTTGCCCCATACAAATCCTTGTTCAAATTTTTCTATAGGGAGGTCAATGTCGTCCCATTTGGGGGATCTTTGTATCTTCGCACCAAAGTTCTGCGATTTTGACCTAGGTCCCAAACCTGCATCTATCGGACTTACCTGCGGGCTACTATACCCATGTTAAGTGCGAAGACTTCCAGCTTGGATGGTTCTCCTTGTAGCACGGAGCTTATCCACTAAAATAATTCTTCGCTATCTCAAGGAACACTGGATAAGCCGTCAGGAGGCCCTTTCGCCGCCTTCGCTGCGCCAGGGACTAAGAGCGGGATCACAAGAAGTTAGATGTTGATGCGATGGCCGTACATGATTAAGACCGCAATATATACGGTACATACTCTTAAGTAACACCTGAACGGTGGAGAGCGCTCTATTTAAAAATAGAGTAATACCATCAAGTCTTTGAGGAAAGTCGGCGAATATTGGCGTATGCCCGAATCCGTGGTCTTCTATTCAGGCAAGGTGAGGTGAAACCATTTATTTATTTATTTAAATGTCTTAATCCCGGCACGTGCTTGCCATGAGGTTTTCGGACATAATAAAATATCAATTTCCTATTTCTTCCTTGACCGACGACATTGACATTGTTGAAGGTCTCCGTTTTCTCTTTACGTTTACGGACTTGACGGTGACAACTGTACAAATTCCTTTATTAATTAACCGGCAGGGGATCCCCATTAACGACCCACCGACAAGCCATGCCCTCGTTCTTGTCCAAGGTATTTGGACGTAAGAAGGACGACAAGGAGTCATCCGCGGGCCGTCGCACTTCGACCGTCTCTCTTCTCGAAGGAAAATTCGAGGCCATTTCGCCAACTGTATCACTCCCAGCGGACAAACTACCCGAAGCGAAGGACAAAGAAAAGGGGAAGGAAATTGGCTTTGGGTTGCTACGAGCCAAGTCTGCTACCCCGGTAATCTCGACACATGCCCCCTCTGAGGTCCCCCACCTTTCATTAAATTTGTCCGGGCCAAAGAATGGCGCAAATGCCCGTTCTTTGGGTGTTGTTTTCGAGGCAGATCCCGGCTCCCAAATTCTCTTGTCACAGTCCGATATTGGAGGGCGCCGGCTAAATCCATTGGAGACCCTAATATTGGTTCGCGCCTGTTCTCAGGCCATTATCGCGCGAGGCGAGTTGTTTTTCTATCTTCATTTGTTTAACTACTCATCATTATCCGTTAGGCCTGGAAACGCCAGGTCTCATGCACCCTCATTGGTATTCGGCCGACCCACAAGTTCAGAAACGTTTGTAACATTACACCTATCATATAATCACTAATTAACGTCACATTATACCAGGACTTATTTCGCTTTTTATACACTCTTTGGCTCCCAAAAGCCCTATAACCACGCTCTCTCCCACCTTTTCTTCGCCTACATCAGCTTTTGAAGCTGAGATTACCTCTACACACTCGCCTCACGATGTCGCGGCGGTCCTGAGATGGGGCCTTAGGCACTTGCAGCTAGAGGGCAACTCTTTCGGCAAAGATCAAACTTGGTATAAGAACTTCTTCGACGCCGAGAATTCTTCCCAATATCCTCTCACGGCCTTTGAGGACATCCTCACTCCGCAGCTTCCACCTGCTCATCTTGAGCTATTGGCTGCTACTTTGGATCTCTTCTCGTCGCTTGCCGCACATGCAGAAGCCAATAGCACTTCCGGTAGTAAGGTATCCAAGCTGCTTGGTTTGTGGCTCCTAGATGTTGCGCGCGTAGAGCACAGTGACACCTGGTCTTCCTTTTATGCGAGATGGGAGCGCGCTGGACGGATGATGGAACACATTTTTTTGTCAAATATCAGGTAGGTTGAATACTCCTATGACGTATCTTTTATTCTTACCGAAGTCCTAACAGGCAAGAAATGGTAAAGAGTAGGATGCCTAAACGTCTCACCGAACTTGTGAAACAGTACCCCTACAGCAGGTCTCCAACCGAAGAGGATCTTCTGCCCCGACCATGGTTCTCGACACGACAATATGACGCACTTTATGTCCATATAGATACAGAATTACCCATGTCCGGTCTACAAAACTCAAATCATCCCCTTCGACTGATATCTGATGCTTTTAAAGCACAGGCCGGCTCAACGGACCATGTAGAACTATGGAATAGGATTAAACAGGTCGCAAATGAAGGAGATGACTCCTCGCCTGGGGGCTACTCAGCCACCAGCCGCGTATTTGCCGATGAAACTATCCGGTTTCTCTCCATGATACCCATGGAGAGTACCACTTCTGAGATACCAACACTCAATCTTATTCGACCTACAAGAAAGCGATCATTCTCCTTGAATGAAGTTAAAGCCGCAGCTGCCACAAATGGTGTCAGTAATGGGAAGCTGTCATTTGAGACGCCATCAGTTCCCGCCTCGACGTCAACGCCTTCCCCCGCAAGTCATATTGGTATGGACTGGGCCCAGTTTTCGACCTCCGGTTTCCTGGAATCACTGCCGCTCGGTACCGCGCTTGCTTCCACCCTGATGGATTCGGACCTCGAGGTCACTGTTCCGCCGGAACCCAAGAAGTCTAAGTCGCCGACCCGACGCAATGTACCCGAGCTGAATATCGATATAAATAAAGCAGCGCCAGTGGAGGAACCCAGCTCTACTTCCAAGGTGACCAGCGTGTCATCTGTGCAGCTCGATGAAGCTTTCATAGACTTTTGGAACGACGCACTGGTGGATCCGATATCTTCAGACTGGCCGTCCTTTGTTATCTGCAAGTTGAAGGGATCATTATCCGACATTGAAATCGAAGGGAAGCGACTTGAATGGGTAGTTCTCGAGCAGACCTTCAGCAAACCACCACCTCCTCTGCCACCGGCGTCAGACAGTTATGCTTCGCCTTCTGTTGAATCACCCGGTAAACGGCCTCGAGCATCCTCTCCTAAACCTTCATTCAAATCAGATATATCTGGCACGTTCTCTTCGACGAGGAAGCGGTTTAGCTTCTGGACCGGTGGTGATAATAAACGGAAGAATGCGAACAGTCCCAAGTCTCCCAAGTCTCCCAAGATTGGCGAGATGGGCGAAATTTTGAAGGAAGAGGACGGCGACAAGGTCAAGGCAAAGACTACGAGGAAGTCAGTGGATGTGCCGAAGGATATTCCGGAGGAACGAGAGCCCGAGGGTGGTATTTCCAAGGCAAAGGTTGCTGCAACTGCTGCAGCTGTCACCGCTGTGGGAGCTACTGCTGTGCTGGTCCAAGCGGTCGCTGAAGTCGCATCTGATGGATCGAAAGTAGTCACTTCGACAGAAGCGGTCTCCATACCTGATTTCGCACCAAACAAGATCACCATCCCGGAATCTACAGTTGAACTTCCTGCATCCCCACCTGTCGTTGACCCTATTCCCGCAACAACACCTGTTGACGAAACAGCCATCACCTTGGAAGTGAAAGTCGAGGACGCTCCCATAACGAAATCCGCCGCTGCACCAGATGAGGTCCCTCCTCCAGTTTTGGAGGGCAGGACACTTAGGGTTGAAGAGCCTCTTGCATCGGAACCTGTGCCCAAAGTTATCTCGTCACCCGCTGATGCCGCTCCGGCTCTGGAGGAAGCGGCTGTACCTACGAGTGAATCGGAAACAACTCCGGTCACAAGCTCAATTGATAAACCTGCTCCTCTCACGGTTGAAGAGCCAGTTACCGCACCTGCTGAGGAAACCGCTGCCATTCCTGAGGAGAGACTGGCTTCTGTACCCGTTGACGAGTCGGCTATAACTTCTATGGAAGAGCCGGTCATAGCGCAGGCAGAGCAACTGGCACCAGCACCTGTTGAAGAGGAGTCGGTGAAAGTTGTTCCCACTGAAGACGTCGCGCCTATAGAGTTAGCTGCTGCCGTTACTGTTGAAGGATCAGTACCAGTACCCGCCAACCAGTCTGCCGCACCGTGTGTGGCGGAGCTCACAGCAGTGACAGCACCCGCACCTATTGAGATGGAATCGGTGAAAAATGCTGCTCCTGTTGAACACGTTGCATATGTAACCGAAGAACCGTCACTTGTTGTCCAACAGGAGAATGTTACAGCCCCGGTGGAAGAACAAGCGCCACTTTCACTCCCCACACCCGTCACAACGGACGTCGCAGTGGCTCCTGCTGAAGAGCTACTGGCGCTTGCCCCCGAGGAACAAAGTGTTGCTCCTATTCAGGCCGAAGACCTCGTCTCTTTACCGATTGAAGAAGAAGAAGCCTTACCTACAATTGAAGAGGACGCTACCGCTATTAAAGAAAACTTTGCCAACTTCGGAGCTACTGCGCCAGCAGAAGAGACAGTGGAAACTTCGACAAATTCCGAAGTTGTGGGGGGCATTGCAACCCCAATAGTTGAGGACAAGGCCGCCGCGCCCGGTGGCGAGTACCACTCTGAGGTCACTCCTAGCGAGTCAGTGCCGTTGCCCACCTCTTCAGTCATAGAGACGACATCCGAGCCTGATGTGGCGGCTGTCATACAACGACAACCCGAAGTTTTCCCCGTTGCCGAACCAGAAATCATTGCTCCAGCCTCGCACCCCGAAGAAGAGCCTCTATCGAGTGACGTATTATTAGCAGTAGAATCTGAATATAGCCCTCGGCAAGTGCCCGCCGTGTCAGCTCTGGAGAAAGAACCTGTCGACACTCCTTTGCTCGTCGAGAAACCAGCAATTGTTGTAGCTCCTGCTACTGATGAGCCTGCCGCTAAGGAGCCTAGCGTTGTTCATACTGAACCCATTCGTGATTCGACGCCAGAACCCCAAGACGAGGACACGGTACCGTTGTCACCTGTTCCTGTTGTCGACGCGGAGCCGCCTACGCCAGCGTTTCCCGTTGTCGAGGAGATCCATGAACCCCAAGTCAAAGAGCACAGTGAATCCCCCTCACCTGATGCGAAAGCAGAACTCCCTCCTGCTTCAGCCGGTGTCATCCTTGCGGGAGAGACTCCGGGCCCCCAGCCCGCTTTAAGCACAAGCGAAGCACAGACAATAATACAAGCCTCTTCAGAGGAAGATGATATTTTCCTATCTTCGAATGGTGGTCTTTCTAATGGTTCGTCGCAATACTTAACCATTAATTTGCCTAACTCGCAATCTAGACGTTGAAAATTCTGCCCACGAGAAAACACATACTGGCAGCGATAAGGTCGAGCCATCTGATCCAGTGACTCCTCCCGGCTTGTACAGCGCTCTTACTCCCGATAAGGAGAGCAATGATACCAATGATCATTGTAAGCATGAAAGGCCTATTGTTCTCACACTGCCTAACGCACGGTTAGCTCAAGGAAACGGTCATCCAGCGGACTCATAATTACCACACTTGTCACTGTACGTTCATTGGACGATGATACCCCCATCCCCCCATCTCTCATTTCTTTTCATCTTCATGACAATTTTTCAAGCGGAAGAATATCACTTTTGTCTGCTACTGCTTGGTCTACATTTTCGCTATTCACACCTCCAGTTAACGTTATGCACATGCTACACTCACTTCGCTTTTTGGTTATAATTACTTTGCATATTTCACCTATCAATTTTAACCGTAGGAATTGGTTTGGAGGTAGGGCAGCAACGGTTATACATTCTTCGTAGTTTATTTTCGCACATTGTCATATCAGTGGAAGGAACAAAAGGTATATGTATTACAACAATAGATCACAGTGCAATCTCGACGTCTAGTCTCGCCAAATAGGAGTACACGTCTGGCGACATCCGATATTTGAGCATGCCAGCGAAGACCATCAACGCTCTGGATTTCTTCCTCACAGCAGTCAGAGTCTTGTGACATAAAGTCAGTGAACATATCATTTTTAACAATAGAAAAACATACCATATGCCTGGTAGCATCGGGAACAAGGGACCCCTTGACTTTTTGATGGATACCAGCGAGAGCATCCATTGTAAGTGTAATGTACGTCGGCAGATTTCGTTGTAGCGAGTCATGCAACTCCTTGAACTCTTCGGCTCTACGTGTAATTTTCGCCACGTCCCCATCTAACGGAATGAGGTCTGTGGTCTCCATGCACTAAGGGGGAAGATGTTATCAGCTTTGTCCAGCGGAAGCCGATACAAGCACACCTGAAGTGCAGTCTCAGGTCGACCAGCATGCTTAGCGTCGACAGCCTCCCGGATCTTTAGTAGCCATATTACTGCGTCCTTATCCTTCCCAGCAGCTCTATTTGTTCGCTCATAATGCCGCACAATGTCAGCTGCCGTTCTCTCAATTGTGCGTGCCTTCTCATCAGGACTTGGGCGCGCGATCGTGCTACCCAAAGCCTGAGCAAGGCACGACATAACCGTGGAGTAATCTCCAGCCAAATTATATAGCTTTATAGCTTCGGATATCCGATCGTTTTCTTCCGAATTTTTGGCGGCACGGATTAGGATCTGTTCGTTGTACTGCCGAAGATCGTCTAGTTTTAACAAGCTCGCTCCTTGTTCAATGACACCGTTCTGTTGACCGAGTAAGTTAGCAATAAAGAGCTTTAGAGCAATGAACACGTACGAATCTTGACCCATCGGGTCTGAAGCCTCCGACGAGCTCCTCCCAACCAGGACCACTGTTGCTGAGGACGATTATACGCCGTACAAGTTCCCAGGCATTCTCAACCTGCTCCTTTCCAATTTCGCCTTGGTCCGCGGTTAAGCAGACACAATAAACATATTGCAGTGCCTCCTTGGCATCCACCTTGACAAACTGTCTCATATAACGCCATATTATTGTGGAGATACTCAAAGCAGGAGGCGATGAGGGAGGAAGCGATACTGAATGCCACGGCTTTTAGCTCTCGACAATTTAGTGATAAAGACATGAACATACATGGAGTTATTTCAGAGGTTTCTGCCCGTGGAGGTACCCGAAGAAGACCATGATAGGCCAAGGCAATAGCAAGATGAACTGCTTCAATTTCTGTTTCCTGGTCCTCCCAAAGAGCTGCAACGGCCTTAACAAGGATTTTGTCAGTAACATACGATGTCAAGAGCGAAGCGACGAACCCGCTCAAACTGTCCACACATGAGGAGGACACTCGCCCAGACTCCCTTCCTCGAACCGCTATCAAATTGCCTCTCACCATACCCAAGTATCACTTCAGCGAATCCACGCAATCCACCGTCTTCCTCCTCGTCGATCTATTGTGATCGTATCAGGTTGAGTAAGTGCCGGTGATACGAACTGAGGCCAACGCACCATGGCAAGCTGGAACCACAACCAGTCCTCCGTCGTTGTGGTAACATGTGGAACACTTCGCCGCGTCGGTTCTAGTTTGCCCATGAGCTTATAAAGCGCGAGTTTGAACGGATCCGTTGCAGCCGAATGCAACATGTGAGCGTTGAACACCGATTGCAGATGATCTCGGTGAGCTTTAGGAAGTCTGTGATGATAAACTGATAAACACAAAATCGCCATACAATAGAATATCATTACCTCCGATCTGGTGACTCAACCCATGTCCTGAAATGACTGACGAAGCTCACTTCACGTCTTTCAATGGCTTGTTGGAACTGCACAGCCTCGTCCAATGCTTCGTCTAAATGGCCTGTCCGAACAAGGTAAAATAGTCGCGCCCATAGTGGTTGTCCAGCCACGAGCTATAATGAACGTCAACGAAGGACAATATGTATATCAACTTGACACACCTCAATCCGTTCTTCCCATTCTCCATTTTTGTAGTACCGTACAAATAAGAATGCGCGCACTTTGTTTGAAATGCTAGGGTCACCACCCAAGAGCGCTTCTGTAGGCCGCGACTGCACTGTCCGATCCATGACATCCCAGTATTGTAATTCCAGAGATTCTCGTGCTCCTTTCGTGATTTGTCGTCGAAGAGCAATGGCATCCCGAGACTCTGGATCTCCTACATACGCTCTTGCATGTTTCCGTTCAAACAAGGGAGAATTAAGGATATGTGCGCTTGCATGTTCGACCGGCGGCAGCGCAGGTGGTTCAGCAGTTATTTTCGCCAAAGTTTGGAAAGTTTGGGCCATTTGTGCGGAACGGGGCTGTAATTGATATGAAGACGAATATATGGCAAGACGAAAATGAGACATACATCGTTGAGAGAATTCGCTACGTCCATAAAGGAGTGAACAATTGGGAATGAAACACCGCGCAAACGTGCAGCGTTGAGCTCGGTAACCACACGATCGTATGCCATCATCCTGTTTTGCATTTGCAGCGTGAGGCTTGGTGTCGAGCTTGACTAGACACTATGTCAGACGACAGGAAATCTGGCAAAATAAACACACACAATAAGGCTGCTCTTCCCATGGAAGCTCTTTTTGAGCTCAGTAACAGCCTTGTTTTCGACATTGACGCGTCCTCCCAACTCCTCAAAGACGCGTTTCTTTTTGGCTTCCCAGTCCCTCCTTGTCCGTTCCTCAAGCATACGATAGAAATTCTCCTGCGTTTCCCGTCGCCCCTCCTCGATGGTAGAAATCAACGTCTGTTCATGCGCGTGGCGAAGATAGCCCGCCACATCTGTGTCCTGAAGTGGCTGCAAAGGTGAAAAAGTGGTCGAGGTGTTGAGATGCGCTATGGAGCTTGATAATGCCGACGCATCTACGCGTGCTTGAGCAAGGAGATAATTTCTGCCAAATTTCTTGAGCTATTGCTACATGAGACAAGAAATTTACCAACGCGCGATCAACATCATTCGAGCTTCCTGGTTGTCGTGAAACGAGCCTACGAGACTGTGCTTCAATCTGGTCAAGCGAGAGGTTGACTGAAGGAAGTTCTGGCCTCGACAAATGAGACGTGAGTCCCTTGGATGCCGTCAACAAAGCAGAGAGGTCGGCCATTGTGTCCAGTTAATGCGTGTCCTTAGATGCCTACAAGCTATGAAACGGTAAACATTGGAAAAATCATAGATTATCAGTAGAATTACCGCTGCTATATAAGGGAACGAGGCTCGAACGCAGCCTCAAATGGGCCAAGAATGAACAGAGGTGATGGTGGTAGAAAGACAAGGTATATTTACCTGCTACTTCTATTCGAAACACTAGCACAGCCACCTTGTCCGATCATCAAAGTCCAAACCGTTTGCTAGTGAAGTGGAAACGTTTCTAAAATGCTCACCATCAATCATGGCAGAAGCCTCCACCAGATCTAAATGGAAGTATGTTTTTTTTTGAGAAAAATTCTTGCATATGCTTAAGGGGACTGATATCTGTATATCGTCCCTAGACTCGAGACTCGAGAGTCAATGTAACGGTAGACACAGTGAAGTTTGTCTAACGATATCCCTGTTTTCCCGTTTTGATATCTCGTCTTCTGCTAATGATGCATCGTCTGGCATTTACGTGAACCCTTTAAAGGAGTTTATGCTGGACCAAGTGAAGAAGGACGATTGGAAAGAGGGCAACATGAAGACTGATATCCTTTCAAAGCAGAGGGTTTCATGTCACTTCATAAAGGAATGGTGCGCACCGCCCATGACTTAATATAAAGATTGTTCAGACTGAACGGTAGCTCTGGACAAATATACAAACCGGACATGTAAAGGAAGTCAGGTTGGACGACGTCATGTGTTGACTATACTATTTCGAATTGAACGCTACTTCAATAACAATTAACTTAGTATCTCCGGCTAGAAGCTCTACGTCATAGCAGGAGCCTGCTTAGCCGGAATGCCGGCAAAATTGTTGACTTCATTATATTCCTATTGACCTAGCGAATCCTGGATTGATCCTGGAACTGGAAAACGATGAGCTCTGCCTTCATGGCACATCCAGATTCAAGATATGGGGTGCGTACCCTATGTCGTTATTCACTTTTCCTTTCAAATAACATCTTCCCGCGTTATCAGGGGCGAATCTCAAAGTAACATCTGAACAACAATATAATGAACCATATCTGATAAGAATGTCAAGTTAGACTAGTTCGGTCCGGGGAGATGCTATCAGCGGTCCGAACAGATGTTCTTCTATATGCTTTGTATATAGGTCTGCAATTGCTTTGGATTACCCATCCAGTTTCCATGCTAAACACCATTCATACTGAGCTGAAATCCAACTGGTCCTGGAAGGAGCGAGACCCCAAGGTTCCTATCCTTGGGGAAGTCGCGACGATAGGCTGGCGCTCCACACAGGCGTATCCATCTGAGATACATGTCGAGTTATTGAAAAGCGGTCTGATTCCGGATCCGTACCGCGGATTTGCCGAACGAGAAGTTCAATGGGTGGGAGAAGTCGAGTGGCTGTACATGTGCACTTTCGATTTCGAGCCGGGGGATGGACGACACACTCAGGCTGACCTGGAATTCCTGGGCTTGGACACGGTGTGCGACGTCTATCTGGTAAGTGCTGAATCACCAATTACGTGCTGGCATCACAACTCACGTACCCACAAAGAACAATGAAATGATTCTGGAAACCAGCAACATGTTCCAGACCCATGTCGTCCCCATCTTACCGGCGGCCTCTATAAACACGCTTCTTCTCCACTTTAAATCGGCCAAAAGGCTTGCTAAATCCCTCGAAGAGCAGCACGGCAAGGTGCGCGCAGGGTCGACAAACCTTGGAGATCCGAGCAGGGTCTATGTGCGTAAGGCTCAGTACGATTGGCGGTGAGCGCACCCCGAATTTCGTCGCATCCCCTCCGCATCTGATATATTGTAGCTGGGACTGGGGACCCGAATTGATGACATGTGGACCATTCCGACCTATCATTCTGAGAAGGTATACAGCCAGAATTGGGAACGTGTGGACGCACGCATCAGTCACCGACACGAATAACGCAGCTACGAGATTGAAAGTAGATGTGGACATTCTCGGGGTCGCGGCATTACCGACATTTATCAAAGTGGCATTACGGGATGCTAAGGGTACCAAAGTCGAATTGGAGGAGCTCTCCTCAGAGTCTAGGTCCGTGGACTGGCGTTTCACCCCCGGGCAAGTGCAATTGTGGTGGCCGGTCGGCTATGGAAGCCAGGTTCTCTACCGTGTGGTTGTAGAATTGCTGGGTCCGGTAAATTCAGATCCACTTTCTATTTTTCGCGACCTTATCGATTGTTTAGAACAGAGACGTCATCGATTCGAAGTCAATTAGGGTTGGATTTCGCAGCGTTAAGCTTATACAAGAAGAGCTCGAGGAACCTGATCAATATGGCACTGGAACGACCTTCTTGTTTGAGATTAACGGTATTAGGATGTTCATGGGGGGTCCGTCCATTCAGTTCACAGCCTTGGGCAACATTCTTATGTTCTTCCCAGGCTCGAATTGGGTTCCGGCCGATAACTTTTTAACCACGCTGATTCCGGAACGTTATCGGGCGTGGCTCACGCTAATGCGCGACGGCAACCAGAATATGGTTCGCCTATGGGGTGGAGGGGTCTACGAGCCGGACTGTTTCTACGATATCTGCGATGGCCTGTTGTATTTTTCCTTTTGCCTTTACTCTTGCTTATCATTATGTCAGAATTGGGAATACTCGTCTGGCAAGACTTTCAATTCGCATGCGGTGTGTACCCGGCATACGAGGAGTTCGTCGCATCTGTTCGCAAAGAGGCCACGGACAACGTAAAGCGACTCAGGCATCATCCATCAATAGCGCTATTTTGTGGAAACAACGAGGACTATCAGATGATTCTTCAATGGGGTGGTTAGTTCACTGGTTGCCCCTCTTTCTTACAGCGCTAATCTCACGTATATCTTAAGATGTACAATCATTCCCCGCGATCAAAATTTACGAAGATGTCCTACCATCTATAGTCGAGGCTTTATGTGATCCACCTATCCCATACCACCGCGGATCTCCGTATGGTGGGCAAGGCTGGAACACTGCAGATCCGACGGTCGGGGACATTCATCAATGGAACATTTGGGGAGGCAAAGAGTTGCCGTACCAGGAGTACAACCGGATGGGTGGGCGGTTCGTCAGCGAATTCGGCATGCCGTCCTTACCGTCCATGCGTACCATCGAGTATTGGATGGATGGCGCACCAGCCCAAGAATGGCACGCACAAAGTGCGTTGATGGCGCAGCATTGTCGCGCAGGAAGCTACGAGAGACGTTTTGCCATTGTGATGAACGAGAACTTCAGAGTGACTGAGGATTTGGAGACATATGCGTTTAGGACGCAGGTTATGCAATCGGAAAGCGTCGGATTTGCGTATCAGTCGTGGAGGAGAGGATGGGGTGGTCGCGGAAAGCAATATACTTCCGGCGTCCTCGTCTGGCAATTAAACGACTGTTGGCCGGTCACTTCGTGGGCTATCGTTGATTACTTTGTGTGTTATTCTCTCCTTTCGTCTCATTTCCGAGTTGACATCTACGCAGTTGCGGCCCAAGCCAGCTTATTACACTATCAAGCGACATTTGGCTACATTCGCGATTGGCCTCCTGCGCAATGTAACAAAGAACCGTCCCAACGATCGACCACTCCAATTCTATGAATTTGGGACATTCAGATCCACCGGCGCAAAGTTGGATATCTGGGCGTCAAACTCTACCCTGAAGAGACGCCCTGCTACGCTAAAATTACAGTTTGTGGATCTCAAAAGCAATTGGGCCGCAACCGAGGAGCATAAAGTCACTCTCCTTCCTAATCAGACCAGCGAACTAATGTCTATTACTTGCCCTGGACCTCATGCGACTGTTGTCATTGGTGCACGGCTCCTAGATGACAGTTCTGGAAAGGTCCTAGCACGCAACGTCGATTGGCCCCAGCCATATAAATACCTGGCTCTTCCAGACCCAATATTGAAGGTAACAGTGGCGGAAAACAAAGTTGAATTACAGGTCGAAAAGCCCGCAAAGTGCGTGTTTGTGACCACGAGGTCGAAGGTTACGTGGAGTGATAATGCTATTGATTTGATGCCGGGAGAGAAGAGGACTGTCGAGGCAAACAGGTTGGTCGACAAGAACGAGTTGCGTATTGCATATCTAGGGCGCGAGAAGGCTTTTTCTATTCCATAGAAACGTCAAAGTAACATAGTAAATTATTGCCTAGGTAGTCCTACAGTAATTTGTTTGCACCTGGTATTTCTGATATCCTGTTAGTTGATGGTCGCCGCGAGAAAACACCAGGAGAACGCCGGTGACGGACTGAAATTACTGTATACGATTACTAACGCACATAAGTATGATAGGTGCCAAATGGTATGCATGTTACAGTATTTTCCCAAGGTCCGGCGTGAGTTGAATACTTAAGTAAAGCCGTCGTATCATTCGACAGCGACAAGCATTAACGTAACGGTACTTTTTGAATCGCGCAAAAGCTCATGCTGACGTTTGCTATACAAATTGTGAAGTAGGGTACAAAAAATCCAGCTGACAGAATGGCGTGGTAACCAAATGCCACCAAATGATCACTACTGGGCCGTCAGACTTTAGTGTGATAGTGTGGGCTCGCGTCCGAGTTTGGGGTCTAATTAACTGGAAGTGGGCGGGAGTGAAGGATCTTTACATTTCTGCTCCATCCTATTCGGGTAGGAAATAGAGTTGCATATGGAGCTAAAACATCACGGTAGAGATGATCTGCTGGTCCAACTTGAATAAGTACTTAGCCGCAATCACATGTGGTGCCAAACGCGGGAAAGAATTAAAGATAAGCTGGAAGATACACTAAGAAGACATGTACTAATTAATATAAATAAGGGTTGAGAAAGGAAGCATCCACGTGGCGGCGTTGAGTGCCAAATTTGGCCGGCGCTTGTAGCAAACAAGGACAACCTCGACGCGTCACGTCCGACGACAGCTACAACACTGACAGCAACTACGACCACCATGGCTGAAATGGCCGTTGATGCTCCTAAGCCTCCTAAGCTCATCCTGGATGATTTTATTACTGCTGCGCTATCTGGCACTCCATCCGAGCTGCACCCATTCTTCGAATCGTTTCGAACGCTGCATACACGAAAGTGCGTTTTACGCCCTTGGAACCGCATCAGTTAACCTTACAACTGCTTATACAGGCTATGGCATCAACTAACACTGAAGCTTTTTCAATTCTTCGACCACCCTGCATCGAAACCGTTTCGAGTCCATGTGTTCGAGCAGTTCGTACGGGACTTCGAGAGCAAAATCAACCAATTGAAGCTCGTTGAGATGGGTGTGAAAGTGTCGAAGGAGATCGACAGTATGTTCTCATTTCCACAGCTCATTTCCGAGCCTTAAGGGCACCTCACTCTTTGCTGTCAGATCCCCAGTCCCACTTGACATTCCTGACCTCGCTGCTCTCTCGAATTGACACGGAGAAGGCGAAAGAGGCTCATGTGTTGCTTCTTGCAACAATTGCGCATGCTAAATTGCTGTATGGCGACCTCGAGGGGACGAAGACTGACATGGATTCGGCGTGGAAAGTTCTTGACAACCTTGAAGGCGTAGACAATGGTGTCAACGCGGCGTATTACTTGCTGGCTGCTGACTATTACAAAGTGAGTTTAAGATGTTGTAGTGTAGTCTTATGGGTGTTGATCTTGTGCGTATAGGCTAAGGCAGAGTATGCGCCATATTACCGGAATTCATTGCTGTACCTTGCATGTGTAGACCCTGCAACGGACATGACACCAGAAGAAAGGCTGGTGAGGGCTCACGATTTGGGCATCTCTGCGTTCCTGGGTGACAGCATCTACAACTTCGGCGAACTCGTGAGTTTGATGCTATTTCGTCATTTTTTCTTGTCTTGTCTTACTCACGTACAATTGAAACAGTTGATACATCCCATACTGGACGCGCTAAATGGCACGCCTCACGAATGGATCAAGAAATTACTTTTCACATTCAACGAGGGAAGTATAGGTAAATTTGAGGCCCTAGCGCCCCTCTTCCCGCAAGAGGTACGAGTTTTTCAGCGTTAGATCTCCGATTATCACCTATCGATCTCATTCTCTAGCCCATCTTGCAAGAGAACTTCCCCTTCCTCCGTCAAAAAATCTGCCTCATGGCACTGATCGAATCTGTGTTCAAGAGGCATGCTGATAATCGAACGATGAGCTTCCAGACTATCTCAGAAGAGACACGATTGCCCCTAGACGAGGTTGAGCATCTGGTAATGAAGGCATTAAGGTGAGGCAACCTTGGGTCTTGGTGATCTCTCCCGCTAACATGCTGGGTCCAGCCTGAAGCTCATTCGTGGGTCCCTCGACCAGGTAGATCAGAAGGCACGTATCACCTGGGTGCAACCTCGTGTTCTCTCCAGGGAACAGATTGATGGTGTTGCCAAACGGTTAGAGGAATGGGTGAACAAGTTGAGTTCCGTTGAACAACGTATTGCTCCCGAGGTGATGATTGCCTCATGAATTCATATAATGTTCCAATGTATTGTACCCGTTCTTTATAAGATCTCGAGTTTACTAGATAAACGCCCTGGGCCGTGCTGCCTGTCATGACAGTTCACGACATCGACAGGCAAGTAGAGCGTCAACCACGTGGAAAAATGTACATTCGTCGGAAGCGAAATCTTGGGGATCTTTGTGAGCAGGCAGAATCCAATTAAAATATTCCTGAGGTCAACGCGAGAAAAGCATGGGAAGGGATTGTTGGTAGGTAGGAGAAAATGAGTACTAATTCTTGGGACTTAGTTTCCTATTTCGGTGGCACCCTTTTGAGGAGCCGCCCATGCGCCGTGCGGCATCTTCCCCTCTTACCATCTTGACCGTACTCTATCTCATCAATATCTGCCGCGCAGAGGTGCAGCAGCAGCAACGTGTATCAGGTCAGATTTTGACCTGCAGGAGGAATCACGACCTCAAGAAGCGAGATTATCTTATATTTCATTGAAGGACGGCACACTTCATCACAGATTTTTTCGTCTCGTCCTTTCGTCTGCCATGTCGAGGCCTGGAGGGCGGCTTGATCATTCAGCCTCTTTCTCGACGACAACGACAACCACAGTGACGACGATGGAGACGACGGCAACAGCAACAACTGCTGCCACCACTTCTTCACTACCTTTGACAGCAGAATTTTCTTTCAAGGCGCCATTCCCAGCTTCATCTACTTCAACCTTTCACGCTTCGCCGCTGAAGCATCGCAGAACCTCATTGGCGCTTCCGACATCTCCGAAACTCGTGCCAGCATTTAGCTTCCGCGATGATACGGGCCTTGAATCCCATGTCGCTGAGACCTGTCTCGTTCCAGAGAAACGTGGCAAGCTCAGGAAGATATCGGCAGATGCGGAGAATGACGACTGGCCGCAGGCGACGGAGAAGAAGCTGAGGAAGAAATGGTCGGCCGAGGAAACGCAGATGCTTGTTGACGGGTGCAACAAGGTGAGTGTTCCCCCTGTGACCCATTGATGGTGGGCGCTTATGTAGCTTCTAGCATGGTGTTGGGAACTGGAAGGCAATTCTGAGTGATCCCGACCTCAAATTTGATAACCGCTCCCCAGTTGACCTTAAGGACCGGTGAGTATTTGTTCGTACGACCTCCGGGGTCTATGTGTCTTTTGTGGATGACAGACGGTCCAACCTTCCATTCCTGTCGTGATACTCGGGTGCTTCGAAAACAAGATGAACGACGGGTCCTTTATTGCCACAGGACGCGTTGTGATTGCGTTTTCGCGACCGTGTTTACTGCTGGCAGGCAAGGTCCGGTCGTTCGTCCATGAAAGTCTACTCTACCCTGGAGGAACCTCTTCTATGGCTCTGTAACTCACGTCGCGTCCAGATTTCGTACCTACTTCCCCGATGCTTACAAACAGCACTATCCCAACGCGCGCACACATCTCTCCAGCAAAGTTCGCTCTACTCTCCCCGACGGCTCCTCTCTCTTTGAGAAAACGCGCAGTAAAAAGCGGCGGCCTTTCACGGAGGAGGAGGATCGTGCTCTGAAGGCTGGCTACGAGAAGCACGGTACGGTCTGGGCGACCATTGTTAAGGACCCACTCTTCCAGGAGCAGGGTCGGCGGTCGACAGACTTAAGGGACCGCTTCCGTAATGCGTTTCCGGAGCTGTACATGGCAGCTGGCTACAAACCGCGCAATGCGGCAAAGAAGAAAGGCGCAGATGGCACAAAGGTCCTCATTCGAGCTGCGACGGATGACCAGCTTTCCATGTCGACATCGGGTCCCAGTGCGCACCGGCGAAAGAGGAGGAACACCAGTCAGGGGCTACTTCGGGGGGGGACGAAGAGTGTTCCACAGAGCACGGCCCCTTCTGAGGACGAGGCTAGTTCTGGTGGAGAAGAGGATGAACCCGTTGTAAAACCGTTCGGAAACTCTGTTATACCTATCAAGAAGGCTGCTCCGACCGTTCCTTCGACATACATCCTTCCTGACGATGATGACATGGAGTTGATTCCCTTTGACCCTCTTCCTGATTCATTCACCGCTCTTGCGAACTCGTCGCAGTCGGAGATTGACTCCCAGTCCCAGGCTTGGTCTTCAGGACTCGATACTCCCGTTCACTCTTCACATCATGCCTGGACAGGATCTCCGACGTCATCCCATATGTCTGATTACCTGTTGAGCTCCTCTCATTCTTCGCCCTTCCAACATCGGAGGAATGAAGCGGTAGTGGGTGGCATTGGCATGATTGGCAAAAGTGCATGGGGAACCCAGGATTGGTTCTCAGCGAATCCACGTATGGACTCGAGCGCGAGTGGAACGACATCCTCGTCTTATCTTGAGACCAGTTTCTCGCCCTCATCGCCTTTCTCTTTCAATCATCTCAACTATGGGGTGGTAGATCGATATGATCTCGTACCCACTTCATTTTCCCAGGATTTCAATTCCGAGGTCGGATCATCATCATTTTCTGATGAGATGTACCCACCCCGAAGAGAGTATCATTCGGACTATGCTGGAGATCTCATTTTCAGTACACGAACGCAGTCGCAATCTTCATATGATTCCTCTTCACTCTCCTTCGGGCTTGGGCTCTCAGGTATAACCCAGTCGACTGGTATACACCCCATGCAGCTCCATACGCCGGCCCTACCGGGAATAGATGAGATCGAGCTCACAGGTATATCACTAACTGACCAACCCGACAGTCTTCCAATGGAAGATTCGCTTCTCCCACCTGACGTCGCCATGTCTCCCGAACCAAAGGACGAAGACGCCTCCTCGTTCCTCATGGAACAACGATTCAGCCTGGATGATCTCGTCGATCTCTCTCGTGAGCTACACACGACCCCGCCCGGAACTCCTCAGACTCGCCCGCGACACCGGTCCACTGTCAACCAGTTTGGAGTCCATGGGCGATCGATATCCGTACCACCGTCCGAGCGCATGACGGTCCATAATCACGTCCGAGCACGTCCCACCCAAGTCCACACCAACTCGCAGCCCGAACTACGTTCGTTCTCTCTCTTCGCCACGGACCACCAATTCGCGGGCCCTGCGCCACCCGCCCCTCCTCCACCCCAGTCGTTTTCCTCCCTGTTCCTCTCTTCCAACTCATCCTCTGTGACTCAGGACATCTCACGAACGGCGAACGACATCTATGACCTACCGTTCCTTGACTTGCATTACCATTACAATACTCAAGGATTAGACGCATCTGACAATATGGAGTCGCAGAACCAAAATCAGGCGTTGGATTTAGCACAGTCGGTGGCTTCGTCGACAGCAAAGAATCAGATCCAGCACCCGACTACCCCGTTGACAGCAAAGAAGGTGCTGAGTAATGAGAACGTTCCACAGGCTCTTGAAGGACTCCGAAAGAACAAGAATTGTGCGCATCATCGTGGGCAGAGCGCTGTAGTGTGTCCGCAGGATTTGGTGCTGAAGAGCGAAACCAACAAGCGCAAGCGGTCGAGTTGGGATGGGGCGCATTCTTAGGTTATATTTCATCTTTTCCGAACTTTGATTTGGCATTTTATTATTCGTTTTGTGCATAGTTATCATTTCATCATTATCACGGCCGTCTCGTAGCATACATAACTTTTCTTCTTCTTCAATGGATCTCACAAAGCAATGGATAGGAATATTTTACTTGTTTAAACTACCACCGGGGCTGCAGCCTATCGCGTTAACACGGTCGATGTTTCGTTGTAATGCTGCGACACGAGGTCTTTGTCATCGTTCAGGAAGGCTAGTGTGTAGCGCCGCCAGCACGAATCTAACGTCTTTCTGAAACCCCGGCGTTTGGTATTGCTTAAGAGAGGGCTTCCAAAGCCGGGTGCACGAGCCATTACTATTTGAATATCGAAGCAAGCTGAAATAGTCGACTTGAACGCTGTTCATTTAATTTATTTAAGCAGAGGTGGTCCAGCGACACAGTCGCTTCCAGCGTGCAGTCTGGGTTTTTCCAGGAGATTTAAACCAAGCAGGCTGTCTATTTGTATTATACATTCGAAAATCACAATGGTGATGGTAACTGACTGAGTGCCGCTTCGTCCGCCAAGACAACAGCTCGCACTTCAATGTAAGAGCTCTGATCCGTCTTCATTCAGGTAAGTTCAGCTCCAGTTGAAGTCAGAGAATATTCTTGTCCAGAACAGCAGGAACATATCCATCTAGATCTGTAACCGATCGTCTTGAATGTGTGTGAAGGGGGATCATTGCTGTAGGGGAGACATCCGTACGACCTGGCGCGATCGACAATGACCGAACAGATGTTGTAGCGGTGAGTGTATCCGGAAATTTCACTAAAAAAAATGTCGGAATAAATTCTACCGTAAAATGAGAACGACATACCCGGGCATACCGGTGTCCACGTAGTAGCCTGGTCGGAGGATTGGATGTACGGCCGGAACTTCCGAAATGCATTTTGATCCTAGTATCCGAGGATTTCCCTTCGAGGTCCTTGCAGAGATATTTATGCAGACGCTCGATGACCACTATCATGCATCTGACGAAGTGAAGTCGCTCTGACATCCCTGACATCCTCAAGGAAGTATTGGCTTTGACTGGCGACCAGGAACTAGACATCAGGTATTCCTTGCAGTCGCTTATCATACGCGACAGCCCTGCCTATCGCTGGCAAAAATACTGGGGTGATCAAAATTCCAGTTTCTGTGATATCTTGCAGTGACTGTACGACATGTGGTTGCCGTCTCTTTCTTGCTCACAGATGCGCTATCTAAACTACGATTTCATGACTTCCATTGAAGACCATTTTCTTGCCAAAGCCCCGCTGCTCGAAACGTACATAGCAGGTTTCTACGATCTTTACCTTTGGTAGAAGCACAAACTGCATTGTACATACAATTTTTTGCATCAGTCGGAGTTGAATAGTCAGAAATCATCACCTAAACTCCTAAAATACATAGTATGTCCCGCCCTCCAAGAGCTTTTCTTGGACCTCTACACTCCGGACTCTTTTTAGCAGGCGCTTTATGAATTTGGTGGTCGTTCTGGTTGTCCTCTGCGCCAGTTTTCTGTGGAAACCAAATATACTGGATCCCTAAAATTCCCGAATTCACTGGCGTCCAAAACGGACGGACAGTCATGATTTGTTCCCCGGACTAGCGGTATTCAACATGACCATTGATTCCGCTGAAGAGGGCACTCCGAACATACTCGACCGCCTCATAAATCTCATAAAGACGCGTTGTAACGCTGGCACTTCCTCAGGATTATGGCCCTTGTCGTTAGCTATCAATGGAGACGACTGGGCAGAGTCAGACATCGAGGATGAAGTCCACGTCCTCCAGCAGTTCAAAGAAGGTGTAGATGTTACTTTGAAAAGGAATGGTTTGTGCTTCATCTACGTGCATTCTTGCTGGTACCATTAACATTTCTTTAATATAGGCAAGCAACAAGTGTAAGGATCCACCAAGGAGGTGTTTTAATAGGAAGCCAAAGGGCAGTTTTGAAGTGCGTGTCACTAAATCACTGTTATTCAAAGTGTAATGAGCCAGGTCAGTGTCACGTTCCGTGACTCGTCCCCAGTCTCTTCAACGATTTTAACGTGTTTTGCGTGGGCCAAACCCGGACTTGAACGGTCCTCAAGAATGTATAGGGTACATTAAAGGGCACTCAGCATTCTTCAACCGTATTCCTTCACGACGATAAAGAGGGGCGATGCTTATTCGATGCTACAAGTTGATGCATACTCGTCAAGGTCCACTTTCACCAAAAGTTTAATACCATGCAGGACCGCCACCATCTATTTGAGCCGCTTTGATAACTAACCAACCCCGTGCCATTAAGCAGAAATCCTCGAAAAATGATAACAATACAGTGCAAGCGTAAGTGTAATATATTTACAACGTGCAGCCCCCCCTCTAAACGCAATAATGATAAAAAGAAGACGTTTATCGTCACGAAAATCGAATGGTTTGCAGGTATCACCAAGGAGTCAAAAAAAAAACCTGCGCATCTGAATCTCCCCCTCCTTCCACCATCGTCGACAAAGTCGACATTCCAATCCAAAATGATGTACGAATATAGACGTGAGTTATTCACGTATTAAGAAGCCGAATAATAATTCTGTAGGTGGAAGAATAAGTAAAGCGTCGTCGGTATCAGTGGGAAAACTCGCTTCGAATGATGAAGGGTGAGAGCGAAGCGAACGCTCAAATATGCGATCATGAGATGACGCAGCCGCTTGTTGAAGCGGTAGATGAAGCCTCGTTGCGAGGTAGCATGTCTCTGTCGACGTCGCCAACCTCTGCCTGGTTGATGATGATGATAGCTGGGCACTCTTCGAAGCAATCCATGATACTGAGGATGAGTTATGCAGAAAGCACGGGTTGCAAAAGGCAATGGAGTGAAGCTGGAGTAACGGCAGTGAACTCGACCGACTTTTATACTGGTCTTGACAGCTGCCTTATTGTACTCGCTGTCTCAGACCAGGCGGCCAAAGCTTATTGTGTTGTCCCAATCTGCACACATTTAACCCCAACACGTCCCGGGTTAAATCTAGAAATCAAGTATTAACAATAACAAGCGTGGTTTTTGACTGTTACCTGCCGCCTAATAAATGCCGCCTGGACAAAAGATGGGAATCGGTGCCTAGTCGGTAGCCTTGCCCAAGAAGGCAAGTCATTCTGGCCCCGCAGATGCGCATTGTTACATGGACGGCAGATCATCATTCCTGATATTCAAAGACAATAAGGACAATGTTAATCCGACAACCGTCCGTGACGCGTGAGGCCTTGAGGAACTGTCAACGTCTCATTCGTCATCCACCTCCCCTTCGACGGTATTGCCCATGTCAAGCTTCCTTTTACGTCCAGGTATCGCTTTGCCATCACCAAAGCCTACGCCCGCCTTCTTTCTCAGCACCTCAAGGTCCTGTTCAGCTTCCTCAGCCCACTCAAGTACTAGATGCCGGCCCAAGAGATGAGTGTGACGCAACGCAGTATACGCATTTTCCGCCTCCGCTCTTGAAACGAAATCAAGAAAAGCGAAACCACGCGTGCGTGAGTCAAACTTCTTTGGAAGGCGGACAGATTTCAGCTGTCCATGTGAACTGCATAAAAAGACAATAAGTGATATAATTCTTGATGAACGAGGGAGATACTAACCCGAAAAGCTCCCGGATGTCCTTCCGAGTTGCCTCGAACGGCACGTTTTTCACGATCATCTTAGTCGTCCGACTCTTCGAGACGGCATTGTCTTTACTGCGCCCCTCGTCCTCTGTACCCCGGCCGGCGAACTTGATGTGCAATGCATGTCCATCCAAAACAAAACATTGCATGCTCTTCATCGCCTTCCGAGCGCCTTCAACGTCTTTGAAACCCACAAACCCATAACCCATGCTCAGCCGTCCATCAGGCCGCTTAGGGTCCGGCTTGGTCTGTACACGGGCAAAAGAAAAGGAAGGTAGGTTACGGAACATCTGGTTGAGGCGTTCTGTTGACGTAGAAAACGCAAGATTCTTCACAAATAGTGTCGAACCTTCGGAGAGAGAGGGCTCTCCTTTGGCGGCGTCTTCAGCCTGTTCGGGGATAGTGATGACATGAGAGGAGGAGACGTGAGTTTTCGATGCAGTCGCAGCAGGAGGGGCATCTGAAAATATGCCGAGGGGGCCTTTTTCTAGGTAAACGATGGAATTACCTAGCCGACGATATGCGACAGCGCGAAACGCCTGACTCGCTTCATCGGGTCTGTCAAAATCAACCACTGCCATCGTACCCGCAGGAGGTACAAGAACACGCGTGAGTGTCCCATGAGGCTCGAATAGCTGTCGTATTTGATCCTCGCTTGTTCCATAAGGAATATTCTTGACGAGGATTGTTGTTTCTGAACGAGCTCGCGATGAAAAAGATGATAGGACGACGCCCTGAGATTCAAGATATGATTTTGTTTCCTGAATGATGTGCGTTTCTGCAAGAGCAAGTTTGACCGCGGCATTATCCGACGATTCTGGGTTCAATATATCGGATTTGGCGATGTTCATGCGGTCGGCAATAGATGAAGCCACTGCGTCACTCTGAACAACAGATGTCAGCCCCTGATAGGGAGGAACTAAGGGATAGGCGTACATTCATGTAAAGCATACTCCAATTAAAGTCTTTGCTTGCGGCAGCCTTGCGCTTCGCATTCTTCTCGTCCTTCAAAGTTCGTTTTTTCCCCTCTGCTTCTTCTATTTGATAGACGCCCTTACGATCGACCGCAGCGAGGATATGCAGCAGCCGACCTTGGAAGGACTTGCGGTCTAAAGCCTTATATGCAGAGACAGCGTCGGCGGCCCGTGCAAATGTAACATATGCCAACCCTTTCGATTGCTTTGTCTGCCCATCGAGAGGTATGTGAACCTGTCGAGATAAAATATATGAGCACGCAGTATAGATATAGCAGATCATATCAAGGAGAAATTCAGAAAATTATTTCTACTATCGGTTATCCCAAAGGAATCAGCATTCTCGCAAGTCTGATGTCCCTATAACGGTTGTCATCCTGGTATAAAATAGAATTGACCGTACCTGCGATTAAAATAAAGTTAGCGTGAGCTTTTGAGAAAGACACAATAAGAGAAATATAATCAGAAAATTTCTACTATCGGTTTCCCATGAGGATCAACATGCTCGTGAGAGTCTGATGTCCCTATTTATGTTGTCATCTCGAACTACGCAACTCCGAAACGTTGCAAGAATAGAGAGCAGATTCTCACCTGAGATATCTCTCCATATCCACTAAATAGTTCCTGGAGCTCGGTATCTGTACATGAGAAAGCAAGATTCCGGACAAAAAGACGCGACGTTTGTAGTATAGTCTCTTCTGTCGAGTCCTTCGAGGACTCAGGTACGGCAGGCGTGGTAGAGGCCTGTTCAACAGTGAGTACACAATAAGCATAGTACACGGAAATGAACAATTACCTCGCCTTCTGGAGCATGTTCCTCATCATCAGATTGCTCGAAGACCCGTTCATCCTCATCCACTTTCTTCGACAGGTGCCGTTTCATCCAATCCAAGTCTGACAAACCTTCCTGATTCACTGGCTCCGCATCCTGCGCTTGCACTTCAGGATCATGCATATCCACATCCAGAGTACGTGAACTTGTCGATGCCTCTGGCTGTGCTTCATTAGCCCACGAGGGTCCCTTTTTCGTCCGCGGTGCCATGGCTTCCATGAACTCGTCCAAACGCGACTCTTTCGCTGACTTGGCTTTATCCTCTTTGACAGCCATCTTCGTTGTTGATTTCGTTGGCTGCTCAAAGGACATATCGGCAGGAGGATCTAGTCGTGGTCGTTTATTCGGTCGAGGAGCTGGCGCGTCCTTGGCACCCTAGAAACTCCAGTCAAATGTCATTTTCCTGGCGCAAGAAGAAAAAAAAATCGCAACTCACCTCGATAACACTGACGAAGATTCTTGCAGAATCGATGAAGGTTTTGTCGAACCATTCCTTCGCGGCTAAGGCTTCTTTGTCCGTCTTGTAACCAACAAAACCAAATCTACGTGAAGTCCCATCTTGCTTGTGAGCGACTTTGAGGTCAGTAAGGATACCCTGAGGGCATCCTTTCTGCTCAAAATGCTTCCGAAGGCGCTCGGGTGTGATGTACGGTGGTAAATTCTTTACAATGAGACGGGACATGAAAAACAGCCAAATTCCAAGAGAAAAAAAACTGGGTTGAAATAATTCAAGCTCCGCAGGAACTACCGGTCAGAAGGCAAGTACGTCATCTCCAGTTACCAGCGGACTTCCGAAACTGACTCCAGGTCGTCCCCGAACATTCTTTTGTTTTCTCTGCTGCGTTCGCAGAGATCCACAAGTCAAGTGCAAACCTTTTCTCTTTTTCTCTGTAGCTCTGGCTCTATTCAATACTTCTTTAAAGTATTTCGACATGTTTGCTTCCTTGAACCGTGTCGCGGTAGGCCAAGATATAATTTTCAACTATACTCAACTGATTGTACCATTCAGCGCTCCGTATCTATATTGTAGGCTCATTTAGTTCCTTAACAACTAGGATCTCACAAAATCTCTTAGTCACAATCCTGCTTCACCCCCATCTCTAAAGGCTCTCAAACTTCTTCAGGAGGCTGTATCTGGCCCTTATCCTCCTGATACGGCCTCGAACCCTCCTCTTTACTTCAATTTGGATGTTGTGGAGGGACCCCCAAATAAGGACCAGCTAGAAACCATCTCGTCATACGTCAAGACGTCCGGGCAACAACCTGCTTCCTCTATATTTCTCTCAGCTCATCCTTCGTCTCCTTATGATGGTAATCAGCCTCTCACATTTGGCAGCGTCGCACAGGCCGCTTCGCATAATCCAAATGTGCTAAGATGGCCGATCGTAGTTGACTGGTTTGGTGGAAAGGCCAGTATAGGCGAAATTGAAGGAGTCAAGAAAATCCTAGAGGATTTAAGGAAGGAGCGAGATGAAGTACGCCCAGAGGAGAAGGGCGAGGCATCCGGTAAGAGCTGGTTCAAGATATGGTAAACAAGGGGGAAAGGAAACCAAGCATTCAGCATACTGTACAACTACATGATTCGAAACTTCGCACACCTCACTCTGTACTTACGTGTCTGTACTTTATATTTGTATAACAATGCTCTCAGATATATCATCACGAGAAGTGAAGACTGGAATGGTGAGCGGCAGTCCGGCCTCTTTCCATGCCCGAAAACCTCCAATAATGTCTGTGGCGTTCAATAAACCTAAATCCTGCAATGACACCGCCGCAAGACTGCTTGTGTACCCCTCTTGGCATATAACAATGGTCCTTAAATCATAGCGATCAACGATGGGCAGCCGATATTCAGATCGCGGGTCAAAGCGCCATTCCAGCACGTTGCGCTCGACGATGATGGAGCCCTCGACGAAACCCTCGGCCTCCCTCTGCGCGGCTGGCCTGATGTCCACAAGTATGGTTGGTACATGATCCTCAAGAATGCGAAGCTCTTCGTACGCATTCTGCGGCGTAAGTCGCTGTAGCTTTGCCCGAGCGTAGCTGAGCTTCTCTTCTATCCCCTGCGAGCCAGGTGGAGCATGCAACGGATCGATGGGCGTGCGAGCAGATTTACGCAGGACGTCCCAGATGGCGGCGGTGTCGTAGACGAACATGCCTAGGTCTTTGATGCCTGCCATCCACATAGTTCCATCGATGTCTCTAAACGTCGCGACACGGTTCATGAATTTGGCTCGAGCAAGAATAGAGGCTCGGCTGCTAAAGTCCATCGAAGATGCGCAGACGAGGAGAAACCCAACCGCATCTGCTCCTCGATATGGACCTATGGTTGCTACAGCACATATATGGTTGTGCACAGCGAGATTGAGCTGGATATTTTGGCCAATCTCCGTAAGGAATTCTATGTCGTCCGATTTACTAGAGGTCGATAATACAGAAATTCTAGCGTCTGGTCAGTTTAGGAGGCCGTCTATTATAGCTTTGGGGTATAATTACCGTCGAGGATTTCGAATCTCTGCATTACACGTACTGCAATTTCTTTGGCAACGATAGCGCGAACATCAGAGAGTGTATGTCGTTGCTTAGTATTCGTAGGTCCAACAATTATTTCTCCAAGGGAGCTATATGAAGAAGTTGACATATTGTCCCTTTCCTAGACGCCGTACAACCTGCGAGGAGCTAAAATGCGACTGAAGCTATATTCTTGGATGCAGCACAAACCAAAGGGAGGCATACCTTCACTCTACCAAGTAAGAGATGGTGGTCAGTGGTCACGGAACCGGCCCGGTAGTCTTCGCTATTTGAATTATTTATTTAAATAATACTGCTGATAAATAAATGACACCGAATTGATGATAGTGCTTGGACTCTACTTCCACGACAAAGCTACCCATTTTCACTTTCCTGCTCCTTGAAATGCATGAAATACAATATCTTGACACTTTTCAGCTTCCTGCTCCTTCGGCCGACAACTTCTGATTATTTCGGACTCAAGACGTGATACGTGAAACAGATGACCATTTGTCTGTAATACGTCGGCCTCTGACTCATACTCATTCCTGCACCATGATATCGACGAGATTGACTAGTTTCTTGGGTACGCTTTGATTGACGGATAGGTTATTCAGACATCCTGATGGCACGGCAGACATCAAGACCCCAATCGTCGGGGCGCCTATGGCGTACGTTTCGCCTCCAGGATTCGTCTCTGCAATATCCTCAGCAGGCTCTTTCGGATTTCTTGGTGCAGGTGAACAGGACAGGCTCAGAAGTGCTACTGGAAATTGACTGTTTGCCAGGCAATAGCACCCCCGAGCAGCTTGCCGAGATTCTGCAAACAATCCGAGCGAATTTGGGATTGCAACCAAACGTACCACTGCCTGTTGGTGTAGGATTCATCACCTGGATCCTCGAGAAGAACGAAGTGTCTAACGATCCACGTTTAGCGAGCGTGCTTGAAGAGCGTGTTCAGGCAGTCTGGTTCGCTTTTGGAAAGGACATTGGGAATTATGTTCGGCAAGTCAGGGAGCACGATTCTAAGCGTGATCACAAAACGAAAGTGTTCGTCCTCATAAATTCCGTGGAGGAGGCATTACGAGCGGCCAACGAGTGGGGAGCTGATGCTTTAGTAGTGCAAGGTGCGTAGCCGTCTGGAGCTTCTGAAATCTGGTCCTAATGTTGTAGTAGGCAATGAAGCCGGTGGCCATGGAGGCGCTAAGGCTCCTCCTGTAGCGCTACTCTTGACCGCCGTCCTTGCATCTGTACCCAAAGATGGCCCTGTCATATTGGCAGCTGGCGGTATCGCAACTGGCGCTCAGATCGCCTCCATGCTCACGTTAGGCGCGGATGGCATCGTCATAGGGACACGGCTTTTGTTTACACACGAGTCTGACTACGCGCCCGTGAAGAAAGAGGCGCTTGTCAAGGCCGGGTTAGGCTCCACAGCGAGGAGCACAGCGTTTGATGAAATCAATAGGACGGTTGGGTGGCCCACGGGTATCGATGGGAGGGGTATCGCAAATGAAATCATCAGCGATGTGAATGAAGGGTTGAGTTTGGAGGAGAGGTTGAAGCGAGCTGATGAGGGTAAGGACAAAGGGTCTACTTCTCGCATCGCTACGTGGGCTGGTGCAGGTGTCGGTCTGACGAATAAAATTCAGAGTGTTGAGGTGAGCCTGAAGCGATTTGTCTGTGGCCAGTGCTAATCAGTTTCAATAGGAAGTTATTCGTGAATTACAGGAAGATACTGTTCGCACATTACAGAGAGCATCGCAGCTGCTTGTACATTAATGAAACTATGTGGAAGCGTGCTCACATATTGCTGATGAAGCAGCGTTGTCCAATTCTGTCTTAACGCTACTCCATTAGTAATAATGGTCAGCGCATCTCGTTTACGTCCCGGGTTCCATCCGATTTCCCGCCGGGGAGTATCCTGTACCAATAATTGAGATATTCAAGTCATGCATTTACCACGCCAGGGAAATAAGCGCCCAAATTTTCTCGTACAACTTACCAACCATCACAGGTTTACCCACCATTCTACAATGCAGACCCTTTCCACCAAACTGACGAAATGCATGAGTACGCTGGGTTTCATGGTTCCAATGACAGCGCGAATGCTCATGTTTGGGCGTAGATATATCTTCTCCAATCGTGGTGGCTCCGATGGCCTTTGCATCCACGGCCGGATTGATATCAGCTGTCACGTCAGCCGGCGCGTTTGGGTTCTTCGGTGCGGGTATGTGTCCAGTTTGTAGTTCTGCTTCGTCAGCTTAAGTTATACCAGGTTTCGACACCTCCGAACAACTTGTGACTGCTCTACGCACAATTAGGCATGACCTCAAGGTTCCCCCAGGCGCATCCCTGCCCGCCGGTGTTGGTTTCATCAGCTGGATCTTGAAGTTGACGGAGGGTTCAGACGATCCACGCCTTGTTCGTGTCTTGGAGGAGCTTCCCAAAGCAATCTGGTTCGCTTTTGGGGATGATCTGGGTGACTACATCGCCCAGGTCAGGGCGTACGATGAGAAGAGGGACTTCAAGACGCTCATCTATGTGATCGTGAACTCTGTGGAAGAAGCATTGAGAGCGACGAATGAATGGAAGGTTGATGCCCTAGTCGTTCAAGGCAAGTTGTCAATCCTCGAGGCTGTCTGATGCTGAAATCTGGGTTGCATGAATCGAGGCAGGAGGACACGGAGGGGCCAAAGCACCGCCGCTTTTCCAGTTGTTGCCTGCTGTGTTGGCAGCTGTTCCCGAAGACGGCCCCCTTGTCCTCGCTGCGGGTGGTGTTGCAACCGGTGCTCAAATTGCGTCCCTTTTGACTCTCGGGGCGTCTGGTGTCGTACTTGGCACGCGCTTCCTCTTCACCCACGAGTCGGCCTACTCGTCTGCGAGAAAGGATGTCCTCATAAAGGCAGGGTTGAACGCAACAGCAAGAGGATTGATGTTTGATGAAGTCGGTCGCACCATGGGCTGGCCGGATGGTATCGATGGGCGGGCAATTGCTAATGGTATCTGGAGAGATCATGATGAGAGATTGGACCTTGATGAGAGGCTAAGGAGGTTTGATGAGAGTAGCGCGCGGGGAGAGTCGGAACGGCTTGTCATCTGGACCGGTGTGGGTGTGGGACTCACAGACAAGATACAGAGTGCAGAGGTGTGTATCAGAAACTCGTCTACCGATTTTCCTGATGTTCTCGTGACACCGGGATACTCTGCAGGCACTGCAGCAGTCATCTATGCTGCTAGTGTAATATGAAAACAGGGCTTGAAAGTGCATCCCAGCTGGAGCTAGAGACGTAGTATGGTCTGTGGATATGTCGCGTATCATTGTCTTCTTACGTGTTTCCGATTATGTGAAGGCATCGGTCTGTGATTTGTTGTTTGATAATAATCGTGATGAGGGCTGGGGCGTTTCGCTCGATGGCAATCGATAAAGCATATCCTGTGAAGAGGACTTGTAGAAAATATGACCTTACTATACATCCTTTTCATTCAAGCCTAGCTCGCGCATCAAGGGTATCGGAGCCGTCCCGCAGATCCCGAATCTTTCGCAAAAACGACATACCTCACCGTTTCCCGATAAGCATGTTCCTTAGATCTTGGTAGGGACAATCCCCGTTGCGTGCGTTGACCTCTTTTCCCCTACTCATTCGTGAGTGCATCGTATATTATCGCAGGTTTCTCGTGGATACATTATTTTCATTCGCAGAAAAGTGGCCACGCGAAACGAGCACTTAATAAAATACAACAAGATCTTTATTTATCCTATTTATGTGGCACACAAAGGGGAAGAAAGGACAAAACTTTCAGAAGACCTTTTTTCATCCTCAAAAGGAACCAGCCCAGCAGTGAGGCCTTGAGGGAGGGAGGGATGAGCACGACAGCGAGAGGTTTGATGTTTGGTGTAGAGTCGGTCACACTGGCCTGATGGTATCGATGGACAGGTAGGGAGGTAGGTAGGTGATAGTGGTGTCTGGAGAGGTCATGATGAAAGGCTAGGTTTGATGAAAGCAACGAGTCGTCATCTGGGCCGGGGCCGGCGTGATACTCAAGCTAGTTAGTATCTTAACGATACCAAGTTGTTCAAAAATTGCACCAGATGCTGTGCAAGCTCTGCAACGGTTGTGGAGCAGTACGGAATCTGAGCATGAATATTATATACATCTACTTCAACTCAAGTTGTCCTGTAAGCATTCGTCTTGGATATTATTAGCACCCGAGCTCCTCTGTATCAAGACGATCGATTACAAGATTAAGTTCGGGAACTGGGAGAGTTGTTCTTGTTTGGTTCGCCGTGGTGGACCGGTACCTAATAGGCTGGAACGTGTGCTAAAAAATAGACTTTTCAACATGCTTGATACTCCACAGCTGGTCGTCATACACCTATCGTTAACACTCCTGATTCGTTCTATGGCTGGAACCACAACCCCGGGGCCTAGATTTGTAGGAGTAAAGCACGAAGTACAATACTGAATGGCTGAATAGCCATAGAGAGGGCATATTTCCAGAGTAAAGACGTTTTCATTGAATTTTGTTGAACACCGAGTGGCCTCTGGTCCAGTGTGGTAGGAACTCACCCAAGTATTTTACCATCAGAATTTACGTTATGGAACAGGCTCAATTAGGAAGTCCAGGCTTGCTATGACGTCTCGAGTGCTGACCTTCGATTTTTGTATAAGTACTCTGAGTAGCAGCCTAGGTTGCTCTCCTACCATCAATACCACCACCACTGATGACTTCCACTATCGATCCAAAATCCATCGGAAGGCCTGCACGTCCTCGCAGACATGTCCGGTCTTTGACTGGTACGCTCCAGTCGTGGCGCGATAATCCAATTCGATGCTGACTATATACTCAGGCTACTTCCCGGAGATAGACGAAACTGGAAAGGAGAAGTGGCCGAAAGGCAATGAGAAGATATGGAAGGCTGGTATGCGAGGTGTCGACACTGGTGCGTTGTACTATGAACCTTCGACTCAGTCGATGTTCATTGACCCTCGAGCAGACGTCGCTTCTATCACCAAGTCCTTCGTAAACCATGTTCAGACCTCGTTGGCGCGCCAGGCACACAATCTGGGTTTGTTATACTTTTTATTAAGTATTCGAGAGTCGTCGTATCAATTGTGTTATCTTTAGATGACCTTGGTGCCTACCAGGCCACGGCGCTTTCAGTCCGGGACGATTTAATTGTACGTCCAACTCTCTTGGTTCTTTCGCCGTGAAATTAAACCTGGTTTTGATAGCTGAATTGGAACGAGACCCAACTCACTTACACGCGAAAAGCCCCCAAGAGGGCTTACTACCTTTCTCTTGAATTCTTGATGGGTCGCACTCTTGATAACGCGGTATGAGCTTCTGTCCTCGTAGATGTCATGGAAATATACGATATTCACGATTGTGCTGCTCACAGCTTCTGAATCTGGGTTTAAAGGACCAATATAAAGACGGAGTCGAGAAGCTGGGCTTCTCCATCGAAGATCTTTTGGACAAGGAGCGTGACGCTGCCCTTGGGAACGGTGGATTGGGTCGTCTTGCTGCTTGTTATCTTGATTCGTCTGCTTCTCAGGTACGTTATCCGGCGTTCCGGACCGACGTCCAATCATGTTCCTTTTCGCATAGGAACTGCCGGTTTGGGGCTACGGACTGAGATACAAGTATGGAATCTTCCAGCAGGTTTGCTTCTGCGATTCTACTCCTATTTAACGCCCCATTCATTCAAATTTACAGCTCATCTCCCCTGAGGGAAACCAGTTGGAGGTCAGTTGCTCGTGAGAATGTCCTTTGTCTTCTAATGATTCCCTTTTAGGCTCCGGACCCGTGGCTGGACAACCAAAATCCTTGGGAGGTGAGCCATCCCTTTGCATCATGGCTGAATATGTTCCGATGCAATGTGTATAGCTTCCTCGTCTGGATGTAGCTTACGAAGTCCGTTTTTACGGGCAAGCGGAGCGTTTGAACGATGGCACTCCTCGTGCCTCATGGACAGGAGGACAAGAGGTCCTCGCTGTTGCATACGACGTCATGATTCCTGGATGTTATACGAAGACTACGAACAACTTGAGGCTTTGGGAGAGCAAACCCAAACGAGGATTCGATCTCAACTCCTTCAATGGTTGGTTAACCCAAGTTCCATTTTCGATATGTACTAATCTCCACTTCAAATCTAGCGGGTAACTATGAAGGTGCTGTCGAATCATCCAACAGTGCCGCAGCCATTACCTCTGTCTTGTATCCCAATGACCATACGTGAGCTACGTCTTCTTCATCAATTGGCTATCGTTCTGATTCATCTCTTCGACGGAAAGATCCTGTAGGTGCCTCTCCACCTTCTGCCAATAATTTCTGATGGCCACATTTAGTCGGAAAGGAGCTGCGCTTGAAGCAGCAATAGTGAGCAACGATTTGTTCTGCATTGTCGATATCTCTCATCGATGTTGTAGCTTTTGGACCGCTGCTAGTTTGGCTGATATACTGAGACGATTCAGGAACCTCGGAAAACCCGTCACGGAAATTCCTGACTGTACGCACTGTTAAGTTATGAATAAAGTGATGCTGATCCATTTTCCAGACATTGCAATCCAACTCAATGATGTATACTTTTTATTTTATTTTTCGCTTAATTGAGGGAAGCTGATTTTCCAATTAATAGACACACCCGACCCTTGCGATTCCCGAACTTATGCGTATTCTGATTGATGAGGAGGACTTGGATTGGGACAAGGCTTGGAACATCGTGAATAATACGGTCTTCTATACCAATCATACTGTATTACCTGTATGTCTTATCTCTTGCCTCTTTCCAGTGTGTTTACTGATTAAACGCTAGGAAGCACTAGAGAAATGGCCGGTTCCATTAATGGAGCATGTGTTACCAAGGTATGGACATTGATTATGGCGGGTTTCGATGACTGAAATTCGATATCACTCACAGGCACATGCAAATCATCTATGACATTGTAAGTCGATCAGACCAATGTCAAGCATTCTTCTGACCATCTACGTTAGAACCTGTGGGACAGCTTCTCCCTCCGCTAGCAAGACCTAACACGCTTCTCTAGATTCTTCTTGCAAGCCGTTGAGAAGAAATACCCTGGCGATCGAGACAGACTGGGCAGGATGTCTCTGATTGAAGGTAACTAAATGTGCATGCTCAAAATTGTGCTAATGCTGAAAAAATGTATCATGACAGAGGGTTTCCCTAAGCAAGTCCGAATGGCGCATCTAGCCTGCATTGGTAATTTCTATGGTCACGTTGAAACTCTAACATGTGCTTACTGTGAGCAGGAAGCAAGAAAGTCAATGGTGTCGCTGAGGTTGGTCGTCCCTTTGACATCTATTTCTCACTCAGCTTATTCTTCCGCCCCTACAGTTACATAGCGAACTTGTCAAAACCACTATCTTGAAGGACTTCGTCGAATTTGAGGGCATCAGTAAGTTCGGCAACGTAACAAACGGAAGTACGTACCAGTCATTGCACTTTGTCTGCCTCCGTTCGCCGCTGACTTTAGTCCTGTAGTTACTCCGCGACGGTGGCTTGATCAGGTAAGCTTACCGTTCCATTTTAGCGATTAAGAATTCATACTTCTATGCAACAGTGCAACCCCGAGCTCAGCGACCTCATCAGCAAGACATTAAAGGTTGAAAAGAGCGTATGGTTGAAGAATCTCGACAAGCTCGAGGGTCTTCTTCCTTTCGCTGAGGACGCTCGGTTCCGAAAGGAATGGGCTGCAATTAAGCAGCGCAACAAAGAGCGGTTGGCAAATTATGTCCAGACGACTCTTGGACTCACAATTAACACCCATGCCATGTTTGACGTCCAGATTAAGGTGAGAGCCCTGTTCTTGATATTTCCTGATGAAACGAAATCTGATTCGTCATTTTCAGCGTTTGCATGAGTACAAGGTACGCACGAGAGTTTGATTATTGACTCGCGGGGTAAAACAAGTTTACAGCGCCAAACTTTGAACATCCTTGGTATCATCCATGCAAGTGATACCCATGTAATGTTTATCGGATGCTGACGTATTTCATTCCAGCGATACTTGACCTTGAAAGCCATGACTCCGGAAGCACGCAAGAAGGTCAACCATCGTGTCGTATTCTTCGCTGGAAAGGCAGCCCCAGCTTGTAAGCTCCCTCTTTTATTCTTATTCACGCTCTGAACTAAAGCTTGCAAGATTACATTGCCAAACTCGTGCGTCTGCTATTCCCGTATCTACCAAGCAGGCTAACGACGACGTCTTGGACAGACTATTCGATTGATCGTTAACGTCGCTCGCATTATCAACGCTGACCCGGACACCAAAGAATATCTCACCGTTTATTTCATTCCAGATTACTCTGTGTCGGTCGCAGAGGTGTTAATCCCGGCTTCGGACATTAGTCAACACATCTCAACGGCTGGAACTGAGGCTTCGGGTACTTCAAATATGAAATTCTGCTTGAACGGAGGTCTACTTGTGGGTACCGTTGGTAAGTGCAATCCGACCAATGTGGAAGACGGAAATTGAACATCACACAGACGGTGCGAACATTGAAATCGCTGAATCTGTACGTCCTCTTCAAGCAAACGATTTTTGTGTTTTTCTGATACTTGAATACTATAGGTCGGCGAGAGCAACGTTTGTGAGTGAATTTATGCGCTTTGAGTGAAACCCGATGTCTGAATTAACTTCCCGTAGTCTTCTTCGGTCACTTGACGCCGTAGGCACCTTCCACCTGTGCGCTGGTCTGTCTGCTCATTACTCATTATCTTGAAGGGACGTCGAGGATCTACGATACCAAAACATGTACCATCCCGTCCCGATTGAGGAGAAGTGCCCAGCACTTGCCAATGTTCTCGACAAGATTTCCGATGGCATGTTTGGAGATGGAGGCGTTTATGAACCGTAATTTCTCCGTCTCCAATGATACGGATATCTCCTGATCGGTAATTTGTCAGTCTCCTCAACACCATTAGGCAAGTCGACCACTACCTGATTACCGACGACTTTGATTCATGTGAGCCTCGTTTCTGTTTGAAATTGTTTCTTTCTTGCTGAGATTCAATGATCTAGACATCGCGGCGTTGGCGATGGTCGACGAGGCCTATCTCGATAAGACGGAATGGATCAAGAAATCGATCAGGACCGTGGCCAAGGTTAGATTCATCGTGTTTTCGCTTCTTGTGCTAACTATTGTCTCATAGATGGGGAAATTCAGCTCCGATAGAGCAATTCTCGAGTACGCCGAGAGCTATTGGAACTTGGAAGCCGTTTCTGTTGCCAAGTAGGTAAGTAGTATTGTTTGCAAAGATTCGACGAAACGCCATAAGATAAATGGACGGTATGGTATACACGGCCGGAGCGACGTTCAAGAAGTTTATATATAAATGTAGCGTAAGAATAATATTTATACAATACAGGTCTTTGGCCTTATGTAAAACAACGCCGGTAGAATGATACAACATTTATCTGAAGGTAATGTGCACCAACTTTCTGCCCGAATGATACATCAAGTATGGAAGAACCATATCTCTTTTACGCTATAGGTTCTTGATGACTGTTCTTCTGTCTTTGTTCCAAGCCATAAAAATTGTTACACTGCTCAAGAGACTACTCGCAGGCACATATGACATTGCAGGCACGCACTCTAGTTCTCCCTCCGTCTTGCCTTCCGATCCCGACAAGATTACACTTGTTGCTTGTCTATGTGAAAAGAAATGTTAATGGTACCAGCACGAATGCACGTAGATGAAGCACAAACCATTCCTTTTCAAAGTAACATCTAAACCTTCTTCCTTGAACTGCTGGAGGGCGTGGACTTCATCCCCGATGTCTGAGTCTGCCCAGTCGTCTCCGTTGATGACTAACGACAAGGACCGTATTCCGGAGGAAGTGCCAGCGTTTCAATGCGCCTTTATGACATATACGAGGCTGTTGAGTATGTTCTGCGTGTTCTCGTCAGCGTACTCAATGGACATATCGAATGCCGCCAGTCTGGGGAACAAGTCATGACTTCAATACGTCCAATTTAGATGTCAGTGAATCTAGGAATTTTAGGGACCCGGTGTATTTGGTTTCCACATAAAGCTGGCGCAGAGGACAGCCAGAACAATCGCCAAATTCATAAAGCGCCTGCTAAAAAGAGTCCGGAGTGTGGAGGTCCAGGAAAGGCTCTTGGAGGGCGGGACATGTTGAGTATTTTAGGAGCGTAGAAGATGATTTCTGGCTATTCAACTCCAACTGACGCAAAGAATTGTATGTACAATGCAGTTTTTGCTTCTCCCAAGGGTAAAGATCGTAGAAACCTGCTATGTACGTTTCGAGCAGCGGGGCTTTGGCAAGAAAATGGTCTTCAATGGAAGTCATGAAATCGTAGTCTAGATAGCGCATCTGTGAGCAAGAAAGAGACGGGAACCACATGTCGTACAGTCGCTGCAAGATATCACAGAAACTGGAATTTTGATCACCCCAGTATTTTTGCCAGCGATAGGCAGGGCTGTCGCGTATGATAAGTGACTGCAATGAATACCTGATGTCTAGTTCCTGGTCGCCAGTCAAAGCCAATACTTCCTTGAGGATGTCAGGGAGGTCAGAGCGACTTCACTTCGTCAAATGCATGATAGTGGACATCGAGCGTCTGCATAAATATCTCTGCAAGGATCTCGAAGGGAAATCCTCGGATACTAGGATCAAAATGTATTTCGGAAGTTCCGGCCGTACCTCCAATCCTCCGACCTTTACCTGCAGGCTACTACGCGGACACCACCATGCCTGGGTATGTCATTCTCATTTTACCCAGAATTTATTCCGACAAATTTTAGTGAAATTTCCGGATATACTCACCGCTACAACATCGATTCAGTCCTTGTCGACTGCGCCAGGTCGTACGGACGTCTCCTCTACAGCAATGATCCCCCTTCGCAATCGGATTATGCTGACCTATTAGAGGTGCTACATAGTGCCTCTGATTGTCTTGAACAGCTAGAAGCATCTGGGGAGGCAGCTGAAGTTGACAAAGCTCATTTAAAACGGCGTATTGACGCCTACCGGTCAATTCTCTCTCCTCTTCGAGTTTTCCCTCCAGAACTCTTGATGGAGATTTTTAAACACACAGTGGAAGACTTCTTTCCCGTATTTGACATGTTACAGAGTCCATGGCTTCTGGGTCGCGTCTGTCGACGTTGGCGAGCTGTGTCACGCTCCAGTGCAGAACTTTGGTCGTCCTTGTCATTGGAAGGTTGTCCTCAATTTGGAATATCAGGGGATAGAGAGAAAGTTCTTCCTGGTATTCTTGAAGATGCTCTTACCCTATCGAGGCGGAACGATCTGTCCATCAGATATTCCCTGAGTGATATTCCTCTAGAAACGGAGTCATTGCTCATCCGCATCTTGATTTCTCAGTCATACCGTTGGAAGGATGTGTATTTCACCATTTCTCCCGACCTCGTTCCTGACGTAAGAAAAATCGAAGGTCATCTTCTATCCAAGCTCCTTCGCCTCCATCTCGCACCATGCGGAATGGGTATGTTACCCGAAGAAGCGCTAGAACCGTTCCTCCTGGCTCCAAATATCCGTGGTGTTTCCCTTCATCTTGTTTCTCATTCCTTATTTTCGCACCCACCTCCATGGCGATGTCTCACTCATTTTCGAGACGATTATCCTACTACCGTCGGCGACCATCTCACCTTCTTATCTCGATTGAACGGGCTCGAAAGCTATGCGATGCCTTGGTGCATCGAGACACGCGGGTCAAGTAGCATGCCATTGACCCACGTCACTCATGAAACTCTGCGCTCGCTGAACATCAGAGATATTGATTTGCTTCAATATCTCGTGTGTCCGGCGTTGGAAGCACTTTCGGTGACCATCTTTGAGGTGAAGAGACCGGAACTGAATCTACTGAATGTCTTCCGTCACATTTCTACTCAATCATGCAACCTCCAGCATCTCACGCTTTCTGTACCTTTCATCGGACAAAACTATTTCTCTCTTATGCGCGAGCTTTCTACCGTTCTATTTCCACGACTACACTCCTTCACTCTGGTCGTGGTACCCCATAGACCTTTCCAAATACCCCTACGATCATTCCTCTCCTCTGCTGTTGCCTTCATCGAGGCCCGATGGCATCCTGGTACTTTGTTGCGTCGCGTCGGGATAACAACGGGCCTTGAATATGTTGAAAGTGATCTTCTCGATCGTTTGAGAGCGTTCAAAGAAGAGGGGTTAGATATATCGTACAATGGAAGAGGTACGGCCAGCGGCACACACTTGAATGGTATTGATTATTGACATAGGTATTCGCTCGCAGGCATCCAGATATAGACTGCGAAATAGTCTAACATTCCAATAGGTGATCGGATGACTGCCTGCTCAATATTTTACTGCTTTGACTATTTACGCTTACGATAGTGTCCTACCACAAAGCCAATGAATAGATTGATCTCCTTTGATGTTATGCTTCTATGCCGTCGCTCTCGGGTATCGTTTCAGGATCCCCGAGTCCGAATGCGCGTCAGAACAAGCTCGAGGAATTGGTCATATTCTCCTGACAACAATGATACGTGACCTCGGCGTGCGAGACTAAGGCTATGTAAAACTCCTGGTACATCTGGCTCGAGTTTCCCCGTGGCCCATTCGACGGCCTCAGCTTTTGATCCCCACTTCCCGGTCTCTGTAAACAGCCAAGCCCGGCATGCATTCATTATCACTGCTGTGATGAGCCAGTCTTTTGGCCCAAAAGGTGCCATTTTGGGCCGGTCTTTGGCGTGGAGGTTTTGGTACCAAAAGATCTTGATAAATATAGCGTGGTTTATACTGGTTTTTTTATCTATATTTTAGCCAAGAAGAGCGAATGAAAAACGCGCGGTCTTTGGGCCGGTTTTATGCAGATCTTCAATCTGATCTTTGCCGAAGAAAGGTCGAAAGACCCCGATCTTACGGCAGGTTTTTGGTGGGGTCTTTTGAGCAGAGAAACCAGAGGAAGAAAGGAAAGAAGAAAGGAAGAAACACCAAAGACCGGCAGAAAAACCGCTCAAAGGACCCCACCAAAAACCTGCCGTAAGATCGGGGTCTTTCGACCTTTCTTCGGCAAAGATCAGATTGAAGATCTGCATAAAACCGGCCCAAAGACCGCGCGTTTTTCATTCGCTCTTCTTGGCTAAAATATAGATAAAAAAACCAGTATAAACCACGCTATATCTATCAAGATCTTTTAGTACCAAAACCTCCACGCCAAAGACCGGCCCAAAATGGCACCTTTTGGGCCAAAAGACCGGCGCATCACAGCAGTGTATAGCGTTGGCGCTTACAGATTCATACTGGCGGCCACTTGATGCAATCCACAATAGCAGCAACGACCCTGTCATGTCAGGGCTCAGCGAACACTGTGGCTGGAGGCGGGCCCAGAAGCGCCACCCCCTTCTCTCGACCAGACGCGATATCAAGAAACCAATGCGTCGCTTCCTGAGAAGGGTCGAGACAGACATAATCCGTCATCCCATCACCAGTATTGAAAACGGCGTCTTTGGTGTATAAAACGAATTCAGGTTTACGAGCAGCACATGGGATGGCACTGTGTCCTAGCTGTGTGGCGAGCTTCCGATACGTAGACTGGGGTAAAGGGGAGAAAATAATGGCTTGCACGTCAAGGTCGCTTATTCCCGACTCGTATGGGCTATATGACGCAGATCCGAAGAGGTAGACGGCGACAAGACAGTTAGTCAGAACATCATTGAGTGTAGCAACTAATTTCACAAGATATTCCTGCTCTGGCTGCGGAAGCGACTCGGTCATGATTATTTCCAATCAAGCAATGTCGGCCGCCACCGTTGCATAGAAACTCGCACTCAAATTCAAGAACAAGGGATGGGGACGTGGATATTCAATCTTTTCTGTACTTGCATTCTACGGAATCTTATCCAACAACACGAAACCTGAGGTGACAGCGATATAGTAAACACAATGAAGGCAAATCTACCAAATACATAGTAATAGGGATAGTGCAAGGACTGTAGGCTACTGAGCTCTCTATAGAGCCGTAAAGAATGAGAGAACGTAAGGAAAACTAGCCCTAAAAATACAGTTTGAGAGGGGCGGTTGCGCATGTAGTTGAGGAACAGAGGGTATCGCCGTTTTGGTCGTCATCATACGACGTTGGGTGTGTTCGCTCCGACTGGCTTCGGTAGGTCAACCGAGTGCTTTGGAAGATTGGAAAGGTCCAAGGTGCGTGGTGGAGCGGCGGGTTCGACGATAGAGAGACGACGAACAGAGGAGATCTCAATGGTGAGGTCATCCTGGGACGTGTATTTCGGCGGTGTCGTAGAAGATGAATCTGATATCACGGAGGAAGAAGAAGAGGCGACAACGGACTTGGGTGCGAAGGGATCTTTTGGAGAGCTACTGAGGGCGCCGCCCACATCAGCAAAAGAGTAGGCGCCAAAGGAGACGTCGCCAGAGAACTTCTCATTGGAGTCATTGGAATGTGACAATGACATGTCGGTGAAGGACTCTGATGAGTCGTGCTTCTTGATAACCTTCTTCTCAATGAAGACAGGTAGGCTGCCATTGGCGCTGGACGACCACTTTGAACTGCGGTAGAAATGTCAGTAGAGATCCTATGGGCAGAATATCAAGTACTTACCCAAGAGAAGTGGAGCCAACAGAAGTGCTGGTGACACGCTTGACAACCGAGCTGAAAGCGGCGCGGTAGTGCTTCTTAGCTTCGTCCGCGAAGCCAAAGAGCAAGAAGAACACGAATGCGCCCATGACAACGAACCACCGCTGCAGTTCGATCAGCGTTCCCCCTGGCACCGACTTCCAGAGAATTGCCGGTATCTGATCCACACGAGAGAAATCGTAATGCACATTCTCCCAGCTAATCCAGGGCTGCAAATTGTGTGTGTTCGATACGAGAACGTAAGTCGCGAGTGGAACCGTCAATATGAGGTCCACAGATGCCATGAACATAAGTCGGTAGTAACGACTCGAGCTCAAGTTCGAATGAGCAGACAGGACTTCCTTGAACTGCAAGCGGCGTCGGTTAAATGCAATGATAGTCAGAACTAGAAAGGTCATATGATGAGATACAACCAGATGGTTAGGAATGAGAGCAACCTACCACAATACACAGCCGAAACACAACCGATAAGAATGGGGGGCAACAAATACAGGACCACTGCGACCCAAGTGTCATAGATGGCGGGCGCACAGCCGAAATCACCGTAGATGTTGAAACGGTTCCCTTGTGGGATGTAGGCTGGTAGTAGCGCGGTCAGATCCACATGTCCTGGGAAAACTGGGGTCGATGTAACACACCGATAATCATCTCCAACACTGGTACACCAATACACATCACTAGATCAACCATGATTGCACGGCGTTTCTTCAGAATGCCTTTAGCGCTCGATCGACATTAAGCCACAGAATCAACTTACCTCTTTCTTAGAGTGCATGACTGCATCCGATGTTGCGATATAGTACAGTCGGCGGTTGATGCAGAGAGAACAGATAGGAATAGCGACCGTCAAGGCAATGATATACCGAGACGCTATACAAGGTTAGCTACCGGGAATCTCTAGATAGTCTGCCGAGACTCACAGATATCACACCAAACAGGTGCCCAATTTATAGCATTCCCGTTCCAGACGATGGAATTGATAAAGTACATCAAACACCCGACTCCGACCCATAGCATATACGAGCATGTCCCAATGTTCCATGCTAGTGATGTCTGCTGGTCAACTTCTGAATAACAGCAGATTTTTTTTTGGCGCACCTTCCAAATGCCAGGGTAGCGGAACCATACTGATGATGAAGCCGACGAAGGCGAAGATGGAGAAGACATAGTTTGGGTAAGCCATGGCGACGGTTGGTCGGGAGGAGCTCCTGCGCGACAATAAAAATCGGTGATGGGGAGGTAAGAAAAAAAGTCACTCACCATCTGGGTTTTAAGAACGAAATCCCGGTTCCCCTCCTTGTACGCGATTTGGTGTATCCCTTGTGGCATCAGAGTCTGGAGACACTCAAGGACCAGGCCAAATCCGGACATTTCCTTCAATCCCAATATGGAATTCCCCTTCATGATACTTTTTGCAACGGCGAGTTCCGTCATGGGGATGGATACCGATTAGGAACTTACTTTGTTGATGTGACCTAATATGGCGTAGTCATCGTCATACGGCTTCGATGGAAAATGGCGATATGAGGGTAGGTCCCAGGGTGATAGCAAGGACCATGCATCCTTGTTCGCCGATGGCATCCGATGCAAAGTAGGTTCTTGTTCCCAAGATAATATGCGCAGGCTGGGTACTTAGGCATACAAGGCTAAGGTACAAATCGTTAAGGTATTTGGATTAGTATTTTGAAAAGAGAGACGCACTAGGTTGCGAGTGAAAACAAGGAATTTTTGCGACGGAATAAGGTTGTCACGGGGAAGGAGACAAACTACCGTCCATAAGTAGCGTATGAAGCGATGTCGGATACATTGATCTTCCTGAGCGAGGGTCGAGCAATCTGTGGCGCTACAGTCGAGAGGGGACCGTTGAGGGGGTGGTGGGGGTAAAAAGAGACGCAAATGCCTCTATTGTCCATATAGTTATAGCCTGTAGGCCAATCCATGTCCCTATTGTCTGCTATTGTTCTCCTCGGAGCCAATGACAGGTCTCTCAGTAATCGGGGCTGATATCTTATCAAGGAGGTTTTGGACTTCCGGCCCGAAAAACTAACGGTCCAGACCCAGAGAATCGGAAGCAAAGGATCCTGTCGTTCCTTGGGCGTGTGCCCGTGCACGAGCCCGTCGCACGTCGTTCATTGAAGCGAGGCTACTTTTAGTTGCAGCAGGTTGAGAAACAGGAGAAGCGAGGCTCTTTCAACATCGGTCTAGCTGTATTGTCTGTAGAGGCAATCGTCGTGTTCAAAAATGCACTGAATAATGCTGGAAGAAAAACATAGGTGTAATTCGCCCAGAGCATCCGTCCATCGAGAGAAGCATTCGATCACGGCTGGCGAATAGTGACAAATGAGATTGCAAACGGTCAGCATGCTTGATACGTCCGGAGCATCTCCTCGCATGGCATCGAATGTGACCGTTTCAAGGCCTGCATCATACAAGAAGTGCTTCGTGACCACAATGGCGAAAAGCAAAGAAGGAAAGGTAAAGGCATCATGAGAACAGAGATCCAGGGATCGCAAGGGCGGTGAACGTTTTGAATATTCCCTTCCAGCAGGTCGCGAGAATCATTGATGAAAGGATGATTGGGTCTGGGCTTCTTGACAAATACGTTCTCGCAGAGAGTATGGATACATCCTGAGAACGGATAAAATGCTGAAAAGCGAAGACAAAACGAGAAGACATGAAAGAGATAGCGCCAAGCAAGGCAAGGCACGCGACGTGGAATACGCGATTGTGGCACAAGATTTGTGTCTATTTGTATCAAATGGCTAGCCAAGGTCTCTTTCAGACTCTCACCCGCTCGACAGACTGGATGTAGGATTGCCATTGGCAATGCCAAGTATGATTCCGACGCCAGAGAGCGTCGGTGGAAATCGTTGTTTGTCCTTCTTTCTGGCTAACTAACGTTTACTGATTTTTTTTCAGTTCGAAAGACTTTGAAAGATTATGTATTTTCTTCTCTTTCCTGGATACGTACGCTTGCCTTGGTCTCCCTCGAAATACTGGCCTTAGCTTGTGACAAATATCTATGAGAAAACATGGTCTTTCGACCGGACAAAAGAAGTGATCAGCGGCGACCCCAAGCCTTCAGTGCTATGTAGGTGGAATCTGGTTCTTGGTAATGTACGCCATCATCGGGTCCATTTCTTCCTTCCTTGGCACCCTATCTTTTAATTGGATGAATGGCTTTAACGCATCTTAGACTTTTTTTGCACGATTTCTGAACTGCAAGGCAATGTCTAGGTTCGAATCGGGCTGTGCTCGTAGTCGTTTGCACGTATATAAGATCCTGGTCGTATGGAAGTGAGCTGCAGGAATGATGGCGACGATGTCATACAACCCTTTTGAAGACCCGCAGCATCTTCCAGTGACACCTCCAGAATACAAGACCGAGGTCTGTAACGATTTAACTACTGCCATGCCGTATTGACGTTTAACTTTAGCATATCGATTCATTGTCATACGCCGATGATCACGTCGAACGACCGAAGAAATCCTGGTTACTTCATAGACTTTGTTTCTCTCTTCACGCAGTCCTCATCGGCCTTCGTATTCTCCTCTTATTTGTATGGTTCACCCGCTTCGAACACAAGATCGTCGTCCCAATTGGCCAAAAAAGCAACACAATATCTACCGCCATAGTTCAGGTCTCCCAGATATTCGCAACCGTAACTTATCTTTTACTTGACAGATATACCTATTTGTACTCATCTTCATCAGCCAGCAACTAACGACGCGTCGAAATCTGCACGCCAGACAGACACTGACCGTGACGCATGACAACATGTCTGCGTGGACTGGTCTTAGAGCAGCACTGTTGGCTCTTTGGCACCAAACGACAATTGCGGCGACCGTCGTCGGGGTATTCCCTGTCTCTGCATATCTTGTCTGCGTCGGGGTGTTGCACGTCACTGCTCTAGCTCTTTTCAGTCTTCAGCCGTTCAATACATCACACCATTCTGTGATATGCACCACTCTTGGACCGCCTAACATTTCCATAAACAACCTGTATGTAGCTAGCTCTGCATCTTTCGTTGCTATGATAGCTGATGGATATATTCGTACGTTCGTGGGTCTTCCAATCCCCCGAGCTTCTGGTTGGACTCCACGCCAGTCATTCCGTATCTGTCCTATAGTGGTCGTATATCGAAGATCAGTTTGGAAAATGGAACACTATACGATGTGCTCTCAAGTAACAATGGGGAGGGTAAAGTTTTTGTCAATGCCCTGACATTCAATGTCACCTGTGGATTCGTTGACGGTGTGTCGATAAAACCAATTCAATCACTAATACTGGAAACTGGTCTGTCGATACCATTTACGATGATCACGTCCAGCTTATTCCTGTTCTTGGTGAGTTTGTTTCTTCTAGCCATGGAACCATCGTTTCTCATTGTCGTTTCCATAGCTCCTAACACTTTCAGGTGGCTGCCGTACTACAACTACAATGTCCGGGATCCCGTTAGTCAATCGCTTTCCTGGTGTTGGTACCAATTGTCTGTACGCAGTGGCGTCATGCGGTTTTCTACACTTCGGCGAACATCATTGACTCTCATGGTTCCAAAGGTAATCTTGTTAGCCTGAAACTGCCTATGCAGCCAGGAACGTACATGGACTTGTCACGGAGTGAGTTTCTCAGTCACCTGTCCCTTCTGTGGCCTAATCCTTGAGTAGAAAACATGAGCTATCTCTGATGAAGTAACTGTTTAAGCAGCCGCCGTCGACATGCAATCTCATTTCCTCCAACGTGTCTATCCCTCGAGCCGCAAGACATCATCCACCTAGTCACAATGGAATCCCGAAACTGTTCCTGCAAACGCCACTGTGTCTTCTGCATCAGTTGGTGCTACTACCATCTTTGGTCACGATGACCCCGACTGCTACACACAATCCTACCGCATCACACCACAAAAAGCAAGACCCGCCTGCTGGAACACTGCCGATACAAACGCCTCAGCCTTAAAACACAAAACCTGGGCCCGCGCCCCCGAACACGGGTTCTAACCCACCTCCCGCGCGTCAAAATCCAAACCCTCAGCCTGCAAAACCGGCCAACACTCTAATCCTGATGCCAGACCAATCCTTCAGATTCCTAATCCACAATTGGCCTGCTCCGCCGCTGCCACCGCAAAATCCCAATCTTCAACCTGCCTCAACCGCAAGACCCAGAGCCGAATCCACCACCAGCATCAGAACCACAGCCGCAGAATCCAAGTCCACAGCCTGCGCCACAACCACAACCTCAACAGCCTCACCCACAACCTGCCCCCAACCCGAATCTGAATCCTACTCCTCAGCAGCCGGGAACTGATAACCCGTCAACAACCGCCGGGGGTTCGCAATCAAACTGAGACAGTCAACCATGCGGACCTAATTCCCAACCAACTAACGGCAGTAACGTTATTCTGAATTCTTCAACGACCACAAGTGGGGATACTGTTACTGGTGATCAATTCGGGTCTGTTTCATGGTACGACATGTCGAATGTCTTCCTCAATGTCGTATGTCAAGCTCTTTCTTTGTGTGTTCTACAAACCTACACACGATTCAGTGGTGAAATTTCTTCGACCAGGCTGCCACGAGCCGTTTTCCATCAACCGACGATTGTCCTAGGTTTCCGTGGTCAGACCCCGACATTTGCAATCCCTTGACGGTGGTTGAACAGTATGTGACTTGACCGTTCCACGAGCTTTGAATTCTGAATTGCTTCTCGCAGATGTGTCATGGAAGACCTGGGACTTCATCTGATACTGCCAGACAGTCCTGTACAACCAGCACCTGTCATCACACTACACGATCTGGAGAATTCGCTCACTCGCGCGACGGCTGCTTCATGCTGGTATGGTTAGTCATTATGCGTCTTATTCGCGTTCTATACTGACTCGTATCTACAGCTCTGTACGCGAAAGCTGGTGGATTGAAGAACGATGATCCTTACAGCGTGGAGAATGTCAGCAACTACAAGGTGGAAGCAATGACAGGAAATGCAACCATCACCTATCCGTATACTGCAATGAGGGTCAATGTTAGTTCAATTCTCTGCATTATAGTCACTCTTCTTACGCCTCTCCAGATCAATCTCATACCAGTAGCCTTCGGTCTTGGTGCCTCCATCGGACTCTTGATTCTAGCATACCAGCTAGTTGATAAACCCGTTGCTGGAGACTCAGGCGTCGATACCATCGGTGTTTTGCAGATCCTGTGGTTGATGTGCACGCAGTCTGACTTGCAGCGCCCTATATCCGAGTCAGACGAACTGTCTGTGGATAATTTACCGAGGACTGCGATGGTAACTACGTCAATGCATTTGCATAGAGAGGAGATGAGGGCGCTTGACCCTCGGTAGGAACTAGGTACAATCATTTTTCTTTTCTTTTCTTTGGGATATGGGGGGAACTGTACTGATATTTTGACGACATAAACATTATCACGACTATCTCATTCGACTGTCCGTGCGATGTGCCGAAACATGAATACAAGTTCTGTTATAGACAATTACGAGTGAAGCTTCTTTAGCGTGCCTGAGGAGTATAGCCTGTGTCATCGAGTTCGCGTCGACAGATAGTGAGTTTTTCCTTCCAGAGCCGAAGGACGCTGAGCTAAGTTCTTCCATACAGACAGTACTCTTCGTAAATGTCTGAATTGTCTTTTTCTGTGCGCGACATCATGTCCTCGGTGGCACACTGCTTGAGCAATCTGTTTCTTGAGTGGTACCTCAATATGAACTTTGGCTCCTCTACTAGTCCAATTTGGCTACCATTTCGCGGCACTTGTACGCCTCCGTCCGGGGTATAATGTTGATCCCGCCATCTAGACAAAACAATATAGTACCGATACATGGACACGAGCAAACGACCGCCGCCGGTGACAATGGATGATACGCATATGTATACAACAGCGTTGCAGTCCATCTGTCACAGTCTCTTGCGGAGGAAACGACGATGCGTTGACTTTTTTCCTCCGTTAATCAGGTCGTTGTCAGATTATTATCGATGAGAAATGTCGAGGAGCAGCCAAAGATCCAACATCATGAACGTAGTGCTGATATCCTGCTAGCTCAACCCAAAATTTTTTTCGTATTCCTATTCAACAGTGTTCGGTGACAAGAATCTCTAACGTCGATCTCCCCTAACGCCTAACCCGCGATCGAGATCATACGTCCCACTGGATGCGGAGCCAAGATATATTCTTCGAGTGCAGGGCGGATGTAAGTTCCTTAACAGTTCGCAGTAGAGCACAGAAGCTGAACAGATAATACGTATCGGGATGTCATTTTAAACTGACAAGGGTTGTGCTGATTTTGTGCATAGTATGTATACTTGCCAGTGCTCACAGTTTTCTATCCTTTTAGACTTGGCACCTCCTGTTCTTAGCTTTCCTGGACCTGATCCGCATCATGCCAACATGTCGTCCTCTGAAACTTTGGCTATGTTGTGTTGCCCCTGGGCCGCATATAAATGTGAAGGCATGAATAACGAAAAAGGAAGGGACAGGAATGGCCGCGCAGTACTATAATCCGTATGACCCACAACCATCTCCAACTGTCGAGGTTTGTCGATTTTCTTTTACCCGTGTTCTCTGTTAATCTCTGGCTTACAGAGTAACACCTTCCACGACAAGAATGGCCCAGCAGGCCAGAAACTTCCGAAGAAATCGTGGTTTTTTCACGGCTTGTGTTTCGCGCTCCATGGAGTCCTTGTCTGCGCCCACGTCCTCATCTTGCTTATGTGGATCACTCGCATTGAGCACAAGGCTGTGTTTCCCATAGGTAAACGGAGTAATATTCTGTCTACGGCTCTCATTCAAGTCTCCCAAATCATCTCCACTGTAAGCTACAGCCTTTAACGGGGAAATGGAGAGGGGTGTCCTTACAGTACGTTCTACAGGTATACATTGCTGGTCTTATTCTTGTCAGCCAACAGCTAGCCACTCGTCGTAATATTCATGCCAGACAAACGTTAACTGCTACGCATGATAATATGTCTGCATGGTCTGGTTTGGGAGCCGCTTTAATATCCGTTTGGCGCCAGACAGCCATCGCAGCCAGCGTAGCAGGATCAGTCCTCGTGGCTGGCTACTTCATTTGCGTCACGATTTTACATATCACCGCCCCTGCTATATTCAGCATCCAGCCATTCAACACAACGCAATACGCCGTGATATCGACCACACTGGGTCCGCCGAATATCTCAATCAATAATCAGTACGTATTCCGTTTTGAGTGTATGAAGGCCGCTTCATGTTTCGTTCATTAGCGGATCGTCAAACCCCTCGAGCTTCTGGCTTGACTCCACCCCCGTCATTCCATACCTTTCCTACAGCGATCGAATTTCTAAAATTGGTTTGGAGAACGGAACGCTGTACGATGTGCTCCCGGCCAACGCAGGGGAGGGTGAAGTTTTCGTCAACGCGCTAACATTCAACGTCACCTGTGGATTCGTCGGTGATGCGACAATAACTCCTGTCGGCACTACCGGAAACTGGACCGTCGACACAGTTTATGACGATCATGTTCAACCCGTTCCTGTTCTCGGTGAGCGTATTTGATCGAAGCCACATCCTACACCTCCTTATGCCTTTGATAGCTCCGAACACATTCAAATGGTTGAGACACTATAGCTACAATTTTCAAGATCCTGTGAGTTCGCGCTATTTCGCTTTGTCGGTATTTCTGACAATCTGTATTCAGTGGCGTCATTCCCTCTTCTATACATCTGCCAATATCACCGACTCGCAAGGCTCTACTGGAAAACTTGTAAGCTTGAATCCACCCATGCGTCCTGGGGCGCGTATGGACGCATCGCGACGTAAGTTCTCCTACGCCCTCATTGAATGTCTTCCAAGTCTATGAAAGGCAATGTCAGCTACTTCGATGATGCAACCGTTTACACAATGCAAGTTATCGGCTGTACTGTCACTCTGATCAACCAAACTGCCGTCGTCGACGCACAGTCTCATCTTCTTCAACGTGTCTATCCCCTCGGCCGGAAGACATCATCCACCTGGTCACAATGGAACCCTGAAACCATCCCTACCAACGCGACTGTATCCTCTTCACCGCAGGGTACCACGACTGTATATGCTCGGTCTGAACCAACACCTTACTACGTTAAGCGGCAAAGCACAAACACCACCGAGCCCAATCCAGGCTCAACGGGAGGTCCACAGCCACAGAATCCAGAGCCAAAGCTGCCAATTCCTCCACCAGCACCTCAGAACCCGGATCCAGAACCCGCACCTCCCCAATCGGATCCTTCCACCGGCACCGAACCACCTCCCAGTGCACAGCAGCTGGACCCAGAACCCGCACCTCCCTCGTCAGGCAATACGTCTCCAAACTCCCAGCCCGGCGGGAATACATCCCAACAACAGGGATCCAATAATACGCCCGCTTCTAGCACTGGCAACTCGAATAGCGGGCAACAAGACAATGGCCAGCAGAACAGCGGTACTGGTCAGCAGAGCGGTGGCCAACAAGGCGGTAGTCAATCCGCATCCGCCAGCACCAGCTCCAAAGCACCATCGAACAATGGGAGCACGTCGTCCAGCAATAGTAATGGCCAACAACCGTCATCCGCTCCGAACCCAACCAGTACTTCAAATCCGTCCATGTTTACAGGCAGTACTACTCAGCATTCTAGTACTTTAACAACATCGAGCGCCGCTCAAGCAACTAGTAGCGGACAATTCGGAAACGTTACGTATTATGATATGTCCGACGTCTTCCTCGATGTTGTGCGCTAATCCAATGTGTCCTCTATGAATTATCGAACTAATACCCATCGTAGTGGTGGGAGATGTTCAGCCAGGCAGCCATTAGCCGCTTCCCTTCAACAGATGACTGTCCCGGGTTCCCGTGGTCAAACTCCGAAGCCTGTAACCCATTAACCGTCGTTGAGCAGTACATGTTCTGTTCCCTTACTCCCCTCCATCCAATTCTAACTCTCCAAAGGTTCGTTATGGAAGGCCTCGGACTTCACTCTATTCTTTTGGACAGCCCCGTCCGTCCAGCGCCCAAAATCACGCTTCACGATTTGGAAAACTCGCTAGCAAGTGCAACGGCGGCCTCCTACTGGGCAGGTTAGTCCTCCCTGCCACCATTACCTTTTGTACTGATATATGTTCATGTAGCCTTGTATGCCAAAGCTGGCGGACTGAAGAATGACGATCCGTACAACGTAGAGAACGTCAACAACTACAGAGTGGAAGCCATGACAGGAAATGCAACTATATCATATCCCTTCACCGCTACACGTCTGAATGTGAGTCGTCCGATTTCCCGCCTTTACCTTTCCGTTGACGTTCTTTCTTCAGATCAACCTTACCCCACTCCTCCTAGGTCTCGCCGCCTCTGTCAGGCTCCTCCTCCTCGTATTTTGGCTAGTCGGAAAACCCATAGAGGGAGACTCTGGCATCGATACCATTGGGGTTCTGCAGATTGTATGGCTGATGCGTATGCGTCCGGACTTGCAGAGGATCGTTTCGGACATCCACGAGCCTACTGTGGAGAATCTGCGGGAGTCCGGGATGGTGTACACGTCGATGCATTCGCATGGAAGTGGCGAGATGCATCCTCTGACAAGCGAGTGATAGTTTTGTGTTCTGTCGTTGCTTTTCTCTGGGTCTTACCAAAATGATATGGAATGATGAGTATCGACTAAAGGTTCTATTAGCTACATACCTGACGTTTTTGGTTTATTTAATGCACAGGTCAATCATTGTAAATTATTTGTTCTGTATCATTACAGTAGACCCAACCCAATACATGAGGGATCCAAATCGCGCAAATGCGTAGCATACTAAAATGAGAGAAAAATAAGGGAAGTATTAGTCAAGAGATCAATTGAACCGGGCACACTTCCATGGGAAAAACAAAAACACTAGATTTCATGCAAGAAGCGAGTACGTTATAAATAGAGCGTTCGGATGGCATGGGGGAGGGGGAAACACTCAGAGGCAACGGTCACTGTCAGTGTCGAACGAAGAAACGCCTCTGGTGCACGCGCCAACACCAAGCTCCTCCATCTTCCCACCATCATCAATGAATCTGCGTTAGAAATCCCCATCTCTCAATGAACGACAGCCAGATTGTGGTCTGCGGACACTTCAACGTGAGACCTTGGGCACAGAGAGAGACATAGACATGACCTGGGAGTAGATGTTATTCGGCGCCGTGCAGGCGGAGAGATTGACTTGCCCATGGCTTGTGTATGAGAAGGAAAGGACTGTCGCAGAGCGAAAAGACCAATGAAGGACGCTGGTAGCTGAGCAAGTGAACGCTCAGTCGCCATCCCGAGGGCTGTGTGACTGACTTGCAGCCATGGAAGAAGTGAAGAACGTCCACCATAACTTTTCGAACCTCAAAACTTCATGGCTGGGGCAGATACCAGCACTATTGACTTTTTCAACTAGATTTCTTAGCTGCTATAAGACTCTGGTATGTCCGCTATCCTCCTCTCACTGAATTCGAGTTGACGTTCATCTCATCTACAGCCTTTTAAGTGGTTTTCTAACACTGGTTGCCCATCTTCATCGAGAAGGCTGCCAGGAAGCAAGGGTTCTTCCCGGATGCGTCGCCATAACGATCCAGGGACTCCAGGGAGGATCGATGTCCACATTTTTTATACGGAATTCGATGGGTACTGTAGCACGACACCGTGATGGTCGTGGCTGACACAAATCACTCATTCCGGTCGATCTGCAGGGTGGCCGTGCTAAAGGGCGGAATGTCTAAGACTCTTGCAACTTGAGACTGTTTATTGTCTCCCAACCACCACCACCAACGGCAACACCATGGCAGAAATCATCCATTACCGCCCTTATCCAAAAGTCCCGTACTGTCATCAAATATTTCAAGGATGTAAAAGAGGCACCTAAAGAATATAATGAGCTCTTGAGGGAGCTACGGCAAACGGAGATCCACTTGTCTACCCTCAAAATGATCACGCTGCTGTCGACTGCAGGCGACCCATGGCTAACGATATTACATCAATCGAACGATCCTTTCCGAGAGCTTACTGGGTTACTTCTTGGAATTGAGAAAGGCCTGAAGGTTAGATTGCCGTGGTGGAAAAAGGCAGGGCCGAGGTACCAGTAGACATTTGCTGAAGAGAGCATGAAGGAGGATCTGAGGAGAATTGAAGATATCGGGTCCTTGATCATGTATATTATCGACCAGCACGAGCGTCTGTAAGTGACTTTTATGCTTGACTCATTGGATACTAAGTTTGGTATACAGCACGTTGTCTCTCAATATCCAGCAGAGGCTAAGTGGTGTCGAGCACAAAATTGATGGTATGCTAAATAGACAAAAGGGTACGTTTATCCCCAAATCCACTATTGGATTGTATACTAATGCACAAATACGAAAAAGCCAAGGAGATCGGAGCATGGCTCACTCCTCTGGATCATAGTTCTGTTCAAGAGGATAAGCTGGAACAACGTGTTGGAGACACTGGACGGTGGTTCCTCGAGTCGTTGACGTTTCAGAGCTGGGTGGATGGTTCTGGGAAGTTCCCAACTTTATGGTGTCCTGGCAGTCGTGAGTCTGAGGTCGTCCCCGTGTGTCTTTGCAGAAGCTCATGAATCAAAGCTGACACCGGAAAGACAATCCTAGCTTCCATCGTTGTCGATCATTTGTGCAGACAGTTCGTCGAGGAAAACATCCCCGTTCTTTGCGTTTTTGGTGACTGGCAAAACGCTGATGCCAAGACCGCGCTCAGCATAATACGCAACCTGTTGAAACAGCACCAGATAATATTATAGTCATCTCAGATGAAGATAGGACCCGTCGAAATTCTTCGACGTTGGATGATGGTTTAAACTGGTTGAGCATCGAATAACACGTGTCTGTCGCGCGTGCTCGTCGCTTGATCGCACAGCCATCACGTATATGCGCCAGGCCAAACTGACCGGGACCAAAACGGTCCACCATCTTTTTTCCTTTTTGTTTCGCTTGAGACTTCCACTCACTGCTCAGGCTCACACTAATATCCCGCTTTCTGAGCTACCACACTTCAGGACTCGGTACACAGTCTTACGCTGCACTCCTCTGAGAAACGTTATGGGGCTATCGTGTGACTTGTTTTTACGATTCCCCCACATGTATACCCAAATGATCCCGTGTCGCATTAGTGGGTTCTCGAGGCGTGTGGTCCATCGTTCCATGAACAGATCGGAGAGAGTATACCCCCGCGTCACTGGATGTTTTTCGGGGACGGAGAAGGAACCGGGACCATGCTTGGGACCTAGCAGGCATCCTCACCTTGTTGGTTCTAGCCTCTGTTCCAGCCCTGTTCTCGGATGTAAGTCCTCCGGGTTGATGTCCTAATGACGGCGGCCCCCGCCCATCGCCTTTTCACTACCTATTATCTTTTGGAGCACTAACAGTGAGCCTAGTCAGTACCGACGGGACGTGGCGACTACTTCGAGGCGAGCCAAAATTTTGGTGTCGCACTTTGACTGTAACAAAAAGCCCCCGGCACTCCTAATGCGGCGAACTTTAATTACGGAAATACATTTGTTTTCGAACTCCATTCTATTTTCTTGGCATAAAAGGGTTAACACCCGGTACTCGAGGGATGCTACATTTCAGAATGTTCAGACCGTCATCTCGTAACCACCTTGGCGCCAGATGTGCTAAAAGGACCACCATGATCTTCACTGTCTCTCCTCCATGCTCTCTTTCTCTCATTTGCACACACGAAGCAGAATTCAGCACTACTAGTCACCACGGTGACCAACAGGTTAAGGTATTTCAGCAGTATGCCACTGACGGTAAGTCGTGCTTCGTCCTATTTCCCTCATCTGCTGTATTCAGTCTTTTGCTTTCACTTCCCTTCTTGCAGGCAACTTTGAATTATATCTCGTCCTACTCTTTCGCTGCGAGCACAACTGTGCTCCTCTATGACATTATTCTCTTTTTCCCCACTGAGATCAATTATGTATGGCTTCCCCGACCCGTATATCGGCATCTACTATTGTTCGCATTGAATCGCTACTTGCCTTTGGTCAATACGATGATGACCATCTTCTGGCTCCTGCACGAGCCCACTCTGGCCCAGTGTCGCCAGTATGCCTTCATCGCGGGTCCGCTCATGGCCCTTGGGATTTTCACGTCACAGGTGATCCTCATGATCCGCACATATGCAATATGGGATAGACACAGAATGGTATTCTGGTGTTTTATTGGGACTGGGATCTTCTGTTTTATACCGGCGATAGTCAGCCTTGTTTTGCAACTCAAGACGATTCAATGTAGGTTGCTTGCTATCCTTGCTTTCAAAGGTAGCGGAGACTCAGGCCTTTTTAATTCGTAGTCATTGAACCGTCGTCCAACCATTCTGGCTGTTCGAGCATCTCTTCAAATATGACGTTCTATATCTCCGTGCTCGTTTCAGAGACGATTATTGCTTCGGTTACGCTCTTCAAGGGTGTACAGCACCTGCGCCGTTCTTCCCATCCCTTTCTCACAGAGTTTTATGTCTCTGGGATGTTCTTCTATGCGTGCCTCCTCCTCATAACTCTCGCAAATATCCTTATCCCTGTGTGGGCCCACGGCATTGCAGCCAGCTTCATCGGTTCCTTTCAGCGCATCTTACATTCCATCCTGAGCAGTCGCATCATGCTACTCATTCTGAAGCAGAGACGGATACGCCGACGTTATCCCACGGAGGAGCTGTATACGGATGACATTGAACTGTCTCATATTACGCAGTACTAAACTAAGTACACCCAAACACGCTAAAATCGCGGCCCTTTGCAAAGCCGGTAGTGGATACTTGTGCACTTTGAGTACGTCCTTATATACCAGATAATCATACGTTTTTAATGCCCTCCAAATACTCCTCAACGTTGTTACATCTCCCTCCATCATATACAGAACGTTCGTCCACCCCCTTTGGCCCCGACAGCTTTACGTAGAACTGTTAAGGACAAGGCATCTTGTGCACTGTCGGCACAGTGCGGCGAGCGATCTCGTTTCGCATTGGCGGATTCTGCCGTGCTACGGAGCCCAAAAGTTGCCTCAAAATTTCCCTACGTTACTGTTACGTTACACCAGAGGACACCCTTACTAGAGGACCCGAACACCTTAGCTTTGATCATGAAACACATTTGTTTCCGAACCATTCTGATTCTGCTCTGCTTGATCACCGCCCAGTACTGAAGAAATGCTGACGTTCAGGTTACAGCATGGTTTAGACCGTCGTCTGTAGACCATGACCAGAAAACTTGCTTGGCTCTATGACTTCCCACGAAGAAGAGGTCCGTTTGTTGGCAATGGCAGGGAGGCCTCACCATCACTACTTGCGCCCGTCTCTTCCACATCTTCCATTTCCTTGTTCCTCCCTCCTGTCAGCTGATGGAGTTTATGCAGGTTCCTTTTAGCAAGGATACACGTGGAATTGTTGGCTCACTGTGAGAATCCGTGATGTGTTCTGTCTCTTCTCCAAATCTGATGTCCAAAGTATACCAGAGAGAGTGGGGGTTAGAAGCTGGTGAGGTTTCCTTAGCCAACTTATAGCTACTTATATACAACCATTGTACCTATAGTAATAACTAACCTGTATGTGGTCCAGGAAATACATAGCTAAGTAACTGCTGTACATATGACGATGTTTCCACTTATAGTAGCTACGGAGCTACAGATCAATTCCAATTCCAACACTCACTCCACTACTCGTGCGCAACTTAATAAGGGGCTGGACAAACTGCCAAGGACCATCACAAAGTCATATGGGTATCTAGCTAAGATGGACAGTCTACCGAACAAAGACCTCGCCTATCGCATATTCGGCTGGATAGCCCTTGCCCCACGTCCTTTGACAGTGTTAGAACTGCATTACGCATTGTCCATAGAACCAGGAACTAGACAGCTCGATCCAGCCGATATTACCAACGAGGATATCTTTACAAGTGTTTGCACGGGACTTGTCGTCATTGACGGCAATAGAGATCTCAGATTGTGCGTGAGTAGTACTTGGATCTCAATTTCTCTCTCTTCATCCGCTGAATAATTTGTTAGATTATACCACCCAAGAGTATCTCACCCTGCACAAAGACAAACATTTCCCCTGCATCCAGGAGGACATTATGCGCATCTGCTTGGCGTACATGTCACTCGACATTTTTTGACTCTCCCGACGCCGTCGCGTCAAAGTCTTACATAGATCGGAGAAAGTATTATCTTTTTCTCAGGTACTCATCGAATCATTGGACATACCATGCCAGGAAATGTAGGCCAGGCTCTGTGGAAAAGGAGATCCTTGCTTTCTTGTCCACTCGGACAGAAATTGCTCTGTCTTTTGATCAGCCGCCAGACACACACTCCTGCATGATTTGTTGCACGTCATGGCTTGACAGATGTCATGAATGTACTAGTGGACCGAGGGGTTGACTTACAGCACGAAAATGCACTGTGTATTGCGGCACATACAGGGCAGCTTGACATGGTAAAACTATTACTGTCACGACAAGACGTGGACGTGAACCAGGCCGACCATGTCGTATATCTTCAGCCGTACGGGTTCGAGAAACTCTTGAAACAAAAAATCTCCAGAATTCCTTGTACCCATCTCATTGCCGCAGCATTGAATGGTTACGAAATTGTCAGGGTGCTACTGGAGTCCAAGCACATGAAATCATTGAACCTCTTGCCTCCCGATGGAACCACAGCGCTACCAGCAGCCGTATTGCGTAACCGCATTGGAGTGGTCGAGCTCTTGCTCTTGCAACCTGGAATTGACACCGAGTCCATCCAGTACAAAGACCAGACCCCCCTTATGCTTGCTGCAACTAATGCTCCAGGGGGTGGCGGGAGGACACTGGTAGCTTTACATGCTGCTGTCGAGGGGCGTCGGCGTGGTAACCTCGAGATGCTCTTGAAGTCAGGCTGGGTGGATGCGAATGGAACAGATAGCAAGGGTCGGTCCACCCTTTATATTGCCGGCCCTTCGGGTGACGTGCAGTCCGTCAAAATATCGCTGGATCACACAGCTATCGATATCACGGCGAAGGATAGCAGCGGCAAAAGTGCATACGAGATAGCGGTTGAAAAGGGACACGATGATGTGGCGGACTTATTGCAGGACATGGAGGGAAGGGCCCAGTGACCGACTGAATGACGCGCTTCGTACATGCAGCTTTCTTATATGTGCATATGCACCCTCATTATTTATACAATGTAGTTCGCGTAGGTTCCGTGCAAATTCTTCGAGACTTTAATTGCTGCACCTACTACACAGGCTGCACTCCAGGCTGACGCCTATCACAGACAGAGATGGAGGTCGCGGCAACTGCCGAGTCAGATTCACGCGACCAAGGTTTCTTCCTTCCTTCCTTCTTGATGTCATAGCTCTGTTTTGTGTATCAACCGATGCGTCTATGAGCCGTTCCGTCGAGTGGTATCTGTGGTCAAACACCGAGATAAGCTCTAAGATTGAGAGGTGCGTTGCTATATCGTTACATGGCTGGGAAAAAGCTGGGTGCTCTTTCGTGCAGAGTTGCTATGGAGCTTCAATGTATACAACCAACATGGTGCTCTACGATTTAGAGACTTCGCTCATAAACGTAACTGCTGCTTCATATTGAGTTGGTCCACCATCTATGTACTCGACACAAAACACCGGGTATGTCTACCATCCTCTTCCCGCTGAACCCGTATTAAGGCTGTTTTCCTCTGAAGTTTGTAACACGGCAGCCTACTAGGGTGGGGAGCCCTACCAGCACTACAAGAAATCTCTTTGCTTCAAGTCAGCGTGTCGGCTTTTTGTCCTTGCCTTCCTCCATACCCTGAATAATATCCACTACCGACTGCTGCCGTGACCTTTATGCTAACATGAAAATGTTTAGCTCTGGCGTACTGAAGGACGACGATTCCAACGTCGAGAACATCGATTAGTGCGGAATGGACCCGAACGGAAGTGCAACCATAACTTATGCATATGCTATAATATGGACCCATGTTAGTTCGATCAATTACCTCCGACCTTTCGCCAGACAGATCTCCGGACCTCACGATAGTCTCTTCGCTCCCTTGCAGGTTAACCCTCGTGGAGATTAGCACTGATACTACCAACGCCTGTTCGGCGTAGATTCACTGGCTTATACGCATGTGACCGAACTGATAAGTGCGAGGACAGGAGTGATTAGTGCATCGATTCGTGCAAATGGGGAGATGAGTGCGCGGTGCGACGGTAGGCCCTTATTACGACATCAGGCCATCTTTTTAACGGGATTTTGTAGCACTATATCGATGACCTCGAACACGACTTTAAAGGACGCCCAAAGGCACGGGAAGCCTCATACATCGAAGTGATTTCATGAAGGTGGAAATAGTTTGATTTGGCCGTACTAATGCACAATGCGGTGCTGGATATGTATCAATCGGGATATCATGCATCAATTTCTCTGCATGCACTATCACGGTCTCGTCCAGTGGTTATGCTCTCGTCACTTGAGATCTGAGAGGCTTGGACTACCGCCGTCGGGGTATTTTAGTGCTCGATAGTAAATTCAGTACACAAATTATCTCGATTTCCAGCCTGCTTGGATATGAGAAATTTAAGTTATCAATATAGTATATTATCGCCTTCTCTGAAAGAGAGTCATCGGACGGAAGGTTTTGAGGGCGATTGGGAGCGGGATCAAAACTCTTCTACCACCGTCGAGGATAGGTATCGACTCGGGCACGCCCACACAAAGCCTCGATCGACTACTAGTGTTCCTCGTCTCTTCGTAAAGACTTTGCTCGACTGAAGATGTCCGGCGATTCCTCAACTTCGCACGCCCAACGGTGACGGCTTCTAAATTTGAACGACGTTTCGCATACAGCGTGTCAATTTTGAGCAGGAGTTAGAGGGACGGGAGGGACGTCTGTACGACTCTTGATGAGTATGTTCGCTATTCTCATCTCGTTGGAATCTTATTGACATTGGTCATCTGGTACCCTGCTCATCTTCATCGAGGAAAATGCCGTCGAGAAGCTCGGTGTCGCTATCGATTTCAACGGCTCCAAGGAGAAGCGTTCACCGGCACTTTCATTTGATGCTTCGTCGTTCGCTAATGGTCACCAGCATTACGAGAGATATCTTTACGTGTCTCTTCTTTGTCTCTCGCTTCCTCCATCCCCTTGATTTGGGATTGCGGATTCAAGCTTTCGCTGCTTTTGTATATCATGGCTCGTCCACCCGCCACCGCGTCCATCTGATCACTCTGGGGGATTGGGTGCGAAGCTCCTCTATGTCATTCCTTCTTCTATGACCCTCCCTGTTCGTGGTTGCCGTTGTCGACCAAACTGGATAAAAGAATTATAATGTCCGCTTGCTGTCTTGTCATTTATTCATTGCATGTCTGACTTGTATGCGAAAGCAAGAGCTTAACCACTCCAATGTGATTACCAAATACGGCTGCTAATAGCGCTGTAGGTCCATCGGGAGGCAAGAGGTTTAACTATTTCATGTGCTTGGACTCCAATAGCACCCTGACGATTTTTTCGTGACCATTCGAAGCGGCGGCAATGAGAGGTGTACAGAAAGTAGGACTAGAAGCTCGTCCGCCCCCGTCTCAGAGTCTATCGGCGCTGTTGTTGCGATCGATGGAATAATCGTAAAGGTATATGACCTTATTCGCCTGATTCACGTCCACATCATCTCGCGACAGCAACAATTTCACCATGTCGAACTGCCCTGCATGTGCTGCGATACACAGCGCGTTTTCATGCTGCAGATTAACCCCTCGATCCATAAGAGCCTCCATAACGTGTACCAAACCGTAATTGGCAGCAAACCATGCAGGAGTGCGTGGTACTTCCGGTTCCGAGTCTGGTGGCTGTTCAAAAGACAAAGCAATTTTTGCTTGGGTCGGTATAAAAGCAAGGATCTTCTCTTCCACAGAGCCCCGTGCACATTTCCGGGCGTGAATTGCCCATTTACTCGATGTGTAATTGAGGAAAGGATACTTGGTGGAGACGCCAGGCTTCCACAGGGGAAGGACGTCGGGCAACCGAAAGATGGAGAATGACATGTAGGTTAAGCAAGTACGCATGATATTTTCTTGGATACGGGGGGAAAGCTCGTCTTTTTGAGAAATAAAGTACTCGCGAGTGGTAGTGTCTAGCAAGTCACTGAATGAAAAGGGAGAAATTGAGATCTGAGGACTGGTACTCACGTGCGAACCTGACAGACCCTCGACTGTCAAGGACGACAAGCCCTTGAGATAAGGTCAAAATTAATGATTCTATTAGGGTTGAGCTCTGTTCCTGGTCTGCGTATTGTGCGTATTGTAATTCAAAGATCGTCAGAGGCCGCTCAGCAAAAGCTATCCAGCCGAATATTCGATAGGCAAGGTTCCTCTGTCGCTCGGGCTTATGCTCGACCTCCTCCCCAGGAAATGCCCGTATGTACTTTCAATAGTGTCTGGCAGCTCGTTAAGCGCCTCAGCAAGTTCGTCACAATCTTCGGTCTGGGCGAGTAGAATCATGTACATATCTGCCAGGAAAAACTTACAGAAACAACTGGGTTAGTGACTGAAAGAAGAACAATGGGATGGAAACCCTACATGCCGTTGGCCCTCTCCATGACCCTAGTGAGTATGTCCTGGCGCAGGTCATCACGATCCGTAAGGAAGACAAAGAGACTCCTCATGCTTGAACCTATCCGTGACTAATTCCCGGATATCGTCGTCATCTGCTCGAATACACAGCTCTTTATCATCCTGAAACAGCCGTTGGATGCGCACATTGCTTCTCGAGGTGACCAGGAGACGAATACTATCTCCTAAAGATTTCAAGGCATAAAACAGCTCGCTCCTATCACCCGGAAATTCATCCAATGCATCGAAGACGATACATGCATGACGGTATCATTGCAGATGGGTCGAAAGAAGTTTTGTGAATTCATCGAGCTTTCGACATTTGTGACTCTTCTCGAGCGAGGAAGAGAGCCCGTTCTCTGCATCTATAAGCTGGTCTATCCGCAGCTTCTGGTTTGCCTTGGGTTTTAACTCGTCCTTTGTGAATTATGCTGATACATACTTGCAGGAATCCCTACTTTTAGAGGTAGCGGGGGCATCTGGCGTAAATACGACGTCATATTTCTAGCCACCCCTTCAGCTTTTGCTGAAAATCAGGCTCGAGTCTGGCAGTTCTTTCATTACAGGTGAGAACAGTGAGTACTTGTACTTGTATGGCACACCTTGTGTTGTGTTCACTTGCTGCATCGTTTTGTCACCACTAGAGTCCTTAATGCCGTTCACTATGTTATCGCTCGACTGGCCATTCCGTGCATTCACCAGAGTATCTCCCAATTCCAAGTTTTCCCACATTACTCAGAATGTGGACGGCTTGTGCACTCGCGCTCTCGAGGAGACCATAAAGGGTTTGCAGGAGACAGATGTTTCGTATCCCATAGACATGCATGGATGGCTCTTCGACGTCGTCTGTACCACTCATGACTGCAATTTTTGCGAAACAAACTACAACTCTCCGATCTGTCCGGCTCTCAAAGACACTGAGCTCGTCATCGAAGCTGGTGTCCTGAGCCTGTGGTGCAACAGTCAGACCTCCCTCAATGCCAAAAATGTGGTCAACTCTGTCGTCCTGGTGTTGTATGGTTTGGTGAATGACTGCATTGGATTCATGAGATAATGCAGCTGGCTGATGAGGCTGATCTCTGTGTCATAGTGGGGACCTCTGTGGTCGCACGTTTCAGTGTGGTATGCTAAAGAGCTCATGCTCATGCAGACATTCAGGTCCAGCCCGCGTTCAAGATTGGAGGAAGAGTCAAGACTCATTGGGGGAAGGTTGCTCTGTTCAATGTCGAACTGGGGAATCATGTGGATGAAGTAAATTTCGTGTTCATGGGGCCGTGCGAGGAGCACTTGGTTGAGGTGCTTGGCATCTGATGTCTGAGTGAAGAGAAAGCACCTGATACTTATTATCTTATTTCACATGTTGAGGGATCCCTTTCTTTGAGTCCCGACACTGCAGTCATCTCCCTCGCTGGCCAGTTCATGGCTGTTCCCTCATTCTCTCATCCCACCCATCTATTCCCTACAGTGTTTAGAATACCAAATTCGGCTTCCTTCTGGCCTTCTGATTCCCAGGCACCCAAGACTTAGACCTGCCGCATCATTTTAGGTTTCTTGTCTTGTCGGTCCATACTCTTACCCACCGACTTTCTCTGACAACAACCCAAACTCGCAGCCCTCCAGGCCTTCATCTTTTAACAGACCACCCAAATACTTTGTGTATTTAGGTGTCTGTTGGGATTTGAGAGTTGAGCCGAGATGATGGCAATCTGGCATCATGCTGAACTTGCTGATTAAGAGAGAAATATTAGGAAACTTGTAGAAGATTCTAGTACATTAGCATTTAGTATATAAGTAGGTACAGTAGTGTACCTCTGCATGCATTTGCAGAGCTCAGCCAAGCGCAATACTATTGGCCTGACACTGCACATGTACTAACTGAGAACAAACTGATCTATTCATCCCCTGTTTTTCACAACACAAACACATTCCTGGTCTTGTCATTTGCTTGACATCTTGATTGGCCACCAGTTATCAGGCCGAAGTTCATCCTCCAGTTGGGATCACAGAACTAACCGTCTGTACCCAATTTAGTATTTTGTCTACTTTTGCATATAATTGTGTCTTAACAGGCCATCCGTTACCATTTGCAGAACTGCCAAAGTGCGGCATAAGCCCTTGGGAGAAGGCAGCCAAAATTGTGATTGCTAGAAGTCCTTTCTAGGCAGGTGATCTGGGGAAAGTTGCTGTAATCAGTCCTCTTTAGGTTGGCACACGTACACCGGAAGTCCTCTTTAGGCAGGTGAAAAGTCCTTTCTAGGCCACTGTAATTCCTGTTGAAGACACACTCAGCCACATATGGCAATCTGGCAATCGGAGCAACATTGAAGTGCCCAAACCTTTGTGCACCTTCTCCTTGACTCGATTGCCTGTCTGCTCACTCAGCAATGAGTCAGACATGGACACTAGTAGATGATAGTATATTCTAGAAGTACCCACCTTGTAGTATATATACTGGGCAGACCAGCCCACCAATAATAACAGATTCATATTCTTACTCTCATCCACATCTCTCATATGGTCAAGTCTTGTAGTTTACCACTGCACTCATAACCTCCGTTATACACTCTTTTACAACAGGTTATGGGCCCCAGCCCTAACTAATCTACAGAAGACTCACCGTAATTAATTACCTTACTGAACTATAATCTACCCCCATATATCATGTCTGACACCACACCCTCATCATTATTCTGCATTGAGCTACTCTAGGAGCACAACTGGGTTCTGTGGAAGTGTTACATCACTGCGATCCTGTGAGAACAAGCCCTGTTGAAGTATGCCAATGGAACATTGAATAAACCAGTTCTGACAGACCCAAATTTGCCAACTAAGGAAGAAATGGATGAAATCACAAAGTGGGAAGAGGGAGATGGATGAGTGCAGACCCAAATCGAGCTCACATTGAGCAACTTGCAGATGATACACATCGCAGGGGCAAAAACATCGGCCGAGATATGGATGCAGCTCAAATTAGTAAAAGAAGCTAGAGGAAAACTGGGAATACTTGCACACTGACACTGTCTTTACTGCACTGTGGCTGATGAGTCCACAGACATTGTTGAGCATACCACAGAAATGTGCCAAATCCAGGAAGAACTTGGCATGCTGGGGAGTATCATCACTGATGAAGACTTTCTGATGCTGCTTGTATCATCACTACCAGAATCCTGGGACCAGTTTACATCAGCGTACCTAGAATCCACTGGAAATAACCCAACAGTCACATTGCATGAGTTCATTGCCATCATTCTGGAAGAGAACTGTTGACAGATTGAAAAATCTGGTGGAAGTGAAGCTGCCATATATGGGTGCAATAATGAAAAGATAGGCAGCAGAAGTAGCTGAGAGAACTCCACATTAGGGAAGGTCTCTGATGATGTTGAGTGTTGGAACTGCCACAAGCAAGGCCACACATCAGCACAGTGTTGGTCCAAGGGTGGCAGCCAAGAAGAGAAAGGTCCAGGAAGAAAGCAGGAAAAGAAGAAGAAGGAAAGGTCTAATCAGGCAAAAGATTCAGGAAACATGAAAGATGATGTTGTTGAAGCTGCTTACAATGTAGAGTCTAAGCCCCAATTTGACTCATATTTCTCCACTTATAGCTGGCTATATGACTCCAGAACAATCTCACATATCTCCAATCATTGAGAAACCTTCATAGACTTCAAGCCGCTTGAGGCCATGACCATTGCAGGCATTGGAAATACATCTGTTCGGGCACTAGGCTGAGGAACAGTCCTGTTAGACTGCAAAGTCAATGGGAAAACCGTCACTCACAAACTGAAAGATACACTCTATGCACCGAATGCTGTAAACAATCTAATCTCCATCAGCAGGCTCAATGATGCTGGTATGGAAGCTTCATTCAAGAATGGCATAGTCCAGTTTCTCTGAAAGAATGGGAAAATCCTGGCAGAAGGAAAGAAGACACGCCATTTGTATTTGATGAATGCTTGAGCATGTGACACTATATAAGAACAGTCAAATATTGCCAACACTAAAAATACAAACATATGGGATGCTTAGCACAAACACATGGGACATCTAGGGAAGTCAGGGTTAGAGCAATTGAGGAGGGAAGGATTGGTGGAAGAATTCATAGTCAATGACAACTCACCTCCACTCAGTCAATGTGAAGCTTGCATCCAAGCCAAGATGACTCTTTGCCCATTCTCACAAGAAGCAAAACATCGAAGTGAGAAACCAGGGGAAACCACACATGGTGACATCTATGGATCAGCCTGAGTTAAGTTCCTGCAGAAGTCAAAATATAACATTATGCTTACAGATGATGCAACCCAGCAATGTACATCTGAATTTATGAAATCAAAGTCAGAAGCATTCCAGAAGATTAAAGAATATGTCACCTTCATTGAAACACAGCATGGATTTATATCAAAGACACTATATGTTGACAATGCAAAGGAACTCACTAGTGAGGAGGTCAAACAATGGTTGAAGAAGAAAGGGATACAACTACTCACACCAGCACCATATGCACACTCATCTAATGGTATAGCTGAATGCTTTAATCGCACACTAGTGGAGCTAGCACAAGCCATGATGATAGCCAACAACATACCATCATTCCTGTGGGAGACAGCAATAGAATACATGGCATACATCAGAAACTGTACACCAATGCAAGCTCTTGATGGGAAAACACCTGAAGAAGCATGGACAGGAAGAAAACCCGATGTCTTGCACCTACAAGAGTTCAGTTATGCAGTCTAGATCAAATGGGAAGGAATCAGTCTTTCAAAGCTGGGCAGAAACTCAGAAAAAGCAAAGAAACATACCTTCATGGGATTTACAGAGGATGCAACAGTTATCAAATACTATGATGCAGAACTTCACACAATCTGAGAATCCCAGAACTACAAGTTTATTGAGCCCATGGCTATAGAACAAAGCACAGACAATGTGCAGCTTGAGGGGGAGGCAGCAGAGATAAACAATCCACCATCACCAAAGGGAGCTGAAGAAGAAAGTCAGCAAACCACATCACTACAGCCTGAAACCAAAGAAACCTCTGAGCCAACACCAGAAGCAATATGACACACCTCACATATCACTAGTAATCATGACTACCACAAGCTCAACAACCCTAATACACAGAAAGCAGCACCATCATGAACTCCATTGGCCCTATCTGAACATTCCCCAGAATCAACAAATGTTGCAATGACTCAAAGCTATATTGCCAGTAACAGCAAGCATATTAATCATGACAACTTCCCATGAAGCCTTGCAGAGGCACAAGAATCAGCAGAATGGCCTGAATGGAAGAAGGCTATGAGTGAGAAAATGTCAATGATTAGAGAAATAGGGACTTACAAGCTTGAGGATCTACCAGAGGGACATGAAACCATAGGCTGCAGATGCACCTATATGAAGAAATATGATGAGCATGGAAAAGTTCTATGCTACAAAGCCTGCCTCGTAGTACAAGGCTACTCATAGATTCCAGGAGTTGATTTTATGGAAACATTTGCACCAGTCATCTGTCTCAAATCTGTTTGTGCTGCACTAGATATAGCTGCCATCAAAAACCTCGAAATTGGTCAAATGGATATTAGAGGAGCTTACCTCAATGGAGAACTTGAGGAAGAAATATACATGCACCAGTCTTCAGACTATAATGATAAATCGGGATGCATCTGCAAATTATACAAGACCCTCTATGGGTTAAAACAGTCAGGACATGAGTGGAACCATGAATTCAATAAGAAACTCATCTCCATTGGATTCTCAAAGCTCAAAGTCAACCATTGCATCTATAAATGTGTCCAAAACAGCAGGACAGTATTCCTGATTGTATGGGTTGATGACCTGCTGATCTTCACAGAAATACCTGAGGATCTAAACAGAGTAAAAAAGGAGTTAGCAGGGCTATTCAACATCAAAGATATGGGAGAGCTGAAAAAAATCATTGGGATCGAAATAGAGAGGAATCATGACCACAACACCATCTCATTATCCCAGCAACAATACATCAAGGGAATACTCACCCATTTCAGCCTTCACAATGCATCATCAGTTACCACTCCACTTGATCCTAATGTCATCCTGTGAAAGTGACCAGCCAATGAACATGTTGAGCCTACTATCCAAGGCAGATATCAGTCTGCTATCAGCTCATTGATGTATGCCATGATTTGCATATGGCCCGACATCGCATATGCCATACAGTTGTTAAGCCAGTTCTCAAATAACCTAAGTCCTGAACACTGGTCAGCTGTAAAGCAAGTGTTTAGGTATCTATCTGGAACTAAGAACTTAAAGCTCACCTTCTGAGCCAATAAAGAACACAAGGTTCTCAGCGCTGGATACACAGATGCAGATTATGCATCCAACCCAGATGACTGAAAGTCAGTCTCAGGCTACACCTACCTGTTGGGAGGTGGAGCATTTGCATGGTCATCCAAGAAACAGTTGACCATTGCCTTGTCATCCACAGAAGCAGAATATATGGCTCTAGCACATGCAATACATCAAGCAATCTGGAATCACAATTTCTTAGCCAAATTGGGTTACATTCAAGAAGAACCTACTCTGGTATTTGAAGACAACCAATCCATGATCACCATTGCTAGAGATCCACAATATCATACATGGTTGAAGCATTTTGACGTGCAGAATCATTTTGTCCATGAAAAAGTAGAATCCAGAGTCATTGAACTATTGTATTGCCCCACCAATGAAATGGTTGCCGACATTTTTATGAAAGCATTGCTGAGACCCAAGCATGAGAAGTTTGTTCATGAATTAGGCCTATTGCCATCTTGAGGGGGAGTATTGAAGATGTGCTCAGCTGCATATAGCAATCTAGCAATTGGAGCAATGTTGAAGTGCCTGAACCTTTGCACACCTTCTCCTTGACTCGATTGCCTGTCTGCTCACTCAGCAATGAGTCAGACATGGACACTAGTAGATGATAGTATATTCTAGAAGTACCCACCTTGTAGTATATATACTGGGCAGACCAGCCCACCAATAATAACAGATTCATATTCTTACTCTCACCCACATCTCTCACACAGTCAAGTCTTGTAGTTTACCACTGTACTCATAACCTCCATTATACACTCTTTTACAACAATTCCTCTCTAGGTTGGTGTAAAGTACAAAGTCAAAGTCTTTTCTAGGCCATCGTAATTCCTCTTTAGGTAGACAAAGTGATTAAAAGTCATTTTCATGCCACTGTAAATTGTCTCTACATAGGTGCAAGTTATCATAAAAGCCATCTCTATGCTGCCATTCTGCCGCTGTAATCTGTCTCTATGTTGGCAATCAATTGGTGATATCATTTGATGACAGAGGTCATATTATGGAATTAGGAAGTTGATGGAAACCTTGAGATAAATTAGGTTATGGGTTAATGAGCCTGATGCTGTCTTGAGGGGGAGTGTTGGGATTTGAGAGTTGAGCTGAGATGATGGCAATCTGGCATCATGCTGAACTTGCTGATTAAGAGAGAAATATTAGGAAACTTGTAGAAGATTCTAGTACATTAGCATTTAGTATATAAGTAGGTACAGTAGTGTACATCTGCATGCATTTGCAGAGCTCAGCCAAGTGCAATACTATTGGCCTGACACTGTGCATGTACTAACTGGGAATGAACTGATCTATTCATCCCCTGTTTTTTACAACAGTGTCTAATATTCACAATAGTCTACAGTATAGACACAATGCTGCAAGTGTTGCTCTCCTCAGCATAGCCAGACTGACTAGCTTATTATTGAGGGACCCAAGGTCTGAATTATTTGTTCATCTATCTGTCTGGAATCAATTTGTTAGGATAGCAATCCCAAGCAAGTACTAGAATGTACTCGAAGGATTGGCTTACTCAGCAGGATCAAGTTTGGACTATAAAAGTGGACATACATAGTATTTCGTAGTAAGTTCTAGAAGTAGTACAACATGTATTTAAGTAGGACACCTCTTGCTTGAGAGGTAAGATTTCACCATCCTTTCTATGTTCTCCTTGCTCTTGTTACAACAGGTTATGGGCCCCAGCCCTAACTGAACTACTTACATCATCACCAACTTCACACTCTTGTACTTTACATACACACATAGAACCAAATGGATAGCCAGTCCATGTATAGGATTGAACCTCTTAAGGGCCCAGAAAACTATCTGACATGGAAAGTCAAGATGATTGATATACTAACTGATTTAGGTCTAATTGACTATGCCGATGGAAGCTCTGTGGCCCTGGCAGAAGCAGCACTGGTGGCAGATTGGAAGAAGAGTGATAGGAAGGCTCTTTCAACAATAAGGCTGTGGGTTTTGGATGGCCTGCTGGTGTATATTGCTGGTTCTAAGACTTCGGCAGAAGCCTGGAAAGCTCTGAAGGACATGTATGAGCCAAGGGGACCCATGGGAATTGTCCTTGTGAGAAGGAAATTCTTTAGAGCTCAGTGTGAAGAAGGAGGAAATATAGAGGAGCATATTAAGACTATGAGGTCCTACCAGGAGGAGCTGGCATCCCTTAAGCAGACTGTTGAGGAGGAGGACTTCTCAATCACACTGCTTACATCACTTCCAGAATCATAGAATTCATTCATTTCATCAGTGGATACTGCAGACTTGAAGGATTCATACAAGTTGATCTCCTGAATTCTCCAAGAAGATATCTGATTGCAGGAAAAGACTTCTGACCCAACAACAACACTTGCAGCACATGGCAAGAAGAAGTTTAACCTGAAAATCACATGTTATGGATGTGAAGAAACTGGCCACATTAAGGCCAATTGCCCAAATGGGAAGAAGAATTCTGGAAAGCAATGGAAGGGGAAAGGGAAGGGCCAGACTCAGGTACATGTTGCTAAGTCAGATTCTGATGAAGAAGATTATGCATTTTGGGCAAAAGACACCACACCCACTGCACTTGCAGGGTCATCATGGATTGGGGACTCAGGCACCACTAAGCATATAGTCAAGAATAGATTGCATTTTTCTGACTATGTTGAGACCCCAGGACATGAAGTTATTAGTGTAGGAAAGTCAAAAGGCTTGGGAAGAGGAACAGTTAAGATTAAAATGGTTGAAGGAGGGAAGACCACTGCAGTCACTCTAAAGGACTGTATTCATTGCCCTGAAGCACCATTCAATCTTATATCATTAGGGCGCATCACGGATGCTGAGTTTGAACTCAAATTCAAGGAATCCCAGATGGATATTATCTCATCACATGGCAAAAGGATTGGCCATGGAGATAAAGTATTGAAGCTGTATAGCCTAGATATTATTGCACCAGAAATAACCCAGGCCCATGCGACAAAACTGGCCCAAACATGGCAGAAGTGACATTGTGTAATGGGCCACTTAAACATGGGATCAGTAAAGAGACTATTTAGGAAGAAAATGGTCAAGGGAATGGATGTGGATGAGTTGGCAGTACTCCAGAAGGATTGCGAAGCCTGCATACAGGCCAAACATCATGCCAAGCCATTTCCACAAGAAGCTAAAAGGAATTATACCAAAATAGGTGAAATAACATTTTTGGACTTATGAGGGCCAGCCCAAACTCAGGGTATCCATGGAGAAAGATATTACATAAGCTTCACAGATGGGAAATCCCAGAGGACAATGTTGTATTTTCTGAAGTCAAAACAGAGTACAGAAATCTAAAAGAAGATTCAGCAGTACCAAAAATATATCACAGTCCACACTAGAAGGGATCTGAAGTTTATGAGGATTGATAATGGGAAGGAATATATCAATGAAGAGGTGAAGAAATACCTCCAGAGCAATGGCATCCAGTTGAAACTGACTGCCATATATTCTCCATCCCAAAATGGAGTCGCTGAGAGAGTCAATCAGACTCTTGTGGAGTATGCTCATGCCATGCTAGAAGAACATCACCTGCCAAAATTTTTATGGCCTGAGGCAGTGGCATATACCACATATTTGAAGAACCAATCATCAACCAGGGCCATCAGAAATGATCTAACCCCAGAAGAAGTGTTTTGTGGAACAAAACTGGACATTTTAACACTTCAGGAATTCAGAACAAAGTGCTGGGTGTTGCAACAGGATAACAAAAGGTCAAAACTCGACCTGAAATCAAGGGAATTTATCTTTGCAGGTCTTACAGATGAATCAAGAGCCTGGAGATACTATAACTCACAGACTAGATAGATTCAGACCTCAAGAAATGTTATATTCTCTAAAGAGAGCATTCTAAATGCTAACAATAATGAATACATTGTGTCTCATCCTCCACTGCTCAAGGGGGAGTCAGGGAGCAAAGTCGAGCAGATTCTGGATGGAAATGATGATATTTTGGACAAATCCACAGGTGCTGGGAATGCCAAAACAAAAGGGGAAATGCCCCTTGATGACCCAGCAACCAAATCAAAGTTACCTGTATGGCATGGGAAGGTGATTCAGCCATGTGACAAATCAGTCCAGACTGTATCAGTAGCCCCACTGAGTTACCAGTTCCTTAATAATCCAGCCTCATGAGGCACAAAATTGCCAGAGAAGCAGCAGGAAGTAAGAAAGGAACCACTGGAGACTGCAGATAACCTCAGTGATAAGCCATTAAGCCTTGAAGAAGCTAAAACAAGGCCAGATTGGCATCATTGGAAGAAAGCAATGGATGAAGAATATAATCTATTGACTTCTCTAGGCACATGGCAGCTGGAAGAATTACCTCAGGATAGGTTGCTTGTTGATTGCAAGTGGACCTACAGGCTAAAAAGAGATAGTGATGGGAAAATCACCAGGTACAAAGCCAGACTTATTGTAAAAGGATTTTTGCAGAAACCTGGAATTGATTTCTTTGAGACATATGCACCTGTAGTTAGGCTGGACACATTCTGCCTACTTATAGCCATTGCCACACAAAGAAACCTGATTATTCATGGAATGGATGTCATTGGAGCCTACTTAAATGGAAAGCTCAATGAATCTATTTATATGGCACAGCCATCTGAATATTCCAATGAGAGTGGCAAGGTGGCATACCTCAAGTTGACATTATATAGACTCAAGCAATCCGGCCGAGTTTGGAATGAGAAATTAAATGCTATCTTTTTGGGACTCAGATATATGAGATTGATTAGCAATCAATGTGTGTATATCAGACAGATGGATTCTGGTCCTACAATTGTAGCTATGCATGTAGATGATATGATACTACTTGCCCCAGATGATGAAACCATGTCTATTATAAAAGAAGAGCTTAAGAAAAAGCTAAATGTTACAGATATGGGGAAGATTCAATATATATTGGGCATGAAGATAGACAGGAATTAGGAGAAGAGTATTATTACCTTATCCCAAAAGGTATATATTCTGAAGGTACTTGAGTAAATGGGCATGAAAGACTGCAAACCAGTCAAAATGCCTATAGACCTGAATGTACAGCTAGAGAAAATCCTCAGAGTGCTGACACAGCCACCAGGCAATATTACCATACTGATGTCAGATCTCTGATGTATGCAGCCAATGGATCTCAGCCTGATATTGCACATGCTGTTATGGAATTAAGCAAATACATACAAAATCTGGCTACTGAGCATGTCACAGCTCTGAAATGAGTTTGCTGTTGCTTGAAGAGGACTCTGAATTTTGGACTCACATGTGGAGGGACTACAAATGAACTGATACCCTACTCAGATTCAGACTGGGGAGAAGACAGGACAGATAGAAGATCAACATCTGGTTATGTCTGTATCTATGTAGGGGAAGCTGTTACTTAGAGTTCAAAGAAACAGCCCACTGTAGCTCTATCCACTATAGAGGCAGAATATATGGCTCTTTCACACACAACCCAAGAAGTAATATAGTTGCAGGCAATTTTAACTGAATTAGGATTGCCACCTGATAGTGCAACTATTATTTTTGTTGACAATTAGTCAGCAATCAAATTCACTGAGAACCCCATATTCCACATGTGATCAAAGCACATAGATATATGACATCACTTTATTCATGAGCACATGGCTTCAAATGAAGTCAAAGTTCAGCACTGTGCATCAGAGGAGAACTTAGCAGATATATTCACTAAAGGGCTACCAAGACCATTACATGAATATCTATCTGCATGTATTCTAGGAGCTTGGAATTGAGGGGGAGTGTTGGGATAGCAATCCTGAGCAAGTACTAGAATATACTCAAAGGATTGGCTTACTCAGCAGGATCAACTTTGGACCATAAAAGTGGACATATATAGTATTTCATAGTAAGTTCTAGAAGTAGTACAACATGTATTTAAGTAGGACATCTCTTGCTCAAGAGATAGTATTTTACCATCCTTTCTACATTCTCCTCACTCTTATTACAACATAATTCTTGCTTGGTGCCAATGGAACTTGCATAAAGTCAACTGATACATTATTGCCTTCTACCTAAGCCAGACCAACTCCTGCTCACATGCTTCTCCATATCAGACAATCATGGCTTCCACTTTATCCTATACAACACTTTTCACTCCTCCATAGCCTGGTTCTGGTTTTAGAGAGCCAGATATGAATGTGGCTTTTGTTTTTATAGGATCATTGCCAGGTGCTCCATATAATAGCTATGAAGAAAAAATGAAAACAATGAAAATAAAAGCAAAAGAGGAGAAGAATAGGTGGGTGTAGTAGCTAGAAAATAGGCTCACATGAGCATCATGCTCTAAAAGCCTAGGAGAGAGAATCCATTCCTGAGGCCTAAAGCTTGAAGACCTGAGTGAGGTCAGACTCTCTTTTTGTCTACCCATCATCATTGAGGATACTGCACTGACTTAGGCATGCATAATGTTTAAAGAAGGTTATCAAAAGTATGAGCTCTTCATATGTGTCATTATCTTCTTTTCACCCATTGTGGGTGGAAAGTCCTCATCAACACCTCAAGAAAACTCTTCATGCTCTAAGTCAGCCTATTGGCTCTTCATCCTTCACTTAACCATTACAGAATGGATCCCAGCCTATATGCTATAATGTGGCTTCATGTTAGTTCAACCCATTACCTCCCAATTACTTACTGACCTTTCACCAGACCTCCCAATAATCTTCACTCTGTTGGTGTTTTGGTTCTGTCATATTGGCTAATCCTCATAGAATTTTAACATCAAAAGCATCCTGTGCAGATTCTATAACTGATACATATGACTATACTCCAGGTGCCTGATTTTGGTGGCAGATATCTTGATTATAGATAGTCTGTGGAGGGTAAGTAATTAAGATATGGATACATATGAATAGGAAGAAGATATGAGGATAATCTTTTGTACAACCTGGGATTTTGTGATACTGTTGATGTTTTTTCCATATGAGCTTGAGCAAGGCTTTGGAGGATGCTCAATTTTTAAAACAGGAGAAGCCTCATATGTTAGAGTGATTTTATGAAGGTGGAAATGATTCACTCAGAATGCATAATGTATCATTGAGCTGTCAACATCAACTTTTCTACATGTGTTATATGATCTCATCCAGCAGCAAAGCTTTCTGAACTTGAGGCTTGTATTTATTCTGGAGAGTTGGCTGTTTTTTAACTTCATCATTGTATAAGGAGGCTAGGTTTCCTGGTAGGTAGTAGTCTCTGTTCCTCTCTATTATCTTGACAGGCTTTTTAGCAGTTCCATATAGGACTCATTTGAGTCCTTTCAATGTGGCCACATTTGGAATCCATTCCTTGTATAAGATGTAGTTTGTGCTATCATCTTTTAGATAGAGCAGATTGAGAAGTTTGATTGTGAATGTTAATAAAGATATGTCAGCAGGACTTATAATCTATTGAGCAGTGGGCTGAGATTGAGAAATGCATAGTGGCAAGAGAGCATAATGAGGTGGGCATGGCAAGGGCACACTATAGTACTAAAATAGAATGTATATCTTAGTGGGTAGTTGATCACTAATAGATAGGTACAGTACCTATAGTAATAAAATAGAATATATCTATTATGGGTCAGTACTATATAGTAATGAATAGGTGTAGTGTACTTATATCTTAGTAGGTAGTTGGTCACTAAGATGTATGACTGTGAAAAAGTGAAAATTATCTGTATCAGTAATTAATCAAAAGTCCATATGACTATTTCTACAGTTATGGCTCATACTCTTAACAAAGCATGATAATATTGCTGAACCATCTACTCACATTTAAAACTATTCAAACTCAAGAAATCAGTGCCTAGTGTTCCCCACCTGCTAGCTCAGTTTCTCAGCTTATACAAACTTGAAATTCAAATCTGTGAGCCAAGTGATTATATGCAAAAGCATGTTAGCTGTCTAATTATCAGTAATAAGTTAGGGATGAAAGAAAATGCACCTACTTTTCTGAGCCTTCTGTGTCTATGCCACCTGGCCACTCATTTTGATGATATGTCTGTCTATATGATCTATATCTTGCTTGACCTTGTTTATACTATCCAAAATGCCATTGACTTTTATATCAATAATAGTCAGCATTTTATTAAAAGTGTAAGATAAGATCCTGTATGACACACTTAGTATTGACTAGCTACAGTATAAAAAACACTTACATATAGTCATGCTGTATAATAATAATCATCAAATATTTGATCCTCTTGATCTTTCTTTAGAGCATACTCCACAGTCTCCTTTTTGAACCTCTATAGCTGTTATTTTATACCACTGATGTAAGCTCCAACTTATTTTTAAGATCATCTAGTATTATTTTAAGCTATACAAAAGGACCTAATAACTCTTGTATCATCATTAGCCAAGGATCATCCTCAGTTATCTTCTCAGTGAGTGATCTCACCTCTGACAAGCAATGCATCAGATCTAAAAGCTCATTGACAAGCTCATCACATTCTTTGGGTGCCTCTCTTACATCCTTGAGATAGCTGATAAATCTATAAGAGACTTTGATAAGAGTGATAATGAAGAAGACCACTCCTAAGACCTCTGCCATGCTTGGCAGTAAACAGCAAGATCATGCATAGGTAGGCAGGCCTAAGTCTGAATAGTAAGGTATATTATCTTTGTAGTTGAAACCAAAGTCACAGTCTTGTAGCAATCTCTATAATTCTCATGATGATGAGAAAAACATCTCTCATATTATATTCTTGAGAAGTTAACTAGCACATGTGCTCTATATTCAAGGCAAAGACATAAGAGAATCTGATATATTATATCCAGAGAGAAAATGCTAAATCTGTTTATGCCAGCCTATCTCTGCAGAGGTGGCCAGAGATTTTGTATGCACAGAAACAATCTTCTCTGACTCATATAGCTTGAACATCTACCTCTGATAACAGGTGTTGTACAGCTGTGAGTCTTATAGTATTAAATCATATGATATATAAAGTGATAATATTAATATTATTGATGCTTGGGTCTACTGACTAGTTGATATACTATGAGTATGAATCTGAAAGAGATGGTGAAACCAATGTTAACTAGCATAAAGCCAATCCAGTGATGGGTGAGTAGATAGCTACAAAGTCAAGGACTAAATTAATGTTGATCCTCATTCTAGCATATAGATAGACTGTATTTATTATCACCATCCATTCATGAGGATGTTGACATTGAATTCAACTTCATTGTGGGATGGTCTGCATCAGAGGCAGCTATGCTTGAGGAACTGGAGATTATTTAGTGGAGATCAGAAAAGTTCTAAGAAAAAGTCATAGTTTAGCTGTTAAGCTGAAGCAATCATGCTAAGTGTAATATTAAGATATGATGGTACTTGATTCTCATCATTGTTATGCTGAAACAGAGGTGATGCAGCCTCTAAAGTACAGTGTTAGAAGGTGCATTGTGGGCATCATTTGAGAGAGTGCTTGGGATGTGGTGCAGACTTCTAGTCTTCCAACTAAAGTTCTAAGTATGCTTGACATCTCTGTTATGATTTTTCTATTTTTCTTATCTTATCCAAAACATCTAATCACTATTTGCTCATCAATATCACTCACTCATCAATAAGTACCATCAATTCACTCACACTGTTATCCCATTCCTATCCATCTGACCATGGATGCCTTACAAATATATGGTTCTACATGTTTCATGTATAATATACACACAGACAACACTATTCTTAGTTACCAGTTTTTCAGTATATAAGTAGGATAGTTTTTGTGTATACTCTCTATCTTTTGACTAAACTTAAATCATATACTATTCTCATACTTATCTAAAGATCTAAACTGCTCTCCTATTACAAGTGATTGTCCAAATGCGAGACAGTCCAGGAGTAAGTATCTGATCTCAAGATCATGTGGGAACTGGGTCATAACATTAGTTGAAAGATTAACCACCCACTTTATCACTGCTAGCTGCAACAAAGCACTATACATGCCAGAAGAATGATGAGAACAACAAACAATCATCATTGATACTACTATTGGCAGTGTATTACTACTTGTAATATTCACAACTCTTTTCATACTCACTTATGAAGAAGAACTATGAGCATGCTTACACTGAAGACAAAACCCACCCTGCCTTCTCCCATGACCACTCTGACATCCTCTTTATGTCTTCCCAAGAAGACCCAAGCCTGCCAGGATGGCTTTCCTAAATCTGGCAACCAAAAGAGAAGAAGAAATCTTCCTCTGCTTCTGAGTCTGTTTTGTGAATTTCTCTGAGGAGTTTCCAACATGCAATGAGACTCCTGCTGATACCAACTACTGGACAGAACAACCCACCTCCTCCATGCTGGAACACCTAAGGAATGTATGGGTTATACTCTGAGGCCAAGAGTCCCCCTCTCCCCCTTATACTCTGCCCCTCCATCCAACTCATAACTGGGTTCAATGAACAGAAAACCCTGGGATGGGTATACCCCATCTCTGCAACCATTCCTATAGCCCCTGGGCTGTCCCCACTCAGGAGCAGGGCTCCTGGCCTAGTGGAAGAATAGAGTCCTTCTCCTCACTCCCCATCATTGATATTGTTGATGACAACTCTGATGATGCCAAAGCCTTAGCCACTCCCACAGCCCCTGATGACCCCTTTAACATCAATGGGACTGACTACAAGTGGCTCAATCTCTCTGACATAGACCAGACTCTATTTAGCCCCTTCAGGACTGCCATCTGGGAACTATGGCAGGCAGACATTGAGGCCAGAACTGCCTGGCCTGCATTCATCCTAACATGAATAAGTGGTTGGCTCTTAACAGGGGAGACCTAGTATGTGGGCCAAACCCAGGCCCAAACATACATGCCTAAATACAGGCTAATAGGTTCTGCCAGTTATATCCTCTCACTGCAGGGGATCTAGCTCCCAGGCTATGCACAAAAACTATTGAGGAGCAGTGTGAGTTGAGATATGCTCTCAGAAACCTCATGAGAAGAGAGACTAACTGGCCAGTAGAGAATGGGCCTGAGGCCCCAATTTGATACATTTATATATCTATCAGGCTACTATGGTGGGCTAGACTCTCTCCAGCCTCAATACATGAACTATCCTCAATACCCACCTGACACCCTGGCTAACCAGCCACAACCTCTTCCTGACTTGCCTCTGATCAGGTGAGTCCAACAACTTGGCTACCACCCCTACCAGGATGGCAGCATCCTATTCACAGGTGTGGGAGAAGATTCTAAATCCAGCTCAATGCCTGCAGAACTGCCACAGCCATTGGCAGAAGAACAGCTCTAAGTAGCTAAAGAGAAACTAGCTGAATAAGAATGACAGATTGAATAAATTCATCAAGAACTTGTGAAGGCAGAAGCTGCCAAAATCATCCATGCTACAGTATAGCACCTTGGTGACAAGAGGAAGAAACCTGAATAGGAAAGACCCATCAAACCATCCTGACTCTCTTCAACAACAAGGCTGGATCAATTTTCAATCCTAAGACCACTCCTAGGTCAAGGACCTTCTGATCCACTACTTAACCCCATTGGGGATACCCCCAAAAATGCCCCATACTTGGGCATTAAACTGATTCTGGTTCAACCCTCTAAGCTATTCAAGGGGAACCACAACAACATAGAATGGTTCATAGGCAACTGCATCACCTACTTTGAAGTATTCTGACAATACTTCCAATTACTGTTGCACCTGGTCCTCTTCATAATGTCACACTTTGAGGGATCCACCAAGGATTGGTGGGTCTATAAACAACCAGAATACTGGGTAGGAGAGGCTTGGGATAGTACCTCTACCTATTTCTAATACTTGAGCTGGGAAGACTTTATCAACCTAGTCTCCCAACAATTTCATGACCCTGCCATTGAGAAGGTCTATGAAAAGTGCATGTTCAACTTGTGCATGAAAACACAACCTGCCTCCCACTATTTCCAGAAGCTAGAAGAGGAGGCCAAATTGGTGGGAAAATGAACTGATGAGTAAGAGTGTGAGGTAATGGTAAAGGCCATCTGACTAGGAGTACTGATCTCCTATATGACCTTTATCTCTAACATGGGCATGTAAGGAGCATATAATGCATATGTACAAGAAGAGACAGTGGAAATGAGTCTTCAACCAAACTGCTGGAGTACTATAGAAGGGTCAGAAGAAGGACTCCTGACTCACCCAACACTAACAACCCAGCAGCAAACCTGCTGCTGGGGTGACAAGTTCCTCAGCTCCAAAGCCAACAACCAATACAAGTCTCAGTCAGAATTCCAGGATAGGATGATGGATGACTCATGTGGGTTGGGACAGCCAATGGAGGTAGATCAATGGAAAGCCAAAGGCAGGTGCTTCCACTGTAATGAGAAGGGCCACATGGCCAAGGACTGCTCTAAGAAAAGGGAATACAGAGACATTTGGTCAGTAGGTGCAACTAACATAGTGAAAAGCACCATGGCCAAAATCAAAGAGGCAAAAGATTAGACTATCAAGGGTTCAATTCCCCTTGCACAGCCAAAGCCTCTAGTAGTGAGTCCTCAGTTTCCATGGGTTGGACTTATATACATGCACTAGGACATATAAATATGCAAAAAAATGCTACCTTGTTTCAGACTCTAACTCTGAGTATGCCTGAAGAATTGAAAAACTGATACAACACACTCTGAGAGTGTAATGACACAATAATCTATGATGAATCCTGAGCCTCTGATGAAGCATGGATTCTGCCAGGTGGTGCTGGCACCACATGTTCACCAGATTCTCTTCAGATGAGTCCACTGAATATACAGGTAACACTATGGGCTGGAGTCAGTAGATGGGATGCCCTCAGGCTTCTGAAGCTGAACACCCCTGCACCCCCATTTAGGAAGCTAAGTCCTGCTTCACCAGGGTCTGTGGAGGATGTAAGTGCCTATCAAGACCAGCATTAAGGATCTGCCAAAGCTGCAAGTCAAACATCTGACTTGTGGAATTCCCAGAAGGATCTGAGGAACCCAAGCATGAAGCACAATGGTTGCACTAACTGGAGGAAAAGCAGCAAGCCACCAGACTCAGCAGAGAAGGAGATAGTTGAGCCATTGGCACTGATAGAACCCAACTCTGATGACATAGAATGAATGCCAACTTTGCCAGTCAACACCACTGGAGACAGCAGTGTGGCTGCTCTAACCTTATTGGTAGCAGTGACAGCTGAGAAATAGGGAGAAACCACTAGCACCCAGATGGTAGAAAGAGGGTATCATCATAGAGTTACCATTATTGAAGTATCCAATGAAGAGGATGACATGGCTTTTCTACTATGGAAAGCACAGCAATTGAAATCACTGATTCTGAAACCCAAATCTAAAATCTCACCTAACAAGAGGGTACCCAATCACATGTGGTATAAGCTGCTTGAAGTCGACTGGACCCTACATGCTATTTGTACTGCAAAGAACTTGGCCATTGTCAAAGCTGCTCTCTCTATGTGGATTCATCCCAAATGACTTGGAGAAATCACTGATGAGCTCACAATGAGCTTACAGACTGGAGAGAGCCAGGCAAGGGAATGACTCTATGAACTCTGCAAACTGATCCAATATATCTGAGAAACCAAAAGTCTAGGACAGGACTTTATGATAGATATTTAACTCACCTCATATATGGAGAAGAAAGCCCTGATGACAAGGGTGCTACTGGATAGTGGCTACACTGGCAGCTCTATCAATTGAAGTTATGTCCTTCAACACCAGTTGGACACCTGAAAAGCTGCCACCCCCATCCCTGTATACAATGCCAATGAAACCCATAACAAGGCAGGCAATATCATAGAGTTTATTGAACTCAGAATGACCATTGGTGGTCACACCAAATAAATCAATCTAGCAGTCACTGACCTTGGCTCCAAGATAGTCTACTTGGGCCATGACTAGCTTAAATGCCATAATCCAGTAATCAACTGGAAAACTGGAATGATGATATTCAGATGCTGCCAATGCATCAAGAATCCACTCTCACTCCCTGATTCTGATGATGAAGATAGATGGGATGAAGAACTGGAGGATGGTGAAACTATCCTCACAGTAAACATGCAGGAAGAGCTTGTTATCTAAGCAGTATACCATGCTCATGAGTTAGCTGCTGCTGCTAATGCAGACAAGCTAAAGAAGACCTTTGAGGAGATGGTACCTCCCCAGTATTGAAGCTTTAGAGACTTGTTCTCAAAGGAAAGCTTTGATGAACTTTCTGATCAAAAACCTTAGGACTATGCTATTGAGCTGATACCCAATATGAAGTCCATGTTAGACTGCAAGATCTATCCACTCAATTGAGTTGAGCAAGAACAATTAGACAAGTTCTTAGATGAGAACTTAAGCTCAGAACAAATCCATTCTTTCAAGTCTCCATTCATATCACCCTTCTTCTTTGTAAAGAAAAAGAATGGTTCTCTTTATCCTGTTCAAGATTAGTGAAAATTGAACAAGATGATGATCAAAAACTGATATCCTCTCTCTCTGATCTCTGAGCTCATTGACAAACTGTGAGATGCAAAGTATTTCTCTAAATTGGATGTCCAATGGGAATATAACAATATACACATCAGAGAAGGAGATGAAGAGAAGGCCACCTTCTGAACTAACTGGGGACTCTTCAAGCCCATGATAATGTTTTTCAGTCTTACAAATTCATCAGCCACTTTTCAGTGGATGATAAACAATATCTTCAAGGATCTGATCACCAGAGGAAAAGTGATGATTTACCTCAACAATATTCTTATTTTCACCAAGACCCTGGAGGAATATCGACTAGTCATGTGACAAGTACTTCAATGACTATGAGAAAATAAACTGTTTATCAAGGCAGAAAAATGCGAATTTGAGATACTTGAAACCAAGTATCTGAGAGTTATTATCAGTGAAGATGCCATTTGAATGAACCTGATCAAAATTACTGGGATTGCAGAATAGCTGACTTCTACTAAAAAGAAAGAATTACAGTCTTTCTTAGGATTCATGAACTTTTATCAAAAGTTCATTTATTATTATTTCAAAATCATTTGACTCCTCATGCAGTTAACTGGGAAAGCAGAATGGACCTGGGGAAAGGAGCAGGGACAAGCATTCACCCAGCTCAAGTTACAGATGATAATGAATGTTATCCTAATGATTCCCTCCAATGACAGGAAATTCTGAGTAAAAGCTGACTCAAGCAATGGAGCTATTGGCACTGTTCTGAGTCAGGAACAGAATGGGAAGTGGAGGCCAGTAGCCTTCCTGTCCAAAGCATTGACTGCTATGGAATGCAACTATGAAATCTATGATAAAGAGTTGCTTGTGATCATGCTCACATTAGAGGAATGGCATCATTATCTAATGGGCATGAAGGAGAAAATTGAAATCTGGACAGGCCACCAGAATCTTCAGTATTTCCAAAAGCCACAGAAGTTGAATCACCAACAAGCCTGATAGGTTACTGAATTGGCTGAGTATCATTTTACTCTCCAACACAAGGCAGGAACCACAAACAAGAAGGCTGATTTACTCAGCTGATGAGATGACTATGACCAGGGGAAGCAGGATAATCATAATGTAATCATCCTTACCCCCAAACACTTCCATGCACTCATACTACCCATGATGGATGAACAAGTCAAGCACATATGAGATGTTACTCAACACAAGGAACAATGGGATCAGGGAATAGCCAAATCCCTTGATTATGAGAGAGAAATCACCCAGAAGAGTGGAATCCTATACTATGATGGACACATCTACATTCCTCAAGATGATACTCTCCAAGGAGAAATCATCTCCTAACACCATGATCATGTTATGGCAGGACACCCAGGCATAGCAGAAACTGCCAAGTTAGTACTCCAGGAATATTGGTGGCCAAAACTGAAAAAAGATATTAAGGTGTATGTTAAAGGTTGTGAAACCTGCCAATGAATGAAGAGTGATACTCATGCAAAGGCTACTCCCCTCCACCCAAATGCTATCCCCATCAGCCCCTGGACTCACATCTCAGTCAACATGATTACTGGACTCCCAGAATCCAATGGCTATGATACATTGATAGTCATTGTAGACTGATTTTCAAAGGCAATCATTCCAATCACATGCCACAAAGAACTGTTGGCAGAAGGATGGGCATGGATCCTTTGGGACCATGTCTATGCAAAGCACAGAATGCTACAAGTAGTCATTTCAGATCAGGGACCTCAATTTGTCTTCATATTCATGAAAGAATTGTATCAGATGCTGAATATCTCTCAGAATGCATCCACTGCCTATCATCCCCAGACAGATGGGCAAACTGAATGAGTCAATCAGGAGATCAAGAAATACCTCTGGATATTCATTAACCATTGTCAAACAGACTGGTGATATGCTGTCTATACATTCACACCTAGATTTTGCGATTTTGTAGCAATACTATTGCACATTTATCCTATATTAGTGATACACAGAGGACTATAGCTGAGGCTTCGAGCTGATAGTTAAATGCAATAAGCAACTGGTACAGCCAGGACTTAGATGCAACACCATTAGTGGGTTAAATCTACCAGCCAGCCAGACTAGTAACTCAAATGCTAGCAGGACTAAGTGAAATACAGCCACTAGTAAATGAAGAATGCTACTAGCACACTAAAATCAGGAGCAGAGTATACAGATCTTGTGAAGTTCTGTCACTAGCAGCCCAGACTGGGCATAAATGCCTAAGTCAGGATAACTAGTCACATAGCAATCTTGAAACAGGACTTAGAAATAAATTAGGAATAGATTAACCTTGAGCCCAGATCTGACTATTGCAATATAGATCTCTTATGATCAATATTAGTGGAGCCAGACTGCACCCTCAATCATGATTGGATAGCTGTTACAGGCACCAATATCCAGATATTCATATAACCATATTACTAGGGCATGTAGTTGGGCCAAGGGTGTGTTATGATTTTTCTATTTTTCTTATCTAATCTAGAATCTTATTGTCCTTTATCATCCTACATTGCTCATTCATCGATTCACTCATGCTGTCATCTTTTACCACCCTCTTTCTACTGTGAAGCAACCCTTTTTCTATTATCTGACCAAAACACATGGATAACACACAAACATACACATGCACCATATTTTAGTATATAAGTAACATAGTTTTCATGTATGTTCTGCATCTTCCAACTAAACTTAATATATACCTTTATTCACTCTTCTGAAGACCTCCACTGCTATCTCAATCAGGGTGATTGTCTGAACATGAGACAGCCTAGGAATTAGCATCTGATCCCAAGAACACATGATAATCAGGTCCTAACATTAGTTGGAAGATTTCCCAACTGCTTCATCACTGCTAGACATGATAAAGCACAAACATATGCCAGAGGAACAAAAAAACCAGCAGTCAATAATCCTCAGCACTGCCATAGGTGGTGCAATCCTATTGGTGATATTCACCACATTATTCATAATAGCTTACAAAGAAGAAATTAGAGCATGCCTACACAGACAAAGAAACCCACAACCATGACTTCCCCCTCATCCTTCTTATCACCCTCTTCATGTCATTCAATGACCAGAAGCTGTGAGAGTGGCAACCACAAGTTTGGATGTTGAAGTCCAAGAAAACCTTCCCTGCCCCTGGACCCACTTTATGAATTCCTCAAAGGAGTTTCCAACATGCAATAGGTCCCTCTCTGACACCAACAACTGGGTGGAATGACCCATCTTCCCCACACCAGAACATCCAAGAAACATATGGGTTATGATTCAATGATGAGAGTCCTCCCCTCCCCCCTACACCCTGTTTGTGCAAGAATGGGATATGACAATCATGCTAGGATGGAAAATCACCATCCTTGGACCCATTCCTATAATCCTTGGGCCATCAAAACCCAAGAGCGAGGCTCTTGGCCTAGTGGAGGAACAAACTCCTCCTCCTCCCTCCCTCTCATTGAAATCAGAGATGACAACTCCTCTGATGGTGAAACCTCAGCCACTCCTCACACTGCTGATGATCCATTCAATATCAATGGAGCCAATTATGAGTGGCCCAAGTTATCTGACATTGACAGAGACCTATTTGGCCTCTTCAAGACTGCCACCTGGGAGTTATGATATGCTGACATAAAGGCTCAGACCCCTTGACCCTGAATTCACCCAGAAATAGATGAGTGGCTAGCCCTTAACAGGGGCAACCCTATACAGGGATCCAATCTGAGTCCCAACATTCATGCCCATGTATAGACAAATAGATTCTATGAGTTATATCTGCCTGCAGCAAGAGACCTGGCCCCAGGTCTACAACTAAGAACAATCAAGGAGCAGCACATATTAGGACATGCATTATGGGATCTGGCAAGGAGGGAGGCAAATCAAAGAGAGTAGGTGGGGTGCAGAGCCCAATTTCAGTAGTCTGACAGGCTACTATGGCAGGCTGGAATCATTCTAGCCTCAAAATATGTTCTATCCACAATATCCACCTGACACCCCTGCCTTAATACCTCAACCCCTTCCAGACTTGCCATCCATGTGAGTTTGACAAACTGGCCATCACTTCTATTAGAATAGTAGTACTCTCTTTGCAGGTACAGGCAAAGAACCTGAAGTGAGTTCTTCTGCCCCTGCAGAACCTCTGTCCACCACAATGAAGGAACTTTGGCAACAGACAAAAGCTGCACTAGCTGAGAAGGAACAGTGTATTAAGGAAATGTGTGAAGAACTGGCCAAAGAAGAAGCTGTCAGGAACAAGATGATAGAATATCTCTAAAAGAAGAAAGGGAAAGAGCCAGACTGAGGAAGGCCAACCAAACCTCCAAAGGGATATTCCACCTCTCAACCAGATTGGTACTCAATCCCACAACCACCCCCTGGAAAAGGATCTCCTGATCCAATACCAAATCCTGTTGGGAATGCCCCCAATAATGCCCTCTACATGGGCATTAAACCTATACTCATCCAACCCCCAAAACTATTCAAAGGGGATCATGATGACATTGAATGCTTCATAGGTGATTTTATTGCCTACTTCAAAGTGTTCCATCACTATTTTCAGGTGCCATCGCACCTAGTACTATTTGTGACCTCTCATTTTGAGAGGACCACCAAGGACTGGTGGGTTTATAAGAGACCTGAATTTTGTGATACCTAGGATGGCACCATCACCCACTTCTGATATCCCTTCTGGGAAGACTTTGTTGACATGTTATCTCAACAATTTATGGACCCTACAATTGAGGAGGTCCACAAGAAGCACATGTTTGACCTGCACATGGAAACACAACCAGCATCTTACTGCTTCCAGAAACTGGAAGAAGAAGCCAAACTGGCAGGATGATAGGCCAATGAACATGACTGTGGAGCAATGGTCAGGGCAGTCCACCTTGGCATCCTCTCATCTTATACCATGTTCATCTCCAACATGGGTGTAAACATTCTCCACACCTATCCTAAGTGGAAGGAACAGATTATGCATATATATGAGGAACACTAGCACAAATGGGTCTTTGATCAGACTATTAGTATACTATGAGAAGGACAAAAGAAGGACTCTCACCTCTTCCCCAACATCAACCCAGCAGCAAAGCCACTGCTGGAGTGACAAGTTCCTTAGCCCCAAAGCTGATGACCAACACTGGTCTCAATCAGGATACAGGTATGGGCTAATGGACAATGCACAGGAGATCAGGACAATCAATAGAAGTCAACCAATAAAAAGCAGAAGGTCACTGCTTCAGATGTAATGAGAAGGGCCATATGGTGAAAGACTGCCTTAAGAGAAAGGAGTACAGAGATGTAAGGTCAGTAGGGCCCACTAATAAAGTGGTGCCACTTATGATCAAAATTGAGGAGGCAAAAGATTAGGTTGACAAGGGTTCAATTCCTCTTGCTCAACCAGTACCTCAACCAGTGAGTCCTCAGTATCTGCAGGTCAGACTGATATATATATACACAGACATTTACCTATGCAAAAAAAATACAACCTTGTTAACAATCCTGAAGCCAAAAACCTCTGAAGAATCAAAAAAGAATAGATATGTCATTCTGCTACAAGATGCTAACACAACTATATATAAGGACTCCTGAGCCTCTGATGAAGTGCAGGATTGACCAGATGATGCTGGCACTGCTATAAAGTCCAATGAACTTGCTTCTGCAAGTTCACCAGCTATATGGGTAAAACTGCAGACTGGGGTCAGTAGATGGGATGCCTTAGGGCCTCTGAAGCTGAACACCCCCATGCCTCCATTTAGAGAGCCAAGTCCAAACTCAGCTTTGCCAGGGCCATTGGGGGAAACAAGTGTCCACCAAGGCTAAACCCAAGGAACTGAGGATTCTCTGTCAACATCTGAGAATCCTCCATCAAGATGGGCATATCATCCTTCTGATCATATGCACACTAGCTGGAGGAAAGGTGACTACTTCTGGCCTGACTCATCCTGAGTGAAGGGCATGGATGATCTATTGGCAATGTCAGATATCAAATCTGTAACAGAACCTGTGTCTGACAACTATGTCAACAGCTGCAAGAACAGCAGGGTCACCACCCTAACCTCATTGGAAGCACAGGTGCAAGCCAAAGAACAGGAGGAAGCCACTAGCACCCAGACAGTAAAGAGGGGGCATTTCAGCAGAACCACCACTGTCATCGAAGTATCTGATGAAGAAGATAATATGGCTTTCCAAATCTGGAAAGCATGACAAACCCAATTGAGTCCACCAACTCTGATACCCAAAACCAACAATCTGCCTAACAAGGGGGTACCAAACCTCAAAATCCCACCAGTCATAGGGGTACCTGATCACATGTGGTACAAACCTTTTGGAGTTGACTGGACTCTCTAAACCATCCATACCACCAAGAACTTGGCAATCACCAAAGCAGCTCTTTCCACATGGGTACATCCCAAATGACTTGGAGAGATCATCAATGAGCTTGCCATAAGCTTACAGACTGGAGAGAGTCAAGCTTGAGAACGGCTCTACAAACTCTATGAACCCATCCAGTATATCTGAGGAACCAAGAGTCCAGGACAGGACTTCTTGGTGGACATACAGCTGGACCCTTGCACAGGGAAGAAAGCCTTGACCACTAGATCATTACTTGATAGTGACTGCACCAGCAGCTCTATTAACCAGTCTTATGTTCAACAACATGAACTAGACACTTGAAAGTCTACTGCTCCAATCCTAGTATACAATGCAGATGGAACCCACAATAAGGCAAGTGATATCACTGAGTTCATAGAACTCCAAATAACCATTGGTGGTCATGTTGAATGAATCAACCTAGTGGTGACTGACTTAGGTTCCAAAACTGTCTACTTAGGCCATGATTGGCTTAAGCATCATAATCTAGTATTCAATTGGAAAACTGGATCAATAATTTTTATGCATTGTCAATGCATGAAAAACCCTCACCCACTCTCTGACTCTAATGACAAAGTTGATGGGATGAAGAACTGGAGGATGGAGATACAATCCTTGCAGTTAACATGCAGGAAGAACTCATCCTTCGAGCCATTCATCATGCAAACAAATTAGCCACAGCAGCTAATACAGAAAAGCCAAAGAAAACTTTTGAGAAACTAGTACTTCCTCAATACCAAAGTTTTAGGGATCTGTTCTTGAAAGACAGCTTTGATGAACTACCCTCTTGAAAACCCTGGGATCATGCCATTGAGCTAGTCTCAAATGCAAAGTCTATCTGCTCAACTGTAATGAGCAAGAACAACTTGACAAGTTCTTAGATGAGAACCTAGATTCTGGATGAATTCATCCTTCCAAGTCCCCCTTTGTCCCATCCTTCTTCTTTGTCAAAAAGAAAGATGGTTCATTACAACCTGTTCAGGACTACCAAAAGTTGAACAAAATGACTATCAAGAATTGATATCCTCTCCCTTTGATATCTGAACTTATAGATAAATTATGAGAGACAAAATATTTCTCCAAGCTTGATGTTCAATGGGGATACAATAATGTGTGCATCTATGATGGAGATGAAGAGAAGGCCACTTTTTGAACCAACCAAGGACTCTTCGAACCTACAGTAATGTTCTTTGGTCTTATAAATTCACCAGCCACTTTTCAGTGGATGATGAATAACATATTTAAGGACCTTATTGTGGGAGGAAAAGTCACTATATATCTTGATAATATTCTTATCTTCACCAAGGGGCTAGATGAACATTGACAGGTGGTACAACAAGTTCTCCAATGCCTATAAGAAAACAAATTGTTTCTCAAAGCAGAGAAATGTGAGTTCAAAGTGCTTAAAATCAAATACTTGGGAGTCATTATCAGTAAAGATGCCATCTGCATGGACTCAGTTAAAGTAATGGGAATCATGGAATGGCTGACCCCAACCAAGAAAAAGGAACTTCAATCATTTCTTGGATTCACCAATTTTTACCAAAAATTTATCTGTGATTATTCTAAAATTGTTCGACCTCTCATGCAGCTGACAGGAAAAGCTAAATGGAGTTGGGGAGCAGAACAAGAATAGGCATTTGCTCAACTAAAACTCTAGATGACCATGAACATCATTCTGATGATTCCTTCAGATGAAGAAAAATTCTAAGTAGAGGTCAACTCCAGTGACAGAGTGATTGGTGCTATCCTAAGCCAGGAACAGAATGGGAAATGGAGGCTAGTCACCTTCATGTCCAAAGCATTAACCACCACTGAACACAACTATAAAATCTATGATAAGGAGTTGTTGGCAATAATGCTTGCCCTAGAAGAATGGCACCATTACCTGATGGGTGCAAAAGAAGAAATCAAGATCTGGATGGATCATCAGAACCTTCAGTACTTTCAAAAACCACAGAAACTGAACCATCGACAAGCTCAATGGGTCACAGAGTTGGCAGAATATCATTTTATTCTCTAACACAAGGCAGGAGTCACAAACAAAAAGGCCAACTTACTCAGTCAATGTGATGATCATGACCAAGGAAAAGAAGACAACCATGATGTAACAATCCTAACCCCAGAACACTTCCAGGCTCTCATCCTCCCCATGACAAATGAACAAATTGAACAAATACAAGATGTCACTTGACACAAAGAACAATGGGATCAAGGGATAGCCAAATCCCTTAACCATGAAAGGGGGATCACACAGACAGATGGTGTCCTATACTATGATGGATGCATATATGTTCCTCATAACCAAGATCTCCACAGAGAAATCCTCTCCCAGTACCATGACCATATTACAGTGGGGCACCTGGGAATTGCCAAAACTGCAGAATTAGTACTCTGAGAGTATTGGTGGCCAAAACTCTGAAAAGACATCAAAACATACATCAAGGGCTGTGAAACCTACCAGCAAATGAAAAGTGATATGCAGACTAAGGCCACCCTGCTCTATCCCAATACCACTAGCCTATGGATGCACATTTCAGTCAACATGATCACTGGACTACCTGAGTCAGATGGTTATGATGCACTATTAGTCATTGTAGACCAATTCTCAAAAGTGATCATCCCAGTCATCTGCCATGAAGAACTGTCAGCAGAAGGATGGGCTTGGATACTCTGTGACCATGTATATGTAAAACACAGAATACCTCAGATTGTTATTTCAGATAGGGGACCTCAATTCATTTCCAACTTTATGAAGGAACTGTATTAGTGATATGCTTGGTTACAGTGAGTGACAAAAGAATTAGGGAATGGCAATGAACACCAATGACACTAAACCTCTTACTACTCTACACTTAATCACCAATATTGAATTTGGGTGGTTTCGAGTATGATGGAAGCACTCTGCAGACTTCAATAATCAAGTACAGTTGTCTTAAAGATGTTTTATTTGTTACTAGTGAGTTATACAAAGTACTACTCATACTAGTGGAGTGGGTAAGACACAATTGGATAAGAGTGACTTGGTTTAAGCTACTGCGCTTGTTCTGACTGAAACTGCTTCAGACTGGTGGCACTCTTAGCCTAAGAATAAACTATAACTCTGAGAACTTTGCTTGAACTAACTTCAAAACACTCTGGACCTTTGCAGGACACAACAGTGACTCTAAGGAACTTCAATTCAATGCAATACTATGGGTGACTTAGCGACTATTAATCACTTCATCAAGGTTAAGCACAAAAGCCTTTAATTGGGGACACCAGTTACTACCAGTGAGAGCTCAACTGCGGGGATGGCTTGCCTGCTTTGCATGAGCGCCCATCCCACTACTTATATACTACTGAGGCAGAACTATAAATATCATCTGAGTATAGGGTATATTGGTAAGGATTTCTTGGCTAGTCACAAATAATGGTGAACAATCACACAATAGTCGGTCTAGTCTGTTTTCTTTTCAAATGACTGGTCTAGAGACTCCACAGTCAGTCTTTCCACACCCTTGGCCTAACTATATGCCCTAGTAACATGGTTATATGAATATCTGGATATTGGTGCCTGTAACAGCTATCCAATCATGATTGAGGGTGCAGTCTGGCTCCACTAATATTGATCATAAGAGATCTATATTGCAATAGTCAGATCTGGGCTCAAGGTTAATCTATTCCTAATTTATTTCTAAGTCCTGTTTCAAGATTGCTATGTGACTAGTTATCCTGACTTAGGCATTTATGCCCAGTCTGGGCTGCTAGTGACAGAACTTCACAAGATCTGTGTACTCTGCTCCTGATTTTAGTGTGCTAGTAGCATTCTTCATTTACTAGTGGCTGTATTTCACTTAGTCCTGCTAGCATTTGAGTTACTAGTCTGGCTGGCTGGTAGATTTAACCCACTAATGGTGTTGCATCTAAGTCCTGGCTGTACCAGTTGCTTATTGCATTTAACTATCAGCTCGAAGCCTCAGCTATAGTCCTCTGTGTATCACTAATATAGGATAAATGTGCAATAGTATTGTTACAAAATCGCAAAATCTAGGTGTGAATGTGTAGATGGCATATCATTGGATGCTGAACATCACTCAAAATACATCTACAGCCTATCATCCACAGACTGATGGACAAATAGAACAAGTTAATCAAGAGATTGAAAAATATCTCTGAATATTCATCAACCATCATCAAATGGACTGGAATGAATGGCTACCATTAGCTGAGTTCACTCATAACAACTGAATCTATTCTGCCACAGGCAAAAGTCCATTCATGACTCTATATGGACAAAATCCATGAACACTCCCAGACTCCCATCAAATGACCCTATTTGCCAACCCTGCAGCCATAGAGTTTACCAAAACAATGGCCAACATACACAAAGAAGTGCATGATGCATTAGAAAAAGCAGCAATACAAATAAAACACCAGTATGATAAAAGAAAACAAATAGCATGAGAATACCAAGTTGGTGATAAAGTTTGGCTTGATACTGCCAACCTTCATCTTCCACATCGAAAAAAGAAACTTGACAATAAATGAACAGGACCATTCATGATCCTCAAGAAAGCCAGCATTTCAGCCTATAAGCTGAAATTACCACTGCATTGGAAAATTCATCCCTAGTTCAACAAGAAACTGTTGACCTCATACATTCCACCCATATTTTCTAATCAACAGCAACCACCATCTCCTCCTCCTGACCTTGTGGATGGACAAGAAGAATGCAAGATTGAAGAAGTATTAGATTCTTGAACCCATTATGTATGAGGAAAAAGAGGACAGCCATCAAAGAAAGTCATTGATTACTTTGTAAAGTGGAAAGGATGGACCCAAGAACATAACTCTTGGGTCTGAGACACCAAGATGGGTAACACCCAGGAAGCAATCACAGAGTACAAGAAGAACACTAATTGAACTCTACACTCTGCCAAAATTGTAACCAACAAAAAGATGGTGACCAACATACTCAACTATGAGTATTCCAATAATGGTGATATCGCATACCTTGCCCAATGAAAGGATGGACTCAGGAAATAGATCATTAACCCAGACCAGATTCAATGAAAGAAGATGATCAACCAGTACTGGCTCAATCAAATCAAAACACAACTTGAAACCCCATAAAAAGAGCCTTAGCAGTTGGGACAACTGCTTTAACAAGGGGGTAATGTTACAATTTTTCCATTTTCCTTATCTAATCCAGAATCTTATCATCCTTTGTCATCCTATATCACTTATCCATCGATTCACTCATGCTGTCACCTTTTACCACCCTCTTTCTATCATAAAGCAACCCTTTTTCTATCATCTGACCAAAACATATGGATAACACACAAACATACACATGCACCATATTTTAGTATATAAGTAACATAGTTTTCATGTATGTTCTGCATCTTCCAACTAAACTTAATATATATACCATTATCCACTCTTCTAAAGACCTCCACTGCTATCCCAATCAGGGTGATTGTCCAAATGTGAGACAGCCTGGGAATTAGCATCTGATCCCAAGATCACATAATAACTGAGTCCTAACACTCCTTTGAAATGTGAGGTTGTGAAGAGGACAAGGTGTGATGGCAATTGGAAGTAATGCTGAAACACCTTGAAGTAAGCAATGCAGTCACCAATGAATTGCTCAATATTATTATGATCCTCCTTGAATGGCTTCAGGGGTTGGACAAGAATGGGTTTGATGTCCAAATAAGGGGCTTCACTGGATGTATCTCTGACTAGGTTTGGATATGGGTCTGGTGATACCTATCCTAGGGGTGGATGTGGAATAGAGTATTAGTTGGGTCAGGGAATGGGTTTTTTCAGTTCCCAAGGTCATCCCCACTCTGGCTGTTTTTCCTTGTAAGGGAATTGCCAGAATTCAGCATAGGCATTCCTTTGAGTTTCCACTTCTTCAAGTTCTCATCGAAGCTCTTTTATTCTTTGTTCCTTTTGGGTCAATTGGTCCTTTGCTGCCTGGATACATTCTTCAGCAGTTGGTTATGGCATCTTGGCAGGGTCCAAACTGGTGCCTGGGTCTTCCCTGGCACCTGAGAAAAGAAGACTCCTCTCTTAATAGGGATAAAGGTCTGATCACCTGATACAGCTTATTGGCAGAGAATCAGGAAGAGGTTTGGGTTGATATACTAGCATGTTGGGAGAGTAATTTGGATAAGGCATATATTGGGGCTAGAATCATTCTAGCCCTGCATAGAATCCAGTACTATACATGAAATTATTGAAATCCTGTCTTCCTCTCATCAAGGTCTGGCTAGTCACCCTCTCTTCTTTCCAATATTCATAGGCAGTGTTCCAACTCCCTTTGTTCATCATCTATTCTGGGGCATAACCCTGGTACTCGATTCCCTGCAGAGGGAGGGTATAGTTCTCTGTTCCAGTTTGCATGTATCCTGGCATAGATAATAGTGTCAGCTCTAGAGCCCCAGATTGGCTCTTCTTGATTGAGGGCCAGGTATTCATCCATGTCAGGACAGATTCCAGGCCACAGAGTTCTGGATTCAATGTCATTTATTCACAGCTCCCAGGCTTCACTTCAGAAGGGACCAAGAAGGGCTTGGTCAGTGTTTGAGAGCTCAGGCCACTCAAAGTCAGGCCTCTCAGCATTGAGGAGGTCATTGGTTCTTTGGGGAGTGATTAGGGGTGGGGAGTCACTGGGAATATTGATGAGAAGGAGAGAGGATGTGGAGTCACTATTCTCTCCAGTATTAGGCCAAGGTTCTTGCTCCTGGGCAGTGGTCCAGAGGCTATATGAGTGGTTGGGATAGGGTAAATCTATCTCAGCATCGTTTGAGTGTCATACCTGCACATGAGCTGGGTGGGTGGGAGTGTATGGAGGGGATGACTCACTGAGGATTTAGAATCTAATCTGTAGGTCCTGCACATATTCCTCCATGGTGGAGGATCATTCCAGCCTGTGCTAGGCATGTTGATCAGTCTCCCAGCACATGGGGAACTCATCAGAGGATTGGGGGATAAATTGTTATGCACCGACTTGGGCACGTGACTTGGGACAGTCAGCTGATTCTCTCTGGGCCGTTACGCACTCAAACGATCACCCAAGTGAGAGAACTATGCTAATAGTCTTTAGTGTAGTGTGAGTAAGAGGTTTATAGTGTTAATTAAAACAAGAGATAGAGTACAATAGTCTAATGTACTCTGTTTATATAGTATTCCTATGGCATTATATTTAGATGAAACGCTACAGTCCATGCACAAACGGTGTCGAAAGAGGATGATCTGGAAGGATCATAGAACCAATGGTAGTCATCTGGGGTGACAGACGGTGAGAATGAGGGTGGTAGCCGGCGAATAGCTGGATACGAGTCGGTTTCTGGGCTAGATTAGATGGATGAGTCATGGATATGACTCGGATAAGATAAGATAACGGAAAAATCGTAACATTACCCCCTTGTTAAAGCAGTCGTCCCGACTGCTAAGGCTCTTCCAAAGGGGTGTCGTACTGTGTTGCGATTTGACTGATCCAGTACTGATCAATCAAATTTTTCCATATTTCTTCGTCTGGATTAATAATCCATTTGACGTGTCCATCTGTTCTTTTGGCGAGGTATGCTACGTCGCCATGTTCCGAGTATTTGTGGTCCAGTATCTTGACCACTATTTTCCTGGTTGCGATTTTTGGAGTATATATGATGCGGTTTACGCTGGTCTGATACTCTTGGATTGCTTCTGAGGCATTCTTCATTTCGTTTTCTTGGACCCATGAATTGTGTTCACAAGTCCATCCCTTCCATTTGACTAGGTAGTCCATGACTTCCCTAGCTGGTTGTCCTCGTTTGGATCGTACTTTTCTGGTGCGCGAGTCTAAGACTTCTTCAATTTTGTATTCTTCTTGACTGTCGACGAGGTCCAGAGGGGGAGGTGGCGGCTGTTCTTGATTTACGAATGAAGGTGCAACGTATGGAGTTAGCAACTTTTCGTTAAACCGGGGATGGATTTTCCAATGAGGTGGTAGCTTTAGCTTGTAGGCTGTTGCTCCTGACTTTTCGATGATCTCGAACGGTCCTGTTCGTTTGTCATCGAGTTTTTTCTTTGGTCAAGGGAGATGAAGGTTGGCGGTGTCCAGCCATACCTTATCCCCAATCCGATATTCTCTTTGAGTCTGCTTCTTCTTGTCATATTGCACCTTCATTTGTGCCGCGGCTTTTTCCAATGCTTCATGGACCTCCTTATGGACTTTGGCCATGGCTTCCGTGAAGTCAACGGCTGTAGGATTTGCGAAACCGGTTTTCTGTATGGACTCAGGAATGAGTCAAGGGTTTCTTCCGTATAGAGCCATGAAAGGACTTTTGCCCATGGCCGAGTGGACTCAGTTGTTGTGGGCGAACTCGGCTAGTGGTAGCCATGTTACCCAGTCGATTTGTCGATGGTTGACAAAGATCCGGAGGTATTTTTCAACCTCCTGGTTGACTCTCTCTGTCTGTCCATCTGTCTGTGGGTGATATGCTGTAGATGTGTTCTGGGTGATGTTCAGCATTCGGTATAGTTCTTTCATGAATGCTGACACGAATTGAGGTCCTCTGTCCGAGATGACCACTTGCGGCATTCCATGCTTCGCATATACTTGATTGCGAAGTATTAATGCCCATCCTTCTGCAGATAACTCCTCATTGCATGGAATCAAGAGGATGTTTTTTGAGAAACGGTCTACGATGACTAGTAGAGCGTCAAATCCATCCGACTTGGGGAGTCCTGTGACCATATTGACTGAGATATGGGTCCATGGTGTATCAGGTATTACGTTGGGATGAAGAGGTGCTGCCTTGGCCTGTGTGTTGCTCTTCATTCTTTGGCAAGTTTCACATCCTTTGATGTAGGACTCGACATCTTTCTTCATTTTTGGCCACCAATACTCACGGAGTATGAGCTCTTTGGTTTTGGCTATCCCTGGGTGTCCTGCGGTGATGTGATCATGGAATTGGGCGATGATCTCGCCGTGTAATATCGAGTCATTGGGAACGTAGACTCATCCGTCATACCATAGGATTTCACTTTCCTGAGTGATTCCTCATTCATGGTTGAGGGATTTTTCAATTCCCTGGTCCCATTGTTCTTTCTGCTTCATCGCGTCTCTTATTCGCGTGATTCTTTCTTCTGTGGTTGGTATTACCAAGGCACGGAAGTGTTCCGGGGATAGAATGACAATGTCTTTGTTGTCTTCTTTTCCCTGATCATGATCATCTCGTCTACTGAGAAGATCAGCCTTCTGATTAGCGGTTCCAGCTTTATGTTGAAGGATAAAGTGGTATTCTGCTAGTTCGGTGACCCACCGCGCTTGTCGGCGATTCAACTTCTGGGGTTTCCGGAAGTATTGGAGATTTTGGTGGTCAGTCTAGATTTCGATGGTTTCTTTGGCACCCATGAGATAATGACGCCACTCTTCTAACGCTAGCATGATGGTGAGCAACTCTTTGTCGTAGATTTCATAGTTACGTTCAGTAGCGGTGAGTGCCTTGGACATGAAGGCGATGGGTCTCCATTTGCCTTCTTTTTCTTGGCTGAGTATGGCGCCAATGGCTCCGTCACTCACGTCTGCTTCTACTCGGAATTTTCTGTCATCCGAGGGGATCATTAGAACTACATTTGTCATCATCAGCTTCTTGATCTGATCAAACGCTTGTTCCTGTTCTGATTCCCAGGTCCAGTCTACTTTTCCAGTCAACTGGGTGAGGGGATGGATGATTTTGGAATAGTCCTTGATGAACTTTCGGTAAAAGTTTGTGAATCCTAAGAAGGATTGTAGTTCCTTCTTCTTCATCGGGGTTGGCCATTCCGCTATTCCTGCTATCTTGACTGGATCCATGCGAATGGCATCTTCGCTGATGATAACCCCAAGGTATTCAGTCTCGAGTACCTCAAACTCACATTTCTCGGCTTTAAGGAACAATTTGTTTTCTCGAAGTTGTTGGAGTACTTGTCGTACTATGTTCCGGTGTTCTGTCAAAGATTTCGTGAAAATGAGTATGTCATCGAGGTAAATGGTGACCTTTCCTCCGGCGATCAAATCCTTGAATATGTCGTTCATCATCCACTGGAATGTGGCTGGTGAATTTGTGAGCCCAAAGAACATTACCATAGGTTCAAAGAGTCCTCGGTTAGTTCTGAACGCGGCTTTCTCTTCGTCTCCATCTCGAATATGGACATTGTTGTAACCCCATCACACATCCAGCTTGGAGAAGTATTTGGCTCCTCGTAGTTTGTCGATTAGCTCAGAGATGAGCAGGAGGGGATAACGATTTTTGATCATCATTTCGTTCAGCTTTCGGTAATCTTGAACCGGACATAGGGAGCCATCCTTTTTCTTAACGAAGAAGAAGGGGGAGGCAAATGGAGATTTCGAGGGACGGATTCGTCCTGAGTCTAAGTTCTCATCCAAGAACTTGTCCAATTGTTCCTGCTCATTACGATTGAGCGGGTACACCTTGCAATCCAAGGTTGATTTTGCATTGGGGATCAGCTCGATTGCGTGGTCCCAGGGTCTTCGTTCTGGTAATTCGTCAAAGCTTTCTTTAGAGAATAAATCTCTAAAGCTTTGATACTGAGGAGGCACGAGCTCCTCAAATGTCTGCTTTGGTTTTTCAGCATTGGCTGCAGCGGCCAATTCATTTGCGTGATGGATGGCGCAAAGTATGATTTCTTCTTGCATATTGATGGCAAGAATACTTTCTCCTTCCTTGAGTTCTTCATCCCATCAATCTTCTTCATCTGCGTCCGGCAAGGTGAAGTAATTCTGGACGCAATGACATCGTCCAAATGTCAGGGTCCCCGCCTTCCAGTTGACGAAAGGGTTATGGCGTTTTAGCCAGTCGTGGCCCAAATATACTGTTTTGGAACCAAGGTCTGTGACTGCTAGGTCGATGCGCTCACTATGTCCTCCAATCATCATTCGGAGTTCTACGAACTCGGTGACATCCCCTGCCTTATTGCGCGTTCCGTCGGCATTATAGACTGGTATGGGGGATGTGGCCTTCCTGGTGTCCAACTGGTGTTGTTGAACGTATGTTCGATTGATAGAACTGCCCGTGCAGCCACTATCCAACAATGCTCGGGTTGTTAATATCTTTTTTCCGGTACATGGGGAAAGTTGGATATCTACCAGAAAGTCCCGTCTGGAACTCTTGGTGCCTCGAATATAATGAATAGGTTCATGTAATTCATAGAGTCGTTCCCAGGCAATGTTCTTTCCCGTCTGTAAGCTTCGAATGAGCTCGTCATCGATTTCTCCAAGTCGTTTGGGGTGTACCCAAATGGAGAGGACCGCTTTGGCATTTGCCAAGTTCTTGGAGTTGCGTATGGCACGCATCGTCCAGTCAATTCCAAATGGTTTGAACCATTGGAATCCGTCCCGCTTCCCCATATCTTCAGAAGACTCTTCCTGCTTCCCCGTGCATTTGGAAGTGATTGATACCCCCTTGTTAGGATAGGTATCGGGTTTGACACTTCCCCGTACATTTGGAAGGTCAAAGTTCTGTTTTTCCGGTGTTCTGCATATCAGGGTACTGGCTTTGGATTGGCCGACTTGCCACATTCTAAAAGCCGTATCATCTTCTTCATCGGGTACTTCAATGACGGTAGTTCTGCTGAAATGCCCCCTTTTTACCACCTGGGCGCTAGCAGGATCCTGTCCCTTTTCCTCGGCCGGCACCACTCATGACGGAGTTTGAAGTTCCTTGGTCATTGACTCCCAGCTAGTGCCTAAGGCGACCTTCACATGGTTGTTGACCCTGTGACTTGCCGGCCCGGTTTGGTACTCAGCTTTGTCAAGTTTTCCACTCCCTGGACTGGTTCGTCCGGGTAGAGCCTGGCCTTGGTTAGAGGCACTGTCCTGGTCCTCCACCGACCCTGGCTGAACTGGTGAGCTTGCCCCGCTGCTCGAAGTGGGTACTGGGACGGTCGGACTTCTGGAAGGCCCGAAGGAGTCCCACCTACTGGTCCCTGCTCGTCGCTGTGCGCTCAGTGGCGTATCTGGTGAGCACTGCTCGTTGGACTTTGTTGCGGCGCCAACACCACTTGGCAAGTCCTGCTCCAGTTCATCAGAGGCTCGGGATTTGTTACTACAGATACTAGTGTCAGCGTCTTCTAGCAGTATGACATACCTGTTTGTTTTTGATGATTCTTTCTTTGTCTTCGGCTTCGGTGAAGTCATAGATATATTTTTCTTATGTAATTTTCTGTTTTCATAGTAATTAGTCTGACCCGCGGAAGCCGAGGACACACCTTGAGACTTGGGCATGCAAGGGGAATCGAACCCTTGATGCCCTACTCTTTTACCTCCTCGATCTTGGAGGTGCTTGGCACCACTGCGTCAGTGGGCCCCATGTATCTCACCACGTTCTTCTCTTTTCTCATAGGGCAATCCCTGCTCAGGTGACCCTTTTGGTCGCACCTGAAACAGCGCCCCTCGGCTCGTTGCTGGTCTACGTCCATGGGCTTCCCCACCCCCCCATACGTCGTCCACTTACCGGTTCCAACATTGCGACCGGCTCCTTCACTCCCAGCACTTGGCTTCAGAGCCGAGGAACTTGTCGCCCCAGCGGTGTTCTTACCACTGGGTTGTTGTTGCTGGGGATGCGGGCCCTGCTTCTGGCTGTCCTGAGGCGTACTTGTGGTCTGGTCAAAGACCCACTTCCACTGACACTCTTCATACATCCTTAAGATGCGTTCCTTCCATTCTGGGTATGAGCGCGGAATGCTCACACCCACATTCAAGATAAAGGTGGTATATGAGCTAGGCACTCCTAGCCGTACCGCCTTTACCATCGCGCCACGCTCTGCCTCGTCGGATCTCCGGCCCGCCAATTTGGCTTCTTCTTCCAGCTTCTGGAAGTAATGGGAGGTGGGCTGCGCTCCCATGCGCAAGTCGAACATGTGCTTTTCATGTATTTCCTCGATCGCGGGATCTTGGAATTGTTGTGTGACCAGGTCAACGAAGTCGGCCCAGTCGGGGTATCGGAAGTGGGCAGCGGTGCCGTCAAAGGCATCCCCTACCCAGTATTCAGGGTCTCTTATAGACCCACCAGTCCTTGGCAGCGCCCTCAAAGTGGGACGTTGCAAATAATACCAGGTGCAACGGCACCTGGAAATAGTGTCTAAACACTTCAAAGTAGGCGATACAATCACCTATGAAGCGTTCTATGTCGTCATGGTCCCCCTTGAACGGGGCGGGGACTTTGACGAGAGTCGGTTTGATGCTCAGATATGGGGCATCGGCGGCGGCGTTCCCGACTGGGTTCGGGATTGGGTCAGGTGGTCCCTGACCAGGGGGTGGTCTTGGGATCGAGAATCGATCCGGCCTATACCCCGGGTGACCTCTTGGCGGTCCTGGTGGTCTCCCCCTCTCTGGCTCCTTCTCGTGCTCTTGGACTCGGAGGTAGTCCGCCAATGTCTTGCGGGCGGTGTCCTCCTTGTCGAGCTCGGTACACATTTCTGCTATGCATTGTTCTTTCTCTTGTAACTTGGTTCGCATCTGCTGCCGAGTTTCTTCTGCCATTGCAGGGGTTCTTGACGCCCCTGCTGCAGCATTTCCTGCAGGGGCGCCTTCTGCTTCCATTTCTTCTCCTGCCCCTGTGAAGAGAAGACTACCACCCTGATAGGGGTGGTATCCTTGGTGACACGCCCTATGATGAGGGGGCGAGTCGGGAAGTGGTTGTGGGCTTATGACTGGGGTATCCGGGGGGTGATCCGGATAAATTTCATATTGAGGGTGGTGGTATTCCATCCCTCCGTAGTAACCTGTATCATAGGTAAACGTATTGTATTGGGGCTCTTGCCCCTCCTCAATCCTCTCTTGCCACCTCCAGCCTCCATAAGTGTTGGAGGGTCCTCTCCAACTCTCGCTGCTCCTGGGGGGTCTGGGGTAATAACCCTGGAAATGGATCCCCTGCGGCGGGGCAGAAAATTGACCGGTCCCGGTTTGCATGGATCCGGTGGTTGATGATGTTGGCCCAGTAGTTACTGGGCCCATCAAATGGAACTCGGATGGGGTCACCCCTGTTAAGGGCGAGCCACTCATCCATCTTGGCTCTGGGTTCATCCCAGAGGTCTCGGGATTCGATGTCCCTTTGTCGAATCTCCCATGCTGCGGTCCGGAATGGACCGAATAATCTCCGGTCGACCTCTGAGAGGTCAGGCCAGGTATAGTTTCCCCCGTCTGCGTTGAAGGGATCATCGTCAGCACGGGGAGCGGACAGGATCGGGGCGTTGTCTCCAACGATGTCGTTGTCAGACTCATCATCGAAGATTTCGATGATGGGGAGAGAGGAGAGAGAGTCTTGCTCTCTCTTGTCTGGCCACCGCTCATGGCCCCAAGGGCCGTAGGGGTGGTTTCAATCCATGCCGGGATCGTCAGGGTGTCGTGGTCCAGAATGGTCAGACCGGCTGCTGTCGTCATTGCTTGACGACGAGGAATCTGACCTCTGCTGTGATATGCGGAGGCCGGGGGTTCTAGGATGAGGGGGGGGGCCGGGGTATGGGGGTGGGGGTTCATCATTCTCAGCCTGAATGTCCCTCGCATATTCTTCGGCCTCCGTAAGGCTGACTGTTGGTCGCTCCATTGCGACGGTGGGTCGTTCCATCCAGTACCAGAGGAGGACTGCTCTCGCATTGTAGGCACGAGTGGATTGGGCGATCTGGGCCCGAAGTTCATTGATCCCCATAGATACGGGTCTCGAATTATTGCTCTCCTCGGAGGAGGAGGAGGAGGGACCGACGATGAAGCGGGTCCGGGGGCGAATGAGTGGAACTTCCTCTCGTCCTCCCAGTCTTGCGGGGGGTATCCCCCTGGGAAGGTCATCGACAGTGGGTGGGGCGGGGCGGGGTTCTGGTTCACATTGTCGGGGCTGTCTTCTTAACAGGGCCCGGATTTCTTCCTCGTAAATTAGTACGGCGAGGGCCATAAAAAATGACAATAGTATAGCGCTGCCGATGGCGACGCCGAGAGAAATGGTTTGGGGTTCCTGAGAGTTTCTGTCTTCTCCGGACATGAAGGAAGTTCTTCTATACGGCTAGCATGATAGAAGTGAATGAAATATCTCTTGTTTTATGTTATGCACTGACTTGGGCACGTGACTTGGGACAGTCAGCTGATTCTCTCTGGGCTGTTATGTGTTCAAACGATCACCCAAGTGAGAGAACTACGCTAATAGTCTTTAGTGTAGTGTGAGTAAGAGGTTTATAGTGTTAATTAAAACAAGAGATAGAGTACAATAGTCTAATGTACTCTGTTTATATAGTATTCCTACAGCGTTATATTTAGATGAAACGCTACAGTCCATGCACAAATGGTGTCAAAAGAGGACGATCTGGGAGGATCATAGAACCAATGGTAGTCGTCTGGGGTGACAGACGGTGAGAATGAGGGTGGTAGCCAGTGAATAGCTGGATACGAGTCGGTTTCTGGGCTAGATTAGATGGATGAGTCATGGATATGACTCGGATAAGATAAGATAACGGAAAAATCGTAACATAAATGTGATGCAGTGGTAGGAGAGGCCTTCCTTCTGAGAGGATGCTAAATTTGAGGGATCCACCCTTGTGGGGGCTAGTCTCCAGGGTAGGACATAGTGAAGGGAAGAAAGGGGGAAGTCTTTGTGGTCATAATACTTATCATCAGTATAGGTAGTTTCAAATTTCTTCTCCTCACATCAGGAATATGAGCACAGTGAAGAAGACAAGTAAAAAAGCATCACTGATAGTGCTAAGAGCAATAGTTTGTTTCTGTCGAGGTTTGTCAGTCATGTGGTTTGTCTCTTTATGGCTGATAATAAAGAGATAGAGATGAATCTTTCAACTAATTGTTAGACCCATAGTCCACATGATCTGCAGACATGCATAATCCCTTGGGCTGTCTTGCATTCAGACAATCACTCTAAGATTATAGCTATGGTCTTCTGATCTAGTGTGGAGGATATGTGGTATGAAATAAACTTTAGTTGAAAGATAGAGAATATATAGCATAAACTACATAACTTATATACCAGAATGAGGATCTAAATATATGACCATAACCATAAGGTGTCCATGTGGAAAACTAAGAGATGGCATGCTTATCATGCAAATGTGATGAGGTTATTGTGCAGTACTGCAATGGATATTGATGGGTTCTAGGTGGTGATCAATGGATAAGAGATGAGGTAAGATGTGATAAGATAAGATAGGATAGGGGTGAAAATGGAAAAAATTGTAACAGTAGTGAGCATAATGAGTGCATGAAAGTGCTCAGATAATAGGATGATAGTATGATCATTGTCTTTCTTACTCTGGTCATGATCATCTCATCAGCTGAGTAAGTCTGCCTTCTTATTGGCAGTTCCAGATTTATGCTGGAGGGTGAAGTGATACTCTGCAAGTTCAGTTACCCACTGGGCTTGTCATTGATTTAGCTTTTAGGGTTTTTAGAAATATTGGAGATTTTGATAGTTAGTCTAAATTTTGATTTTCTCCTTGGCACCCATGAGATAATGTTGCCACTCTTCCAAGGCCAGCATGATGGCTAGGAGTTCTTTGTCATAGATTTCATAACTTCACTCAATCATGGTCAAGGCTTTGAACATAAATGTGACTGGTTGTCATTTATCCTTCTAGTTTTGGCTGAGGACCATGCCAACTGCTCCCTCACTGGCATCTGCTTCAATTTGGAATTTCCCATCATCAGAAGGGATGGTGAGAACTATGTTCATTCTCATCTGTTTCTTTAATGAGAGGAATGCTTGTTCCTGGACTGTCTCCCACTTCCATTCAGTATTCTCAGTCAGTTGGGTGAGAGGTTGGACAATTCAGGAATAGTCACATATGAATTTGCAATAAAAATTAGTGAACCCCAAAAAAGATTGTAATTCCTTTTTCTTGGTTGGGATCAGCCACTTAGCTATTCCTGAGACCTTGATGGGGTTCATGCATATCAAGTCTTCACTGATGATGATTCCCAGGTATTCTGTTTCCAATACCTCAAATTTGCCTTTCTCAGCTTTAAGAAAAAGCTTGTTTTCCCATAATCATTATAATACTCGCTTAATGATTTGTCAGTGTTCCTCTAGGGTTTTGATGAAGATGAGAATGTTGTTGAGGTAGATAATAACCTTGCCCTCAGTGATGAGATCATGGAATATGTCATTCATCATCCACTGAAATGTGGCTGGCAAGTTGGTTAACCTGAAAAATATAATGGTAGGCTCAAATAGCCCATGGTTAGTGCAGAAAGCAGCTTTCTCCTTGTTGCCTTCCTGGATTCAGACATTATTATATTCTCAGTGGATGTCCAACTTGGAGAAGTATTTGGCACCATGTAGCTTGTCTACAAGTTCTGAAATCAAAGGGAGGGGATACTAATTTTTGATGGTCATTTCATTAAGTTTTCAGTAGTCTTGGATGGGACAGAGAGAGCCATCTTTTTTTTTGACAAAGAAGAACAGGGAGGCAAATGGGGATTTGAAGAGATGAATTTGGCTGGAATTCAGGTTTTCATCAAGAAATTAGTCAAGTTGCTCTTGTTCAGTTCAGTTAAAGGGATAGACTTTACAGTCTAGAGTGGATTTTGTGTTGGGGATTAGTTTGATAGCATGGTCTCATGGCTTTCAGGCTGGTAATTCATCAAAACTTTTCTTAGTGAATAGATCTCTAAAACTCCAGTATTGAGGAGGTACTAGTTCCCCAAAAGTTTTCTTTGGTTTTTCAGCATTTGTGGTAGCAGCTAATTTGTTGGCATGATGCACTGCATAGATTACCAATTCTTCTTCCATATTAATGGCAAGGATCATTTCACCATTCTCCAGTTCCTTGTCCCACTGATCTTCATCATCTGCATCAGAGAGGGGAATAAAATTTTTTATGCATTGACACCATCTGAAGAGGATAGTTCCAGTTTTCCAATTGATAACCAGGTTATGGCATTTTAACCAGTCATGCCCCAGATAGATTGTTTTGGAGCCTAAATCAGTGACCACAAGGTTGATTGATTGATTTATTCAGAATGTTCATCAATAGTCATTCAGAGTTCAATGAATTTGGTAATGCTTCCAGCTTTATTGCAGGTTCCATCTGCATTATAGATGAGAATTGGGGCAGCTGCCTTTCAGGTGTTGAGATTGTGTTGTAGGACATATGACTGATTAATAAAGCTACCAGTGCATCTGCTATCTAACAATGCTTTGATTGTTAGGGTCTTCTTTCTCATGCAGGGAAAGAGTTGTACTTCAATCATGAAATCCTTCTCTGAGCCTTGGATTCCTCAGATGTATCATATGGGTTCTCAGAGTTCATAAAGTTGTTCTCAGGCATTATTTTCTCCTTTCTGTAGGTTATAAATGAGGTTGTCATTGATTTCTTAGGCTTGTTGGGGATGTATCCAGATAGTGAGGGCAGCCTGGGCTGCAGACATGGTTTTAATGGTACAAATAGCATGCAAAGTCCAATCTATTTCAAAGGGGTGATACCAAGTGTGGGATAGTACCCTCTCATTAGATGAAGTCTCAATGGGGGATGTAGGTAGATCAGATCATTCAGATTGTCACTTCTTCCATATAAAGAAAGTGGTATTGTCTTTTCTATCGACAACTTCTTCCATGGTTACCTTATGCCCTCTTTTTATCACCTGGGCATGAGTAGATCCTCCCTCTTCTTTGGCTATGCCAGTGCCCATTAGAGAGATATTGGGGCAGGATTTGTGGTTTCTGGAGGCATTGTTCCTCATGGTGGAGGGTTGCTCAGGGATGATAGATTGGGCCTGGGTTGTCTGTTTAGATGGTTTGGCTTCCCCCTTTTCCTCTAGGCCTAGCAAGTCACTTGGGCTACTCCCAGAGTTGCTGACTTGGGAAGAGAATTCATCTATAGTTCTTCTGGTGCTTTGGCCTTGGTAGATACTTGGGACATTCTCCACAGGCTCTGGTGAAGCAGAACTTGACCCTCTAGAGGGTGCTGGAGCATTTGACTTCAGAGGCCTAGAGGCATCCTGTCTACTTGCCTCTGTTCCAAGCATAGCTTGTATTATGGTGCTGGCACCACCTGGCATATCCCATGCTTCATCAGAGGGGTGGGATTCAGGGTATATTATTGTATCATAGCACTGAGTCAAGGAGTCATATCAGTTTGAGGATGATTCTTTTGGTGGGCCTAGAATAGAGTGAACAGAGGTACTAGAATTGTTCTTTTTAAGAATGCTCATGGATATATCAGAACCTACATAACTAGTATAAGTCTGTTCTGTGGAAGTTGGGAGCCTACCAGTGAGGGTTTTGGTCATCAAAGAGGAATCAGTCCTTTGACAACCTATTCTTTTACCTCTTTGATCTTGGCATCTAATTTCTCTTCTTCCTTCATGACTATCATAGATTGTACATCCTGGTACTCCTTCTTCTTAGGGCAATCTTTTGCCATATGCCCCTTTTCATTACATCTGAAGCAGTATCCCTCAGCTTTGCAGCAATCGACTTCCATGGGCTGACTCTGACCATCATACATAGTCTATCTTCCAGTTGCATTGTCCCAGCTGAGTCCTGTGCTAGCCATTAGTTTGGTGGCTGGAGAACTTGATACCCCAGCAGGTGGTTTACCACTGGGATGTGCTTATGGTCATCAATTGTCTCACTTCTGATTCTCATGAGGAGGGCTGGAAGTTTGGTTGAAGACTCATTTGCACTGTCATTCTTCATACATTTGAAGAATTTGTTTCTTTCATTCTTGATATATACAAGGAATATTAATGCCCATATTAGAGATAAAGGTAGTATAGAAGCTGAGGACTCCTACTCATATGGCCTTTACTATGGTGCTGTGCTTGTTCTCATCAGTTCATTGTCCTGCTAATTTGGCCTCTTCTTCTAACTTTTGGAAGTAATGGGAGGCTGGTTGTGTTCCCATGTGAAGATTGAACATCTTCTTTTCATGTATCTCCTCAATTGCAGGGCCTCAGAACTGCAGGGTGACTAGGTCAACAAACTCCTCTCAACTTGGATAATGAAAATGTGCAGGAACTCCCACAAGGTTGGTAGGGACTCAATATTTGGGTCACTTGTATACTCATCAGTCTTTGGCAGCTCCCTCAAAATGGAAAGTGGCAAAGAGGACAAGATGGGAGGGGAGTTGGAAATAATGGCAGAATATCTTGAAGTAAGTGACACAGTCACCTATAAAGCATTCAATATCATCATGATTCCCCTTGAATGGCTTAGAGGGTTGTATGAGGATAGGCTTTATTTATAAGTAAAAGGCTTTATTAGGGGCCAGTCTAACAGGATTGGGGTATGGATCAGAGGGAGCCTGCCTGGGAGGAGGGCATGGGATAGAATATCTGTCAGATCAAGGTGGAGGTTCTTTCAGAGCTTCTCAGGTGTGTCCTTATTCCAGTTCCTTTCCTTTGGTTGGGAATTGTCAGAACTAGGCATGTCCTTCTTGTTAGTCTTTAGCCATGGCAAGTTCTCATTGTAGTTCTCCAATGTGGAGGTCTTTCCTGACTAGCTCCTCCCTTGCCTTTTGGATCCATTCTTCTTTAGTTAGCTGAAGAGGTTCAGTAGCTTTTGAACTGGGTCCAGAGTCTTCTTCTGCCCCTACAAATAGAAGGCTTTCTCATAGATGCAGGTAGAAGCCTTGTTGCCAGATTTGGCTCCTCAGGTATTGCTGACAAAAAGATCAAGCAATGATGGTGATATACTTATGTCAGCCACTAGGAGGGGAGTCTGAGAGATACTGTGAATCAAATATATATTGGGGCTGGAGAGTTCTCAGCCTGAGGTAGCTATTTGAAAAATATGTAAATATATTAAAATGAGAACCTCTGGCCATTAAGATTAGATCAGTCCATTTTCCTCTGTGTGAGTATCTGGAGAATGCACTCTAGTTCCCACTGCTCGCTAGTAGTCTGAGCCTGTAGTCTGAGTATTCTGTCTCCTACAGTTGAGGGGTATAGAGTTTGGGTCCTGTTTGCATGTACCTAAGCATGAAAAGTGGTGCCTGCACCTGGTCCCTGAATTGGATTCTCTCAGTTGAGAGCAAGATACTCATCCATGTCAGGATGAATTCCTAGCTATGAGATCCTGGCCTTGATGTTGGCCCTTCATAGTTCTCAAGCCTCACTTCTAAAGGATCCAAGAATAGTTCAGTTGATATTGGCAAGCTCAGGCCACTCATAATCAGGGCTCTGAGCATTAAAGAGATCATTGGGGTTATAGGGAGAGGGTGTGGCTAGGGCATCATTGGAGAGTTCAATAAAAGATAGAGAGGAGCTGGAGTTGATATCCTCTCTGCTGGTAGGCCAGGAGATCTGCTCCTGTCTTCTGGTTGCCCAGAGGCTATAGGGGTGGTTGGGATTGAGTGTTGCCACTTCACTGTGGTTTCAGTATTGTACTCATACACAGGCTGGATGTGTGGATTCATAGAGAGAGGGGGAGTCACTGAGGGTTTGAAATCTAGCTCATAGGTCCTGTGCATATTCTTCTATAGTAGAGGGTCATTCCATCCTGGCTGACTGGGGGGCATTGTTAGATTGTCCTGACTCCTGCCCATGCATTGGGAACTTGTCAGAGGACTGCACTAGGAAGAGAATCTGATGGGTTGTGAGGGTTTCTTCTAGAGTGGGTGCCAGATTTGTCACTCTAGTGATAGTTGGTTGTTGTTTGGAGAGAACATAATATAGTGGAAAGGGGGGTGGTTGCTGAGGTTGGAGAAGATAGTATCATCGTAATGAGTTTCAGATTTAGTCTCCCCACATTAAGAAGATGAGGGCTGTAAAGAGGATTATGAGGATTGCCCTGCCTATAGTGATGTTAAGTGCAATGGTTCATTCCTTATATAGCTTGGGGTTCATATAGATAGTTTCTTCATAGCTAACAATGAAGAAACTATGGTAAATCTTCAAACTAATTGTTAGACCCATGTATCACATGATCTGCAGACTTGCACTAACTCCATAAGCTGTCTTGCATTCAGACAATCACTCTTAGATAGTGGCTATGGTCTTCTAATCATGTGAAGGAGAGTGGTATAAGATGAACTTTAGTTTGAAGATGAAGATATACATTGAAAACTAACTAGCTTATATATCTGAATGAGATGGCTAAAAATAAGTGTCTCTATGAGTAGTCCATTTTGAAAACAAAGGGAAAGACATATTGGGTAAGCAATGGTTGTCAATCATGTGGACAATAACTGGGTAATATGTTGTCATAGTTTGACATTGTTGGTGATTGCTATGGATAAGGGAATGAGAATGATCTATGATAAGATAAAAGAGGATAAGATAAGAAAGAAAGGGGCAAAATCATAACAACAACAATAATAGATATGGCTATACAAATGTAAAGAGGAACTGCTGCAACCTATCAACAATACTTCATCTATGTAAAGATGATTTATGGCAGCATAAAAATGACTTTTAATATCTTTGTCTATCTAAAAAGCAACAGTCTAGAAAGGACTTTTTAATCTGCACCAACCTAGAGAGGAATTACAGTGGCCTAGAGAGGACTTTTAAGCACCTGCCTAAAGAGGACTTCTAGTGATTGACATGTGGCTAGAAAGCCAGCTTGGGTGGTCTGAAAGAGAGCAAGTGTGCAAGACAAGATTACTACTAGAGCTTAAGTCCCATAACCTGTTGTAACTATTACAGTGAGAGGCTTGCTGAGTAGAGAATACTAAATTATTAGCTACTAGAGCTCAAGACAAGCATCTTAAATACTACAGAATATATCTAGAATATTCTATTAAAGTACCTAATTATATCCTAGTATTGTGCCAAATTAATGATACCAAAGGTTCAGGAATCTTCTGGTGCATGTTTAAAGTTGCAAATCCCAACAGTCCTAATGTGGCCAGTTTCTCTACATCTATAATATATGATTTTTAGGTTAAACTTTTTCTTGCCATATGCTGCAAGTGCTGTGGTTGGGTCAGAAGTCTTTTCCCATAATTGGATATCTTCTTAGAGAATTTGGGAAATTAATTTATATAAATTCTTCAAGTCTGCAGTATCTACTGATAAAATGAATGAATTTTATGATTCTGGAAGTGATGTAAGCAGTATGATTAAGAAGTCCTCCTCAACAGTCTGCTTAAGGGATGCCAGCTCCTCCTGAGAGGACCTCACAGTCCTAATATGCTCCTCTATATTTTCTTCTTCACACTGAGCTCTAAAGAATTTCCTTCTAACAAGGACAATTTCCATGGGTTTCCTTGACTCATACATATCCTTCAGAGCTTTCTAGGCTTCTACTGAAGTCTTAGAACCAGCAATATACACTAGCAGACCATCTAAAACCCACAGCCTTATTGTTGAAAGAGTCTTCCTATCACTCTTCTTTCAATCTGCCACCAGTGCCACTTCTGCCAGGGCCACAGAGCTTTCATTGGCATAGTCAATTAGACCTGAATCAGTGAGTATATCAATCATTTTGATGTTCCATGTTAGGTAGTTTTCTGGGCCCTTAAGGTGTTCAATCCTATATAGACTGGCTATCTATTTGGTTTTATATATGTATATAAAGTATGAGAGTGCAAAGTTGATGATGATGTAAGTAGTTCAGTTAGAGCCAGGGCCCATAACCTGTTGTAACAAGAGTGAGGAGAATATAGAAAAGATGGTAAAAATACTGCCTCTCAAGCAAGAGGTGTCCTACTTAAATACATGTTGTACTACTTCTAGAACTTACTATGAAATACCATGTATATCCCCTTTTATGGTCTAAAGTTAATCCTGCTAAGTAAGCCAATCTTTTAAGTACATTCTAGTACTTGCTCAGAATTGCTATCTGTTGGAATCCTGGATGTTGCACAGGGTAGACTCCAGGCTGGTAAAGCCAGATATAAAGGAATTGTTATTCTATAGCTCCTACAGAGCTCATATTTATACTACTTTGCACTGGAATCTAGAATGTACTACAACTTTCTATAACTCTCTTGCTTACTCATTAACTCTTGGCATGATGCTGGATTGCTCCTTCTAGAACTTTCCAGCAAAATTCCAACACTCCCCCTCAATACAGCATTGTGCCACAATATTCTCAGTCTCTCTCTAAAACTAAAAATAAACCAAAATTCCCAAATATATCCAATGCTTCAGTTATCACTGGTCTCCACCTCTTATTGACATTCATGCTGTAGAAGCACCAAGCTACTTACAGTCAGCTGATCTCATCATCAAGCTACCAAAACACATCTAACTACAGCAGAACAAATCCTCACCTAGGACTAAGAGAGCAGACTAAATTATAATCTAGCTTACACTACCTCAAAAGGCATAATCCTCTTTATCATCACTATGCATGATGTTCACAACATCTGCATCCTCCTTGTCATCACTCCATTTCATGCACTTTGGACAATCATGACTGAAATATCCAATTTTGCCATATGTATAGCATCTGCCACACTGATTCAGGTCACTTGATTCTCTTGATCATACAATCAGAACTGTTGTACTGGTTGCTCTACCCCTCCTTCCTTTTTCATCAATTAGAGCATTTATCACTGTAGCTGATGAATTTGGCTCATCATTTCCTGCACATAGTGAGGCTGCAATATTTGACCACTCTTCATTTAAATTGAAAATGAACACATCAACTATATCTGTATCATCTAACTTGATTCCAATAGCCTTCAACCTTCTGGCAAGGCTTGTGATGCTGCTTATGTAATTGTAGATCAGTCCATTTGGATCATGCTCAAAGCCATAAAATTGATGCTTCAGGGCAATACAGTTAGCTCAGCTATTCTTATAGATTTCTGCAAGAGCCTTTTATATCTTGGCACTATCTGAGCAATTCTCAATACAGTGATACTGACTCAGATCAATGGTCAGGCCAATAGTAGTAAGTGCTTGATCTAACTTGGAAGCTTTATCTTTCTCATCCTTTTTCTCAGACCTTTGTTGTGAAAAAACAGAGGATGAATAGATCAGTTTATTTCCAGTTAGTACATGCATAGTGTCAGGCCAATAGTATTGCACTTGGCTGAGCTCTGCAAATGCATGCAGAGGTACACTACTGTACCTACTTATATACTAAATGCTAATTTACTAGAATCTTCTATAAGTTTCCTAATATTTCTCTCTTAATCAGCAAGTTCAGCATGATGCCAGATTGCCATCATCTCAGCTCAACTCTCAAATCCCAACAACCTTGTTTTACACTGGGCTGCAGGTTTGGATTCATCAAGCTTGTCCAATAAGATGTTCCATGCATCTGATCTTTAGAGTACCATAGATATAGCAAATTTTCATGTATGGTAGTTGTCTCCAGTCAATTTTAAGATAGAGCCTAAGAGATTGTTGGTTACTATGCTACTCATAGTAGGTAATAAATGAGGGCAAATTAAGAAGTTGAGATACCATAATCAGAGTCTAATCAGGCCAGAGCCCATAACCTGTTAGAATCCTGTTATGGCCCTATCTAGCATGTGACTTAGGATGTAAGCTGCACTCTCTGGGCCATCTCACATTCGGACAATCACCCATGTATAAGAGTTGGGCTAGGTCTTCAGTGTAGTGGAGTAGAAGGTATATGATTGTAATTTAGTCAAAAGGTAGAGTACAAGTGTGAAAACTACTCTACTTATATACTGGATATATGGTGTTATTAATAGATGAAACAGTGAGGTTCATGAGGAAACTTTGATGAAGTTGGATGACTATGATCCAATAGGAATGAACGGGGATGACAACCATGTAGAACTGGGATGAATATCAGTGAATATGTCAATGCAGAGTGAAAACAATGCAAGATAAGGTCAGATGTGTCAATGGTATGACTAGATAAGATAAGATCATGGAAAAATCATAACATTACTCCCTTGTTAAAGCAGTTGTCCCAACTGCTAAGGTTCTTCTTTGGGGGTGTCGAGTTGTGATTTTACTTGACTGATCCAGTACTGATCGATCAAGTGTTTCCATACATCTTTGTCTGGATTGATGATCCATTTTTGATATCCATCCTTGTGTTGAGCAAGGTATGTGACATCACTGTGTTCAGAGTATTTGTGGTCCAGTATCTTGACCACTGCTTTTTCCTTGGTTATGATTTTGGTGTGGTATAAAGCTTGGTTAACATTAGCTTTGTATTCCACAATTGCCTCTGTGGCATTTGTCATCTCTGTTTCTCAGACCCAAGAATTGTATTCTCTTATCCATCCTTTCCATTTCACCAGATAGTCTGTGACTTTCTTGGATGGTTGTCCTCATTTGGCACATACTCAATAAGCATGTGAGTCTAAAACTTCCTCGATTTTGTATTCCTCCTGACCATCAATGAGGTCTGGAGGGGGGGGTGGTGGCTGTTGTTGATTAGGGAATGAAGGTGCGATGTATGGAGTCAATAGTTTCTTGTTGAATCTGGAGTGTATCTTCCAATGAGACAGCAGTTTTAGCTTGTATGCTGCCATTCCAGATTTCTCAATGACCTCGAATGGTTCAGTTCATTTGTCATCCAGTTTCTTTTTTGGTCATGAGAGGTGAAGGTTGGCTGTATCAAGCCAAACCTTGTCACCAACTTGATATTCTCTGGATATCTGTTTTCATCTGTCATATTGTGCCTTCATTTGTGCTGCTGCTTTTTCCAATGCATTATGGACTTCCTTATAGACTTGGACCATGTTTTCTGAAAATTTGATAGCTGTGGGGTTTATGAACATAGTTTTCTGAATAGAATCAGGAATTAAATGAGGATTCTGTCCATACAGAGTCATGAAGGGACTCTTCTCTATTGCCAAGTGTATGTGGTTGTTATGGGCAAATTCAGTGAGGAGTAGCCATTCAACCCAGTCAGTTTGTCTATGATTGATGAAAATATGAAGATATTTTTCAATTTCCTGGTTGACTCTTTCCATTTGTCTGTCAGTCTAAGGATGATATGTGGTGGATGCATTTTGGGTAATATTTAGCATTTGATAGAGTTCTTTCATGAAGGAGGATATGAATTGTGGTCCTCAATCTGAAATTACCACCTGTGGCATCTCATGTTTTGCATAGACATGGTCTTGAAGAATGCAGGCCCACCCCTCTGCAGATAACTCTTCATGGCACAGAATCAGGAGTATTGTTTTCAAGAACTGATCCATTACTATCAGTAGTGCATCGTATCCTTCTGATTCTGGGAGACCTGTGATCATATCGACCAAGATATGAGTCTAAGGAGTGTCAGGGATCGCATTTGGGTGTAGAGGAGCAGCTTTAGCATGAGTATCACTTTTGGTCCTTTGACAGGTTTCACATCCTTTGATATAAGTTTCAATATCCTTTTTTATCTTGGGCCACCAGTATTCTTGCAATATCAATTGCTTGGTTTTGGTGATACCCAGGTGTCCTGCAGTGATGTGATCATGGTGTTGTATAATGATTTTCTCTCAGAGAGACATTTCTTTGGGAATATAGATGCATCCATCATATCATAATATTCCTTCTTCTTGAGTAATTCCTTGTTCATGGTTGAGGGATTTTTCAATCTCTTGATCCCACTGTTTCTTTTGGCTGGTTGCATCTCTTATATGCATTACTCATTCTTCAGTTGTAGACAGTATTAGTGCCCTGAAGTGTTTGGGGGAAAGGACAACTATGTCTTGATTGTCTTCCTTTCCTTGATCATGATCATCTCATCAACTAAGCAAGTCAGCCTTCTTGTTGGCTACTCCTGCTTTGTGTTGGAGGGTGAAATGGTATTCCACCAATTTGGTAACCCATCAGACTTGTTGGCAATTCAACTTTTGTGGCTTTTGGAAGTATTGGAGATTTTGATGATCAGTCCAGATCTCAATAGTCTCCTTAGCACCCATGAGGTAATGATGCCATTCTTCCAAGGCTGACATGATAGCCAGCAATTCTTTGTTGTAGATTTTGTAATTGCATTCAGTGACCATCAATGCTTTTGACATGAAGGCAACTGGCCTCCATTTGCCATTCTGTTCCTGGCTTAGGACTGCACCAATGGCTCCATCACTAGAATCTGCCTCTACTTGGAATTTTCCTTTATCAGAGGGAATCATGAGGACAACATTGGTGGTCATCAACTTCTTGAGTTATAAGAATGCTTGTTCCTGTTCTGTTCCCCAAGTCCAGTCTACCTTTCCAGTTAACTGGGTGAGGGGTCATACAATTTTGGAATAATCCCAGATGAATTTTTGATAGAAATTTGTAAATTCTAAAAAGGACTGGAGTTCCTTTTTCCTTGTCAGAGTTGTTATGATTTTTCCATTATCTAATCTTATCTGAGTCATATCCATGACTCATCCATCTTATCTGCCAATGATTCTGACTCATATCCAGCTACTTGCCAGCTACTACCCTCATTCTCACCATCTGTCACCCCAGACACTTTCTATTGGACCAATGATTCTTCTGGACCATCCAACTTTAACACCATTCAAGCATGGACTGAATCATTTCATCTAGATATAATGCCATAGAAATAGTATATAAACAGAGTAAACTACACCATTGTACTCTATCTTTTGACTAAACTTTAATCATATACCTCTTACTCTCACATACTAAAGACTACACTTAAATCTCTATTTGGGTAACTGTTCAAATGTGTAACAGCCCTTAGAGATCAGCTGACATCCCAAGTCTCATGACTAAGCAGGTACCTAACATTAGTCGAAAGATTCTTCCCCTGCTTCTTTAAATGCTAGCTATAAATAAGCACTTCCTCATGCCCAACGAGGAAAACTGACAAGAACAAAGAACCATTTCTCTTGGCATTGCAATCAGCAGTGCCATCCTTTTAACATTTTTTATGGTCCTCACCATTTTACTTTATGAGGAAGAAATTTGAACCCTCCTCCAACAGAGGCAGGTTCACTGACCAAACTTACCACCCCAACCCCCACAACACTCTGAACATGAGCTTCCCTGGGAGCTACCCTCCACCTGACTGGGATGACAAGAGGTGATACCACTCATCTGTTGATATGCCATCTATGCATTCACACCTAGATTTTGCGATTTTGTAACAATACTATTACACATCTATCCTATACTAGTGATACATAGAGGACTATAGCTAAGGCTTCAAGCTGATAGTTAAAAGCAGTAAGCAACTGGTAGAGCCAGGACTTAGATGCAACATCATTAGTGGGTTAAATCTACCAGCCAGCCAGACTAGTAACTCAAATGCTAGCAGGACTAAGTGAAATACAGCCACTAGCAAACAAAGAATGCTACTAGCACACAAAAACCAGGAGCAGAGTACACAGATCTTGTCAAGTTCTGTCACTAGCAGCCCAGACTGGGCATAAACACCTAAGTCAGGATAACTAGTCACATGGCAATATTAAAACAGGACTTGGAAGTAAATTAGGAATGGATTAACCTTGAGTCCAGATCTGACTATTTCAATATAGATCTCTTATGATTGATGCTAGTGGAGCTGGACTGCACCCTCGATCATGATTGGATAGCTGTTACAGGTACCAATATCCGGATATTCATATAACTGCATTACTAGAGCATGTAGTTGTGCCAAGGGCACGGAAATACCAACTGTGGAGTCTCTAGACCGAATATTTAAAAAGAAAACAGACTAGACCGACTATTGTATGATTATTCACTATTATTCATGACTAGCCAAGAAATCCTTACCAATATACCCTATACCCAGATGATATTTATAGTTTTGCCTCAGTAGTATATAAGTAGTGGGATGGGCGCTCGTGCAAAGCAGGCAAGCCATCCCCGCAGTTGAGCCCTCACTGGTAGTAACTGGTGTCCCCAATTAAAGGCTTTTGTGCTTAACCTCGATGAAGTGATTAATAGTTGCTAAGTCACCTATAGAATTGCATTGAATTGAAGTCCATTAGAGTCACTGTTGTGTCCTGCAAAGATCCAGAGTGTTTTGAAGTTAGTTCAAGCAAAGTTCTCGGAGTTATAGTTTATTCTTAGGCCAAGAGCGCCACTAGTTAGCCAAGAGTGCGGCTAGTCAAGTGTTTATCACTTGTAGGAAGCAGTATAGGGCCAAGAGCGCCACCAGCCTGAAGCCATTTCAGTCAGAACAAGCACAGTAGCTCAAACCAAGTCACTCTTATCTAATTGTGTCTTACCCACCCCACTAGTACGAGTAGTACTTTGTATAAACTCACTAGTAATGAATAAAACGTCTTTAAGACAATTGTACTTGATTATTAAAGTCTGCAGAGTGCTTTCATCGTACTTGAAACCGCCCGAATTCAATATTGGTGATTAAGTGTAGAGTAGTAAGAGGTTTAGTGTCATTGGTGTTCATTGCCATTCCCTAATTCTTTTGTCACTCGCCGTTACCAAGCACATCACCGGCCCACTGACATCCTCCCAGAACATCTGTTCTTGCTTCTTATTCAACATTGCTAGCATTCGATCCATTGGACAGAGGTGCGCTGGTTCGTGTGGGATTGGATTACCATCAGCCATCATGAACTTGCGGTCGACAAACTTCAACAATCCTTCTGCTAAGTGCTTCTGGACATTCTGGCAATCTCTTACGTAGTGCCCAGGTTTCCAGTCGTACCAGCAGTTGTCAGAAGGGCCTGCTCCTGGGTGTTCATTCTGTGGTCGTGATTGCCTTGGCAAGGAGCTATTATTTCCACCTTGTTGAAAGGCTTTCAATATTTGTTCTTGGCGCTCCTTTGCCTGTTTCTCACTCACGTCAATGCGATCGAGTAAAGTAGCTACTTGCTGCTTTACTTCTTCAAATTCTGCCTTGAATCCAGAACCACTAGTGGCTCCAGTAGATGATATACTTCCACTAGTCGCTGACAGAAGGTAACTAGTGGAGCTGTTGAGAGCAATATCATCAGCTTCAGCAACAACCTCATTGAGGGTGTGCATATCTTCCCATCTTTTCATGGGTCTTGCAGCAACTGGTGCAGCAGAACTACTGACACCAGCAGCAACAGCAGGTGCACTTGTCATGCTTTTGAATCCACGCTTGATACTCAATCGCAATGCGATGTTTTCTCTAAACGCGGGAGACAACGACTCAGTGAATTTCTCCACTAGTTCTCGATTCATGACTAGCGCTGGAGGTTTCTGCAGCTTCTTAGCTTTGGTCAAGAATCTATGCTTGAACTTCAGATACGACTCGCGCTCATCAGCCCCAAGGTTTGAGAACTTTTGCGATATACGCGTGAGCCTCTCCCAAGTGCCTGTCTCTGCGTCTGCCGCCTCTGGATAGTTTTTCAAGATAGCTTCCTTGAATTTGTCGAAGGTGCCACTATCATACTCCTCTAGGGTTTGCCATTCTTCTTCAGTACGTGCATCCGTATACCTTACTAGCTTCTTCTTCTTCTCGTTGTCGTCAGTGATGCTGTAGTCAGAGAATAAATCCTCCATTTGCCCAAGGAAACGACGCAAGTTCTCTGGTTCTTCCCTATCAAACTTGGGTGTGTCCCTAGATGTTGGTCTAGGCATCTTTTGGTTGTTAGTCGACATGGACGGTCTACTAACGGTTTGAATGGACTGTGAGTTCATTTGTCCAGGTACTAGTGATATTCTATCTTCACTAGGGAAGGAAGTTCTTGGCCTTAGGCGTGGTGCGATGGGTCTAGTCTGTTGAACTGTTAAGTTCGCGTTGATTCGCTGCACTGTCCTAGCTTGTGAGCTATTGGGCGGTGCAGTTGCACTTCGTTTCTGCTTTAACAAGTCGTAGTTAGACGGAGATCCAACACCAGCAGCTCGTGAATTGGCTGTTGATCTTGCTCTTGGTCTCGAGGTAGCACTATTAGGTGCTAGCCTTGAAGACGATGCTCATGCGGGCTCTGTAGTTCTAGCTTTGCCCTTCGCTTTCGCTGAGGCTTGGTTAGACAGATTGCGTACAAGCTACTAGGTTTGAACAGTAGTTTATTTAACAAGACTAGTGTCAAATAAGCGTCTTTTATTCAACAAGATTATCAAGTCTGAAACAAACCCTCGCAGTGGGCTCCAGATGATGTGCTTGGTAACGGCGAGTGACAAAAGAATTAGGGAATGGCAATGAACACCAATGACACTAAACCTCTTACTACTCTACACTTAATCACCAATATTGAATTCGGGCGGTTTCAAGTACGATGAAAGCACTCTGCAGACTTTAATAATCAAGTACAATTGTCTTAAAGACGTTTTATTCATTACTAGTGAGTTTATACAAAGTACTACTCGTACTAGTGGGGTGGGTAAGACACAATTAGATAAGAGTGACTTGGTTTGAGCTACTGTGCTTGTTCTGACTGAAATGGCTTCAGGCTGGTGGCGCTCTTGGCCCTATACTGCTTCCTACAAGTGATAAACACTTGACTAGCCGCACTCTTGGCTAACTAGTGGCGCTCTTGGCCTAAGAATAAACTATAACTCCGAGAACTTTGCTTGAACTAACTTCAAAACACTCTGGATCTTTGCAGGACACAACAGTGACTCTAATGGACTTCAATTCAATGCAATTCTATAGGTGACTTAGCAACTATTAATCACTTCATCGAGGTTAAGCACAAAAGCCTTTAATTGGGGACACCAGTTACTACCAGTGAGGGCTCAACTGCGGGGATGGCTTGCCTGCTTTGCATGAGTGCCCATCCCACTACTTATATACTACTGAGGCAAAACTATAAATATCATCTGGGTATAGGGTATATTGGTAAGGATTTCTTGGCTAGTCATGAATAATGGTGAATAATCACACAATAGTCGGTCTAGTCTGTTTTCTTTTCAAATATTCAGTCTAGAGACTCCACAGTTGGTCTTTCCGCACCCTTGGCACAACTACATGCTCTAGTAACACGGTTATATGGATATCCGGATATTGGTACCTGTAACAGCTATCTGATCATGATCGAGGGTGCAGTCCGGCTCCACTAGCATCAATCATAAGAGATCTATATCGAAATAGTCAGATCTGGGCTCAAGGTTAATCTATTCCTAATTTATTTCTAAGTCCTGTTTCAAGATTGCCATGTGACTAGTTATCCTGACTTAGGCATTTATACCCAGTCTGGGCTGCTAGTGACAGAACTTGACAAGATCTGTGTACTCTGCTCCTGGTTTTTGTGTGCTAGTAGCATCCTTCGTTTGCTAGTGGCTGTATTTCACTTAGTCCTGCCAGCATTCGAGTTACTAGTCTGGCCAGCTGGTAGATTTAACCCACTAATGGTGTTGCATCTAAGTCCTGGCTCTACCAGTTGCTTACTGCTTTTAACTATCAGCTTGAAGCCTCAGCTATAGTCCTCTATGTATCACTAGTATAGGATAGATGTGCAATAGTATTGTTACAAAATCACAAAATCTAGGTGTAAATGCGTAGACGGCATATCAGCAGTAAAAATGACAATAAGTGTGGTGTCACTGATTGCAATGCTGAGAGAAATGGTTTTTTGAGTTTCATTTTCTTCTAGCATGAATTGATGCTTCTTTTATAGCTAGCATAGAAGGAGCAGGATGATACCTTTTGACTAATGTTACAGCCCTGTCTAGCATGTGACTTGAGATGTAAGCTGCACTCTCTGGGCTGTCTGGTGTTCAGACAATCACCTGTGTATAAGAGTTGGGCTAGGTTTTTGGTGTAGTGGAGTAGAAGGTATATGATTGTAATTTAGTCAAAAGGTAGAGTACAAGTGTGAAAACTACTCTACTTATATACTGGATATACAGCATTATTAATAGATGAAACAGTGAGGTTCATGAGGAAACCTTGATGAAGTTTGTTGTAATGAGAGCAAGGAGAATGTAGAAAGAATGGTGAAATCTTACCTCTCAAGCAAGAGGTGTCCTACTTAAATACATGTTGTACTACTTCTAGAACTTACTATGAAATACTATGTATGTCCACTTTTACAGTCCAAACTTGATCCTGCTGAGTAAGCCAATCCTTCAAGTACATTCTAGTACTTGCTTGGGATTGCTATCCTAACACTCCCTCTCAATTCTGAGCTCCTAAAATACCTGCAGATAGATATTCATGTAATAGTCTTGATAGCCCTTTAGTGAATATATCTGCTAAGTTCTCCTCTAATGTGCAGTGCTGAACTTTGACTTCATTTGAAGCCATGCACTCATGAATAAAATGATGCCATATGTCTATGTGCTTTGATCATGCGTGGAATATGCCATTCTCAGTGAATTTGATTGCTGACTGATTGTCGATGAAAATAGTGGTTGCACTATCAGATGGCAATCCTAATTCAGTTAAAATTGCCTGCAACCATATTACTTAGGTTGTTTGCAAAAGGGCCATATATTCTGCCTCCATAGTGGATAGAGCTACAGTGGGCTGTTTCTTTGAACTCCAAGTAACAGCTCCTCCTGCATAGGTATAGACATAACCAGATGTTGATCTTCTATCTGTCCTGTCTTCTCCCCAGTCTGAATCTGAGTAGGGTATCAGTTCATCTGTAGTCCCTCCACCTGTGATTCCAAAATCCAGAGTCCCCTTCAAGTAATGGCAAACTCATTTCAGAGCTGTGACATGCTCAGCAGCCAGATTTTGTATGTATTTGCTCAATTCCATAACAGCATGTGCAATGTCAGGCTGAGATCCATTGGTGGCATACATCAGAGATCTGACACCAGTATGGTAATATTGCCTGGTGGCTGTGTCAGTGCTCTAGGGATCGTCTTTGGGGATTTTCTCTAGCTATACATTCAGGTCCATAGGCATTTTGACTGGTTTGCAGTCTTTCATGCCCATTCGCTCGAGTACCTTCAAAATATATGCCTTCTGGGATAAGATAATGGTACTCTTCTCCCAATTCCTGTCTATCTTCATGCCCAATATATATTGAATCTTCCCCATGTCTGTAACATTTAGCTTCTTCTTAAGCTCTTCTTTCATAATAGACATGGTTTCATCATCTGAGGCAAGCAGTGTCATGTCATCTACATGCACAGCTACAATTATAAGACCAGAATCCATCTGTCTGATATACACACATTGATCGCTAATCAATCTCATGTATCTGAGTCCCAAAAAGATAGCATTTAATTTCTCATTCCAAACTCAGCCAGATTGCTTGAGTCCATATAATGTCAACTTGAGATGTGCCACCTTGCCACTCCCATCAGAATATTTGGGTGGCTGTGCCATATAAATAGATTCATTGAGCTTTTCATTTAAGTAGGCTCCAATGACATCCATTCCATGAATAATCAGGTTTCTTTGTGTGGCAATGGCTATAAGTAGGCAGAATGTGTCCAGCCTAACTATGGGTGCATATGTCTCAAAGAAATCAATTCTGGGTTTTTGCAAAAATCCTTTTGCAACAAGTCTGGCTTTGTACCTGGTGATTTTCCCATCACCATCTCTTTTCAGCCTGTAGGTCCACTTGCAATCAACAAGCAACCTATCCTGAGATAATTCTTCCAGCTGCCATGTGCCTAGAGAAGTCAATAGATTATATTCTTCATCCATTGCTTTCTTCCAATGATGCCAATCTGGCCTTGCTTTGGCTTCTTCAAGGCTTAATAGCTCATCACTGAGGTTATCTGCAGTCTCCCCCACACATGCATATTCTACTGCAATATTTGCAGTCTCCAGTGGTTCCTTTGTTACTTCCTGCTGCTTCTCTGGCAATTTTGTGCCTTGTGAGGCTGGATTATTAAGGAACTGGTAACTCAGTGGGGCTACTGATACAGTCTGGACTGATTTGTCACATGGCTGAATCACCTTCCCATGCCATACAGGTAACTTTGATTTGGTTGCTGGGTCATCAAGGGGCATTTCCCCTTTTGTTTTGGCATTCCCAGCACCTGTGGATTTGTCCAAAATATCATCATTTCCATCCAGAATCTGCTCGACTTTGCTCCCTGACTCCCCCTTGAGCAGTGGAGGATGAGACACAATGTATTCATTATTGTTAGCATTTAGAATGCTCTCTTTAGAGAATATAACATTTCTTGAGGTCTGAATCTATCTAGTCTGTGAGTTATAGTATCTCCAGGCTCTTGATTCATCTGTAAGACCTGCAAAGATAAATTCCCTTGATTTCAGGTCGAGTTTTGACCTTTTGTTATCCTGTTGCAACACCCAGCACTTTGTTCTGAATTCCTGAAGTGTTAAAATGTCCAGTTTTGTTCCACAAAACACTTCTTCTGGGGTTAGATCATTTCTGATGGCCCTGGTTGATGATTGGTTCTTCAAATATGTGGTATATGCCACTGCCTCAGGCCATAAAAATTTTGGCAGGTGATGTTCTTCTAGCATGGCATGAGCATACTCCACAAGAGTCTGATTGACTCTCTCAGCGACTCCATTTTGGGATGGAGAATATATGGCAGTCAGTTTCAACTGGATGCCATTGCTCTGGAGGTATTTCTTCACCTCTTCATTGATATATTCCTTCCCATTATCAATCCTCATAAACTTCAGATCCCTTCTAGTGTGGACTGTGATATATTTTTGGTACTGCTGAATCTTCTTTTAGATTTCTGTACTCTGTTTTGACTTCAGAAAATACAACATTGTCCTCTGGGATTTCCCATCTGTGAAGCTTATGTAATATCTTTCTCCATGGATACCCTGAGTTTGGGCTGGCCCTCATAAGTCCAAAAATGTTATTTCACCTATTTTGGTATAATTCCTTTTAGCTTCTTGTGGAAATGGCTTGGCATGATGTTTGGCCTGTATGCAGGCTTCGCAATCCTTCTGGAGTACTGCCAACTCATCCACATCCATTCCCTTGACCATTTTCTTCCTAAATAGTCTCTTTACTGATCCCATGTTTAAGTGGCCCATTACACAATGTCACTTCTGCCATGTTTGGGCCAGTTTTGTCGCATGGGCCTGGGTTATTTCTGGTGCAATAATATCTAGGCTATACAGCTTCAATACTTTATCTCCATGGCCAATCCTTTTGCCATGTGATGAGATAATATCCATCTGGGATTCCTTGAATTTGAGTTCAAACTCAGCATCCGTGATGCGCCCTAATGATATAAGATTGAATGGTGCTTCAGGGCAATGAATACAGTCCTTTAGAGTGACTGCAGTGGTCTTCCCTCCTTCAACCATTTTAATCTTAACTGTTCCTCTTCCCAAGCCTTTTGACTTTCCTACACTAATAACTTCATGTCCTGGGGTCTCAACATAGTCAGAAAAATGCAATCTATTCTTGACTATATGCTTAGTGGTGCCTGAGTCCCCAATCCATGATGACCCTGCAAGTGCAGTGGGTGTGGTGTCTTTTGCCCAAAATGCATAATCTTCTTCATCAGAATCTGACTTAGCAACATGTACCTGAGTCTGGCCCTTCCCTTTCCCCTTCCATTGCTTTCCAGAATTCTTCTTCCCATTTGGGCAATTGGCCTTAATGTGGCCAGTTTCTTCACATCCATAACATGTGATTTTCAGGTTAAACTTCTTCTTGCCATGTGCTGCAAGTGTTGTTGTTGGGTCAGAAGTCTTTTCCTGCAATCAGATATCTTCTTGGAGAATTCAGGAGATCAACTTGTATGAATCCTTCAAGTCTGCAGTATCCACTGATGAAATGAATGAATTCTATGATTCTGGAAGTGATGTAAGCAGTGTGATTGAGAAGTCCTCCTCCTCAACAGTCTGCTTAAGGGATGCCAGCTCCTCCTGGTAGGACCTCATAGTCTTAATATGCTCCTCTATATTTCCTCCTTCTTCACACTGAGCTCTAAAGAATTTCCTTCTCACAAGGACAATTCCCATGGGTCCCCTTGGCTCATACATGTCCTTCAGAGCTTTCCAGGCTTCTGCCGAAGTCTTAGAACCAGCAATATACACCAGCAGGCCATCCAAAACCCACAGCCTTATTGTTGAAAGAGCCTTCCTATCACTCTTCTTCCAATCTGCCACCAGTGCTGCTTCTGCCAGGGCCACAGAGCTTCCATCGGCATAGTCAATTAGACCTAAATCAGTTAGTATATCAATCATCTTGACTTTCCATGTCAGATAGTTTTCTGGGCCCTTAAGAGGTTCAATCCTATACATGGACTGGCTATCCATTTGGTTCTATGTGTGTATGTAAAGTACAAGAGTGTGAAGTTGGTGATGATGTAAGTAGTTCAGTTAGGGCTGGGGCCCATAACCTGTTGTAACAAGAGCAAGGAGAACATAGAAAGGATGGTGAAATCTTACCTCTCAAGCAAGAGGTGTCCTACTTAAATACATGTTGTACTACTTCTAGAACTTACTACGAAATACTATGTATGTCCACTTTTATAGTCCAAACTTGATCCTGCTGAGTAAGCCAATCCTTCAAGTATATTCTAGTACTTGCTCAGGATTGCTATCCTAACAAAGTTGGATGACTATGATCCAATAGGAATGAACAGAGGTGACAATCATGTAGAACTAGGGTGGATATCAGTGAATATGTTGATGCAGAGTGAAAACAATGCAAGATAAGGTTGGATGTGTCAATGGTATGTTAGGCACCGACTTGGGCACATGACTTGGGACTGTCAGCTGATCCCTCTGGGCTGTTACACATTCGAACAGTCACCCAATGTGAGAGATAGAAGCCTAGAGTCTTTGGTATAGTGCAGACAAGAGGTATATGGTTGTAATTTAAACAAGAGATAGAGTACAACTGTGTAGTTTACTCTACTTATATAGTATTTCTATGGTGTTATATATAGATGAAACGCTAGAGTCCATGCACAAACAGTGTCAGAGTAGGGCAATCCGGGAGGATCATAGAACCAATAGAGAGCATCTGGGGTGACAGACAGTGAGAATGAGGGTTGTAGCCAGCAAATAGCTGGATACAAGTCGGATTCTTGAGCAGATTTAGATGGATGAGTCATAGGTATGACTCGGATAAGATAAGATAATGGAAAAATCATAACATTACCCCCTTGTTAAAGCAGTCGTCCCAACTGCTAAGGCTCTTCTATAGGGGTGTCGAACTGGGTTGCGATTTGACTGATCCAGTACTGATCAATCAGGTTCTTCCATATGTTCTCATCTGGATTGACGATCCATTTCATGTATCCATCTTTTCTTTTGGTGAGATAGGCTACATTGCCATGTTCTGAGTACTCATGGTCCAGTATCTTGACCACTATTTTATTCTTGGTTATGATTTTTGGAGTGTATATGGTGTGGTTTATGCTGGCCTGATACTCTTGGATCGCTTCCAAGGCATTTGTCATCTTGTTTTCTCGAACCCATGAATTGTGTTCATGAGTCCACCCTTTCCATTTGACTAGGTAGTCTGTGACTTCCCTAGACAGTTGTCCTCTCTTGGCTCGTACCTTTCTGGTATGCGAGTCTAATACTTCTTCGATTTCATACTCTTCTTGACCGTCGACGAGGTCTGGAGGAGGAGGCGGCAGCGATTGTTGATTTGGGAATGAAGGTTCAATGTAAGGGGTCAACAACTTTTCATTAAACTGGGGATGAATCTTTCAATGGGGCAGTAGCTTTAGCTTGTATGCTGCTGCTCCTGATTTTTTGACGATCTCGAATGGTCCTGTTCGCTTGTCATCAAGCTTTTTCTTGGGTCTGGGAAGATGCAGGTTGGCGGTGTCAAGCCAGACCTTATCTCCGATTTGGTATTCCCATGGGGGCTATTTTCACTTGTCATATTGTGCCTTCATTTGCACTGCTGCCTTTTCCAAGGCATCATGAACTTCCTTATGTACTTTGGCCATTGTTTCTGTGAAGTCGACCGCTGTTGGATTTGCAAAGCTGGTCTTTTGTATCGACTTGGGAATGAGTCAGGGATTTTGTCCATATAGAACCATGAAAGGGCTTTTTCCCATGGCCGAGTGTACTTGGTTATTGTGGGCAAATTCTGCAAGAGGTAACCATGCTACCCAGTCAGTTTGTCAGTGGTTGACAAAGATGCAGAGGTATTTTTCAACCTCCTAGTTAACTCTTTCTGTCTGTCCATCAGTCTGAGGATGGTATGCTGTCGAGGTGTTCTGTGTGATGTTTAGCATTTGATAGAGTTCTTTCATGAATGCTGAAATGAATTGTGGTCCTCAATCCGATATGACCACCTGTGGCATTCCATGCTTGGCATATACATGATTGTGAAGCATTAGTGCCCATCCTTCAGTGGATAACTCCTCGTTACATGGGATGAGAAGAATGTTTTTGGAGAATCGATCTACAATGACTAGTAGAGCATTGAATCCTTCTGACTCTGGAAGTCCCATTATCATGTTGACTGAGATATGGGTCCATGGTGCATCTGGTATTGTGTTCGGATGAAGAGGTGCAGCTTTGGCCTGCATATCACTCTTCGTTCATTGGCAAGTCTCACATCCTTTGATGTACAATTTGACATCCTTCTTCATCTTCGGCCACCAGTACTCGCAAAGAACAAGCTCCTTGGTCTTAGTGATTCCTGGGTGTCCAGTGGTGATGTGATCATGAAATTGCGAGATGATCTCTCCTCATAGGATGGAGTCATTGGGAATATAGACTCGTCCATTATACCACAGGAGTTCATTCTCCTGCATGATTCCTCTTTCATGGTTAAGGGATTTCTCAATCCCTTGATCCCACTGGTCCTTCTGTCATGTTGCATCTCTTATACGCATGATCCTTTCTTCTGTGGTGGGTATTACCAGTGCCTGGAAATGTTCTGGGGATAAGATGACAATGTCTCGATTGTCTTCTTTTCCTTGATTGTGATCATCTTGTCTGCTGAGAAGATCCGCTCTCTAATTCATGGTTCCAGCTTTGTGTTGAAGAACAAAGTGGTATTCCACTAATTCGGTGACCCACTGAGCTTGTCGGTGATTCAACTTCTGGGGTTTCCGGAAATATTGGAGATTCTGGTGGTCAGTCCAGATCTCGATGGTCTCCTTGGCACCCATAAGATAATGGCATCATTCTTCCAATGCTAGCATAATTGCTAGTAGTTCCTTGTTGTAGATCTCATAATTACACTCAGTGACAGTGAGCGCTTTTGACATGAAGGCAACAGGTCTCCATTTGCCATCCTTTTCTTGGCTTAGGACAGTGCCGATGGCACCATCACTAGCGTCAGCTTCTACTCATAATTTTCCGTCATCCGAGGGAATCGTAAGGACTACGTTTGTCATCATCAACTTCTTGAGTTGTTTAAATGCTTGTTCTTGTTCTAATCCCCATTTCCAGTCTACTTTTCTGGTTAACTGGGTGAGAGGGTGTATGATCTTGGAGTAGTCTCGAATGAACTTCCTGTAAAAGTTCGTGAATCCTAAAAAGGATTGTAGCTCCTTTTTCTTCGTCGGAGTTGGCCATTCCACTATTCCAGCAATCTTGACTGGATCCATGCGAATGGAGTCTTTGCTGATGATAACTCCTAAGTACTCGGTTTTGAGTACTTCGAATTCACATTTCTCAGCTTTGAGGAACAGCTTGTTCTGTCTGAGGCATTGAAGGACTTGTTGGACAATGTTTCGGTGTTCAGTCAGGGATTTTGTGAATATGAGAATGTCGTCGAGGTAGATAGTGACTTTCCCTCTGGTGATCAAGTCCTTGAATATATCATTCATCATCCACTGGAATGTGGCTGGTGAGTTCATAAGTCCGAAGAACATAACCATTGGCTCAAAGAGTCCCCAGTTAGTTCGGAATGCTGCTTTTTCTTTGTCTCCATCTCGAATACAGACATTGTTGTATCCCCATCGAACATCCAATTTGGAGAAGTACTTGGCTCTGCATAGCTTGTCAATGAGCTCAGAGATCAGGGGAAGGGGATAAGAATTTTTGATCATCATTTCGTTCAGTTTTCAGTAGTCCTGAACTGGTCATAGCAAGCCATCCTTTTTCTTGACAAAGAAGAAGGGTGAGGCGAAGGATGATTTTGAGGGACGGATTTGTCCTGAGTCTAAGTTCTCATCCAAGAACTTGTCCAGTTGCTCTTGCTTGTTTCTATTGAGCGGGTAGACTTTGCAGTCTAAAGTTGATTTCACGTTGGGGATCAGCTCGATTGCATGATCCCAAGGTCTTCTTTTGGGTAACTCATCAAAGCTTTCTTTAGAGAATAAATCTCTAAAGCTTTGATACTGAGGAGGCACGAGCTCCTCAAATGTCTGTTTGGGTTTCTCCATGTTGGCAGCTGTGGCCAACTCGTTCGCATGATGGATGGTGATGTGCTTGGTAATGGCGAGTGACAAAAGAATTAGGGAATGGCAATGAACACCAATGACACTAAACCTCTTACTACTCTACACTTAATCACCAATATTGAATTCAGGCGGTTTCGAGTACAATGGAAGCACTCTGCAGACTTCAATAATCAAGTACAATTGTCTTTAAGATGTTTTATTTGTTACTAGTGAGTTTATACAAAGTACTAGTCATACTAGTGGGGTGGGTAAGACACAATTGGATAAGAGTGACTTGGTTTGAGCTACTGCGCTCATTCTGACTGAAACTGCTTCAGACTGGTGGTGCTCTTGGCCCTATACTGCTTCCTACAAGTGATAAACACTTGACTAGCCGCACTCTTGGCTAACTAGTAGTGCTCTTGGCCTAAGAATAAACTATAACTCCGAGAACTTTGCTTGAACTAACTTCAAAACACTCTGGACCTTTGCAGGATACAACAGTGACTCTAATGGACTTCAATTCAATGCAATTCTATAGGTGACTTAGTGACTATTAATCACTTCATTGAGGTTAAGCACAAAAGCCTTTAATTGGGGACACCAGTTACTACCAGTGAGGGCTCAACTGCGGGGATGGCTTGCCTGCTTTTCACAAGCACTCATCCCACTACTTATATACTACTGAGGCAAAACTATAAATATCATCTGGGTATAGGGTATATTGGTAAGGATTTCTTGGCTAGTCATGAATAATGGTGAATAATCACACAATAGTCGGTCTAGTCTGTTTTCTTTTCAAATATTCAGTCTAGAGACTCCACAGTTGGTCTTTCCGCACCCTTGGCCCAACTACAGGCCCTAGTAATGTGGTTATATGGATATCCAGATATTGGTGCCTGTAACAGCTATCCGATCATGATCAAGGGTGCAGTCCAGCTCCACTAGCATCGATCATAAGAGATCTATATTGAAATAGTCGGATCTGGGCTCAAGGTTAATCTATTCCTAATTTATTTCTAAGTCCTGTTTCAAGATTGCCATGTGACTAGTTATCCTGACTTAGGTGTTTATGCCCAGTCTGGGCTGCTAGTGACAGAACTTGACGAGATCTGTGTACTCTGCTCCTGGTTTTGGTGTGCTAGTAGCATCCTTCGTTTGCTAGTGGCTGTATTTCACTTAGTCCTGCTAGCATTCGAGTTACTAGTCTGGCCAGCTGGTAGATTTAACCCTCTAATGGTGTTGCATCTAAGTCCTGGCTCTACCAGTTGCTTACTGCTTTTAACTATCAGCTCAAAGCCTCAGCTATAGTCCTCTATGTATCACTAGTATAGGATAGATGTGCAATAGTATTGTTACAAAATCACAAAATCTAGGTGTGAACGTGTAGACAGCATATCAACAGCATGAAGGATAATTTCTTCCTGCATATTGATGGCAAGAATACTTTCTCCTTCCTCGAGCTCTTCGTCCCATTGATCTTCCTCATCCGCATCAGGTAGAGTGAAATGATTCTGGATACAATGACATTGTCCGAATGTCAGGATTCCCACCTTCCAGTTAATGAAAGGGTTGTGGCATTTAAGCCAGTCATGGCCCAAGTACATGGTCTTGGAGCCTAGGTCAGTGACTACAAGGTCAATTTGTTCACTGTGGTCTCCAATGATCATTCGGAGTTCCACAAACTTGGTAACATCCCCTGCCTTATTGCGCGTTCTGTTGGCATTGTAGACCGGTATAGGGGCAGCGGCCTTCCTGGTGTCCAATCAGTGTTGTTGGACATAAGTTCAATTGATAGAACTGCCTGTGCAGCCACTATCCAACAATGCTCTGGTTGTCAACGTCTGTTTCCCAGTACATGGGGAAAGCTGGATATCCACCAGGAAGTCTCGGCCTGAGCTTCTGGTACCACAGATATAGTGGATTGGTTCGTGTAGTTTATAGAGCTGTTCTCGGGCTATACTCCCTCCCGTTCTTAAGATCTGAATGAGCTCATCATTGATTTCTCCAAGTTGTTTGGGATGTACTCAAATGGAGAGAACTGGTTTGGCAATTGCCAATTCTTTGGAGTTGCGAACTGCATGCAAAGTCCAATCAATCCCGAATGGTCTGAATCATTGGTGATCATTCTGCTTCCCCATGCATTCAGTAATATGCCATCTACGCATTCACACCTAGATTTTGTGATTTTGTAACAATACTATTGCACATCTATCCTATACTAGTGATACATAGAGGACTATAGCTGAGGCTTCGAGCTGATAGTTAAAAGCAGTAAGCAACTGGTAGAGCCAGGACTTAGATGCAACACCATTAGAGGGTTAAATCTACCAGCTGGCCAGACTAGTAACTCGAATGCTAGCAGGACTAAGTGAAATACAGCCACTAGCAAACGAAGGATGCTACTAGCACACCAAAACCAGGAGCAGAGTACACAGATCTCGTCAAGTTCTGTCACTAGCAGCCCAGACTGGGCATAAACACCTAAGTCAGGATAACTAGTCACATGGCAATCTTGAAACAGGACTTAGAAATAAATTAGGAATAGATTAACCTTGAGCCCAGATCCGACTATTTCAATATAGATCTCTTATGATCGATGCTAGTGGAGCTGGACTGCACCCTTGATCATGATCGGATAGCTGTTACAGGCACCAATATCTGGATATCCATATAACCACATTACTAGGGCCTGTAGTTGGGCCAAGGGTGCGGAAAGACCAACTGTGGAGTCTCTAGACTGAATATTTGAAAAGAAAACAGACTAGACCGACTATTGTGTGATTATTCACCATTATTCATGACTAGCCAAGAAATCCTTACCAATATACCCTATACCCAGATGATATTTATAGTTTTGCCTCAGTAGTATATAAGTAGTGGGATGAGTGCTCGTGAAAAGCAGGCAAGCCATCCCCGCAGTTGAGCCCTCACTGGTAGTAACTGGTGTCCCCAATTAAAGGCTTTTGTGCTTAACCTCAATGAAGTGATTAATAGTCACTAAGTCACCTATAGAATTGCATTGAATTGAAGTCCATTAGAGTCACTGTTGTATCCTGCAAAGGTCCAGAGTGTTTTGAAGTTAGTTCAAGCAAAGTTCTCGGAGTTATAGTTTATTCTTAGGCCAAGAGCACTACTAGTTAGCCAAGAGTGCGGCTAGTCAAGTGTTTATCACTTGTAGGAAGCAGTATAGGGCCAAGAGCACCACCAGTCTGAAGCAGTTTCAGTCAGAATGAGCGCAGTAGCTCAAACCAAGTCACTCTTATCCAATTGTGTCTTACCCACCCCACTAGTATGACTAGTACTTTGTATAAACTCACTAGTAACAAATAAAACATCTTAAAGACAATTGTACTTGATTATTGAAGTCTGCAGAGTGCTTCCATTGTACTCGAAACCGCCTGAATTCAATATTGGTGATTAAGTGTAGAGTAGTAAGAGGTTTAGTGTCATTGGTGTTCATTGCCATTCCCTAATTCTTTTGTCACTCGCCATTACCAAGCACATCATCGGCTCATTGCCGGTCTAAGTCCATGGGCTTCCCTGCCCCTCCATATGCCATCCACTTACCAGTTCCAGCATTGTGACTGGTGTTCCCGCCAGCAGTTGGCTTTGCGGCTGAGGAACTTGTCACCCCAGTGGTGTTCTTACTGCTGGGCTGCTGTTGTTGGGGATGCGGGCCCTGCTTCTGGCTGTCCCAAGGCATACTGATGGTCTGGTCAAAGACCCACTTCTGCTGTTGCTCTTCATATATCCTGAGGATACATTCCTCTCACTCCAGATATGAGCATGGAATATTCACGCCCATGTTGGATATGAAGGTCATGTATGAACTGGGGACTCCCAGTCTCACTGCCTTCACCATTGTGCTGCATTCGGCTTCATCGGTCCTTCAGCCTGCTAGCTTAGCTTCTTTCTCAAGCTTCTGAAAATAATGGGAGGCGGGCTGTGCTCCCATGTGCTTTTCATGGATCTCCTTGATGGCGGGATCCCGAAATTGTCATGTGACTAGGTCGACAAAGTCGGCCCAGTCAGAGTATCTGAAGTGGGCAGTGGTCCCATCGAAGGAGTCGCCTACCCAGTATTTGGGTCTCTTGTAAACCCACCAGTCCTTGGCAGCACCCTCGAAGTTGGATGTCATGAATAGTACCAGGTGTGATGGTACCTGGAAATAGTGATGAAACACTTCAAAATAGGTGATACAATCACCTATGAAGCATTCAATATCATCATGGTCCCTCTTGAACAGAGCGGGGACCTTGACAAGAGTTGGCTTGATGCTCAGGTAAGGGGCATCAGCGGTGGCATTCCCGACAGGATTTGGGATAGGGTCAGGAGGACCCTTGCCAGGAGGCGGTCTTGGGATCGAATATCGATCTGGCCTAGGACCCGGGTAACCTCTTGGTGGCTCCCCCGATGGTCTTCCTCTCTCCGGTTCCTTCCCCTTTTCTTGATCCCGGAGGTAATCTGCCATCATCTTGTGGGCAGATTCCTCCCTGTCAAGTTCTTCATGCATTTTGGCAATGTGCTGCTCCTTTTCCATTAATGCAGTTTTCATCGTCTGACGGATTTCTTCTGCCATGGCAGGGGTTCTTGACGTCCCTGCAGTGGTGTTTCCTGTAGGGGCTCCTTCGGCTTCCATTTCTTCTCCTGCCCCTGTGAAGAGAAGGCTTCCACCCTGATAGGAGTGGTATTCTTGGTGACGCACCTGATGATGCAGGGGCGAGTTGGGCAATGGTCGGGGAATTGTGACCGGGGTATCTGGGGGATGATCCGGATATATTTCATACTGGGGCTGGTGGTATTCCAGCCTGCCATAATAACCTGTATTGTAGGTTAGGGTATCATACTGGAGCCTTTGCCCCCAATCACTCCTCTCTTGCCACTTCCAGCCTCCATAAGTGCTGGAGAGTCCTCTCCAGTTCCTGCTGCTCATCTGGATCTCAGGGCCAAAGCCCTGGAAATAGATCCTCTGCAGAGGGGCGGAATATGCTCCAGTCGCAGTTGGCACGAATCTGGGCAGCGATGATGTCAGCCCTACTGGAGCCCCATATTAGGACTCAAATGGGGTCCCTTCAATTGAGGGCCAACCACTTGTCCATCTCGACTCTGGGCTCTTCCCAGAGGTCTCAGGTTTTGATGTCTCTTCATCAAACTTTCCATGCTGCAGTCCAGAAGGGACCGGAGAGTCTTCTATCGACCTCAGAGAGGTCGGGCCAGATAAAGTCCCCCTCATTTGGGTTGAAGGGGTCATTGGGGGCATGGGGAGGGGCCAGAATCGGGGCATCATCTCTGACAATATCATCATCAGACTCATCATCAGAGATTTTGATGACAGGGAGGGAGGAGAGAGAGATTGACTCTCCTTCCTCAGGCCAGGCTTCACAGCCCCAGGGGCCATAAGGGTAGTTTTAATCCATGGCAGGATCGTCTGGGTTTTGGGGTCCGTGGAAGGACCCATTGTCATTGTCACTGTCAGGTGACGGGGATCGAGATTGTACCCTCCAATGTTGCTGGTGGAGGGTGGGGGTTGGGGGATGAGGGGGTGGGCCGGGGTAAGCAGGTGGGGGATCATCGAGCACAAGCCAAATGTCCCGCGCATATTCCTGGGCTGCTGTGTAGGTGGCGGAGGGTCGTTCCATCCGGTACTGGAGTAGAACTGCTCGCACATTATGTGTGCAGGCAGAGGAGGGCCCGGGAGTCAGGGGCCTCGAATCTGTACTCCCTTCAGAGGAGGAGGCAATTGTGAAGTGGGCGTGGGGGCAGATGAGTGGTACTGCCTCTCGCTCTCCCAGTCTGGCAGGGGGTAACTCCCAGGGAACAACATGATCCGGATGTTGTGGAGGTCGGGGGGGTGGAGCTGGTTGTCAGGCTCACCTTTGCTGGAACAAAGCCCAGAGTTCTTCCTCGTAAAGTAAAATGGCGAGGACCATGAAAAAAGTTAATAGTATGGCGCCACCAATGGCAATGCCGAGAGGGATGGTTCGGAGTTCTGAGGGGTTGTTCTCTTCTTCAGGCATGAAGAAGTTCTTCTCTATGGCTAGCATTGGAGAAGCAAGAAAATCTCTTGTTTAATGTTAGGCATCGACTTGGGCACATGACTTGGGACTGTCAGCTGATCCCTCTGGGCTGTTACGCATTCGAACAGTCATCCAATATGAGAGATAGAAGCCTAGAGTCTTTGGTATAGTGCAGACAAGAGGTATATGGTTGTAATTTAAACAAGAGATAGAGTACAATTGTGTAGTTTACTCTACTTATATAGTATTTCTATGGTGTTATATATAGATGAAATGCTAGAGTCCATGCACAAATGGTGTCAGAGTAGGGCAATCCGGGAGGATCATAGAACCAATAGAGAGCATCTGGGGTGACAGATGGTGAGAATGAGGGTTGTAGCCAGCAAATAGCTGGATACGAGTCAGATTCTTGAGCAGATTTAGATGGATGAGTCATAGGTATGACTCAGATAAGATAAGATAATGGAAAAATCATAACAAATCCTGAGTGTTGCACAGGATAGACTCCAGGCTGATAAAGCCAGATGTAAAGGAATTGTTATTCTATGGCTCCTACAAAGCTCATATTTATACTACTTCACACTAGAATCTAGAATATACTATAACTTTCTATAACTCTCTTGCTTACTCATTGACTCTCAGCATGATGCCAGATTGCTCCTTCTAGAACTTTCCAGCAAAATCCCAACACTATCCCAACACAGAGGTTCCCACTATGACACAGAGATCAGCCTCATCAGCCAGCTGTATTATCTCATAAATCTAATGTAGTCATTCACCAAACCATACAACTCCAGGATGATAGAGTTGACCACATTTTTGGCATCAAGGGAGGTCTGACCATCACACCACAGGCTCAGAACACCAGCTTCGATGACAAGCTCAGTGTCTTTGAGAGCCAGACAGATCAGAGAGTTGTAGTTTGTTTCATGAAAATTGCAGTCATGAGTGGTACAGATGACATCAAAGAGCTGTCCATGCATCTCTAGAGATACAAAACATCTGTCTCTTGCAAACCCTTTATGGTCTCCTCGAGAGCATGAGTGCACAAGCCATCCACATTCTGAGTAATATGGGAAAACTTGGAATTGGGAGATACTCTGGTGAATGCACGGAATGGCCAGTCAGGCGATAACATAGTGAATGGCATTAAGGACTCTAGTGGTGACAAAACAATGCAGCAAGTGAACACAACACAAGGTGTGCCGTACAAGTACAAGTACTCACTGTTCTCACCTGTAATGAAAGAACTGCCAGACTCGAGCCTGATTTTCAGCAAAAGCTGAAGGGGTGGCTAGAAATATGACGTCGTATTTACGCCAGATGCCCCCGCTACCTCTAAAAGTAGGGATTCCTGCAAGTATGTATCAGCATAATTCACAAAGGACAAGTTAAAACCCAAGGCAAACCAGAAGCTGCGGATAGACCAGCACCAGATAATATTATAATTTTCTCAGATGAAGACAGGACCTGTCGAAATTATTCAACATTGGATGACATGATGTTTTAAACTGGTTTCGTCATTCATCGACTTATTGACCGACGATCAAGTCAAAGCGCTTAATGATGCAGCAGTGAGCCGCAACGACGCGGTAGGAATTAGAGACAACCCGCCACGGCATGTAGAATCGCCCCAGACGCTATCGTGAAGCAATGCGATCCTCACGGAGCGCACTAGATGACATACATCGCCTCGCGGTCAGCGTCCGTCCGCATTCCAAAGGTGCGGCGTGTCCCTCCCGTGCGCAAGGAAGAATTATTGCCAAACGGCGACGTGTTGGAGACGGCATGGCCCCAGATGAGCTGGTGGAATCGCTTGTGGACCGTGTGGAGGCTGCGGAAGTAGGTCTGGGAACTGCACCAGATCCCCGTTACCAAACCTAACGTCCCAGGCCCGTTCGATTTCACCGGCAAGGCTCTAGCTTGCAGCGGGTATTATTTCACCGAAAACGGTGCGAGACATTTCAAATCATACAGTGCCATGGCGGACTGGCTCGATCACCGCTATTACTCCCTCCTCATAGATCTACATATGAACTATGGGAGTTACAACCGCATTTGTATCCCACATTCGACGTTTTCCACCCCTCGTCCTATGCCATGTGGATCTCAATATGTGCGATATTATCGTGGACAGGGAGGCGACGTGTGGTTAGTCGACTGGGGGCATGACAGGCGCGTTCCCTCCGCGGTTTGAGTACGCGAACATGGTTTTGTTTGGCCATAAAAGAACGTCGTTCGCCATGGTTGTTTTTTGCACCTTTTTATTGCTAGTAATTTTCAGCGGTACGAGGCGGAGTATCTTCGCCATCTGGAATCTGCCTTTGATAGACCGTGGCTTGATCATCCGGAAGGATAGTTTGAGAAGTTGGGGTTGGATATCACGTATCGACGAGTCCATTGAGTTCCTCCTACACGTGGGTGCTCGACGATAGCGACTATAGCACAGTCAACACTAATATCAGCCAAACACACCATAGAATGGACTCAGCTTTCAGACGTACCACGATCGTTTGCTCTGCCCATCATTACTGATAACCGTATTTTACTTTCTCTCTTCCTATTGCCATGAGCTGATCATTCGCAAGATACGTTCCGGAAGCAGATACACCTACTTGAGCATATGCATGATTGTCGAAGAAAACGGACAATGGTTGTTGGAAATTAGGAATACGGGCATAGAGGAAGCTCAAGAAGCGGTCGTCGTGGTCAAAAGGTTCAATTGTCAAGGTACCAATGCCACGTAATCTAGTAAGCGAGCCAAATATAGTACGGGCACGGAATCCATGGAGATCCGCCACGACAGTCTGGAAAGCCTCAGCACGAGCAAGCTCAGAGTGCGATGCATTGATGCTCACGGGACCAGAGATAGCGTCTTCCTTCTTCGGGTCTGCCGTTCTGCAGCCCTTGTTGACAGAGATCATTTTCGCTGTGGAACACCTACGACTCCCTTTGATGTTGTTAGAGAGGTCCATACGGCCAGCACTTGCACGCTGCTCGCTCTGGATAACTCGCTTCCAAGTGCAACTTCATATTGATCGGGTGACCAGGTCTCTCGCGAGACGTTTTTCAATCGGGGTTCTGTAATGGCCTTGAATGCTCCCAGTCATATCACAGCCTTTTGCAAAGCCAGCGGTGAATACTTGTACATTCTGAGTACGTCCTTGGTCCGTTCACCTGCGCTGTCATACCAGATAACCATACTTTTTAGTGCCTCCAAATGCTGCGCAAACTTCAATACATTTCTCTGTATCATATATGGAACATTCATCTACTACCTTTGGCCCCGGAAGTTTCATGTAGGACTGTTTAATGATGAGGGAAGTTTATGCAATGCTGGACAACGAGCGATCCCGTCGCGCATTGGTGGGTTCGACTATGCTACGCAGTTGACGTGGGTTCGCGAGGCATGTGGTCCCATGAACAGATCGGGTGCTTGGGACCCTTGTTGGTTCTATTCCTTGATCCAGCCCTGTTCTCATATGTAAATCCTCCGGGTTGATGACCTATCAATGTCTTACGAATCATATCCAGACTACGGTGGCCCCGCCCATCGCTTTTCACTGCCTATTATCTTTTGGAGCACTAGCAGTGAGCCTAGTCAATACCGACGGGACGTGGCGACTACTTTGGGGTGAGCCAAAATTCTGGTGTGACATTTTGACTGTAACAAAAAGACCTTGGCACTATTAATGCGGCAAACTTTAATTGCGGAAATACAGTTGTTTTCGAACTCCATTCTATTTTCTTGGCATAAAAAAGGTTATCATCCAGTACTCCAGGGATGCTACATTTTAGAATGTTCAGACCGTCATCTCGTAACCACCTTGGCGCCAGATGTGCTAAAAGGACCACCATGATCTTCACTGTCTCTCCTCCATGCTCTCTTTCTCTCATTTGCACACGCGAAGTAGAATTCAGCACCAGCCGCCACGGTGACCAACAGGTTAAGGTGTTTCAGCAGTATGCCACTGACGGTAAGTCGTGCTTCGTCCTATTTCCCTCATCCGCTGTATTCAGTCTTTTGCTTTCACTTCCCTTCTTGTAGGCAACTTTGAATTATATCTCGTCCTACTCTTTCACTGCGAGCGCAACTGTGCTCCTCTATGACATTATTCTCTTTCTCCCCACTGAGATCGATTATGTATGGCTTCCCCGACCCGTACATCGGCATCTACTATTGTTCTCATTGAATCGCTACTTGCCTTTGGTCGATACGATGATGTCCATCTTCTGGCTCCTGCATGAGCCCACTCTGGCCCAGTGTCGCCAGTATGCCTTCATCGCGGGTCCGCTCACAGCCCTTGGGATTTTCACGTCACAGGTGATCCTCATGATCCGCACATATGCAATATGGGATAGACACAGAATGGTATTCTGGTGTTTTATTGGGACTGGGATCTTCTGTTTTATACCGGTGATAGTCAGCCTTGTTCTACAACTCAAGACGATTCAATGTAGGTTGCTTGCCATCCGTGCTTTCGAAACTAGTGGAGAGCTCAGGCCTTTTTAATTCGTAGTCATTGAACTGTCGTCCAACCATTCTGGCTGCTCGACCATTTCTTCAAACATGACCAGGACATTCTATATCTCTGTGCTCGTTTCAGAGACGATCATTGCTTCGCTTACGCTCTTCAAGGGTGTACAGCACCTCCGCCGTTCTTCCTATCCTTTTCTCATAGAGTTTTATGTCTCTGGGATGTTCTTTTATGCGTGCCTCCTCCTCATAACTCTCGCAAATATCCTTATCCCTGTGTGGGACCATGACATTCCAGCCAGCTTTCTCGGTTCTTTTCAGCGCATCTTACATTCCATCCTGAGCAGTCGCATCATGCTACTCATTCTGAAGCAGAGACGGATACGCCGACGTTGTCCCACGGGGGAGCTGTATACGGATGACATTGAACTGTCTCATACTACCCAGCACTGAACTAAGTACACCCAAACATGCTGAAATCACCAAAAGATACCAATGCTGTAGAAATCGCAACCCTTTGCAAAGCCAGTAGTGTATACTTGTACACTTTGAGTACGTCCTTATACCAGATAACCATACCTTTTTAATGCCTTCCAAATGCTCGACGTCATTACATCTTCTTGTGTCATATACAGAACGTTCGTCCACCCCCTTTGGGCCCAACAGCTTTACGTAGAACTATTAAGGGCAAGGAATCTTGTGCACTGTCGGCGCAGTGCGGCGAGCGATCTCTTTTCTCACTGGCGGATTCTGCCGCACTACGGAGCCGAAAGTTGCCTCAAATTCGCCCCCGTTACTGTTACGTTACACCAGAGGACATCCTCACTAGAGGACCCGAAGACCTCAGCTTTGATCATGAAACACATTTGTTTCCGAACCATTCTAATTCTCCTCTGCTTGATCACTGCCCGGTACTTATAAAATGCTAACGTTCAGCTTACAGCATGGCTTAGACCGTCGTCTGTAAACTATGAGCAGAAAACTTGCTTGGCTCTCAGGCTATGACTCTCAGGTATATCTTCTACGCTTTGCCCGCTGAATTCGTATTGACGTACGTCGCTTTCACTCGCAGCTTGAATTGGACATCTGTTATCGAGAAGCATAATCAGCAAGAATCCTTCATTGACGACTTCACGGAGAAGATGTTCGTTCGTTGGCAATGGCAGGGAGACCTCAGCATCACTACTTGTGCCCGTCTCTTTCACATCTTCCATTTCCTTTATCTACACTGCCAAAATGCGCGTTCCAAGACGGCTTCATCATCAAATCTCCCGCCGCACCACCGCGTAGCTCGGACCGGTCTGGACTTCCTTACCGCGACTGACTAACTCACTCGGACGTCGTCGACCATCCTTACAGCGTCAGTGCCATAGGAGCAGGACGCACTGAAGCCGGCTTGCGTATATCAAAGAGTATCATTGCTGAGTGCTCCAATAGTGCTAAGGAAACGGGGGAGGAAGACTCTGGATGGATGGCCGGACCGAACCCGGGTGAGATCGAACTGCTCAGGTGTGCGCACACAAAGCCCCTCGCAAATGCTGTCGAAAAGCTCAACGCCGCTATCGCATTTCAATGACTCCAAGGAGGAGCGTTCACAGGCACTTTCCTTTGATGCTTCGGCGAAATATACTTTCCAAGACGATCTCATCTTCAATTAATATTTTGTTTGTCGTTCTCCTCGCCACACCCTCCTCCTCCTCTCATCAATCTTCTCCACAGTACCTCTGTATATCTTTCGCCTCTCAACATCGTGCCCGGGAGAGACCGCTCATCTTAACGCAAAGTCAGAGATTGCGGTGATGAGCAAGTTGTTTGAAGCCTGCTGGCTGTTTCGAGGGTATGTCCATGCTATTCTCCTTCACTTTCCTTGCTGACATCTTCAAAAGTTTGTTACCGACTTGTCCCTGTCCCTGTCCCTTGCGTCGGCACTATGTATGGCTTTTTGTCCTTAATCTCATATGACCGTTCTAGCCCTGACCATCAACGCCGCTTGCAATTCAAGGAGTTCTCACCCAAACCCCGAGCCCAAGTCGTTACTATCACTTTTCGTTCATGACATCTGGATCTAATATTGGCCGTCCCACTCGTAACCCATGCTCTCGTCTCGAACACACAGCTTGGACTGGTTGGGAGAATGTGCATTCCCATTTCTCTCGGGTAGATCACATAGCGGCGCTTCTCTGGAAGTCGGTGCCAGCAGGAACGCTGATGAACCAGCGGCGACGGTTCGGCGCATTCGTATTTTTCTTGCTCTTTGGTGCGCCACTGCGTAGATCTCAGCTCCGTCATCAGACGTTTTCGCTGCATGAACCGGGGACTCTGGGGCAAATTCATTCTACTCGAAATCCGGTCTTTTTAATGATTTAGAGCTTTAGACAGTCCTTCCACGGTCGATCGTATGAGCGCTTATCAAGTAGAAGAAGCAGAGGGAAAGAAACAAACTCTGAAGACGGGAAGAATGTGAAGCGTTACCTGTCCTTTATTTCTTCCATTTCTTATTTTGATAGCGTGACGCACTGTTGCCGACTGTATGAACATCGCTAAAATTTGATATATCAAACCTAGAATCATCGGATAATTCCACCATCAAACTCGTCCCAGCAGAAACGCACATCATTCGGGAAACAAAATCATATCTTGGATCTCAGGGCGTCGTCCTATCATCTTTTCCATCGCGGGATCATTCAGGAACAACTGACTTCGTCAAGAACAAACAAACGAGGATTAGACACGACCGCCATTCGAGCACTCGCGCGCGTGTTTCTTTCCTGCATGGCTCATCTCCCCACCACCACGTCCATATCCTCCGCCTCGTTTTCTACGGCGTTATCTTCCTTTGCACCATCGGAGCGCCTGCTAACGATGCCCGAAAATAGCACGAAAGCCGGCCCACAGGATTGGGTGCGAAGCTTCTCTATGGCACTGGCTTCCTGACTATATCCTGGTCGCCCGATCTTGTATTAGTAGCAATAATTTCTTCCATTTATTTCACAGCTGCCATTCCTGCGGAATGCGCCGTTGCATCAACGATTGACAGATTTCCAATATAAAGTTATGTCTGAAGGATTACTCCCTCTGCATTTTATGACGGCCTTTCAACTGGAGGATAGGAAAAAGTGTCAGCTTTGGGTGAGGAAGTAACAGCAGAGAGAGGCACAGGATAGGAAAGGAACAGCCGTGAGAGGAGAGAGGGACGTGTATGTGACTATGGGATGAGAACGTTCACTTCGACTTTTTCTTAAAATTTCACGCGTTGTGTGGAGCTCTATAACTCTCAGGTATGTCTTCCACACTTTTCCCGCTGAATTCTTATCGACATCGCTTTCATTCGCAGCTTGAATTGGTCGTCCGTCATCAAGAATAATCAGCAAGAGTCCTTCACCGACGTGAGCAACGACTTCACAGAGAAGATGTTTCATTCATTGACCATGGCGGAAGAGCCCTCACCTGCATCCAAGTCAGCTACCGTCTCTTCCTTTTCCTCCACTTCCTTGGTCTACACCGTCAAAATGCACTTTCCAAGACGGCTTCGTCATCAAATACCACCACACCACCGTGCCGGTCCAGTCTTCCCAAACATCAGGCTTACCTAGTATCTTCACGACGTCGTCGACGATTCCTACAACATAGAGAACGTCAGCAGTTACAGGGTGGAAGCTAGACAAATTACGTCCCTTCGTCCGCCTCGTGGGTCGTCCAAATCCTTGTGTTTATCTTTCTTTATGTAATATTTCTCTCCTCCAGATTACCTCTGAGCTCAGCCCCCTCTTATTTCAGCTGGTCGAAGAGTGCATTGAAGGATTGATATCATTGGTGTGGCTGCTACTTATGTGTTCGATTGCAGAGGCTCGTCACAGTCGATTATTGAGAATCTGAAGGAGCCTGGAATGTTGATGCACGGGCACGGAAGTGGCGAGAAGCATCCGTAGACGCTTGTTTGGGGGACCTTTAGTGCTACGAAGTGACGAGGGATACGATATCATTGATTTACAGAGAAGCATTGCGTTCTGTTCAATTAGAGCCAATGCATATATCAGGATCAAAATCACATAACGCACGTAGTCTAAAGCGAGGATTTTCAAGACCAGATACGTGGAAATAAGTGTAAATGAAGAGGATAATACAGGTATAGAAGAGACGTGCACACATGCATACGTGCCGTATGAACGGTAAGCGTGTAGAATAAATAACGAGATGGCAAACAATCAGTAGTGCACCTAGTAGAGTCCGGTCGAGAGAAGCAGTACCATAGGAGCCTCGTAGCCAATCCTGTAGGACACGCTGGAGCGGCTTGGGTATATCCCCGTCCGCGATAATATTGCGCATATTGAGATCCATATGGCATGGGACAAGAGGATGGGAAACGTCGAACGTAGGATACAAATGCGGTTTGTAACTCCCATAGTTCATATGCAGATCTACGAGGAGGGAGTAGCAGCGGTGGTCGAACCAGTCCGCCATGGCACTTGTACGATTGGAAAGGACCCGCCCCTGTTTCGGTGAAATAATATCCGCCACAAGCCAAAGCCTTATCAGTGGAATCGAATGGGCCTATGACGTTGGGTCTGGGAACGGGAATCTGGTGCAGTTCCCGAATGGATTTCTGCAGGCTCCATACAGTCCACAAGCGATTCCACCAGCTCATTTCAACACATTGCTGTCGATAAAGTCCATCACGAGCCATATCGAGTAACGGCCTGGTTTGTGCAGGGGAAGAATGCGCCGCACCTTTGTAATGCGGATGGACATAGACCGTGAGGCAACGTATGTCATCAAGTACGCTTCGTGAGGATTGCATCGCTTCGCGACAGCGTCTGGGGCAATTCTCCACGCAGTGGTGGGTATCCAGCTGATGTCTGGGTTGTATCTGATCCCCACCGCATCGTTGCGGCTCACCGTTGCATCAATGAGTGCCTTGACTTGGTCATGGTCAATACATCGATGGATGAGGAGAGCGTGTCTGGGCAGCGGCTGAGCCGAAAAAAATCAGTTGAAGATACGCGACGACGAATCGTGAAAGAAGTCGCACGATGACATGGATAACCCCATAACGTTTCTCAGAGGAGTGCAGCGTAAGACTTTGCACCGCGTCCTCAGCGGGATATAGTATGAGCCAGTGACGTTGAGAGGTGAGCGGAAGTCTCAAGCAAAAAAAAAAAGATGGTGGCGGTCAGCATCAATGGCCTGTTGGACTTTAGATTGGTAGTGTGTGGTAAAGTAACCTGGTTCTGGTTCTAGCGGACCAGATATAAATGCGGCTTTTGTCTTTATGGTATCGTTGCCAGGTACTCTAATAGTTGGGAAGGAAGAACGAAAACAAAGAAAATAAAAGCGAAAGGCGAGAAGGCTAGATGGACGTAGTAGCTAGAAATGGGCCGCGCATGGGCATCACGCTCTGAAAGTTTGAGAGAGAGAATCCGTGCTTGAAGCTGAAGGTGGACCCGAGTGAGATCAGACACTCTTTTCGTCTCCCATCATTATCTACTACTCATGCAACATTTCTGGCCTGCTCGCCTAGCAGAAACTTTCTTCACCTGAAGAATCTCACGTTCACTCACCAACACAAATTCTGGGTACGGAGAGTACTCAGCTTGCACCTCCAAGGGTAGCAACTCCTCAACTTGAACGGAAATCAGACGACATGTCGATGCGTTAACTTTGGAGCGGAGGGAGACGCAGAGATGGGCTGGTAAAAAGGGAGCTGTAGGATCCGGGATGCGCTGAGCAGATTCCCGGACGGAGCAGTTCTCATGGCTCTGCGACTGTTGGGTAAGTCCACCATCCTCATCCCGCTGAGCTCATATGGACACTGCTTTCATCTGCAGTTCATAATCATTGAACAAGGTTGTCAAGAAGCGTGATCCCCTCGCCGACATGAACAACGACTCGAAGGCGAAGGCGATGTGTCTTACAGTATGACGCGTACTTTTTTTGTTGATGTCGGCAGAGCCTGCCTCCCTTCGCGTCCAAGTTATCTTCCAAGTTGTCCGCTTCCTCTCTAATCTCCGCTTCTCCTTCGCCTACATTGTCTAGAACACTAAGGCAGGAAATCCCGACTGCCGTAACACTGAGAACGAGAAATTCCTGCCGGATTCTCTGAGGAAGGGAGAGGCTCGTGTGGTAGAGGAGCTTCACTCTCTGAAGTAACATCGGCGCACGGATGGAGAGGGAAGGAGGTGCAGGCATTCGGTAGGGGGAAGGATCCGCCGAAGGGACGTCATAGTAGGAGAGGCATGCATTGAAATAACACCATCTTCTTTGGATCTAAATGCGGAGATATCCAACCTTGAATGCGATCTCGGTAAACAAACATTGGCCTTGAGGTAAGTAGAGCCGAGCGAACTCGGGCTTGGAGTACACTGCATCTGTGAATGGGATAGTGGTGCACGTTAATACACTAGCCTGAACCGGTTCATCCTTCTTAAACATCAAGCTTACCTAGTACTTCCCAAGCTGGCAGCTACAAGGCAGAGGCTACGACAGGTTATTACCCTTCGCCATTACCACACCTTGGAGCTTTCCCAATGTCCAATTTATCTAAGATAGACCGGAACATGGTTAAGCGAGCAAACCAAAATCTATAATGCCAGCCACTGACCTGGGAACCATCCACTGTTATCATTTAAGCAATGATCATTGATGGAAAGGTCGTCGGTCTGATCGTAGACGCGTGGCTGGAGACCATTCCACGAGTAGGCTACCGCCGCGAGACTTGGGCCACTGAGAGCGACTGGAAGGGTCGCCCCCCTGAACCAATAACCGTCGTTGCAGAATTCATTGATAGCACCAGAAGCCGATTCTGACCACTTTGGATTAGATTGCAACGAGACGATGTTCAGCAACCTTCCTTACCTTGACAGTACACGTGAATGTGGACACCTCCCTGGTCGTCGCCATACTACATAGCCGTGATCGATGTATTGGTAGCTGCTTGGATTTTCATGTTACCCAGCTCGCCGGGTAACCATTTTCCTTTATCGGCCGAGTAGCAGTACTCCTGAAGGAAATACTGCTTGTCAAGGTAGTAGACACGAACCTATTGATACCACCATCAGTGGATTTGCATGCTCTTGTGCCAATTTGATACACTGATCTCTTTTCCGTCGTCGAAGTTGATAGCAGCCAACGGCGTGAACAACATGACGTTGAAAATCAGATCACTGCTGAGCCCGCCACTCTACGATCCGTCCAGATGCTCACTGTGAAGTATACCGCTGCCGGGCCTCTGGTAGAACACGTGAATGTGCCACACTCTCGGAGTAGTGACGGCTCCAGGGCTCCAGGGAATGTATTCTGCAACCCATTGATCGTAATCGGGTAGTTCCACCAGCTGCTAGCCTTACATTCAGCTGCAGTGGTCGCAAACCACCAGTCGGTCTTGAAGGTCCACAGCCTCCTATTCTCGATCTCCTTACGCCTCTCGCTCTTGAACGTAAAGAGCATCACCAGCGTTTGATGGGCATTCACAGACTCCAGCGTGGGAGCGTGAGTCCACGCCTGGTAGTCGGCCGGTAATGGTGCCTGCTTGGTCTGATACGCCTTGTAGATCTCGTCTGCAGAGGCTTGCACCGAATCTACGCAGCGTTTCTTGTTGTCCTCGTTGTGGGAATCCTGTGCACCTGTCACCATACAACGTCCATGATTGACCTCCTGGATTCTTCGCCTCTATCCCAATCGCGTTGCCTCATCGTGCATATATTACAGGTAAAATCAGAGTCGATTCGAGGTTTGCAAAGACAGTCAGCGTGTTGAGAGTACGAGCCATGACTGCAGGAACAGTCGTACGGACTTTTGATTAATTACCGATACAGTCAATTTTCGCTTTTTCACAGCCACACATCTTAGCGACCAACCGCCCGCTAAGATATACATTCTATTTCATTACTACAGTGTGCTCTCGCCGTGCCCATCTCATCACGCTCTCTCGCCACCCTGCCCTCCTCAATCCTGGTCCACTGCTCAATACAGCAAACCTTAGCACAGAGATCCACTATGAAATTCACGCTTCCATGAAGAAGTCAGCACAGGGTATGGAGGTGGCCAGCAGAGAATGAATCCTCCAGGAAATGATCAGCGAATGCGTTCATTCTTTTTGGGTACTTTGTTTTGGTCCACAACTGGGACTAATGTACGACCGAAGACAAGGTTTTCCATGTCAATGTTCTCGGCGACAGCCCGAGTATTGGGTACAGAGGGGTCTGAAGACATGGTAATCGATTTCGGAATATAAGTGCTTGTTAGGTAGTAGATGCAAGTCTCGCAAGTGTGGAGGACTAGGTTGGTTGGGACGCGCTTTTAAACAGATATGGTTCAGTGAAAGGTAAGTGCCAAAATCAATGGAGATAGGACAGTGGATATTCATGTATACTTATCTGAGTGAATACTGTGTTTTCTTCTCGTAACCAGCATCATATGGTTGGTTGGCAGGCTCAAGTAGCAAGGTGCTCTCCCTCGTGGTCAAAGACAAAGTCACAGCTGTACAGACACCTGCCCATTTGATGTCATTAATTATTCATGTTAGGCTAGATTTTTCAGAGTTGTCAGATGGGATACATCTCCGGAGCTATGTCCAGGGCGGCGAAGTGAGAGAATGGTGCAATGTCGATGTATTGCATCCAGAAAGAAAAGGCTAAGTCACTGATTGATGATTGCGACCCTTGCAGACGCGGTTACATTTCATGCATGCATGTACTGCTGGAGCTGGTACTGTAACATGAGGACATCAAAATCCTGTGACATTTCGTTTGAACTACTAATGATAAAGATGAGTTCACAAAAATGAGTTGAAAGATGATACATTTTCCGTACTCCTTTAGATAAAGGGAAAGAACCGGAAAATGGATGAAAAAGGCGCCCTCCGCGATCGAAACTGTTGAGGTAAATACCGATACAACACGCACCTGTAGATAGTGCAATTAGTAATATTTGTACATGCTATTTATTGAAGCCTCCACAGCAGCCATGTAGCGCCGCTCGTCTTTTCTATTTCCTCAGTTTGTCATTATTACGACTGAGGTATGTTTTATGTTCACTCAATTAATTTGCATATCAACTAACTCCTGATGTAGCATTTACTTAGACTTCATTACCTTCGTTATGACCTTAGGCCATTTTGTAGCACTTCATGGATATTATCACAACGCAGTCTTCAAGTTGAGATGCATGACTTTGAAGGCGCCCAAAGACAGTAGAAAGGCTCATACATCGGAGTGATGGGTTCAGGTTCGGACCGGGTCCATGCGGACCGGATTGCGGCCCAACCAACTCTTGGCTGTGGCCTTGTTTGGCAACGTGAACACATCCCTACTACATCCACCATCACGGTTTCTTACTGCAGGCCAAAGGAAACTTTCCATTTTCGAGCGAATTCTTGACTCGGTATTTGATCATCTTTGATGATAATCGATAAGACGCGTGTATATATAAACATCTTCATCTAGGTCAGTCCAAGAGCCCATCATGCCAGCTGATGTTGACTACCAGTTTCAAGGGCCTCCAACTTCCAGCCGATATCGTTCTGACACGTTGATCAAGAGCTCCATGATGCTCGATGGTACTGGTGTCCCCACATTAACTAAACACGTCCTCAAGGGCGTGGAAGCCGACCTCAGGTTTAGTACCAGAGCCACCCGTTTGGACGACTTCCTCGATATTTTCTTTCCCAAATGCGATAGCTTCTCCACTCTTCTTAATACTCTGAAAAGCATAGGAGCATACGACGCATCGGCTGGTCGATGGAAATCTCTCCCTGCCCAACCTCGGGGCTCTGAACTGCCCTATTATATCGCATTTGCTGACGCGGCGAACGCTATTGGCCAAGCAGCGTGTGGCCAGAACGAAGCTCCAAAGCGTTTTTGGCTAGACCGGCATTCATCGAAACCCAAGTCGTTCACACACGCGGCCGCCAATCGCCCTGATGTCGTGAATGTTTTAGGAAACAAGGACGACTGGGAAACGCTGAGTGAGGCCATCCTTAAAGCCGAGGTTTCTGATATTTTCAAGCATTGTGCGGAGACGGATAAACTGACTGTCTTGCTATAGAACAATATCGCAGAGTCTGGTCCTGACAAGCTAGGTAATTGTCGTTTCATGAGCTCTTCCACGCACTTATCGTCGAATCCGTTGCATAGATGGACCAAATGACGGTAAGAACGTTGGTGACCGTCACGAATTTTGCTAAATGCATGCCGCCTTTAGCTGAAGAAGATTCAGGTATCGTGGGTCCGCACCATCGTGCCTGTCGAGATCAAGCCGAAGACGGTGGTCAAGCTCGAAGAAGCACAGAAAACAATCATGCAACTCTGTGGATATATGCGACAGATCCTAAGGGAGCAGTACGATCGCCAATATGTATTTGGGATTATTCTCTTCCACTCGAGTCTGTCTCTGTGGTACTGTGACCGTTCGGGCTTAGTGGGAGCTGATAGCAATATCGACATCCACAATGTATGAGTCTCAATAGTACCCGCCCGAAGATACACATTCTCACGTTTATTTCAGGAGCCAGACAAGTTTATACGGGTGATAGCGCATTTCTCCACCGCGGATCCTTTCCAGTTGGGTTGGGATAGGACGGTAAAATTATACAGAGGTCTCTCAGAGAAGGCTGTATACTCCCATTCCCCAGAGATACCTTTAGATTACTTTCAAGCACTGCCCTCACTGCATCTCGTTCGCTGGCTCATTACAGTGTGTGATGCCGACACTAGACCACATTTTCTCGTCACGATCCGTGCCCTCAGTGTCGCTCGGTCAGAAATAATGTGCGGGCGTGGAACTCTCGTCTGGCTTGCAATGGATTTGGCAAATAAGGAGGTGAGGGAAAACATCATGCGCAACGTACACATATCCTCACTCGTCCCTTAGGTTGTCGTTCTGAAGCAAAGTTGGAGACCGTTGACATCAACATCCGAAAGTGATTTTTATGAGATTGCTGGGCCCGGTGAACATATTGGCCGCGTCTACTTGAATCACGAGGTTCCGGGAACTAGGACATTTTTCGACCTTCGAAAGGGTGTGCATACCTATCCTTTTCATCAGAGGTCTACTAGCCAAGCAGGCACAATGGCGAAACGAAAAGCGACACTGGATGAGGTGCTACATGTCAATGTCATCAGTGGTTTGCGCGATTTTACAGACTTTACTGCCTCCGCAGAGACGGTCGTGGAGCGTGTATTGACGCGATTGGTTCTCAAAGACTATGGATGGCCATTGAAGTATTTCCTAAACATGAAAGAGTTTTTGACGACGGTGCATGGAACCCTTCTTGGTAAGATTCGTCTCGAATCTCTTTGTTTTTTGTGACAACGAATGATTGTCGTCAGGTTATGAGCATCTGTGGGACAAGGGTATTGCTCATCGCGACATCAGTCCTGGTAACATGTTGATATGCCCGGCCAAGGACGAGGAAACGGGTCTGTTGAAGTTATTTGATACGCGCGGGCGAATCAGCGATATGGATCATTCTAAACATGTGGATTACCATAATCCAGCTCCACTTCAAGAGAAGCTACTAAACCGACCCAATCTTCCAACGTACATTGCACTCGGCGAGAATCCGCCGATGTCCGACGGTCTGTCGGACTTGTTCGCCATATTTCCTGCAAGCATAAAGGACGCGGCCTTGACACTTTACTATGAAGATCTTCTCATGTCTCTTTCAACACAAATGAGCAAGAGTAAAAGTGTGAATTTTTTAACAATTACTTTTCACATTTCCGATGAACTCGTGTACAGACAGTCACACCGAAGGATGTTCATATCTTCATAACGCCTGAGGTCAGTCGCCGTACGTTTCGTTACGTAACCACTTTTGACATAATGCCATAGACAAAGACGCCTCCTTTTGCCACTCATGTCGCTCAACACGGTGAGCGTACGGTAAATACTTGTTGTTGTTATTCCTCTTTATATTCATTGACTGATTATGCATAGGGCACCTTACCGTATATCAGTCACAAAATTCTTGACAAGGCGGTGAATGTTGTTCATGTCGCCATCCACGACATGGAATCCTTTTTCTGGGTAGTGATATATATATGCCTCACACGTGCAGGTCCTGGTGGATCATTGCGACATGCGCTCAAGTCCCCGTCCGAGGACGATGACAACGACAGCTACGAAACGAGAAAAATTCGTGCCCTCGTTTATTTCTTCTTTGATGCCCCCGAGGGCGACATCCTGTACAACAAGAGGAAGCTATTCGACAATCCCGGCCCAGAACATCTCCGAGAACATGTACTCAACTATTTTGATCCATATTTTGCACCGCTGAAGCCGGTCGTCCTGGAATGGTGGCGCATCTTGAATCTGGCATTCAAATTCAGAGACGGCTTTGAGTACAGGTTTCCGATCCTTCCCTTCCAACGTGCCATCGAGGAAGCTCTTCAGCAGCTTCCGGACAAGTACGAGGAGGATTTCGGAGTCACTTCTTTCTGCAGCGCGGAGCATTCTCGGCGGGAAGAAGACCTGGCTTTGATTCGAAAGGCATTGACAGAGTGTGATGTGCTTCAGATCACAGACACTGGTCCCGTGTAGGATAGCCCAGAGCGGCCCAAGACACACGTTGGTGCCGGCAGCTACGACCAAGGTTTTGTTTCGGTACCCGTGTCGGCTGACACCCCTTCTTCGCCTACGTCTCTTCCCAAGAGTAAGAAGTTCCGTGCTGCAGGCGACCGTGCATGGTAAGTCGACGCGTTGCTCACTCGGTTATCCTTGTTTATTACCTTCTGAAAACAGAGGCAGGTAGAGGGCACGGGCAACCTAAATAGTCTATAGCGAAGACATCAAAGACCAGATACATGGAGAATAAGCGTGAACGAAGGGAATGATACAAATGATACATGCGGTATGAACAGTAAAGGTTGCAGAATAAGTAACGAGACAGCAAGCGAATGGTACACTTCTTTTATACAGTTCGGTCGACTACCGCGACCGCGATGCGGATAGGGAGCGTCACAAGAGAAACAGTGCCGTAGAAGAGCTTCGCACCTAATCCCGTAGGATGCTCCGGAGCAGGCTTGCGTAAATTCAGCCTGCCATTTTCTGGTATCGTTGGTAGGCGTTCCGAGGGTGCGAAGGTAGACGACGCCGTAGAAAACGAGGGCGAAAGGGGAGGAGGATACTTCACAGATGGACGTGGTGGAGAAGGGACGAGCCAAGTGGGCAACAAGTACGACAGCAATGAAGGATTCGCGTTCGCATCCAAATATCGCCCTCTGACCTTCCTCAGCGACTCCACAGAAATCTCGACATCCTTGACCCTCTGATCCTGCTTCTCGCACTTCTTCTCATGCCTACGCATGTTTTTCCCGACAACACCCACAGCCTCGTCCACATACTCATACATCGCCTCCGCTCCATCATCCATTCTCCGCCGGACCTTTCCCAGGGTGTGCTCGACCTTCTCCATCTGCTGCTTCAGGTCCGTCAATTGTTGCCGCAGATCCTCGGTAGTCTGCTCAGGGCTGGGATAATGTATGACATCATGGAGGTGCGATATTCTGAGGGTGAGACGCTCGACGACATGCGTCCACGGACGGATGCCAGTGGCGAGAAGGAAGAGGCCGGTACTAAACCAGGTGAGTATGTCTTCACCTGCGATCAGACTTAGGATGTAGCGCAGGAAAGAGGCTCCGAGGAAGGGAGACATCGTCGCCAGAATCAAAAAGAATATTTCTATCCTTCGGAGCTCAGTATGAGCGTTTTGCTTGTGAATGTCGTCGGGAGAAGGGTCAGGTGGTAATTGTGGTGAGCGACGACGGGGCCTAGCATTCTGGTACATTGACCAAGGAACTGTGCAAACAAATTAGCAAAGTGAGACTTTGATAGGAGTAATGAAACTCACCTTCAATGAGCTGGTGCAAGTAGAACAGCAAGAAGAGTATATACAGCAAGTTTTTCACAAGATCTCCTCCCGTAAGAAGGTTTCCTACTGGCGAAACCAGGGCAGCGACAACAGCAAGATCGAATTGGTACCAAGCGCGATTGCTCGATGCCTCATCCTCGAGATCTCTGTTCGTGCGACCATTCTGCTCTGAACGTTTTGTAGATACCGGGGGCTTTCCAGACATTTGTGGCAAGTCTTCACTGGATTCCGTGCCCGTCTCGTATTCCAGCTCCGTCAACGACGTGTCCTCCGTATGGTGTCCAGCGTCCGTATCCTTCGATTTCTTCGACATTTCAGATTGTGCACGTTCAAGTTGGTGCATTCTCTTTCTGAGTGTATCCTGCGAAAGATCAGAGCCCATGACGGTAGAGAGAGGAGAAAGGACAGTACGGTCATCAGCCATGCACATTACGCGCCTGTTAGGCACGGCTAACAATTGTGGTATTTCCGAAAAGAGTATTCCTTTCCAAGACGAAATTTATTATGACCGGTATCGACGCTGTGGTGTTCGTTGTCGTGGGCAACGACGAGATGGTCGTCAATGATAGTGGTCAAAGTGGAAGCCGTCGAGTCGTGTGACGGGACATCGCGTGACGTAGCTGTTCTTATTTATAGCGACTAGACAACTTAAGGGGAATACCTTCAGCATATTGGGAGTTTGACCTGCCAATATTCAACGACTTCTTTGGTATTCAAGTTTTCATTACACAGTTTGTGCCACTCGTGAATATTTACATAGCTAGTGTACCATCCCAGATTGTCCACTGCGGCTTGTCGACCTCGGATTAATCTTGTACGAATCCAGCTGGTGTTCGCGTGAGCCACATCGAATGCCAAACCCTCCTTCAATAGCTTTTCCAATCAGTAACTTGAGAAAATAAGCAGAAGAGCTGCTTGCATTCAACCTCTTCTCAGTCAAAGTGTATGCGTTGCCCATCAAATGAAAGTTCTGTATCACGGAGAATAATCCTACCGACTCATCTGCTGCCGGTGGTTCGTGTTATTACCCCCATTGCTCGAAACTGCGGTGTCAGGGCTTGGTGGTCGCCTTGAGTCTTCTTTGCAAAGCCCGCCACTGCCCCGTATTGGGAGCATCCCTCTGCGACGAAGTCGACTTTCGCTTGTCCACCCATATCACTACTCTGCGAATTCGCGGGCCCAGCCCCAGGAGTGATTGTTGTGATACCCTCAAGTGTTGACATGACTCTGCAGTGCTGTTCGGTCGGACTACTGACCGTAGTCCCCGCCGATATCGTGCTGGGTGCTGGTACTTGCAGGGTGGCGTGCGCGAATAACCAACGTCACAATACCCAATAGAGAGGAGAACACTGCAGCATTGGCAGGGGACCATTGTCGGCATTATTTTCTAGTCCGAGTGGTACACATGCTGGAGGAGGTACGTCTCGGCATTGAAGAGGAAGATTCAGTTGGTTATGGGTATTGTGCAACCAATGGCTGGCAGCACATAGATGCTTCGTCGATATTGCTTGAGCTCACTGTATACGGATATTGGCATCGGAATCGGGTCAACAAGGACAAGACGTACATCAGCAGGCATCGACACGAGCGTGGGGGATTCAGAACAATAGAAGAGCCCGCGGAGCCGTTTGAATGTGTCACGTAAGCAAATCTATAGAAGATCGTCTGTTCGGAGGCGTCCGAGAGAAAACTTCAGAACCCCCACACTGGTAGCGACAGTCGTGCGTAAAGGCATTTCCCCGGGAGTTCCGCGGGCAACAGCTCCAATACTCTTCCGTCTTCTCTCCACCCTCCTTCGGGATTCAACGTTTCAACGTTCAAGCCCAGGAGCAGGCGGCCCGACATTAGTACGAAATACATGCTCTTCCATACGAAAAGATCACTTGCCGCAAGGCAAACCTTCAGCTGCATGAATCGCAATACGAAGAGGAGAGGCTTACTAGATAAGGATAGTGCTATAGAACCACAACCAAATGAAGGCAGCTGCGAAGAAATATGGTCAGGTTGTAAGTTACTCAACCTTGTAAAGAGCTCACCAAGATCTGGAATATGGTTGACAATGTGCCAGTTACCGGTATTGCCTTTCTGCGTCAATGACGCGCCATCGACAAACCGGCAAGCCCAGGTAGACTGATGAAAATGTCTCCTTCGCAGTATTGTCCGGGAGCATGTCGTAGTTTGTCAGATTAATCTCCCATGCTCGGTGACTGTGAGCAGGTAAGGTATAACACGTGTAGAGCCGAGTCATAGCCAACTAGTCGGCTTCAATGTCCACTAACCGGGCGAACGCGATCAACCGGCCGGCGAGTAGAACTAGGCATAAACACGTACAGGCTGTCTGCCGAAATGATGTCCAACATTTGTGCGACGCGTAATAAGATTGTGACGCAGGAGAATTACCTGGCGGCAAAAAGTGGACCAGCGAGCTGCCATAGGACCTGATACCAGCGCCGCTCGTCGGCGTAGAGGGCCCGACGAGTAGCCAGCTGTTGGCTTAAGAGAATGGGGAGACCTACCAAAACAATGAGACTTTTAAATGCTCATAGAGAATGACAATCGCACCATGGTAATGATTTGCGAAACTTGAACGATAGCAGTAGGTTGCCAGTAGCCCGTCTTTTCGATAGGCACCTCAATGCTCGGCACCAGCGTATTCTTGAAGAGCAAAATATAGGAGCCAGAACTATCTAGTGCGAGCGTGAATGCAGTTGTGCTTGTAGAAGGTGAGATAAGGGAGTACTACTCTGAGCAAAAAACGAATCAGCAACTACTAAAAAATGATTTACTAACAAAACACAAACCTCGTCCTTCGAAGGTGAAGGAACCGACTATTTTAGCGCATGAGAAGACGGATTTACATGTGGCCTTGTTTGCAGCGAAGGAAACAGGAAATAACCCATCATGGCATTGGTATGAAGGAAGGATTTCGTGTATCCGGCTTTCTCCGAGACAGTTCTGGCAAAGGGCTAAAAATAGAAGCTCCAATCGTTTCAGTGCGACGTTCAGCATCCGTCACTATTGGTCGGCCTTCATTATACTGTGAACATTTTCGTGTGTGTGATAGTGTCGTTCCTTTTTTTTTTGCTGGAGAAAGAGGATTTTGACTACCAGAAATTCTAGCCCATGCAGTCTGGCACGGTTGGCTACTAACTCTCGTCAACATATGAAGCGATTTTTCGCGACCTCGGAATGGCCTGGAATTTTCTCTCAGTGAATCGTCCTCACTGATCATCCTAGAGGAATCAAACGCGTAAACATGTATCTGTGGTCCTCTCAGAAGATGACATTGACGCCCTCAACTTGGATTGACCCCTGCTTTGTTATCAAGACTTGAGGCTGCTTGGCAATTCAATCAAACTCGATTTTGCTCGCGACTCAGTCATAATGAACGTATGGGTACACACAGTGCACTTTTATTATTGCTTGTCGTCCCGTCGTTGGCAATTGCAGCGCTGCGCAAATGTGTCCAGGTAACTCAAGTCTTGTTTAATCCGACAACAAACTCGATAGCACTAAGCAACGCGTTTCACAGGTTCTATGCATGCGGCCTAGAGGACTGTTAATACGTCCCCAATGGCACCACGTAGCTTGGCTACATATGTACTAGTCGTATACTCACACACTGAACCGACACCTGGCACTGACCTTGGATTATCATTCAGGCCGTAGCCGGAATGACGATGATGCTCCAAAGGAACCATTACCTATTTACCCTTTTGCTAAAGCTCAGGCATAACCGATTCATACGATATGACCGAGGTATGATTGTAGTACATTCAATGATGAGGGCTAATGCCAAATGTATAATAACAATAAAACTGCCAATCGCAGACCAGAAGGTCGAAGATAGTCTGCAATTCCACCCCTGGCGACTCTCAGTGCTAAAGCGCTATCCCCTTCTACGCATCAACAACTCCCCGACCGTCCGACTCCATTCTCTGTGACATAGGGTGGCAATGCCGACAATGCGAATGATACGAATGTAAACGCGAATATTCCGCGTATTAGTGCGAAAAATATATCTACAAAAACCAAAGGTGAGTATGATACTATCGTATTGAACGATAGAAGACCTACTGCAGTATAAGAGTTCGTAACAGTCAAACCCGAAGGTAAATCATGCTACAACGCATCCACTGGTGCCCGAAGAGCCGGACGCCTCATTGACAATGCCCTCCAAGGCAGAAAGTTCGTCATCCTCAATCGTCTTCTCCGAAACGATAGTTGCAACCCACTCGAAGCTATCCATTGATGATAATGAGGATGAGGACGTGAAGGTACGAGAGAGGTATGATGGTATCGCAAGCGGGGGCTGGAGATCAGAACCTGGCGTTCCCCCTACCGCTTCTCCTCCTTTTATAGAGCCCACGTAACATACGGGTCCTGTCTCACTTTCACTTTGCACAACCCCAAGGCTTATTGTCTTTTTTTCCCAAAGCGCAATTAGACAAGAACTGATTTACGATCGGCAAGGTGTGACCTTCCTTTTTCGGACGTGCCGCTTCGCTTCACAATAAGAGGTGGGTTCCGTATCATCTAGAAACATTACAAACAATAAGGCATCTAGACAGATTGACTTTTCTCGGCATTTGGTCCTTCCAGACAAAAAGCCAGGGCTCGGAATGGCGCGCCGTGATCCTGACTTGGAATTACGTTCTCGCAGTGGGCGTCGGGTGGACATTGTATGGTGTATTTCGGTATGTGTAAGCGCCTCGTTTCTTCGGATCATCTATTCGATTCTCCTGCAGCTGTTTCTCGGATCCTTGAAAAGTCCTACTGGTCTACATTGTTATCAACCGCTCCTGCACATAACTTGCTAATCATCTGGTTCTAGCTCCAGATGCAAAACACGGGCTTCTTGGATATGGAAAAACTCTACCCGTCTAATTATTGTATACTGTCGATTCTTCGAGCGAAGTGACATGGACGTAATTTGCCGATCATCACTAGGAACCGCAGAAATGCTTTGAAGAAAATCATATGCTCGTGCCTTACTCTAGCTGCATCTTCGAAACGCTTTTAGTGGCGTGTGTATACATCATCGAGTCAGAATGACCCCAGATTTACAAAGGCACCCTGCGTTCAGTAACCGGTTAAGGCCCGCTCGTGCTAATCACGGTTTGCAGTAATACGAGACCCATTCGTCCATGAATCTTCCTATTGTTTTCGTCGCGGGTAAGTTTTCCGTTATCTCGGTACCTGTCTCAGTTGAATTTTCGAACGTATGCCTTATCGGAGCATCGGGGAAACTGCGCAAGTCGGGGGCCATGCACGATCCAGGACAATTTTGTTGTGATCCGTGAGCACCAAAATTCTCCGTCCAGAGAGTTCTCCATTAATTCGAACTTGATGGATGAAGGGAAAAAGTCAGCACTACTAGCATCGATGTCCTTCTATCACAAGTAACCACACCAACACGACTCTTGCGCTGACGGCCCATGCCTTCCGATCTGTGCATCACCGCAATAGCGACTCTAATTGTTCTTACCACCGTAGAACCCGTCTGCCTTGCCTTGAGACCTTCACGGCTAAACCTTATCCTCTTCCCTTTCACTCCGAGGCGTGAAACTATTCTTTTTGTTGCAATGTGCCCGAGACTCAGATTCATTAGCGGAAGGCGTGATCTCCCTTTGCTAGTATCACATTTTTGCCTAGAACCAAGCCTTTCATACGCAAAACGGGAACTTTTATTGTGTCAAATTTTAACCAGCGCTATCTACTGTCAACTCTAGAAGTCATGCAGTGCGCAATTTTGTTTTAAGTTTAATTCACAATTATAGACCAGCACTTTCATCATCCAATTCGAGCGAAACAATTGGGATATGCCCGCAACCCAATGCCTGGGGCTCCACGACGCTGCACGTATGACGTCTTTTGAAGTGCTTTTTGGAGTTAACCTCGTCTATGTTCTCACCGGCCCACCGGCAGAAGGAGGAAGTAATCGCACACCATCAGCGGTGTGAAAGAATGCTCGATTCCTAAACGGACGTATACAATTCTAGCTTGGGACCTCACATACTACCATTGTGCTTATTCACCCGGAAACCTTCGTTGAACTGCATAGTTTCCGCGCGCGAACCTTCTGAAAGTAAACTCCACCGTATCCACAGACTTGTGTGACACTGCTTCGATGTCTACTGAAGTTCGTGTCGAGATTCTAACGCGTACTACCGGTGTCAGGCTACGTCCCTGTCATACAAACATACCCGTCGATGGGACAGAAAAAATAGCCGAGTCTGTGATTGATGGCATACGTCTCCCCATACAATCCCACGCCTCATCTTATCATTGACCTGCAGAACAAGAATGCGAACCAGACGCAGTTGAAACAAGGTCCTCGTCCCGCGATTCGCCACTCAGCAACATAGGCACTTCCACCGAGGAGGATCAAAACCAAACTCCCAAGGAGAAAAAATTCAACACGACTAGCGTTCTCGTGTTCCGAGCATCTGCCAAAGTAAGGTATCCTCCCACCTCTCAGATATGCATGAATCTGACAATCTTCCGAAGACTGAATGGCCAGCTATAGCTAAGAGACTTGGGCACAAAACCCGCGGCCACGGGGAAAATTGGAGGGACTATCAGAAAAGGGCCCTTCAAAACCTGGGTTCTGACCTTCTCAAGGGACCCAAGCGTCATCAGGAGATCGCTCGATTAGCGATGGATGCCGGAGAGTATGTCCACATGATTGTAATCCTCGATCCGACGGATTAGGGAGCAGTATTGAAGAAGCAGGGAGAATCAAAAGCATGGAGGATCGAAAACGCCGATATAACCACCTGGGGAGTGGAACCAGTCCATCGTCCCGTTTCAGTAAGTTCACTTCCTAACGTACTGATTATCCCGCTCAGTACTTGATATCTTCTAGTGTCAACGCTGCACCGACGCGAGAATACCATGCATGTTCACGGACAGCCACGACCGAACAACGCAGCTTGCCGGCTCTGTTCCGTGAAATTTTCACGATGCGATGACACGACGCCGAAATGCAAACGTCCAGTTGCGAAACAGCCCGATCCGATAGACCATAGGGTAGGCCCAGCACCGTCTGGGAAGCGGAAGAGCCGAGGCGAAATCTCGCAAGGTACTGTTACCACTTCCAAGAAACACAAGTCAAGCACCGAGAATGTCATCCGGGTCAGCAGCTCCTCCTTTTTCTCCACACCAAACTCGCTACCTTCTGCAACTACAGCTACAAAGTCTGTAACCGCCCTCACCAGCGAATTATGGAGCCAGGAGACGAATCGGTACGAAGCGCGGATCCAGGAACTTCAAAAGCAAGAACATAATTCAGCATCACTCCTCACGGCATGTCGGATGGAGGTGCAAGCCGCAAAGCAGCAGAGCGCAGATTTCAAGGCACAAAATGAGCTGCTCGAGGCGGAAATCGCAACATTGGAAGCTGGGAACACAAAGCTCGAGGGACGGGTGGGTGCTACGAGGAAGGCATTGGAGGGCCTGAAGAGCAAATTCCTGGTGAAATTGATCCAAGCTCCTGATGAAATTATGACTGGTTTGGATGAAATAGGCGCTCAGTAGACTTGGGATGGAAATTTTGTACAACGAGCATTATATCACTTCTTGAAATGCGTGTTTTGTATGTCTGATTGGATCAAAATGATTCGATGAGACAGAACATAAAATTGACATACATAATGGGATTGCTTCCGTGATGTAAATTAAGTATAACATGTTGGCGTTGGGTGATTGGAAACAACTTCCATCAGACCACCATCAACCACCTTCTACCGCTCCATCCGGCTTTATAGTAGCGCCTGGCACCAACGACGCTCAATCCCACGACATGGATTTTTTGAATTTAACGGTCGACGACATAGACTCGCAGTCTGACTTTGATATCGGAGGATCCGCGACGGACAGCGAAAGCTGGCCCAAATCTGGCATTGAAATAACTGTTCCTCGGAGAGAAACCAAACAGGATGTAGGTCCACGGTCTCGCACAAACCGTCAGGTACACCAAAGTTCGTGTAATGCATTCCTCTCATAACTCACTCTGTATTTCCCCAGCAAACTGGGAGAAAGCTCTCCGCTCGCTGTGGGTACCGGCCCCGACTACCCAACGAAGACTGGTCCGAATACATTGATCGTTCTTTCCGAAGCTTTGGGAAATCTCTCCTCAAAGTAACAACCGAGGCTGAACTCGAAGCCGTCCGACTTGCCATAAACAAGGCGAACATGCATACATCGTCTTGGCTCCTGACACCACAGATTATGAGACCCGAACCGAAGAGCGTGCAGGCAACTGGGTCCTCAGTAACACCAACTTGGGAGAATGGGGCCTGAAATGCACTAAGCGCGAACCGGCTGTAAGTGCGCGATCTGATCCAACGGGGATTTCATCAACTCAACAGATGACCCTTGCAGTGCCGATGGTGCATCGAAGCAAAGTTTGATTGCACTTACACAAGCGGCCAGCATCTAAATCGCAGTAAATGCCGTTTATGCGCCGTGCAGTTTGCCCATTGCGAAGGCCCTGCTATACGGAAACGAAGACACCCGTCTGGCGCAACCGCCCAAAGTACTCATTCTTCACGTCCTCTATCCAAAAGACTCCGGACTGATGCGCCCAGCCCAATTCGCTCGCTCCCAGCCTCCGAATCATCTACTCTCCAGTTGACTCAGAATCTTTGGAGAAATGGCACCACCTTAGGAAAGGATGTGACAACTCTACGACACTAACCTGAATCAGAGAGAGAGAAGCTCGGTGAGCTCTGCAGAAGATGGATTCTACGCTGGAAGAGAAGATGTTGGAACTGCAGGCACAAGTAATTGCGCTTTTAGCTGAATCACAGGCACACGACGAAGTCGTACGAATTATGGAGAAGATACTCATTGAAAGGGCCTAGGGCCGTGGATTAGAGTGAGCGCTCTCACGCGCACCGACGATGCAGGCTCGTCGGAGCATGAAGACTTTTTGCACGCGACGGACGGCTCTGAGTCTCAAACACAGAGCCGAAGCGAATACACCGACGCAGGGAGCCTGCTCGGCCATGAAGCTGAGGATGAGAATTCTCCAACACTATTTAATCGAGGGGCGGGAAGATACAAGGTGACTGTGTCTCGTACAAATCGACAGGTGAGGCCCTCCGAATGCAATCACCCTCACCCTCCACCCAGCAAACGTAGAAAGCCCTCTCCGATCTGTGTGGGTACCGACCCCGCATGCCAGGGGAGGATTGGGAGCACTATTGCAAACGATCTCTTCGTAAATTCGGGAAAGTTCTCCTCAAAGAAGCCACAGACGTGGAACTCGAGGCCGTCCGACTTGCCATGGACAAAACCGAGTATGCTCACCTCGTCCTGACAATCGACACCACCGACTACGAGATCCAACCTGAGGAGCGTGCAGGGAACTGCGTACTCAGTAACACAGACCTAGGAAATTGGGGGTTGAAGTGCGTTAAACGCGAACCAGCAGTAAGCAGTCGACATCCTCCTCCTGAAATTCCGTCAATTTACCAAGACGCTCATAGTGCCGAAGGTGCATCGAGGCAGATGTCGATTGCACCTACACGGACAGCCAGCATCTAAGTGACGGCGATTGTCGTTTATGCTCTGTCGCTTTTACACACTGCGAAGGCACTGCTGCACGAAAACGCGTACGCCAATCCCATGCACCCGGTGGCATCCATTCCCCATCGAAGAAGGCCCGGATCGGCGCCGAACCTAATTCAGGTCCTTCGTGCGCCGCGGCGCGTCAGGATGGAGAATTTTTGTCCGCGTCCCGCTTCACCCAAAATCTCTGGAACATGAATGGCGTTTTGGGAAAGGAGGTGATGGCTTTATGGCATCGACTTGAAGAGCAGTCAAAGACTCAACAAATTCTGGAGAGCGACAAATCTGCGCTGGAAAAAGAGGTGCTAGCTTTGCGCGCGCTGGTTGTCCAACTTGAGGCCGAGTCAAAGGCAGATAAGAAAGCTTTGCGAGCAGTGAAGATGGCACTGGCGAAAAAAGCGAAGGCCGATAATGATGAAAAGAAGGCCCGTGATCGTGAATAAGCATAGTCCAAATTCAGGTTGTTACAACCTATGTCGAGGTTACAGCTTCAATGCCAGCTCGATACTTGAATATCACCCACACTGTCCTCGTGTAGAAACTGTTCGAGGTTGAGGCATCTCTAATCATGGAAACGAAGTCCGAGTACTGACTGTTAGCTTTGTGTTCCCCTGAAGCCTAAACTTGACGATGCAAAGATACTTGAGGCCTGTTGCTCCCAATCCCCATGGCACCGAAACAAAATATATAATAATTCGAGTAGCACCCAAGTCGAGGGTACCAGACCGTCATCACAAGTGATAATGCTACATTTACAACGAAATGTAATAACCGAAAAAATAAACAGGGATTAAGAAGGCGTAAAGAGAGTCGACGCGGGAATAAAAGGGCTGCCGCATAATATTGAAGACAGAATAACACGAAGATAGGGATGCGATGAATGGGTAGCGCGGATCTAAACGTTCCGTCGAGTTCTGCCTGGCGAGGGTTCTGCTCGGTGGCAGACGGGTTCAATATCGTTATGATTGTCTTGAAATCAGAGGATCAGCAAACGCCTGTGAGAGCAGAGCCAAAATCAACGTACTAGTCAACCAACGATGCTCTAGTCGATGGATGCATCATGACACCACACAACCTGTGTACGATACAGACCCATCACGATATTCAAAGTCGACAGGTATGTCGATGAAGTCTCCCCTTTCCGGTGAAGACGACGGGGATGAGGAGTGAGTGAGAGCTACCTCGAGCTCAAGTTCAGTATCAAATGAATCCATGGAGGTTGGTAAATATTGTCCTAACAACAGAGATGTTGGTTTCGCGGGTTGGGGGACGAAGTGCGTTAACTGGAATTGAAGAAAGAAAAGGAGGCCCTTTTCCTTATATTAGAATTTGCCACTCGCGACATTGAAACAATAGGAAGAGCAATGAGACCGATGGACATTGTTCAGCAACAAGCAATTGAACAGATTAGGCGATGAATGGTGCGGAGTTCGAAACGGAAGTCGTTAGAACGCAACCACGTGACCTTATCTTTCCCGATTTTGGATGTGCGTACCCTTGACTTCCTGATATTGTACTGGATCCGTAATCTCGAGTATGTAACCATTACGAAGAGTAGCGAAAATTCATGGTCTCAACGCATGGAACGTTTCTATTTACGAACTGCGAGCTTCTGTACCCTCCCGTCGAACAATGCTCGTTATTGTTCTGGCCTCTGGGCGTCCTCAGTGTTCCTTACTCGCTCTCACACCCATGCGTGGTCCTGCATCCTGACGATGTATCCGGCAAAATGCAAAGGTAAGACAAGACAATGGTTTCCTTAATTCTTTGATATCTAAAGATACAACAGACGAAATACCGAAAGAAATCATGTACAAAATTCAAAACGAAAGAATAAAAGTGTAAAGCGGTTTTCATGAAGAATGATCTGCAGTATTCATATTAATATCCTGATCAGACGAGGGATATGTGAAGGGTCTCGCAGAGCCCTGTCGACGAGGATGGCGCGGAGGCGGCGATAGGGGTATGGGCATAGTAGGCAAAGGCAATTCCACCACGACCGAGTTCGGACTCTCAAAAGCCGTCGCCGTCGACGGGGTAGGCGGTAGCGACTTCTGAGGGTCTGTCCCATAACATGTCGTGTCATCAGATTGTGTATCATAGTCCAGATCATCCAGACTGCTCCTGTACTTATAAAGAGAGGGTGGAGTGGGTGTTTGGATGCTTGTGGTGGATGTATTGGCGATATTCGACTTTGGGGATGACGGTGCGATGCTGGGGAGTGATATTGCACCGTTCTTGTCTGAGGACCTGAAGCATGGATTAGATAGATAATCGCCCAAGAACAAGACAAAACGAACCTAGTCCACGACCCAAATGGTGTTTCCTTAGCGTCGGTCTTGGGAGTCTGCCGAAGGACATTCCTGCGGAACCACAAGAACCAATTTTTGTAGTCTTCGACCGCCTCACGTCCAAACGCAAAGAAGGCGACGAATATGATCGTCGACGCAGGGACCAACCACCACAGGAAGTAATACGCCCTCGCAACTAATGGAGGGAGAAGTATCGCAGGGTATTGATCCACACGCAAAAAGTCGGAATGGACATGCCTCCAGTTGTCCCAGGTACGTATAGGAATGCCGATCGTGGTAAACCAGAGCGTATAGCAAGTAACAGCCAACGACCAGATCATTTGCATGATGGACATCAGCATAAGTCGGAAGTATCGCGAAATCGTGAGCGCCGATTTCGAGGAATTTAAATGGGCAGCGAATGTCATGCGTCGAATCATGAAGTGTCGGAGGGCAAGGCCTGTACAACGAAACGAAAGGATGAGCTCGTTCTTTGATTGCTGAAACCGTAAGACATACCAGCAAAGATCAAACTCGCAATAGATAGAAGAATGGGAGGTATCCACACAATGAATATCGCAGGAATCGAGAAATAGGTGGTAGGACGACAGCCGTACTCTTCAATGATATCGAACCTATGTCCTTGCACGACATAATCTGCAGTTCCCCGAGGTAAGCATCATGCCACGCCAAGTCTAAAGAAAACCACCTACGCAGCACCATAAAAATTATAGGCAAGCCCCAACACATTCCGAACTCGAAAATCCTCCTCCTCTTTTTATCAGCAATCATCGTCTGCGCATTCCTCACCGACGCCACCTGCTCGAGATGGATACATATACACAAACAGGCAGCTGGTAGCGCAACATTCGCGCCAATGATCAATTTCGTGGCTATCACAAAGAAAAAGTCAGATTCCTTTCCTTCTCTCATCCTACCAACTAACGACTCACTGATATCACACCAAACTGGCACGACGATGTCAACATTATTCCCCCACACCAACGCATCCACGCCATAAACCAAGTTCATAACAAACAACCAGCATATAATAGATAGCGTGGCGACATTGCCTACGCGCCAGTGCCATGGCAAAGGGAGGACGAGGGACAGAGCAGCGAGGAACGCAACGGGAGCGAATTCGCGATGCATCGGTGGAAGGGAAGGGTACGGTGAAAGAGGGATGAAGGAACTTTTCTCTTTTTCATGGTGCGTTTGTTATAAGAATAGAAACAAAGACGAAGGAGAGAACAATGGTTTACTGATTGTGAGCCTAATGGGGACGAACGCCTCGGGAGATGCCGGCCAACACCCAGCTTGGCGGCAACTACCAGGGCCCCTCTCAAGTCCAGAAATTGAATGTCACCCTTGTAGGGATAAATGCACACCAAATGTAGCTAGACTCACGACAAAGTACACTGCACCCTGATTTGCGCACCGAGATTCCCGACCACTTGCTCCAAGTCTGTATTTTGTCCCACTTACTACTTTGCCCAAACTTTATCCAGTGGTTTCCGATGTGTTATTTCAGAGCATATAATCCAGCCTGCCGTTAATAATGATGTTATCCATCTCTCATCAGCTATAATCAAAGATTGGCACCGGACTATCGGAATACTAGACTCGTCAGATCCTAAAACCAAGTCCTACTCTGTTATGGATCTCGCGTATCCATAAACTCGGTGCATGAGTCAACGCATGCCTACACTCGGCCTTCTCGGTCCTAGCAGTGACTCACACATAATTTTCTCTTACTTTCTCTATTCTTCTTGCTGATACTAGAATATAATAGAACATTGTAGAATATTCATGACTCGAGCCTTTTAGTATATAAATACCGTCTGTAACATTGTAGAAAGGAATCATCTATCTACTCATCTTCAAGTCCACTTCATTGTGTGAACTAAGCATCTGATCGGTTACGCCTAGCGCTTGCCAATCTCCTCGCTTCCTGACTACGCCTAGCGCTTGTCTTCACCTACAGCCCGTAATAGCTCCGCGCTCACCAGCTGCTTCCTACAGTAATTGCTTCGCACTTACTGACCCCTTTACCTCGCAAACCGGACCTCTCAGGTCTCCTCACGAACCCTTGCCGGAATCCATTCTATTCCCTAACGACATACATCTTTATAACATATCCTACCTCGCTTCGATCATCGCTTGTCACCCCTCACTCTCATATCCTGATTTCGGCAGATTCCTAACATACTCGGAAGCCCTTCACGGTCAGATAAAGCCATACAGCCTTACAGGGACAGACCATATTCAACACCCATCCCCTCCTCGTCCTCAAGAAATAATTGGCTCATCGACCTGCGCGCACTGTTTAGCACCCGCCAATCGGCCACCCAGTCCATGCCTCGTAGGACGAATCCAGAGGCACTCGACCCCGATTCGATAACCTCGAGGGCACAAAGTCGTGATTCCGAGTACCGCATCGGATGTGTAACGAGCCGGCTACAGGCCCGGTGCCTTTCTCCATTTCATACCCTGTCGTCGCTCCACTTGCTCCACCGTTCGCGCCTTGTTCGATATTGTCTATTTGATATTAGTTAGTAGTATAAAAGAGCTACGTACCGCTGTAGTAGCTCGGGTTTTTCGCAATTAACCAGCCTTTACACCTGTCATGGGCTCTCACAAGGAGCTTGATGCAAATAGTGACAGGTGTAAAGGCTGGTTAATTGCGAAAAACCCGAGCTACTACAGCGGTACGTAGCTCTTTTATACTACTAACTAATATCAAATAGACAATATCGAACAAGGCGCGAACGGTGGAGCAAGTGGAGCGACGACAGGGTATGAAATGGAGAAAGGCACCGGGCCTGTAGCCGGCTCGTTACAGGATGCGTATCAAGGTCCAACTTGGTGGTATTCGATTACTGGGAACGAACAGACATAAGACTGGCCTTACCATCTATATACGAAGCCTGAGTTTAGTGAGTACCTTTCTTGGATAGCAGACACGCCATGGAGTACCCCCGCCGCCACCCAAGGTACTCTAAACAGCCCCCATAGTACCGCCAGCTCTATCCCGAACACTTCATTTGATGAGGCACAGTGCAGACAAACGGCGAAAAAAAAAAAAAAAACCCAGATAGATACGCACGTCTGGTAAGATATGCCCTTGATTACACATGCAGATCCTCTGATCCGTGTCGTCTTCAAGTAATGCATTCTCTTTTCGTCCAAATAGCTTGCAGCCCCTCGATTGCGTTCTAGGAGGAACCTAATCCAAGAGGCTCTAATTCCCTCAATAGAGTCTCATGTGATCGTTCTGGTGCATACGCCATAGTCAATAACCATACCAGGTGCCTCTGACATCCAATCCGCCCACTTCATCATCATCATCCGGATCCATGTCCGACATCTCCAAAGGATATCCAAAACTAGCTTCAAGGTCATCGCTGTCGGCGTACTGCTGCCAAGAGTAAGAACCAGACATAAAGAGAAAAACCCAACCCGGACGTGCACCTTGCTCCGCCCTCTACTTTCCGCAAAGACAGCCCTAGCGACAGAGAGGCGTCCTTGCTCAGAGCGTGGCCCATAGATTCCGTGTCGCCCTCGAGCACAGAAGTAACGACATCCATATCCACATCCATGATCTCCAGCCGAGCTGAGAATCCAGGATTTAGACAACCCGGGCCGATTCGCGGGGAACGAGGTTTCCGCGCGGTGCAAGTTTCAAGGTACAGGCGGAGGCTTGCTCGCGACATTGCCCAAGGGCATGTTTCTAGGACGAAGGAATAACGCCACCACTATGGAGCTGCTCGATGAGTGTGGCACGAATAACTGCTGGGCTTGATGAAGTGGAGCGTGGCAGTGAAGGGCAACCTTGGTTTGAAACTGCCCCACACGGAAGACTGGACCGTTGATCAGGATGGGCTGGTTCCTAGTTTATCGTATACGTATGCCCAGAAATGGGATGAATGCTTCCAATGCCACAACCCATGTTAAGAGGGCCAATCAGATAAGCGCCTGCCATAGGATGTTTAAACTTTTATTGAAAAGTGGACGATATAAGGGCCAGCCAGGGTTTGTAGTAGCTCCAGCAAGGCGACTTGAAGTTCCCAAACACCCCGGGTCGTTGGGATGATGCAAAGTGGATGGACTAATAAATGCCCATAATTGAGATTCTCGAGGCATTAGAAATATCGACGTATAGGGCTAAATAACATGCATCCGAGCGAAGCTGTCTCCTACCTGGAGGCTACCGCCGATCCTACAAATGTATCATCAAGGAGACGACTCACATTCATCCCACCCTTGAACCACCTGGGTTCACATCCTAAATGCTTCTGGAATAATTGCATTTGCTTCAACGAAGACCACCTGTAGAAGCCACCGCAATTATCCTCAGCATCTTTTCCCCTTCAAAGTCTACGGGTTCCTGCATGGCTAAATCATAGACTTTGGCGCTGATAAAGTGCATGTCCTGATAACGAAGAAGCTTATTAGAGCCCGAGAGCGGCGTGTGTCAATAGTGAAGGGCTGGTACACCGTCCAACCATATGACTATGCTTGAAAAAATATGCTCTGGATGAGGTCGTAGCGAACCCAGCAAAATAAACATGCGAGCGCGTAGTATCGATCGTAGTGCCTTCAGGAGCGAATTATTGCGCCTCGTCAATGTCTTCTTGGCGACGCTAGCAGAGATCATCAGTGGCACTCACAACAAGACGGTTGAGAAAAGAACCGGTTTGTTGGCGTTCGAAAAAGAACATCACGTGACTCAAACGCGCTGCCGGTCTCAGGGGGTGCAACGCGACGCGACTTGACGGGACTAGTGCGTCGAGTCATGGATGGCTACGGACATTCCACTAAGCGATAATCTTGTCCAATTTCAACTCGAGGAGTCCTCTACAATGCGTGCCTTATCTTCTCGGTCAACTTGTACTTGCTGTCAATTCAACCAGTTCGTTATAACCCTCGGCAACAGCGAGAGTCCGTGACCACAACAAACATATCACGTAACACCATCACGTGTATGGCTAAATCCTATACCTCCTTTTTGAGTTTAACCTGGTTATTTTTGGAACAAGCCCTGTCAGTAAAGATGAGCGTGATGTCATGGCAGGGGTCCCTTGAAGACCTGAACGTACCGTGCGTGAAAGTAATTCTCCTCGACAATGAACTTGCGGTTGAGGATTCTATTGTTGTCCATGGTTAGGTAAATGTTAAAAACCAACGGACAGGTGACGCCGCGTCGGACTACGTGCGGACTCATCTCTGCGACTCCGAAACCGTAGTCCACTGGCATATTTTCGAAAGAGCATGGCGATAGTCAGTCGTCTTGCTCTTGTTCTCGCAACCCTGGACTTGGCAGTCGCTCTTTTGCCGCTACCACGGTGCTCAGAGTCATAGGCAGTCCTCTTCGCGTCGTCCTTCGAACGCAATACAAAAATTTAAATTTCTCTGAAAGTCTCTTGTTCTGGTAATACAATGGAGTATATGCAGCGCGAGAAAAGTGGGGATGAAAAGTGTGGGATGAAAAAAGAATGCAATGTAAACGAGAAAATGATAGGCAGGTTTACCATGAAGGGGGAGGGGGGGTATCGCAGGAAATAAGGTCAACGACACGCACACTGTCAAAGTGCCTATGACGAGTCAGAGGTCATGGTATCAGGATCAGACGAATAGCGTACGATAATTCTAGGGGATATAACGCAATTTGACGCAAAAGTAAAGACAGTTGAATTTGGCGTTCTGGAAGAATGTGTTTTCTACCGTGAAATAGGTCAGTCAAGCATGATAAATATGAGTGAGAAAGACGCACGAGAAGGCGAAGAGATAATTTATGCAGGCTCGACCAATACTTGGGAGCAAATGTGAGGATAGGACTCTGCGGAAGGCGTCTTAGACTCGATTCACACGAACATCGCCGGGAGTGAAGTACTCACCGTGTCTATGACACTACGCACATCGCGTAAACGTTGCCCGCATCGTCGCGCTCACCATCAACAGGTACAGCAAGGAAGTCGAGATCGAGCTGCTGCTGAGGTTGCTCGAGAGCGGGAAACGAGAGTTCAAGATCGAATGAGTCCATGGATAGTGATAAATAGTGGACAGTTGGGTGTTGGTTCTATGTGGGCTTGGGGGGATCTGGCAGGGATTATTTGTAGTAGTAATTGCCACTCGAGTGGGCTTATATATCTCGCAAAAGACATTGTAGAGTAGCCGTTCATTGTTCGCTGGAAGAGAGACAATGCGGAGTTGGAATTGGCTTTTTTACTATAAGGGTTACCATTCCAGGAAGAATGCCGGACAAGCCGTTATTGTCATCAGCTCTTCGGCTAGAAGAATTGAAAGTCTTCCCACATGGGTCACAGCTGCTTATTGTATAGACCGTGCATCCTGCGACACAACGATGCTCTAGCCGGCCTGGTAGCACTAGTTGTCCTGATCGCCGGTAATGTTACTCGACTTTTTCTCACAGAATGACTCAGGGGATTTTCGCTCTGTTTCGATGATACACGCGTTAATGTTAAGCCTCGAAGCAGCTTGAACTTGGGGCTCAAGCTTGGGGCTTTCAGGGAAACAGACCGATAAGAACTAGCCGCAGCGCCACGATTGATGTGCTTTGCGAAATATGTCATTATCGTGGGACCTGCACCGAAATGCAGAGTCAGTGTAACGCACGTCGTGAACTGACGGCCATGGGCAATTGTTTAGAATATAACATTTGTTATTTTATGTTTAGTTATGATTTTATTCATGTTAAAAAAATGAACATTTTGTGGTAAAAATACACGAAGTCGAAGACGGTGATAAGTAAAGAGAGATGTGATCTCATCGTACAATAGGATCATATATCCTGCTCGGAAACGCTATGGAACCATGAGAAGCACGAGTTGGTACTTCAGAAACGTATCCCGTGCTAGCCCGAGAAATATTGCTATATGTAAAAACATTGTCGTTGAAATGGCTGCTTCTATCATCGTCAAGATGACTTGTAGGATTGGCATGGTGGAGGCTTGTGGTGCCGTTATCGTCGTGATGATTGGAAGTATGGTCATCAAGGTTAACTGTCGAATCCTGGAGGTCATTCTCATCGTCACCGATGCAATAGGCCTTCATGCTGATGTCCTCGCCGACACGTGTGCTGCACGGGCTATCCGGTACCGACATTGAATACGATGACGCAGATATAGACAGTTTCTTCTCTGCTTTGCCATCCACAGCAGAAAACCGATACGGCGGTGCAGGCGGAGAATACAAAGGAAGGGAATCCACCGTCGACAACTTGGGCTTACGGAATTTCCTACAGCAGGCAGAATATGAGCATCACAGCGAAAGAACACAGAAAAAAACCTACCCGACAGACTCAACCAACCCCACCCTCTTCTCCGCCGGCTTAGGCTTGACGCCGAACAGACCGAGCGTCTTCCACCACGTCGCCTTATAATTTTTCCTCGCCTCATCCGCAAACCCAAAGTACACGAAAAATACTAACGCGCATAGCGGATTTACCCAGCGCGTAAACTCATACGCGATCACCAGCAACCGGCTTTGTCGCCACAGCAGTGCGGGGTAGAGCTCCACGCGGGAAAATGCAAAGTGCGTATCGGCCCAGCTGCGCCAGGGACCAATGGGCGTCGCAGTGGTGTTGAGCCAGATCATGAAGATCGCGAGAGGCATGGTGAAACAGATTTCGGTCATGGCGAGGGCCATGAGACGGAAGTACCGGCTGACGGAGAGAGACCGATTGGAGGAAAGGAATTTGCTGAATTCGACACGACAGCGGGCGAAGGCACGCAGAGTAAGTGCTGTATATGGGAGTGAAGGAAGTTGGAGAAGTAGAATAAGGAAAAGATGGAGTCGCGTACCACAGTAAACGGCTGAGATGAGCCCAATTATGATGGGCCACATGGCAGAGATGACATACATAAGTGGTGTGTTGTAGAGGGCAGGGTAACAGCCGATGCCTTCAAATATGTTGAAACGGTGACCTTGGACGATGTATTCTAGAAGAGAGCGTTAGATAAAACGCAGTTAAAGGGTAGCGCAGTACGCACGCATCGCGATGAAGATGATCGGGAACAGGACGCAAATCAAGGTGTCTATCAGAACAGCACGTCGTTTCTATCAAAGAGACCGATTAGAGAAAGATGAAGGAACAGCGGAATTTTTACTCTTACCTCTTTCTGCGTGACCACGACAGCTTGTGAGGTAGCGATATGGTAAAGCCGACGATTGATGCACAAAGACGCGGCTGGAAGCCCAACTGATGCACCCATCATAATGCGTATGGCTGAAAGACACGATGGTCAGAGAGGAAACGCGTCGGAAAGGAGAAGAAATCCACATATATCACACCAAATCGGAGCCCAGTTCGTCACGTTGTCGGCCCATACGATGGAGTTGACGAATTGGTTGAGGCAAGCTATCGAGGCCCAGATCATATAGTAACAGGTGCCCGAGTTGTAAGCTTTGAGGTGCCATGGCAAAGGAATGAGGGGAAGAATGAACCCAAAGAACGCGAAAATAGGAAAGAGCGGGTAGGTGGGGTCCGAATGCATGACGGTTATCGCTCGAAGACGAAGGTAAAGTAAGGAAGGGAAAACCTTGGGTGTCGAACAAGGGAGGTCGCACAAGAAAGAATAGACCCATCCCTCCTCACCTCTGTTATAAAGGACCCCATTGTCTGCGAGCAAGGACAATGCGGAGTTTCAATTTCCTCCCGAATGAGGAAGAACTGCTTCCGTATTCGGACACCCTATTGTTCCTTCTCGTTATTGTCAGCAGTGGTGAAATCGAGACTACTTTACTGATAGAAAAATCTCAGAGTAACGGTATAGGTGCAAGTGATAATTCTCCCCCTATTCGCGTAAGGGCAGAGTGGTCGTGATCCTGTAAATAGGTATCACAGCCCGCGCGAATATCAATATCAATTAGAGCAACGCTCGCCGTCCGAAACTATGGGCAATAGCAAACACAGGTATCAACACTTGGCCTTCTTCCATTTGCTCCCAGCATAGATCCACGTAACGCAACCACCGCCAGTCTTATCTCAACGCACAGAGATCTTCTGATGTTCGGCAGTCCTCCGAGTCCAACAAATCACCATCCTCCCTCCCCCCATGTTTGAACAAGGAACACACTAAAACTGGTTCTCCGAGGCGTAGTGGACTCAGGCCTAACAAGGGCAGGTTGCCGAGACAGACCTGCAACGAAGGAGCCGGGCGCAAAGACATTGAACCATGCTTGCACTGCAGATGAAGCTGAAGCTTTAAAGATTGAAGATATGAAGCGATATTCGACCAGATGAGGTGGCTTGCTACCGTACGATAGCCTAAGGGTGTAACGCATACATCAAACAGGACAGTAACGTCGGTGTACGCCAACATTGATGAAACCAGTTCCTTGCGCGGCGTCCGAAATCAAAGAGTCAAGACAACGAACAATAGCCAAATTCCACGTGACATCCCTCCCAAACGGTCCAACAATGCCACTCGATGAACAATAACCCACACGCCTCTATAAAACAAGACTGAACCCAAATATTATGAACACTAACTAAACACCCGCACGTGTAATCCAGAAACACTCCCCCATGGACGAATTCGCCTACCTCGAACTCGCAGAGTTGGCTGCCCAGCTCGAATGCTCAATCACTGCCGAAGAGTCTATCAATGCCCCGCCCGTTATGGTCGTTCCCGTTGACGGTGACCGTCCCATCAACGAGTACGGAAGTTTCTGCGTTATCGCCTGGTTCGTCTCCTTTCTCTCCCTCTTCGTTCTTCCCTCTCTCACCACCATTTACTTTTAGAACATTGCTCCCAAAATAATAATGGTCGAGCCTAACTTAAATTATCACTTCGTCTTCTCGTGCGCTGTTTCCCCCCCTTTTTTTTTGTGACTCAAGGCCCTGACGCGTCGAGCAGAAAACCTCTTTCGCGAATTCTACTATCTTTACTTTTGCTTCAAATTGCGCTACATCTTTTAGATTTATCGTACGTTGCTTCTCATTCCCAAGCCACTGCCACTGATTTACTCCAGGCACTTTGATAGTGTGCGCGCCTTGTTACTCTTTCCTCCACGTGATATCCCCATTCTCTCTCACATTTGACTGCCTCTCTTTCACCCTACCTTCTTTTCTTCCCCCATTATTGATTTGTCTTCTCGCACTGCTCATACCCGCTGTATTACCAGAAACACGGAGAAATTCAAACACTTGTATTGCGTTCCGACGATTGATAGCAAGGAGGATTCCGAAGACTGTGAAAAGGATTACGCGGGGCTTCAAGCTTCAAGGACCAAGTTGCTTGCGGCAAGTTCGTAGTGCACGGGGAGCCGATGATGCACCGACTGTAAGGATCGCGCAAGACAAAGAAGGAGAAATCCCATCACATGTACACCCAAGTTCAGACCAACTCGCTGGAGGCCGGCGATCGATCGCGGGTGAAATTGCATACTTTCGGATCATCGGCAAAGTCTGGCCCAGGTTATACATACGCGCATTGATATCTACAACTTGGTCACGATGCTAGGAGCTCAAGCACGGGAACCTGCACCCCCTCCTGTTCTTTTCCCTTAGCAACGGGTATCAGACCGACAAGTGCTATCCCGTTGAGCACTTCCGCACCAGAATCAATAAGCTCGAATGATCTGAGGAGCTCGACTTTGAGCAAACCGTACTTCCATCTACGAGAGTTACGCGTCAGAGAGGTTGAACGGAAGGGAAGCTGAGGGAAAGAGTCGTACCCGATACGCCGTCGCCTAAGATACGATACACATAAAGCCGACAAGCCTCACTGAAATCGAGTCTGCTTTCAAGGCAGCTCCGCAATCGGGAACAACTCACAGATTTGCGTGCACTCCTTTGGCACGTTTACCAAGAACCGTTCTGACACGCACTCTCGCCCCATATACTTGGAAGCCTGCAGCCATAAGCACGAGCTTGCTTGTAAGAAACCACGTACCGATTGTATGTATAAACCGAGATCATCACTATCTGTCCCTTCTCCACGTATCCCCCGCTGGCTCGCTCAGCGGAATAGTGTCGTCCTCTGCTGCGTACCGTGAAAATGTGTGCACGATTGGGTGCAGGCGGAGGGATTCCTATCAAGGTGTGACTATCGAGCTCAGCCTGGGGATACATTGACCGCGGCATTGGGTAGCGGCGTCGATTCATAGTCTGCAGGCCCTTACACGAGCTTGGTAATCAGGGCGTCTGCTTAGCTCGTAGAGTGTCCGGGGCATCGCAGCTGCTGTGGTGTCTTCTCCGCCGAGAGTAAATTGGAGAGATTAGAAGGCAATTAGTACGCCAGTTGGGATACTATCTCATCCTCGTCCATGAGTTTTTCGTCGGATGCCCTAGCTAGAGGGACCAACCCAGAAGAGTCACGATGTCCTTTGAATTATCGCCAGTGACGTTCTTGACGCGGGGTTTCTTGTGCCGGACAATCCGCCAGAGAGCAGGAACCACTATCACAAGCGGGTTCCGGGAGCCATCTTTGAGATTGTAGGGGATCAGACGTTGAAATGGCGGAACGATGAAAGTATACCTCAGACGACCCGCCATCGAGAGCCCCGAAGGACGCTGAGAAGAATGATCAAACCATCCATCGCATCAATGCCAGCGGTAAACCTACTATATCCAACGCAGCGCGGTTCGTCCATTCCAGCAGGTTTATTTCTCGGCGCCCTCGTCATGGAACTAGCAGTGACGTACATCAGCGTCCTTATGACTACGCAAAGTGAACGGACCCTGGCTCGGAACACGCCCATATGCTCTTTCAGTTAGAATGCTGGACTGAGGATCCTCCGCTGGAGTTGGTGAACCGCACCGGCAGTAGCGAGAAGGCGGCCTCGTCCCACTCCCATCTCCCACATATCCTGCGTTTGTGGATATCGGTGCTGTATGGGCTTGGGACCAGGATACCTTGCTAGGATGGGTTGCTCTGATGAGTATGGGAGAAAAGTCTGACGGCGAAGCAGCCCCCGATACGAAAGGTGTTCCCGGAGGCTTTGTGCCACGTCCCGACGGGTGCGGCTCCAGTTCGGGCCCTGGGGAAACGTCAGTGTCGGCGGGCGAACGGGCCTGGTAGAAGGGACGGAGGGGAGGGGTTGGAGAGCTTGTGGTATAAGAACGAGTGCGACCACTGCGAGTGTGATCAGAGCTCTCATCATCGTGCAGGCGACTCGGAGGGAATAATATCCGGCTGGCGGAGACGGCCGAGTTCGCCGCTAGGTAGGAAGGAAGGTCGCCGCTTGAAGCCATACAAGCATTGCTATCTAATTTTTCAAGTAGGATTGGGCGGGTATTAGCGCGAATTCATCGGACGTGTAAGGAATTTTTCATTACTGGACAGTACTATCCGCGGTGCGTCTGTGTTCCGCCTTTGAGCTGAGTCAATTATTGACGCGTTCTCGGAGAGTAAATGCAGTTTAGTAGAATTACCGCAAGGCATGCTGTACCGTAGCGAGATGGGGAACGTCCTGGATTGGGTCACGGAACTGTCTATTGAAACAGTAATAGAGTAGGATAAAGGGACAGGAAGGAGCTTCGGAAAGAACAGCGGGTAGCATCAAATAGGAGCAGTACGTTGCACACGTCCATGCACTCTCAGCGAGAAGAAAACGAACGATATAAGAATACAAAAGGAAAGTAAATCAAACGACACAGCGAAAACAAAATAAAATCCCTTCCAGAACGACAGTACGGCTTCCTGGGAAAAAACAGATCTTCCGTAGAGGTGGTGTTAGAGGCGCGTCGATAAGCATGGTGATAACCCTCACCAACTGCGGATTTGTGCCTATGCAATGACACAGTTCCCTGAATGAAGCGTGGCGGCTTCAGCTTGGCGCTCGAAGTCGCAGGGAGGTGTGGTAAGGTCAAGGTCCTGGACAGCCTGAGTGGCAGCGGGATCAACGACAGCGAAGTAGTCAAAGGTGTCCATCGCGGTGTGAGAGAGAGTAGATGTTGGATATGTGAGGCGTCAACGCGTAGAAGAACGAGCTTCAGAGAAAGTAATGAGCGGGTATCGCTTGAGAAAGGTCGTACTGGTACGAGGTCGGTGGGGTTGGTTGATTAAGTTTACTAGAAGAGCCAGCCACACGTCTTTACAAATTTAAGCACAAGCCAGGTTGCCAGACAAGAAATGGACGCATTGTCCGCCCAAAACGACATGGCAGAACAATAAAAACAAGTCGATATTTATATATATTTGGCACCGTCGTCTGTCATGTCAGGGTCACGTTACGTCCCATTGTACTTTGCCTCCCATTGTTCAAAATTTAAAGATGGAAAAAGAAATGAAGGGGATCCTTCCAACTTCGTACTACCAACTACCCATCCTTCATCCTTACCTCCCATGGATCCCCGATACCCTCTCTTCTCCGTTTTCGCGTTCCTCGGGTTCATCATAAGTCTCATTCCCCTACCATGGCACCTCCATGCGTGGAACTCGGGAACCTGTGCTTTCATGCTTTGGACATCCACCATTTGCCTCGTTATGTTTATTAACAGTATCGTGTGGGCAAACAACGTAGACAACGTCGCCCCAGTGTGGTGTGATGTCTGTAAGTTTGCACCATGCCCAGCCAGTAGAACTTTCACTGACAGGCGACTAGCGGCACAGATAATTTTGGGAGCTAGTGTGGGCATTCCTTCATCAGTACTGTGCATCAGTCGTAGATTGTACACTATCACGGCAGTACAGACTGCATCAGTGACGCGAGCGGATGTACGTGTCTTTCATCTTTTTTTTTGCTCGACTTGCAACTCACTTGCCCTCCCAAAGAAACGCCGTGCAGTAATTGTCGATCTATGCATAGCTCTCGGGCTCCCCATCCTCGTCCTCATCCTTCGTACGTTATCATCCCTTTTTCATCCTGGCGGAGCTAACCCACGCCACATTCAGACATAGTCGTGCACGCACACCGATTCGACATCCTCGAAGACATTGGGTGCTATCCCGTGACCTACAACACTCTCCCGTCTTACTTCCTGTTCTATATGTGGCCTATCCTCATTGGCACTGTCTCGTTCATCTATTCCGGCCTTACTCTTCGTGCCTTCTTTGTCCGACGTGTGCAATTCCAGTCTCTCATCTCAACCGCCTCTGCTCTGAGCGTCAATCGTTATCTGCGACTTATGGTTCTATCTCTCGCTGATATGTTTTGCACCATCCCCCTCGCAATATATACCATGTACATCGGTGCCAAGGGTGTACCACTTGCCCCGTGGGTCTCTTGGGAAGACACCCACTATGATTTCGGACGCGTCGGCCAAGTCCCAGCATTGATCTGGCGCACCGATAGGTCATATGACATCACCGTCGAGCTGCACAGGTGGATATTCATCTTTTGCGCCTTCATCTTCTTTGCCCTCTTTGGTTTCGCCAGCGAGGCCAAGAAGCACTACAGGATGGCGTTTTGGGCCGTCGCGAAACGGTTTGGCTTCAAGCCCAAAGCCCAAACGCCGAAAATGTCGTTGCCCAGGTACTTAGTCTCGTTAGTTGCTTTCTTTTATTGCTCATGGCCTTTTTTTCAGCTGGAACAGACTACCAAGCAAGCAGGCCTCCTCTGATTCCGCTCTTCCCGCGTACTCTGGCCCAAGCAGTCCGATCAAAGTTTTTACCAAACGCGCTTCCTCTTCATATGACATCGAGCTGGCAGAAAAATCCTCTCTACCCTCACCATCCACACTTCCTCCCGCATACTCAAAATCAAATGGCTCACAATCCTCGTCGTCCATTGACAAGCCATTACCCGGGACACCCGATAGTGATTTTCGTCGGTTCACTATATCATCACTTTCCGAGGATGACCACACGCTGCTTGAAGGTGGTCGGCGCTGTTCTACGCAATCCGATGCCGGCAATGCTTCTCCACCACCCTCTCCACATTTTATGGATGATTTCCATCCCCAGCGGGAGCGTGCATCCACACCTGTTCCATATGAAATACCTGTCCCGCTCTTTCACAGCACTTCTACGAATCACTGAGTGGTTCCATTCGTTTCATTGATATTAAATTTTCGGTTTCCCTTCCTTTTTATCTACATCCGTTATCGAGTATTGCTGTAGTCTTAAGTACTATAGATGAAGAACGCAAAGATTGTGCTATGTACAAAAATGATTCAATACATTGTCGCTCCATTCATGGGCCCTTGCGTTGTCCGATAAATTTATACACTTTCCCTTTACTTATTCTTTTCCCGATGATCTTCGTGAATCTTTCAGAAAGAGCGTGTATGAGTCCGGCTTCTCTCAGAAATTTCGGTGCACAAATACAGAGGATTCGTTAGTCGAGCGTATGTCTACTTCCCTTGTCCCCTTATTCTTATACAACACATTCTTGAGCGTGCACCCCTGTTCGTCTGAGGCTTGGAGACAAGATGTTTCATTCAATTATCCCAACATTAGCGTCATGCACTGATGCTTGCAGCATGTCCTTCACAATTATAATTTTGATCACTTCGTAGTAGTTGTGCTCGCGGTGCTACAACGTGTATTCTTCGGTGACTTTAATTCCTCTTCACGATCAGGAAGTGAGAAGTCCAGGTGACTTCATAGTGTCAAGTTGCTGCTCTGCTGAATTTCATATCCCTGTTTGAAGCGAAGCGTTGATGGTGCTTGTGATCAACCAAATCCTCAGGTTAATGCCTCGGAACACCATCGACATTTCCCGACTACAAAAATTTCCAGCGCCCTCTCATGCTCCTGGCGATATACCTCCCATTTTGCCATTCCTCGCTGCTGTCTTTGTTCCCAACTTGTCCGTTCCACCTGAACGCGAGACATTGTTCGCTCGATGCGGAGTCTCACTTCCCGAGCGGCATCCCGGCCCGGCTAGCGCAAAAGGGCGAACAATAAGTCTCCCAATTACATTGTCTTTGCAGTCACAAATAAAACGTACTCGGGCACAAATATGCTCTTTATTCATCCCCATAACCAGACCCCCAACCCACGCTAATCAGCGCAAGGTCGCTACCATTATCCTTCAGCTCTCGTACCATGGACGAGTTTCTCTCTCTCAGTGCTCTGCCTGATATCGTTGCGCCAGAGGATGCACCATTTTTCATCGAGATGCCAGATATGTCGATACCTGTTAATGAGGAATCCACCCCAGGGCTCCCTGGAACGATGTGCGTCGTGGCATGAGCGTGTTAAGGCGAGCTCTATTTGGTTCCTGCCTTTCGCAGTGGGTTACTGATAAGTAGGTCTTTCCTAGCTCAGATATTTGAATCAGTCACGTCGAGCAACACAGGATGTCGACATACTTCTGTCGTGGTAAGTCCACCATACCGTTTCTCAGAGCTGCTTGTCCTGACATCATCGTTCGCGCAGACTCGTTTGCCACCGCGATACCCCACCGAGTTCGACCTTCGCCCGCTTTCCCAAGAATGGAGGCCTTTTATTCACTTCCCGTGCACTCTTTTGTATCTTTATGTCTCCTCTACCGTCTCTTTTACCTCTCGTACATTACTTAGGTCGTTCCCTTGTGTCGTACCCAGCGAAATATATCTGTATTCAGCAACGGCAGACTCAGAGTGGCATCGAGCACATATCAAGACACAAAAGCAACGTTATAATATGCGGCATTTCGATAACATTTGGGGCCCCAGTCATATCAAGCTCGAGTTGCATCTGCAAGTGGACTCAAGGTAGGACTTGTATGCATGATAGGCTGGCTCTTCGTCGTCAACATAATATATGGCATAAATTCTAGATAATCCTGTTCCAGTGTGGTGTGATATTTGTGAGTCCGCATGCTACCTAATACTTTCCACAGCTGACTCCGGCGCAGCGACAAAACTCGTGGTCGGTGCATCATTCGCGATGCCTTTGGCGACGATATGTATATGCAAGCACCTCGAGATGGGTTCATCGACTCGTGCAGTAAGGATGGACGTAGCAGATAAACGACGGAGGATGGTGTTTGAGTCTGTAATGTGTTTCCTGTTTCCATTGATTTTCATGGCTCTTCGTAAATTTCATGTATCCAAGTTTGCAACCAGCAGCTCACACTACATTCAGATTATATCATCCAAGGCCACCGGTATGACATCATCGAAAACATTGGCTGTCAAGCTGCCCTGTACATTTCTCTGCCGGCTGTATTTCTGTTTTACTTCCCCCCTCTGCTCTTCTCCCTCATAACATTTGTATATGCTGGTAAGTCCGGCCCGCTCTCCTACGAGCCTCCGCTAACCTTTTTCCAGCTGCCGCCCTGCACCATTTTGTCGTCCGCCGCCTCACCTTTGCCGCCCACCTTCAAAATGCCTTCAACTTTCTAACCACCTCGCGTTATCTCCGTCTCATTGCCATGGCTCTCGTTGAGATGATCTGGGGCGCCACTCTCACCTCGCTCAATCTTGCAAACAACGTCGCCGGCGGCCTCAGGCCGTACACTTCCTGGACCAGCGTCCACACTGACTTCGGGAACGTGCCTCGCTATCCGGCGCTCATGCTCCCCAAGGGGTACATGGACTGCGTCATTCTGATCTGGTTCACGATGCCCGTGACAGGGTTAGTGTTCTTTGCCTTCTTCGGCTTTGGCAAGGAGGCCAAGAAGGAGTACAGGAAACTATGGGCGTGGGTGAAGACAAGAATGTTTAGGAGAAAGGACGGAAAGGGATTCGGACGCGTCCGGGCTTCACGGGCACTCCATCTGTCATCTATCGCCACCATTGATATCGCCGGTAAGAAGCTCGATGAGAGTATCTCCAGCCCCGCAACGACTATCTGTCTCACGCCTATCACACCCACCAAATTCGAGCCTGAACGATCACCATCATTGCGGAAGGATCCTTGCTTGTTCGACCAAGACATCGAATCACAGTCGTTCAGGAGCACGCTGTCGTATTATGCGAGGGAGGAAGATGAAGGGAATATCGATTCGATGCGCGTCGCACCATCGTCGGTGGATGGCACGGAGTCGTCCCTAAGGCCATTCAGCTACCCTATGCAAGCTACGCCCGCTCATCCCATACGGATGCCACAGTCGTTTTCATTTACACGACAGCCAACTGTGTCGTATCCAGAACCACCTTCGTGCAACAACGGCGTGCAGGTGGCGATGCACCACCAGACGTCTTGTTGATCGGATACTCTGAAAACCGTTCATTAACATTTACATATCTTCGTCTTCTGCTTTCGTCCCGTTATCTCTTTGTTCATTTTCAGGCTTTATGCTTGCTTCTATTACATGATTGTACTTGTAGGCATTAAAAGAAAAGAATGCATCAAATTTTAGAGACTTCACACGACGCCTGTTTCCACGTAGAAACCTGCTGGCAGACATGAGGTAGGAATGTCACGACAAATGATCCCGAAAAAAACGAACTCATTTGCCAGTACAAGAACACCCCTGACTCGCTGCTTTCTAATAGATAACTCAGCTGCAGTCTTTCTCCTCATGCCCGCCCAACCGCGAGGGCCAAACTCACGCAGGACGATTTCCCGCGGTACCTCACTTATCGTCAAAGTTCTTTGTTTGTAAGTATCTTCAATTCGTTTATGAGTATCACAGCAGAGGTCAGTGCATTTTAGCTCATAAAAAATGAAAACTCAAAAGGTTTCGTTTTAGCAAAGCACTGAAAAGGCCGTCGGTAAAACGTGATAAAAAACCTTTCACCCTATGGATCAATAGAATTACCGTACCTTTTCGTTTTACGGCGCTTAAAACGAGGGCATAAAAACTGAGGCTGAAAAGGAAAGCCTTTAAGGTCTCATTTTGGGCCATCGAAAACACACCAGCCTCTGGAGTGTATGCGTAGGAATTGAGCGGTGAAAGAGTGTATCTAGTGATGTGCTGCGGTTCAACAGGCGTTGTCACTGCTGGGGCCGGTTCCTTTTCAGGACGGAAAAACGTATTCTTAATATATTGTGACGTTTCCCTTTTGCAAAAATGGGATACGGAAAACACAATGAAAAACTAATTCTATTTAGCGCTCCTTTCGCATACCAAAAACTGCTTCTTTTCTGCGAATTAAAAGTGGTTTCCTTTATTCTGACCGCGGGAAACGCCTTTTTCATACTGTTTTCCTAGCTCTTTTCCTTACCCCAAAAGTGTACGGAAAATATCTTATCTTTCGAGTTATTTTTGTGGACTCATTTTCGCCATCAGAAGTTCAAATGAAATGTCACAACATTTTGAGGTCTTGTTTTTCTGTGGAGAAGACGTACCAGCTCCAACGGTATGTCGAGTTTTAGTTTAGAAAACTAGCACATGGTCCTTATCAGGAACCGAACACAGGTTCTCGCTATAAGTTGAGGTGGTATAGAGGAGTTACAAAGGGCATCCATGCAGTATACAATACAGAACAGATTGGTAGGGATAACGAACAAAAGAAAATTAGGCGAGATGTGAACAAGGCGCGAATGGTGGAAAGGCGATAGCGATGGACTAGCGATAAGTCGTCGAGCTTCCTCACCGCAGGCACCGTGACAGGGTCCTGATCGAATCTTGAACTGCTTCCACCAATGCCAAGCGTCGGCGAGAATCATATTACAGCGAAGTCAATCAAATCGGAAGAAATAATACCGGAAGAAGGGCTTGGTCCTCATTTTCTATGGCGGCGGCGTTGCAGAATCGTCACTCGCGTGGAATCATGGAGCGATAACATTCCCCCCAAAACAAGACTTCGATGGCAAGGACATGGGAAACAGAAAGAACCTATGAGAGCCTTAGTGGTGAGATGGCACGACGGGCTAATATTTTTCGACGAGGGACAAACTAATGGACTCCGGGAATACGCTTCATGACGGTCGAAGGATGGTATCTTTAGCTTTGGAAGCAATCTCTTCCTTTATGCCATCAAGACAGAAAGATGCAATCAACGTAGTGACAGTTTGCTATGATAAGAGGTTCAGAACGTGCAAGCACTCGTTGAAGATCTCCGAACCGGGATGGAAATATAATATTATGATAATATCCTTTCATTCGGATATTACCGGAATAGGGCTTCGCGGACATCATCATGATATTATTTAGACACGAGGCAAATTCAGCCAAGGTCCGTCGTCTAGATTTTTCCAAGCTGTAGCATCTGATACATCTTCTGACCAAAGAGATGTAAATGGAAAGAACCAGCATGCAACATGCATACTTCCATGAGCCAGATAGGAAACCCGTCTGTCGCATAGAAGCCATGGGGATCCTGGGAGGACTTTTTATCCCCCCCTCGAACGCGTTGGATCGTCCGCTTCATGTCTGCATTTTGATATTTACAGAACTTTGACGAAAAAAAAAATGTGCGTCGAATTCTTGATCCTTATCTTTTACGCAGCACGGTACCACACACATGCTGACAGCGTTCATATCGTAGGCGGGACTGCTGTGCAGCCAACTTTTGGGTCGTCTTCTTTTTTTATTTTCAATTGTCACCAGCATCATGATATCGGCGTGTCGGACCGACAGAAAGTTTGTATAAACTCTTGTTCGAAAGGAAGTGTGAGCGGTTGGTGGTGGTATTCAATGACCTTGTGCTTATTTATCCATAGCAGGAAAACTAAGAAATGGGGTGGCACCGGATGCGAGTGTTAACGCAGCCAAACTCCCTCATGTCAAGCTCTAACTGAGACACTTGCATGCCAGTAAGAGCGCCCGACAATGAAGCGTCGTGGCTTCACACAGGAAACAGCGAGGTTATGCGCCAAAACAAGGTCCATGCTTGATACGGACTCTGGTTAGTTTCCTTTCCAGGGGTGCCAAAGAGAATAAATAGCTTGCCTTCCACAGCAGACGCCGATCCTAGCTACCCGAACTCCCTGCTACTTTGACAATGTACACCATTGCCGCATTGATACTCCTTCTCTTCTTTCTAGTGACATACTATCAGTACTTCGTGAGAATCAGAACCATCCGGCACCTTCGCGGTCCACCGCGGTCCTCGATATTACTAGGCAGGCTTTGTTTCTTTGTAATTTCCCCCCAATACATTAACCGTCTACCCAGGCCACGAATTTGAACTACGTGCCCAACCGACAGCTGGCGGCCTAGAGGCGACTTGGCAGAAAGCATACGGTAACACATTTCGTATTGGCGGATGCTTCGCTGTAAGTGCTTCCTTGATTGAATTCTGCGTTTATCCCCTGACCTCGGCTCGGTACCGTAGCAAGACATCCTGATGACCGCGGACCCCAAAGCCGTCCAGCACATCCTCCGATATTCTGGGTACCAGTACCCCAAAACGAAGGACATCGTGCACGTGTGGGAGCTAGCGGTAGGAAGAAGCGTCGTAGCGGCTGCAGGCTCCGTGCACCAGCGCCAACGAAGGATCCTCGGTCCCGCATTTTCGTCTAGTCAGTTAAAGAAATACGCAACCGTATTCAAGGCCACTGGCGCCGAGGTTTGTCGTTACTACTTACAATGGTTTACTGACAACGTACATTGGAATTTTAGCTCTGTGGGAAGATCCGTGAACTTGTCAATAAAGGTCCAATGGAAATCAACATGCTGAAATGGACCAGCCGGGCTGCCTTGGATAATATTGGCCTAGGTATAACTCTCAACTCAGTAGGTAGGGACCTCCCTTCTTATCATTATTCTTAGCCTCTCTGGGATGTAAATTTGGCGCCCTCGACGGCCGCTCGTCCGAAATGGCAGACTTGATTCGACGTTCATTGTAAGTTGGATTAAATCCCTATGTACGCTTTTCTGACGTAGATGCATCAGTACTGCCCTCTCCAGCATATCACCAACTCCCCTCATAGTCTTGGCTCCAGCCCTCTGGAGATTTCTTCCAAAATCGATCTTATCTATCCTTGACAGAATGCCCACTGCAGAGAGCAAGATTTTCCGGCAGTTCAAGACGATAGCAAGAAAGACTGCGCGCGAGACGATCAAGAATGCCCCCCGCGACGGTTCGAGCGACCTTGTAACCCTCCTGGGTGCATACATCTTTCTCTACGTCCGAGAATCTGCTGACTAGCATGTAATTAGCCATAGCGTCTGACAAAGAATTATTGAACGAGGATGAGATCCTCTCCCAGCTGGCGTAATAACTGATTATCCTGGGTTTCACGTTTTCTAACTGGTTGCGCGTTGCCTATTGCTTTTAGAACGTTTACTCTAGCCGCTGAGGACACTGTAGCATCTGCGATCTCTTGGACGCTCTACGAGCTCAGCCGGTGCCCTGAATATCAAGCCCGTGTTAGAGAAGAGATAATCCGCCTAGCTGATTATGAGACCATGCCTCTGCTCAATGCCGCCATAAATGTATCCGTCCCCTCTTTCCCTTCCCTTCAAAATCAAATTCTCACATGAGCCTGTAAGGAAACACTGCGTCTACATCCTCTCATGTTCACCTTTTCGCGGTATGCGGCTGAAAACGACGTCATTCCATTGAGTGAGCCGATCACTACACGAGCGGGAAAAACGTTGAATGAGGTCCCGGTGGAGAAGGGACAGATGGTGATGATTTCGGCGTATACGTATAATCGGTAGGCCCGAGATACCCGCCGAGTTCCGAAGCTCATTCGGTTTTGTTCGTAGGCTTTCGAGTGTTTGGGGCAAAGATCCTGATAGCTGGGACCCTGAACGGTTCCTCCAGGAAAGGAACGGAGTTTCGGTCGGTCTACATGCAAATCTGTGCGCCCGTTCCGTTTTCGAGTCGTCATTGTATTTCGTACTGAAAAGAGCCTTAACAGTTTGAACTTCAGTGAGTTACCGTCATTAGAATAGGCTTCAATATCTCGTCCGACCTAACTGCTAACTCAGGTGACGGCGTCCATGGATGTATCGGGTGCGTTCCTTTCTCGTCGCTCCCATTCTCGTATCCCAACTCATATATTCTATAAACAGATGGAAGTACGGGTGCGTTCAGACTGCTTTCAGTAATCACTTTCACTGCTGATACGGCGACACCGGTAGATTAATCCAATTGCAAGTCATTCTCGTGGAACTTCTCAAGTCATTCGAGTTCCTCGATTCTGAGGTGGAGATCCTCAACGGGAGTGCTTTTGTGGGTTTGATACCCGTCGTCAAAGGACGAGAACAAGAAGGGATGCAAGTCCCTGTAATTGTTAAAGCATCGACATCCTAATGCTAACACTTTGGAGCACCACCCCTGCATGAGAAGGGCGATACCATCTAGATGATATTTTTCATGCCTTCGGGTTACGGAGGGGGTAGCGCTGCATTGGTCTTCTAACAAAAAAAAATCGTATATTCCTTCATAAAATCTGACGTTGATGAGAACTACACACGCGTAAATGTACTTCAGCTATCTAGTCCAATAACGGAAGCAGCAGAAAATTAGTTATTGCGCTCGGGGCTCAACGCCCGAACGATCACAGGAACTTGGGCCCCCTCCTGTTCTCTTCCTTTAACGATAGGCATCAGACTTAGGCCTGCTATGCCATTTCAAAGCTCCGCTCCAGAGCCGAGAAATTCAAATGATTTGAGGAGCTTGACTAGGATGGCTTGGACTTGCAGCAACCTGTACTTCCATCTACAAAGTTTGCCCAAATATAAGTACACGCAGAAAAGCCAGAACCGTACCCGATACGGCCAAGGACACTGTCAGCTGGCATGTTTGAACCAGATGAGAAACGAATATCTGTAACGAGAGATAGAAGGCTTACTAAAATCCAGCCTAACATCTGTTGTCAGTAGATACTATGACCCAGGATTCAGCCCGACTCACAAATCTGCGTGAAGGCCAACCGAGTCCTATCTTTCTCCACCTTGAGGAATCGTGTAAGCCTGCTTACTACTATGAGGCACTTACTTTCCATGGCGTACGCTTATGATGACACGCACGGACCGATTTCGATTCTGCTCGTATAAATAAATACTCACTCGCTTTCCTAGATTCCCGATTTTCATTTTTTCCCCTCTTATTTCGTGTTTGGACATCTATGCTGCACTCTCAATAGTACTCGTCGTTCACAGTACTTGCCGTCCCTTAAGGTAGGGCTAATAATTCCCGGTCTTGTTCACATATTATTTAACATCGGGTCCTGAGAGGGTATTTATTCATTACGTTATTAACAGTTAACAAACATTTTGTGAAATAATGTGAATAACATGGAAAAAACCGATATTCTAACGAGTTGGACGAGATCGATTGGAACGATATCTAAGCTGTTCTTGTCTCGTCCATCCCTCTCAAGTCCCTCGACATTGCTGACAAGTCTCGATGCTGTTGGTGACTCAACCAGTGCTGCGAATACCGCTGCAGCACTTACTTCCGAGGCTGATGTGGAAAGAACCTTCTTCAGATGGAGCATCGAGATTGATGTCTGGATCAAGTTCGAGCGTGTCTGGAGTATCCTCAATATTAACGTCGACTACTATATCATCCTCGTAGTCGGAGTCAATCATATCCACCAGACGCACGGTTTCTGATGCTTCTTCTTCTGATCCTGAACTCGTGCTTTGCCTCGCCGGAGTCGCTCTCTTCTTGTTCAGATCATCTTGCATGGCGGAACTGGACGGTTGGTTGTACCTTTGATTTTCCACCTTCCTTCTGTTAAGATTCATTAATGAACGTGTACCCTCCAGCAGCTAAAACTTACCTGGTGGATGCCGTACCACTGTCCAGCCTGTATCATGTTGACGAGGGTGCTAACCTTCTGGTTGCTCCGCAGTGGGGAGTTGAACCAAGTGATTTTAGATCTGGTATGCTCATCTGACATGGAATTGATCAGTACGGAGAATATCTTGATGGCAAAAAACCGTAACCCAGATCAGACTTGCATAGGAAAAATCAGCGCGCAGAAAGGCTCCGAGCCGAGAGTGACGAGAAGGGAAGAAATTTTCGTGCCTTGCGGAGTGTAAACGTTTAAACAGCCGGCATATCCCCGGCAAAGTGATTGATATTTATTCAGTTAATAAAATGTTAATAAATCGATGTTAATTAATATCCATTTTTTACTTTACCGTCCCTCGCGAGTTCGTGTTTTTTGTCCTTTGCGGGACAGGTTTCTAAATCGCTCGGGTTCCCATTCATCCGAGTTATTACCCCATACGCTAGGAAGTCTGCAGCAGCACTTTGAACACCCCTGGCTGTGTTGAAGAGTAAAAAACCTACGTGCCTTATTGTACATATAAGCAGAAACCATTACCATTTGACCTTTTCCCACGGGGATCCAGTTCCACGCTTCCCCTGGGCCTCTCCGAGTACGCTTTCCCCCAACGACATGACTACCTGCCTCTCCAGCTGTATTTTCAGGCCGAGGTTCTCCATTCTCTCTCTCTCTCTGCCGAACATCACCAATAATCGCGCAGATCCAGCACCGAAGTTCGACTCATCCGCCCCCAAAAGAACACCATATGCTTGTCGGCAGGATTATGTCCTTTTCACCGTTCCATCATTTGAATTCTGATACGTCCCCTGGCCACTACGTTCGCCGTTCGTGCTGAGCATACAACAAAGGAGCCTCAAATCCCGTATTCAGAGCCTGGTCTGCCAACACAGGCATCAAAATCAAACCAGCTCCTGCGACTCATCTATCCTCTCAACTACTGCTAGTTCAATGAGCTCGAAGAATGCGGATTCCATCCAAGACTTTTTAATCTGAGCTAGACAAACGCTTCTCTTCTGGTTCAGCAAAAAATGGATGATGGAGCCGTGGCGGTGTATGAGTGTGTAAATGAAACAATGGATGTCATAGAGAAAATCATGTGGAGGCATGAGAAGAAGTACGAGAAGTAGTTGGGATTTCTGTGCAGTCTCTCAGGAAGGTTAGAGAGTGATATTTGGATGCGATTTTGAAGCCTTCACGGCTTTTGTATCTTATGGCTTGTCTCCCTGCCACCACGTCCATCTGATCCTTTCGCCTTCGTTTTCAATAGCAACTTGTCTTCCTTCGCACCATCGCGGTGCCTACCAATGACACCTGAAAAACATCAGGCTCAATGTTAATTTACGCATTCTTTACCTCGTGACACTCCCGCCGCCACCGACCAAACTATATAAAAGGAGTGTACTGTCTGCTTGATATCTTGCTATTTATTCATCGCATATCTGATTTATACTATTCTCTTCCTTTTCCGTGCATCTGCTCTTGGATTTCTTCACTCGAGGACGTGCGATTTGGTATTGGGTAGGGCCTGATAATAAAGAACAAATAATTTACAATGTTGCCCATACTCCTTCGTACATCTTGTTGACCGTTCGTCAGTATGCCTCAGCACTTCATAAGACGCCAAAAAACCGGCAAGAACCCAGACCCCTCCAGATGCTCCACAGTTGGCTCGTAGACATCCGGGACAATCCTCTGCAAGGTGGGTATTATGTTCAATGACCTGAATACTATAGATTAGCAAACATTAGGGAAAAGAAATAATTGGCAAATCTGGGTCCGAGGTACTACACTGGCGACCATCGACACCATCAACGCCATCTTCCCGCTCGATGAACATCTTCACGATATTGTCTCTGCACTTCCTTTTGGAAAGCATAGGCGGGGTCTCGTCTAAGAACCAGATGAAGGTGTCGATGCCAGGTTGCAACAGCAAGAGCTTAACCACTCCGATGTGGTTACCAAATATGGCTGCTGATAGCGCTGTGGGTCTGTCGGGAGGCAAGAAGTTCAATGGTTTCATGCGTTTGGACTTGAGAAGTATCTTGACAGTTCTCTTGTGACCATTCGAAGCCGCGGCAATGAGAGGTGTGCAGAAAGTAGGACGAACACTATCGGTGCCATTGATGGAATAATCATGGAGATATGTGACCTTGTCGGCCTGATTCACGTCTACGTCATCTCGCGACAGCAACAATTTCACCATGCCGATCTGCCCTGCATGTGCGGCAATACACAATGTATTTTCGTGCCGCAGATCAACCCTATCAACCCCTTGGCGACCCAGTAGAACCTCCATGACATTGACCAAACCATAATGTGCGGCAAACCATGTAGGAGTGCGTGGTATTTCAGGTTCCGAGTCTGGAGGCTGTTCAAATGACAGAGCAATTTTTGCCCGAGCCGGTAGGAATGCAAGAACATCCTCTTCAACGGTGCCCCGCGCGCATTCCCTGGCGTGAATTGCCCAGTCACTCGATGAGTAGGCGAGGAAGGGATACTTTTCGGAGAGGTCAGGCTTCGACAGGGAAACGATGTCGGGCGAACGAAAGATGTCGAATGACATGTACGTCAGGCACATGGGCATGATAAATTGTTGAATACGAGGGAAATGTTTGTCTTGTTGGGAGAGATTGTACTCCAGGAAGGTGGGGTCTAGCAAATTATTCAATGGAAAGAGAGGATCGAGATGGGGACTACTCACGTGCAAATCTAACATACCCTCGGCCGTCAACGACGACAAGCCCGATGCAAACGCTTGAGATAAAGTCAAAATCGAGGATTTTATAGCGGCTGAGCTTCTTCGTTCCTGGTCGCATGGCCAATGCATACTTGAGTTCCAAGACCGTCAGAGGCCGCTTGGCAAAAGCGATCCAGCCAAATATTTCATAGGCGAGCTTCCTCTCTGGCTCGGCCCTTTCCAAAAAATGTGCGTATGTGCTTGCGATGGTTTGTGGCAGCTTATTAAGCTTCTCAACAAGGTCGTCACGATTTTTGCTATGGGCGAGTAAACTTATATGTACGTCTGCTAGGAAGAACCTACAGAAACAACTAAGTTAGTGACTGAAAGAAGAGTAATGGGATAGAAATCTTACATGCCCTGGGCCTTCTCCACGATCGTAGTAAGTATGTTCTGGCGCAGGTCATCGCAGTCCGTAACAAAAATATGGAGACGCTCGTTATCATGAAGCCTACTCATGACTAATTTCCGGATATCGCCGTCGTCTGCTCGAATACGCAGCTCTCCGTCTTGCTGAAACATCCGTCGGATGGCTGGTTTGTCTCTTGAAGTGACGAGAAGACAAATTCTGCCCCCTAACGATTTCAAGGTAGAAATCAGCTCTTCTTGGTTGCCAACAAATTCATCGAGGGCATCAAAGACAATGTAGACGGTGTGGTATCCTTTCAGATGGATAGAAAGAACCTCCATGAATTCATCGAGGGAAGGATCCGTTTCGTCTTCGAGACTCTTCTGATACTTGGACTCGAGCGAGGAAGAGAGCCTGTTCTGGACATGAATCAACTATTTTATTAAGCTGCAAACTATGTTGGACACGGTCTTGGCTTCCGCATTTTGATAGTCGCCAAAGACACGAAGAACAGGGATGTTTGCTTTGCCGAACCGTTTGTGCAAATGAGTGACAACAATGGACGCGAGGAATGACTTTCCGGTGCCGGCTTTGAAATTCATGAGTTTCTGCAAAGATGCCCGGATGACCTGAGACTCACGGTTGCCAGGACACCGCAAAGTAGAAGACTTCGCAGAACCATCTACCCAGCTTGTAAACTGTGATGACTTAAGGAACCACTACCCAGCATCTCCAACGCATTGTTTCTGCTTAACCCGTTGAATGGAACTGTAGTTCAAAGGAGTGAGCCAAGCTGCTATCTCCTTGGCTTTTTCTTATTTGTGCATTAGTATACAATCCAATGGTGTATCTTGGAATGAACGTACCCTTTTGTATATTTAGAATACCATCAATTTTGCGCTCGACACCACTTAGCCTCTGCTGGATATTGAGAGACAATGCGCTGTATACCAAACTTAGTATCCAATGAGTCAAGCATAAGAGTCACTTACAGACGCTCGTGCTGGTCAATAATACGCATGATCAAGGACCCGATATCTTCAACCTTCCTCAGATTCTCCTTCACGCTCTCTTCAGCAAATGTCTACTGGTACCTCGGCCCTACCTTTTTCCACCACGGTGATCCAATCTTCAGGCCTTTCTCAATTCCAAGAAGTAACCCAGTAAGCTCTCGGAAAGGATCGTTCAATAATATCGTTAGCCATGGGTCGCCTGCAGTCGACAGCAGCGTGATTATTTTGAGGGTAGACAAGTGGGTCTCCATATGCCGTAGCTCCCTCAAGAGCTCACTGCATTCTTTAGGCGCCTCTTTTACATCCTTGAGATATTTGATGACAGTACGGGACTTTTAGATAAGGGCAGTAATGGACGCAATTTCTTGGGCTCCTGCCATGGTTTTACTATTGGTTGACAGGAAAGAGTTTCAAGTCGCAAAGAGTCTTAGACTTTCCGCCCTTCATCATAGCCACCACGCAGATCGACCAGAACTTTGGAAAGACTTATTTGTAGTGCTGGTGAGTGCTCCCCGCCCGTATTTAACAAATTCGTACGCGTCAAAGGCGACGTCGCCAGTAAACGACTTCTCCTAGGAGTCACTGGAACATTTGGGAAAGAATTCGTGCTTCTTGACGACCTTCTCAATGGAAATGGGCAGCTGGCATTGAATGACTATTTCAAAAGCTGCAGATGAAATTAATCTCAACATGGGTTCAGTGCGATGAGGAGAGTGGAGATACCAAAGAGTCTTATAGCGGCTAAAGATATCGCTTGACGCTGGCTATAGTGCCGGAATCCATTCCGAAATTTAAACAGTCATGATGGATGTTTACAACGATGACTGTTTTCACTGCAGCGCTCTTCATTGACCTCCTCCCCACGCGACGACTCTTCCCTTCTCATCCTACGGTTACAGGAACCTCTCTCTCCACCTGCATGATGGCGAATCTGGTCTACCTCCCAGGTCATCTCCATATTTACCTCTGCCCAATAGAGCATCCACATAGACTAGAATCCGACCATCGTTCAGCGAATTGAAGGTAACCTGGACGGATCCGCGTATTCAGTTGAGAAAAGCTTTCAATAGACAAGCATACAAGGTCGCCGTGGCTTGTCGAGCCGGTTTTACAGATTTTACAGATAAGTACTCGCAGGACTCGTGTAAGTGTGAATGACATTGACATCGCCGAGGTCGTCAGCACCGTCGGCGTTGTCTCACGTGGCGGCTGTGCCTTGGACCGATCGCCCTTTCACGGCGAAAGCTCTGGTCCTTCTCTGGTAGCTCCAGCAAGGGCTGTGAAACCATGTCAATCTTTGCTGTCGACGTCTACCCGGCCTGTGTTCAACAACATCTCCATAATATGCTCGTGCCCGGTATCTGCAGCATACCACAAAGTCATCTGCCACCGGGTTATAAACGAGGGTGCATCTAGATTGATATCTTCCCGCTCTAGAAACATCGATCTCGCCGTGACCTCTTCCCGCAAAAACTATAAGCGGAGATTCATAGTTCTCGTCCCACGTAGTAGCCTCGATCCCCGGCTGTGCAAGCGGGATCTTGACTACTCCTGAATGACCACCCCAGACCGCCCGAAAATGCGCTGAAGCTCCATTTTCACAGACCGTATTCGACGAGCTGATGCGTTCGGACTCTAGAATTCATCGGACAACCTCTGCTAAGCGGCTACCTTCGAGTCTCGGCTTTGGGGCCGGGAGGATATATGTGCTAGTGAATGATTTGAAATTTTCAATAAGATAGTTAAGAATACACGGACATAATGAACGTCATAGTAATTAGCAATAATATGTTCGATGACAGGCCACAGGATTTAGTTTACTACAATCTTTGTGTGATGCGGTCCTCGATTATCTGTGCGACAGTTGGTCCATGGACCGGAATATAGTCTCCTTGAAATCCTTCGGGGTAGCCAATGCCAGGCACACTCGGGTGGGTGTAATAACTGGTATACAACACATCAGCATCAAGTCGAAGAGAATGAAATATGATTAGCACTAACGTATCATTCCAAACCACAACATGCGACATTCCGAGGGCTCGCGTCGTCCAGTGGTAATCGTGCGCAAATCCTCCAGGATAGAAGATCTCAATCACCGTGGATACCTTCGTAGGAGGCATAAAAAGCAGATGCGTCAGTCCGTTCCCATGGACTCCAAGCAGGATTGTCGTCCGGGCAGCAGCATGCAACTGAGCATCCTTCGACATGCGCTCAGCCTGCATGACATTGAGTTCCCAGCCCTCGTCTTTCTTCCTCTCGACGAGCTCTTGCAGAGCTGTTACCAACGAATCGTGTGCCTCATCTGTAAGCCTTCTCCTCGGCGTGCCCTGCCGACTGATATACGTGATCACGACCTTATCTGGCATTGGGAGATCGCCTCCATCTTGCCTGACGACGTCCAGACCAGAGAACCTCAACACAGAGGCACGAACGGGCTCCCACCACCCTCCGACCTTGATCCCCATGAGCCTGGACTGCTCGCGCATGTACTGCCAGGCCTCAGAGGCAATACGCTGGGTTTGGCTCCCACACAGCATCCCACGATGAGCAGCGCTCCGATCAGTAAGGAGAACGAGCGGGAAATGCCATGCACGATCAACAAACAATCCTGAAGTAGCGGCTATTCGGTCCTCCCAATCCTGCTTATCTTCAACGGTAAGTGAGGGGAACGCAGCACGCAAAATGTATGCGTTGAATCCAGAGTAGTCGCGCCATCCATTTCCGTCACTATGCGCGAATATCACACGGTCTAGTGCTGGCGGGGCAGGGTGGGTAAATTTCGCAGAGTAGGCATTAGCAGCAGAAACTTCCGAAAAGGCCCCGTGCCAGAAGGCTTGGACCCCGAAGAAGAGCTCAGCGACTAGGTGATAATAGTGACCTAGAAATTGACTGGGTTCGTTGACCAAGAGCTGAAAAAAAAGACATGAAAAAAGGCAATGCACGCGGTTCGAGAGACATACTGTATTTCCTTCCACTGTCCATACGCGATTTTTCGTCCCTCCTCCCCAATATTGGTGAGCTTCTGAAGGAGTAATATAATTCATATGCTGTAAAGTCGGTTCGCGTAGCGCGCCATTTTCTGGCGTATCTTCTGCAGGCAGGCCAGAGCTAGTCATTAGACGGAACTCGGGGAACGAGCGATTCAAAGAGAGAAGGAATAGTGTGCCATTAGACATGTACAGATTTCGGAAGAGCGTCCATCCCGGAGCATGATGGACGATGGAGGTATGTGGTAGATCGCTGTGGACCGTCTGCAATGGCATCGAAGATTCTGGAGTCATCGTAGCAATCTCGCCGGGCTGTGTCGCCATCTGAACATCTGGCGATATATTCTCTCTCCAGATAGGATGCGGCGGCGGCTGGCCCTGAAAGCGTTCAAGGTGCGTATTGATAGTAATGATATTAGAGTCGGATAAATAGGGAGGATGAACGATAGTAAAGAGATGCATCAACGACGCTCCCAAAACCAATAGAACGGAGTCCCTGAGAGAAAAGGCGGGTCGAAACAGCATGGTGGAGACGACCAGGGAGAAGAGGAGATCGACAAGGGAGTGGTTCAAGTTTTGTAACCACCGGACCGGGTTACCCGATCAGGTTTTTGCCTCAACCTCGCAGTGTTCACTGTTCACCAAGGTTCGGGGGTGTACGCATTATCTAAATACTCCAAGTGCCATCTTGAGCCAAAATAGCAGTTCGAACATCAACTCGCCGTTCTGAAGATGTTTGTGCGTTCTATAGCCGTCGAAGAAGCAAGAATGCGCTAAAGAACCATTCTCTCCATCATTCAGTTGTAATGAGAAAATCATTGTCGTTCGACCTAAAAAAGGGTCAATGAACTGTTTTCGAGACACTCAATTGCATACTTAAGGTAATGCCTTTGCAACATACACAGACAATTGTCTTCATGGCGACCAGATGTAGTAGAGGGAGCCCGTAAGCGAAGGCTATCGTAGACGCCAGTGAATAACAGCACGTATAATTAACTCTTCTGACCATCATTGGTTGATCATGTTCTTTTCGAAAAGATGTGACCACATCGGATCAAGGCGCGTGGGAACGAGGTAACTTTGTTAGATTGAATTCATCGACGAAGCAAACGAAACAGAGAAGGTTCAAACACACATACACGCTATACATTAACGGAACACTTCAGCCACCTAGCCATTCACGGAGTAGAATCCGTAAACTTTGTACGGCTCGGGTTAGGCTAGAAGACAGATTCTTAGGTCCGAGCTAGATACTAATCGCGCACCACAGCGGGTGAGGATCTTGGCGTCGGACTCCGCCTCTCGACAATTGTACGCCTACATTTCCAAATTACAAATAAGATTCAAGAGCCGAGGGGTGTAACTTACAGTGAAGATTGAGGGTAACTTCCGTCCGACAAGAAATTTGATGGTGTCGGGCCACGTTCCAGCGCTTTCCTGGGAGAGACCAGAGTTGAAAGCGACGGCAAGTTCGGGGTTTTCGAATGCCGGATTAGCACCAAGCTCATGGTATAATCTGAAAATTAGAGTCAGAATAATCGGGGTGGGGTACAACATACGTACTTGCGACGATGCTCGTGGAGACGATCACGAGACTTGATTTTACAGTCGCTGCATGAGAGTCAGACAATGGCGCTGAGATTGGATGAAGACACCGTACGAGCATGTGTCCGTAATCATCACGTTGGAAGACCATGGCTTCATCAAATTCGGTAGTTGTAGACCATAAAGGACGAGCTTGTCGCGACATCAACGCATACCCGGAAATCTGTGAATAAATCTCTTCAAAGACTCCACGAGCGAAGGCTTCCGCTTCACACGCGCCGATGATCCTCGGGATATTATAAGTCAAGGTAAAACTTGAAAACTCTTTGAAGAGTACTCACATGAATAGTCAACGTCTCCTTCATGGACCACGCGTCTCCCTCGTTCAAATGCTCCAATGCCCACAAAATCGTCATAGGCATCGTCAACTGGCCCGAGGTCACTCTCACCACCACAGGTCCAGGCAAATCGGTACCGAAGGCGCGCTGAACATCTTCTTGATACTCGCTCTCCCACGTTGAACCTTCTAGTGGATGTCAAACATCCTTCAAATGCTCCGGAGCCCACAGTCATTCCATTCATGATGTCTGCAAAGAGAATATCAGCACGCACTTCCTGATTGATCTGGCACTGCGCCGGTCCCTCTTCGCAGGCTTGCTCATGGTAGATATGGCAAATCGTTTCCCGATATTCGTCACAGCAATAGAAAGTCATTTTACGTTCCGGGCAAGATGAAAGAGAGGAGAAGCGGAGTGGGAAGGGTTTCATTCGGAGGAGTCGGTCAGTCCTGGCGCTGAAAAGACGTCACTGTGAGGTTTTTATGTGGTGAGAATGTATAATATACCAAGTCATGCAATGGGGTTGGAATGTCAAACGATTCTGTTCTGCGGTATTCAATGGACGTCCTTCCTTGCGAAAGGGCGAGGAGAAGAGCGCGTACAACGTGATACCTTTGTATTCAGGCCTTCAGTTTTAAAGCATGAGTAGCAAGCCTGACAGTAATCGGCAGTCAAAAGAGGAATACGATTCATCATGGTGGTAGAATACAAAGGTCAGGACTGCCGAGCGTTGAATTCGGTTTTCGGAACTTCGGCCCGACTCACCCCCTTAGCTGTGAACCACGAGTGTGCGTCCCTTGACTCCTAGATTCCTCATACGTTATTCTGTGTTCTAGATTCTGCTGTCCAGGAGGGAGATTTGGCGGCTCTGAAGATATCGTATCCAGTTGCGGTATTGTGTCTTCCCTGGTTTCCGTACAAGCTTGACAAAGGGTCGAGGCTTTAAATTTGTTCGGACGATCTGGAGGCGCGTTTCGGCCATTGCGAGGAATCTGACGTACACTCACTGTACCACTACATCGAAGATCAATGTCAATGGCTTTTATTGAATCGGAATGGACCATGGCTCTCTTAGACTCCATTTCAGCTCTTAGACTTCATTTCAGCACTCGAATGTCAATCTGTTGCCGTGGCGCCATGCGTCATGGGCCGGATGTCGGTATTTAAGCAACAACTACGACTTTAAGCGCACTCTACCGCCCTACTTCTCCACCTTGTCACTGTCTTGCTCATCAGAAAAGACAGCGTGTTACGACGGACTTCCTCCATATCAACGCCACCTGGGGTTCTTCCAGATAAATACTCATTTTTAGAAGTGGATCTCATTCATTTTGTTGAGAACCTGTTCTTTGTTACCGTTCACACTGCTTCTGACAGTGCTGTTGATCTTCTAAATGGTCAAGCAGCATATTGAAAAACACGCCGCTACGTGCACGAAAACGAATACTAGCTGCTTCTTAGCTCCGGATGCAGGTCCATTCCCTTTACCCCACCCGGTCAGATGGCTGCCTTCTCGTCTAGACCAGTTTTTGCGCTGTCATATCCTTGTGTCGTTCATCGATAATCTCAGCGTTAAAGTTACAGCTATGTGCCCAATGCGAGCGTGGTCGCTTGGATTCCAACAACGCATTCGACCATAAAGACAGGCCGATGGTGGGTATATAGTGAGCTTCTCAGAATTTGCATCATTTGCCGTGGTGTCAGGCCGTTTCTCGCATGCTTGTGGATCTAATCAGTCAGCACTATCCCCTCGCTTAATTCGCCGGCAAGGGGGACTAGAATACAGAAGTCTTGAATACAGCTGTCAAAGCAGCCTTCATCTTGGAATTTGAAGTGCGCCTGTGCTTCTGATACTGTTCGAACGCTCCGCGCTCAGTCCTACGAGTCAGTATAAACGAACCACTGACAGTACTGATTATCTTCTGGCCGGGATAGTACAGACGGGGCCAATTCATAGAGCGTGACCCGTGAGTGCTCTGAATTATCGCCGGGTGGACATGTCCGTTTACATCTGAGCATTAGAAGCAAGAGAGAACGAAAGTCTGGTGACAAGGAGACGGGACAGGCGTTTTTCTTTTGAATCAGATCCATTGTAATCGGCCAAGTATATAAGCCTCGCCAACTTTGGTTTCCCGGAAATGGTTTGCTTATTCTCACCCAATTATAGATTCTGAATGGTATGTCATCCATGCAGACTACACGAGCTAGCCCGTAATACCGATACCTGAACACGGCCCGTGCCCCTCCCATTAATCCCAACGAATCTCGTAACCAGAAATTCGTACATTTCATCTTCGTAGCACGAGCAATCAATTTTGTCCGGGCCGTTCGGGAATGTACCTAGAGTCGCATCTTGAAAAGTTCCTGGGAAGTGGGGGGATGAGATAATGTAGATTTGAAAATATATATTCGAGCACATGTCACCAGCGATTGGATCTGGTCTGATCTGGTCTGAATTGTTGTCCAATGTCAGTGACACTGACATGGCGGTCAAAGTCTTCCTTTTGCAGGACGGTTGCAAGGGTCGCCAAGCCAAAAAGCTGCCGGTCGAGGATTTGTCCCAATGACTGTATGTCAGGTACCGGAGGTCGGGAGATACCGCGGCACTGAGCCGCCAACTGACCACTGTAAGCAGAGGGAAGGAATGATGCTTGGAACTGGAATGGTCGTGAGCGTTGCAGGTGGACCGTGGGAGACATCCCAATCCGAATTGAAGGACGCCACGCAATTCTGGCCTTGTTTGTCGGGCCAGGAGGAATAGGCAATTATTATGACTACTGCTTCTATCAGGGGCGAAGGAAGCAATTTGCCGGAACGATCATCCACGTAGAATGGTTGGTTCCGTTCTACATCATGGTGCGGAACGAATAGAAACGAGTGGATTGAATATCATTCTTTTCAGTAAAATCAGATTCAGGAATACTTGATATGAAATCTCACGATACCTGAATCTGAGGGGGGAACCCATGTCGTATCATACACCCTTGCCGATCTAGGGTAATTCGTATCAGAAATTTTCTACATAACAGGCCATCAGTATGGCGTGTGAATCGTTGGACTTGTACAAAATCCCGACCTTCGACTTTCTATAGAAACATTTATGAAGCTTCTTCAGGCGAGGAAGCCACCACCGTTCCATCAACATCTAAAGTGTAAGTGGCCGAATTACACATAAAAATGAAGGGACGAACGTTTCGGCTCGTATTTTGGCCCCATCGGGTATAATCTGAGTTAAAAGTCAGAGCTTGACAACGCCGAATGGGGCCCGTGCTACAGAAAGGCAACGAAATTTTGCATATGTCAGCGGGGCCCTGAACGACTACACATTCCTTAAATCAACCAGCATGAGCGGCGCTACGTTTCCTTCCAACGTATCTATTCCTTCGTTCTTGTTCTTTCCCTTCCGTTGCTGTCTCCGACGATGAGCACGCTGGATCCCAACGAAAAGCTGGCAGAAAGGATCTCAGCTGACCATGAATCTGCTGTTACAGCCTACGATGCCGACCCATTTCCAGAGGATGCAGAGCGAGAAATTGTGCAGCTGGCGAGGTCATTGACGAATGCCTCTCTAGCGGGGCAGGGCCTCCATGACGACGACAATCCATTTGAGGGCAGCACTGACCCACGCATGGATCCCCGGTCCGGTAAATTTGATTACCACTTGTGGATTCGCTCTATTCTTCAGATAACCTCGCGCGACCCCGACCGATATCCTCATCGTACGGCTGGCATCAGCTTTCAGAATTTAAATGTGTATGGCTACGGGAAACCCACTGACCACCAAAAGACCGTTGGGAATGTGCTGCTCGACATGCCCAAGATGGTCGGGGGTGTGCTTGGAAGCAAGGGCCGGAGGATAGATATTTTGAGGGATTTTGAAGGCGTGCTTAAGCATGGCGAGATGCTGGTTGTTCTTGGTCGTCCTGGCAGGTGCGTTGACTTTTTTTTCTGTATCCAGCTGGGCGTGACGATATTTCTTGCAGTGGTTGTACGACGTTGCTCAAGACCATATCTGGTGAAACACACGGATTCTTTGTCGAGAAGGACGCCAAGATTAACTATCAAGGTTAGTTCCATTTTTACAGTCGTGTGAGCTTATTCTGACCATCTTTCCAGGTATTCCATGGAAGACAATGCACCGCGATTTTCGCGGAGAAGTTGTTTACAATGCGGAGACTGACGTCCATTTCCCCAATCTCACCGTTGGACAAACCTTGTCCTTTGCTGCTCGTGCTCGGACACCTCGCACTCGTCTCCCTGGTGTCTCGAGGGACATGTGGGCTGAACACATGCGGGACGTCGTAATGACGGTGTTTGGTCTGTCTCACACGTTGAACACTAAGGTCGGAAATGACTTTGTTCGTGGTGTTTCCGGTGGAGAACGCAAACGTGTCAGTATCGCAGAGGTGGCGCTTAGCGGTAGCCCGCTACAGTGCTGGGATAACAGTACTCGTGGTCTTGACAGCGCAACAGCACTAGAGTTTGTCAAGACTGTTCGGCTATCCACCAAGTACGTGGGCGCTACTGCTGTTGTTGCGATTTATCAGGCTTCTCAGGACATCTACGATGTGCGTAACGTTATGATTCTTGATTAGCGCCCCACTAATTACATTCTACAGATCTTCGATAAAGCCGTTGTTCTTTATGAAGGGCGCCAAATTTACTTCGGCCGTACGGAAACTGCGAAACGGTTCTTCGTCGAGATGGGTTTCCACTGCCCGGAGCGCCAGACCACTGCAGACTTTCTGACTTCCCTTACTAATCCCGCCGAACGTCAAGTTCGCCCCGGATATGAGTCAAAGGTTCCCCGTACACCCGATGAGTTTGCCAGAGCATGGAAGGAGAGTGGCGAGCGAAAACGTCTATTGCAGGAGATCGACGAATTTGACAGGGAATACCCTGTTGGCGGTGATCAGCTCGACAAGTTCCGAGTTTCACGGAAAGCTCAGCAGGCAAAGGGAATGTGAGTGGACCTTGGGCAACTTTGCATTCGTCGTTTTCTAACTTCCGTTTGTAGGCGCGCTAAGTCCCCGTATACCCTCTCTATGCCTATGCAAATAAAGCTATGCCTTCACCGTGGCTTCCAGAGGTTGCGTGGAGACATGACTCTGTTCTTCACTGCCCTGTTCGGAAACTTTATCATGTCGTTGATCATCTCCAGTATTTTCTACAACCTTCCCAAGGACACCAGCAGTTTCTACAGTCGCGGGGCACTGCTTTTCTTCGCTATCCTTATGAACGCTTTCAGTTCCGCCCTCGAAGTTAGTTTTTCAGACCCCTATCTTCATATAGGAACGTTCAATCTAACGATAATTGATAGATTCTTACATTGTACGAGCAACGCCCTATCGTCGAGAAACATTCGCGTATGGCGTTCTATCATCCATCTTCCGAAGCTGTTGCCTCCATGATTTGTGATCTACCTTCGAAGATCCTCACGGCCATAAGCTTCAATACGGTTCTCTACTTCATGACCAACCTGCGTCGTTCAGTGGACGGGTTCTTCGTCTTCCTTCTCTTCTCGTTTCTGTGTACTTTGGCGATGTCCATGATTTTCCGGACCATCGGTGCACTGTCGCGGACAATTTCCCAGGCCATGGCTCCCGCTGCTATTCTCATTCTTGCGTTGGTTATCTACACAGGCTTCACGATCCCTACATCTGGAATGCACGTCTACTTCCGATGGATCAACTATATTGATCCCATCGCTTATGCGTTCGAGAGTCTGATGGTCAACGAGTTCGATGGTCAGCGATATCCTTGCTCCGTCTACGTACCGTCAGGACCATCGTACTCTGATGTCGGCCCCACAAATCACATTTGTTCGACGACAGGATCTGAGGTTGGTTCAAGTTTCGCGTTGGGCACCCGGTATCTCGAAGAAACCTTTAAGTACCGTCGTTCGCATCTCTGGAGGTGGGTAAAGCCGAGTACGACAGATGAACTTCCATATACTGACGTCAGTCTTTCAGGAACCTTGGCATCATCATTGGCTTCATTTGCTTCTTCTGCTTCACCTACGTAACGGCGACTGAGTACATCACCGCAGCCAAGTCCAAGGGCGAAGTTCTCGTGTTCAGACGTGGGCACCTACCTCCCAAACCCAGCAAGGCTGATGACGAAGAGGCTGATGGCGATGCACTTGATGAGAATAATACTTCTTTGGCACATCAGCAGGACCGAGCAGTTGGGGCACTTCAGAAGCAGACAGCTATCTTCCATTGGGAAGATGTCTGTTATGATATTAAGATCAAAGGTGAACCGAGACGACTGTTGGATCACGTCAATGGTTGGGTCGAACCGGGTACATTAACTGCTCTCATGGTAGGTTTAGTTTCACAGTGCGAAGTGATCTATCGTTAATTTTAATTGTGATGTAGGGTGCTTCTGGTGCTGGTAAAACAACCTTGTTGGATGTGCTGGCGAGCCGTGTTACTATGGGTGTTGTTACGGGTTCTATGCTGGTTGATGGTCACCAACGGGACAGCTCATTCCAACGCAAAACAGGTTATGTCCAACAACAGGTGGGTGTCCCCTTCAGTATGTTTGCTGGGATGGTACTAAACGTACTCCCAGGATTTACATCTCCAGACGTCGACTGTTCGGGAGGCTCTTGAGTTCAGTGCCAAGTTACGGCAACCAAAGCACATCTCGGACGCCGAGAAAGTGGCATACGTCGAAGAAGTCATTCGTTTGCTAGAGATGGAACCATATGCTGATGCTGTCGTCGGTGTCCCTGGTGAAGGTATGAGCTCATTGCTTTGGTTAGCTAGCTCGGTGACTGACTGGACACAATCAGGTCTTAACGTCGAACAGCGCAAGCGTTTAACTATCGGTGTGGAATTGGCTGCCAAGCCTGAGCTATTGCTCTTCCTTGATGAACCTACTTCGGGTCTAGACAGGTACAGTTCACAAATCTCTGGTCATGATGAATGGGCCTAATGTGTATTCCGCTTCTAGTCAAACCGCGTGGTCAATCTGCACGCTTCTCCGTAAACTAGCAAAAAATGGACAAGCCATTCTATGCACTATCCACCAGCCCTCTGCTCTCCTCTTCCAGGAATTTGATCGGCTTTTGTTCCTCGCTCGTGGTGGGCAAACAGTTTACTTTGGCGATATTGGCAGGAACTCGCAGACGTTAATTGACTACTTTGAACGTAACGGTGCCCCGCGGTGTCCTCCTGATGCCAATCCGGCTGAATGGATGCTTCATGTCATTGGTGCCGCCCCTGGTGCTGTTGCCACCCGTGATTTTGTTGAGACATGGAAACAAAGCCCGGACCTCGTTGCGATCAAGGAGGAGTTGGCACGCAAACGCGAAAATGCTAAACCCATCGATCCCATGGCTGTCACCAACGTCAATGCTACCCGCGAGTTTTCCGCTCCTTTCTTTTCTCAGTACCTTATTTGTACATACCGGGTTTTCCAACAATACTGGCGCACTCCGTCATATATCTATTCCAAAACGGCTCTTTCGGTTTTGACGGTCAGTCGTCTTTTTGGCTTGCTTCGATATCTTTTTTCATGGTCTTATCTTATAGGCATTGTTCATCGGTTTCTCGTTCTTCAAAGCCGACAACACTCTTCAAGGCCTGCAAAACCAAATGTTCTCCGTTTTCATGCTGATGACCATCTTTGGTAACCTGGTCAATCAAATCATGCCCCATTTCGTCACACAAAGATCGTTGTACGAGGTCCGAGAACGACCGTCGAAGACCTATTCATGGCAAGCCTTCATGTTGGCGAACATCACAGCCGAATTGCCCTGGAACTCGCTAATGGGTGTGTTGATCTTCCTCTGCTACTATTACCCCGTGGGATTGTATGCCAACACCTACGCGACGGGCACCACACACGAACGCGGCGCCTTGTTCTTCCTCTTCGTCTGGTCCTTCCTCATGTTCACATCGACGTTTACGGACATGATCATTGCCGGTATTAACACAGCCGAGACTGGAGGAAACATTGCCAATATGCTATTCTCGTTGACATTAGTGTTCTGCGGGTAAGTACCTTTTCTCCGTAAGATTCGGAATTGCGGCTGACTGGTATCTTTAGTGTCCTCGCTGGTCCAGACAAATTCCCCCATTTCTGGATCTTCATGTACCGCGTATCTCCATTTACCTATTTAGTCGACGGCCTGTTATCGACAGGTCTCGCCAATACGGCGGCGAAATGCTCGGATATTGAGATTTCGGTGTTTAACCCCACGAACGGGACAACTTGCGCTGAGTACCTCGCGGATTACATAGCCATGGCCGGAGGCAGCATCTCCAATCCCAACGCGACGTCCAACTGTCAGTTTTGTTCCGTCACATCAACGAATGCTTTCTTGGCTCAGATCAACGTGTCGTATGATCACCGATGGCGAAACTTCGGTATTTTCTGGGTGTACATCGTCGTAAATATCGCCGGCGCACTCTTCTTCTATTGGCTTGCTCGTGTACCCAAAGGCGCCAAAGCAAGGAAGATCTAGAGGTATTGGTGTTCTACGTACTGGTAGATTTTTATGACCCTATGAAATTTATTTCCCCTGCATAACCTAGATACTTTTGGGACTCCTTCGCAAATTCGCATACATACAGCCGCACACTTTTGGTCTAAAATTAATTACCTACATGTATTAGTATTGCAATCTATTGTGTTTCACTGGATTTTATCTTACCGTTCTTGCTGCATCGTGCCGCTCTTTACATCTGTTCCATCTACTCCGTCATGCTTTCGCTCTGGATGCACTTGCCAGGATTCCGTACTATTTTTATTGATATATCTCGTGGTAATAATGTAGCTACACTTCTAATGAATTGATCTTCTCGCGTCTTTCCTCCTTCGTCGAGGTGGTTCATCATATCGACATGCACAGAATGCATACCATTCATGTTTCTAATGAACACCGACTTCGTATTTCCATTTAATGATGCCCACCTACCATTCTCCTTCATGTATGCTAATGTTCTTTTAAGCACAGGTTACTGCCCGTGATTCGTTAAACACATGGTGACTTTCGATAGACCTTCGGCCGCCGCCAGTATAAACAGACATCAAAGGGATCATTAATGACTAAATGAATACATATTCTAAGGTATCAAGACATCAAAAATCATCCTCTATCACAGTTACAGTTGCCATCGTAGGGACGACTGGCATAGGAGAATGCATATTAGAACGTTTTTTGACCTTCTCTCGCATCCTCTCTAAGCGCTTAGCTTCCCTCTCTCGCTGCTCTCTCCGCTCCTGCCTTCCCTTCTCAATCCAAGTGTTAATGTCATCCACAGCCTGCCTAGGTTGTTTCTTATGAGCTAGCAGGTATCCCTGTAACTCGGCCGTGGAGAATTCATCAGAGGGAATCTGATCCGCGAAGTTCCTAGCATATTGTTCTATTGAATCCCCCTTCTCGACCATGATGCCAAGGTCCGGTAAGCGGCTTTCAGGGAAAAACCGAGAATAAAGTGCTTCAGCCTGCTCACGAGTCGCGAGGCTGTAGGGAACCTTCCTGTCGATACGCCCGGGCCGAAGGAGAGCGGCATCGAGTCGGTCAATGTAATTTGTCTGTGTGATTTTGTAGCAGAGCATTAGATGCCTGTCACCAACCGGAAAAGGGTACTTTGAGGGAACTTACCGTAGCGAAAAACAATTTGCCTTCCTCGCTACCTACGCCGTCGATGACGTTCAACAATCCAGAAAGCGTGACGAGGGATCGTCGATGGTGTGGAGGCTGGGAGTAAAGGTCGTATGCGATGTATTGATTATGCAAGAGGTCCTCTTCTCGATCTTCGCGGGACGGGAAGGCACAATCGATATCTTCAATTAGAAATATTGAATGTTTGGGCACGGCTGAGGCCGCGCGTTGAAGGAATGAGTCATCCACGCTGTTTTTCACCGTCAGATGCTTCGGATCCAAAGGACCATACGCTGGAGGTAAGACCACATACTAGTTTGACGCTAATGAAAGCGAGTATATCTCGAATCCCAATTCGCCTGCCTAAAGAAATGATGATGATAAGATAAGGATGTCTTTAGCCAAGTATAGGCGTGCAGCTTCACCAATGCGTAAATGGTCGAACCTGGATCAGCATCAGCATCAGAATATGTATTAAGAGATCTGCAAACGGTGCTACATACTCTTTCCGGTTCCCGGGGGCCCGTAAAGCAGGATGCCCATCCGATGCGGGATTCCAGCCTTGTTGTACCATTGCTCCGAGTCGATGAACTCCCGCGCGTCTTGTATGAGCGATTGTAAAACACCTTCCCGCAGAACGATAGATTCCAAGGGGCGCTTAGGCTTCCGCTTTACGTCAGCCCACATACCACCTCTCCCGTAGTTGTGCCCCATCTGAACACGAGATTAGCGCTGAATAAATGTAACACGGGAGACGGGCGGCTACCACCATGGCTTCTGTAGAATGGACAATGACATTGGGCTTGCTGACGTTGATATATCGACGCCGTGCCTCTTCCACGAGTCTCGAGAGGATGCTCATGTCCATTGTATACACACTGTGGGGATCAATAAATTCTGCGCCTTGGTAGAGAGAGCCCGACTCACGTTATATAGATCGTACCACCACCACTTGGAGGTCCGCCTGCGGTACGGTTGCCAGTAAAAAAACCAGGTGTACGCTTGATTTCCAACCAGTAACCTTCCCATCGGAATAGTTGGGGGTTAGCATATTCGGGCACATATTCTGCGTTTCCTTGTATACTTTCAGGCCCTGTTTCGATGGACCACTCGCGCTTCGAGCTTTTCGCAGTTACACGGAAATCCCGAGACCGTTTCCAGACTTTTTCTTGCGTCTATTCCAAATGTAAGCGGCATTCTACAGGAAGAATATGAATCCGTTCTTGTGATAAACGGGGGAAGGTGATTCCGTCGAAACTGAAGTATACGTTGGATCAACTCAGGGATCGAACTGGTTCCAAAATGTATACGTTCGTACGGGATTCGCTTGACTATCAAGCCCTCGGCAGGACAAAAACAGAAATTATTTCGTACCAGAAAATGAACAATCCACTCATAGGTAGGATCCCCTTGGTCAAACCTGGCCGTTATGGAATATTCTGAAACATATTGAGAACAGATTTAATGCTTTGCGAAATGAAGGACTCACGAAACCGAACACGCTCCATGAGCCACTGGCACAGTCTGCGCCCGGTTTCAATTATAGACCCCAACGCCAGTAGCCTGAAGCTGTCCCAAATGTATGAATGTTTGGTGAACAATGCCCCTAGACCGAAGAGCGACGAGAATCCTATTAAATGATTGACCCAGGATGGTCCAGCTGACAAGTTCCTACCCGCCTGGGTGTATTCCATCGAGGGAGGAGCTGAATACATGACCATGGGGTCCATGGTAGGCTTTGAGGGAGAAGGATCAGGAAGGGAAATTTGAGTCCAACTTGCTCGGCCGCTCTAATATACCAGCGAGACGCCATCAATACGTCAACGTATACCAATGTAGCCGCCACGAGGCTCTCCACGAGTCACGGGCAGGATAATATATTTCTGAGTCCTAATTCCGTGAATGACTCGTTTTCAATATGTTTTGTGGCTGATATCCAATCTAGGATCTCTATCTCTTCATCAGGTTGATATCAATGATTATGTCTACGCGGAACCGAGAAAACTACATAAGTAGAATCGCCGCTACTCCGAAGGACATATACTTACTCTGGTGACTGAATCGAGAGATGATAATGACATTCGTGAATGGGCTTCGAATCTGAGTCCATCCAGTGTGACCGTGATTCATACCGGCGCTCGGGCTTCTATGTTTTATCGAGATGTGCTAGGCGCTCGAGTTTGCTTGAAATGCTGCCTCAAGTGAGATAGTTGTGAATGCACGAATGGACATGATGGTAAGAAAAGAGATGTATATGGAAGCCGCCGGCAGGCGATAATCAGCCGGACCGGATCATTATTATTCCACTCGAAAGTTAACCCATAGGAGAAGAGTGGAGATCTAAGAAGACAGGGAAGGGTGACTTGAGACCGTCATGGGAGAGAGAGACTGTGGAAGATATTTGCCACTATTTACTCATGTGCTCCGTAGTCACTCCATAATGACGTCGTCGCCTTCTTAGTAGCTCTATGTTCTCGAAACATAAACTGGTTATTGGAGAGGCAGCTGGTCTGAAAAAATACTGATTCATGCGATAGGTATCTTAATAACAGTGCACTAGTCGTATCAAGACGAGTCCAATGAACCTTTGAACTGTACTTCCTAATGGGCACCTTGGCCATTTTTAATAACCACTAAAGGGTCCGAGACATTGAGTTGCGCTGGGAATGGGTATATCACTCACTTTGAATACAGCTGGCTTCAAGAACCTCCCCGCAGGGCATACACTGCTTCGGTGACAACCGTGGTGACTACCCAAAGTACTTTGCAAGACACGTTTTTGCTCACTCCCCCCGAGGACCGTACCACCAACAGGCCTTATTGAGCACAAACGTGCATTCAGCGATGTCGTATTTTCATCTGTAATCAATTCGTGACTTAATAAACCCCACGATACGTCTTGTGAATCTGGAGCCTACAGAGCTCCATGCAATCACCGACTTCATCTAGCTGAGTGTCGAACACCAAGGCACCTAAGAGAGTTCGCAAATTTGTTCATGCCGGTAACAGCACCGGGAAAAAACCTGGTGGGAGGCGCCTCGCTCTCTCGGCAGTATCCTCAATTAGTTTATGATGACGGTCCGCGGAAAAGTATTACTGGAGTTTGACGTAGGTACAAGATGAAGGCAATCCTGCCGCTTACGTCTGTGAAGCGTCGAGTATAATGATCAGAGTATATGCAAGACGGGCACGAACATCCGTAATGCATGGCTAATGAAAATTTCGATTGTCATCGAGATGAGCCTAGAAACCAGAATGGTAACGATCTCTCAGCAACCCCGAGGAGAGGGCGCTTACCATCGGGGTTAATGCTACCTATATCATTGCACATGCCGCCATGCAAGAGGGCTTAATTGAACGAAGTTCAAGGGAGTGATATCATATGTTTGTAGTACGATGCCAGGATTGAGTCATAATTTCAGTCAATCTCTTATCAGCACACGCCATAGACGCTTGTACACTAGCATTCCATTGAATAGAAGACTTAGAGAAGTGATATGCCCGCATCGAAGTGTTCCTGGATGAAGAGTAAATTTTAGCACTGTGTCCAATGTGATGATGTGAGAACTACTCACAGACCATATGCTATTACTCCGCTTGCTATCATTGCGGCCGATATCCGGTTAGCTGTAGGAGGTCTGATTGCTGCCGCACCATGGGCCGTGGCCGGTAAACGAACCGATGTTGCTCCTGCAGGTGTATTCACGCTCTCACTGTTAGCGAGAATACCACAGCAACAAGTTCATTTGTCGAATACAGTCCTCGAATTTGTCTGACATGGAGGAAGTCAGAAAGGACCGGCCAACGGACAACACGTTTTCGTTTGTGCAAAACTCAAGTCCAATGCTAATTTCACTAAACTAATGATCAATTAGACGACGTTTGGCAAACCGGACTGAATGACTCACATGGTGCATTAATACATTTTGCCATGATCACAAAGCAAGTATCTTTCGAGACATGTATAACCTAAAGGCGAGACACCGGCTCGAAGATTCACCGTAGATTTGATACGGAATCACTGCATTTTCTGATGCACTAAGACGCCGACAACCTGAAAAGCACTATCGCAGCTGAGTCTATCGTACATTCGTTTAACAAAAGCCGCCACAGTCTGTCAGACTGAGGTAAAGAAATGAGAATAGCCAGGTTTCATTACACCTACCGCAAAAGAGTAAACATAAGCGTTCGGACTCAGATGCATAACCCACCGAAATGGCTATGACTACCGCGGCACCGTAATTTGAGTATCTTTACCCATAAGTATACAGAAAATATACAAAATTTATTTTTGTTATTTTTGCAGAGAATAATATACATATTTAAAACTTTTAAACCGGATTTTGTTAAATTTGCATAAAACAGTAAAGATTAACCAGTATTTTTTTAATGAAAAAACCTGTGAAGAAACTTTGTATATTTTCTGTGTTCACAAGTAAAAATACTTTGATTCTTGTCCCGGGCCAGTTTGCAACATGCAAGTCAAATTCGCCGTGAGCAACACGCTGAAGCACACGGTTGCTGACCGATTACAACTTTCTTCTTCGTTCCTATTCAATTCGCCGCAGTTAATCTGCTCTTGCAGCCTCACGGCAGCGAAACAAGGAGCGCATGATGCCGCTTCCGATATTGGGACCGAGTTGCAAGCGGTAGCAGGTTTTCAAATAAATCGTCGAAAGAAAATGGCAGAAGATGATAATTCCAACTGATCATTCCTTTCCCTGTTTCTATATCTGCAGTAGCCGAAAGTCTACTGCACCATAGTGGCGCATCCGTCGTCACGTTGATGAAACGGGAATGAGCAAGAAATGAGGGTACTTTGTAAAGTAAATTCGCGTCTTGCTACGCGATCGTCGGGTAAGCTGACTTGGAAAGTAGAGGTCAATAAAATGCAAGTGCTGAGACGATATTGCGTTCCGCACCAGAACGCCATCCAGGCATGAACAAGCGGTCCACGAACTTCGAAAGGCAGTGTAAGAACTTCGAAGAAGTCATTCGCTCAGTCCGAAAGTCCGAAATGATCACGAGACCCTCCGGATTTAAGGCCGGGCTCAGCACTCGTTGCGTGTATTCAGGGCTACTAATGTACTTGTTATTACAGGGTAGTGCCGTCGTATGTAGTAGAGAGGACACGTATCGCAAGAAGACAAAACACATGGAGACATGAAAGGAAATTTGGAACAAGGGGCAAAAGGTACAGTGGCATTGGCTGCTCTCAGCGAGCTTCTTGTTCTCATTTTTCTTCTTCTTCGAAGCTGAAGCCGTACTGCTGTGGTTTGGGATCGGCACACCATTGACAGTCGCCTGCTCCCCATCGTAAAGATGAACTGCACCACCGGAGAAATCGGTGGCAAATATCGTAATAGTACTTCCTTCCGGTGCAGCCTTCCCAGCGCTGAATGCTTGGACTGCCGCTTTCTTCATCTTATGATACTGGCAGTCTAAGAAGAAAATATGTTAGAACTTCTGAAAGGGACTTCATAAACTGGAAAGACATATCAGGCTTGTGCCTCTTCCAATCATCTTTTTGACATGCTTGACTGCAGTACAAGACCTAGAGGACGTTCGACGTATTAACCTATAACATAGGAAGACCAAATAGCCTACCAAATGACATGATAAGCACCACTGGAATTCTGCAGCACGGGTCTCTTTCAGTGTACAAGAGGGCTTTCCATATTTCTTAAAAAGTCGCTCCTTTGGCATCAGGATGCTCATTGGCCCAATTCCAGACATCATCTTTCATCCACAAGTCTTGCACCAGTCAAAGATAATCATGAGCAACTTTTGGCCCGTTCTAGTCTCGCGCACTGGTGTTCAATTGCTCTACAAAAACCGTGGTCCCAACAGAAGAGAGACGAAGTACAGCAAGTACTTACCAGGGTATTTGATTCTACCCAGAACCTTGACCATTACGTGAGGGTTGGCCTTGGACGCGATCCTCAGATATTGGCGGGATTCCTCACAATCACCCCAGAGCTTAAACGCCGCAAGGGCTGCAGCATAAGACATGGAACACGGACTGAGGTCCACCTCTTTCTCGACTTCTGGAGAGAATAATTTGGGTTCCGGGGCTTTGAACGCAGTACCGCCGCGGTAGGGAGGGACATAGACCTGACGGTCCACAAGTAAATCCTCCATCCAGAGACGGGCGAAGTACAACGCGTCTGAATAGCACTCGAGGCGACAAAGAGGCCCAAGCCAAGTACACTGATTCAGATTGTCTCCAGGACAAAGACGAAGCATCTCTGTGACGGTCTCACTGATAATGCATCAAAATCGCGTATGCTGTAGATAAATAAAAATAAAAATAAAAAGAGTTCACGCAGACGACTTGTAGTTTCCACTGTCAAAGAACATGCGTACTTGTGCTTGCAAAACGCGTATCGAGGATATCCCCAAACCTGCCGACGTGAAGGCCGTTATCGTCAAAGCAGTGAGAACCGAGACACGTTTTGAGCAATTTTTGGCCTTGAAATGTGTAAGACGACGCGTCGGCACAGTGAAAATCAACGCACCATTCTCGGCCGCAGTAGCTAGCACATCCAATCTGGACTCCCAGTGAGCCATAAGGAACGAAGTTTCAACAAAGGCATCCAAATCGTTGTAATCTTATATTGCTTTCAGTAGATACGGGGCCGCCTCGTTTGGCTTTCTTTTACGACAGAGCTCTGCGCCAATTTCGTAGCGAAAAAAGCGTTTTGGAATAGGCAGAAGAGACAAAAGGAAGCGCTTATTTGCGCTGTGATACGGCTAATACTACTCTGCCTCCTGCAAGGATCGCTCAATTCCAACCTTGCGATTCATGCTTGGTGAGAGTCCGTTGGGATGGTGAAAGGAAAGACGCGAAATTTCCAATTATGTTACTAGAGCGTGACTTGCACGTGGGGATAGGTGGCCCAGGGTGGCTGTGTCATCTTGCAGTATCTATCCTCCATTAATGCTTTTCTGGCTCACTCATTGTTTCACTGGACTCAGCCAACAGTTTTCCCATATATTGGATCACCGACTTACCGTTAGGATGGATATCTGGTGGAGTATCTGACAAACAAGTTATTCTTTTTCGAGAAGTAACAGAGGGGAGGTCGTTACTACGTATCTGACCCAGTCTCTGATTTGCCCTTGGACTTAGCTTCACTTAATTTGAAGTTATGTTGGACTAAGACACACCGCTCTGCACGACCTCTGCTGCAAGATTACTTGCCGCCACAGTTATCGTCGATCTTGAGCTCGCAGCTGGGGCTATACCTGTAATATTACTCTGCTCATTTCTTCCATTCGTTTCAGGTTCAATCATTTTTAATTTCGGGCCCGCTAACGTCTGCAATGTAGAAGGCTCGTATGTTACCTCCAACGCCACAGCCATTGAAGGCGAGGGGAAAGAAGCGAGGGGCAAACAAAGGTCAATCCAGGAAGGCAAAGATACAGTGACGAAATATCGTAAGTAATGTACATGGCATATATGGAGAATATTAACCTCCTGCGTCTGCAGTGTGTGTTTCGGACCCGATTGTCGGACCTGTATTAATCGTAATCGATGGTGATCTCTCTGAGTCCACCCGGGGTATGAGCGTCGACTCAATCTCGACGTATTTGGGTGGACTGCCAGCCTTATCGTAAGCCGGGAGAGCGTCCTTGTCGCTCTGGCCCTCCTGAAGAGGCCCCGCTGCCCGCGTGCGCGCCGGAGGGTGATAAGCCACCGGTATGTCAGATAATCGAGGTAGCGTGTATCTTGGTGAAGAAACGGGGTATCCGCGAGCAGGAGACGCAGGTCTATGGGACCTAAAGAAATGCGACACGGGTATTTGACGTGCTCTCAACTGCATCATTCTGTAGAGAGAGTAAGGAGGTTGGTGGAATGAAAACCGGTATGAATGCACCTCCGTGATATTATGGACAAGATGACAAGGCAGACCAAAGTGACAAAAAGCCATTCCAAAGTCGACTTGCGGACGATGGTTTGAGTTGTTGACTGGGAGTGACTATTGATGATGAGCGTACCTTTGCAGCGCCATTGGTCGCCTCCGCAGCTGCGGTAGTAACGGTAGAGGTCGGGCCGGAGGTGTTTTGCCGAATAGCAATCATGGCATCCTCTTCCTTCGAGGGCAACGTTATTATATGTACAGAGAAATCCCTCTGGGATGGCGTGTTGACGCTCGTGCCTAAAACACCTGTAGGTAAGAAGACGAATGTGACTTCGAGCCCCGCGGCCGTGTGAATTCGGAAAATTCAATCCATATCGGGAAACGCGGGTACCTGCTGACATACCCGGCGGGACAAACATTTTGCATTCTTTTCCCTCATGCGACCGACGCTTAGCCTCCTCAAGGGAAGATCTGCTTGGAAAGGTGCATCGTTCTTGCTTAGTTTCTCATATTTTCTTTGCTGATTGTGTGTGTTAGGTCCGTATTTTGTGGCATTTTCCAACCTCAAAGAAGCTTCCCAACGCAATGTCGCGATAAAGACTCAAGCTCGTGCATGCACGATTCTGCCCAACTTTGTTGGGTGAGTTTTTTGGGGACTATATATTGAGAATTTGCCAACATATGTACACAGGATCCGCTTTCTCGTTCATAACGGCAAACAGTATCTACCCGTGCTAGTGACGCAGGACATGGTGGGACACAAGCTTGGCGAGTTCTCGCACACGAGGAAGAACAATCCGACAAAGTGAGTTACTTGTGATGTTCACATTAACGCTAACCTTACGTTTGGTGTAGACAAAAGATGACGAAAGAATCCAAGAGACGGTGACAGGTCGACACTGTACGATGTCTTTATACACTGCAATTCATTTTTCTTCAAGCTTTCATCTCCGTCCTCATCGCATGAAGAGTGCAACATTTCTCTCGCGAATACTATCTACCGCCTTCCGAGCCTATGAACATACCGAATATGCATTTCAAGATGAACGTTCAACATCCTCCATGGTTTTATCTTAGCTTCCGAGCGGAGAAACATTTTCCCTTACTCGTCCGGAGCGCTATCAGACTGGTCGAGTGTCCTAGGAACGTTCCGCCCAGTTTCATGAGTACCGCAGGGGCAGCTGGGCTTGAGAAGTGCAGGGTTTGCGTCATTCTCCCATAATATTATGTGTTCTGAGGGGAACTGGCTACTAGCCTTTTTATAGTAACAATACTGTCCAAAATTACCATAAGCCTTTCCAAGATTATCTCACTTGTACGTTCACTCTAATGCTATTTTTCTTTAAGAGTCGACTAAACTAAGGCCATCTTTCTTTGGCAGCCTCCAAGGGCGTACACGGTACTTGTACGCCGACAATTAAGCCAGCCAACAAGCCAGAGTATGTTCAGGTATGTTCTTGCTACTTCACTCAATCAAGCCGCCGCCAACATTTCTCTAGATACGTGATTTGGGAAGACGCCTCATATCATGACCTTCTTCTATGCTCCTACATATTGCGTTAACTCAGTCCAACACGTGGTGTCACTCTGCCCATTCGTCTTGTCACTTCCCCAAATCCTTCGCTCTAGAATTTTGGGTCTATCAAGGGGCGGCACACATTATTTATATCTCGACAAACCCTTCCGACTATATGCAAGAGGCGTGGTGAGTGAAACTGTCGTACGCTTCGAACGTCTTGTTCTGATCCACTTCTTTCACCATCTCTTTTTCCGCGGAGAATGGAATAGTATGTACTCCGTTCTTCTGGCCGAAGTTCGGGAGGGATATCGATACCGTCGCCTGTGCCGACGGGTTGAACGGTTCTGGTCTGAGTCGGTATTCTAAAATAATCAGCGGAGTTCCTCCAGCCGTTGCGTCAGATAGCCTCCCACCCATCTCTTCATTAGATGCAAGTCTGACCGAGGTATAGCTGGATTGCGGCTCCTGGCATGCCTGTGAAAATCAATCATCGTATTTGGCCGGATGTACGTACCCCCGAAAAATTTGAAGTGTGGCGTTTCTCTATGATTGAAATGTCGAACGGCGAATTCATTCTTCGATTCATAATTAGAGGAGAAATGATTGTTGCCACTGAAGGAATCCCTTATGGAACTCCATTGACGGCCCTGTCTCTTTGAAGGCAACTCTACCACGAACAATCCGGACATGAGACCATAATTAAGCGTGGAATACTGGTCAAGAGACAATTATCATTATGTACAGACGTTCGAAGAGAACTTTGGTGTAAAACGAAGAGGAGTTACCTAGGTGATGGCATGCACGGATCTATCCGGACCTTACCGCCGTCAATCCCATTGCCAAACAAAGACCTCCTTGTCCTCCTCGCCATCTCAGAAAGCGCCCAAACATATTTCCTCGTCGTTGCGGACAAGCACAGTGACGACGACGACGATTGTCGTACGGCCTTGACGACTAGGCGCTTTTCTTCTGCTAGCATCAACTTTTGCTGGCATTGAATAAGCAGCGCCATACAGGACCCTGTATCAAGATCTTACAACCAATCCAGTAGCATGGCCTACAATATAACGGCGACGTCGCTGACCCCGACACGGCCAGCTCCCCAGGCTCCACAACGGCGGGGTATCGACGGCCCACAATTGTACAGTAATTCGCTTGCCTCTTCAGGGTACAACTCCTCGTTCACCTACACGCCCACCTCGCCGTCGACGTCGACATATACCCCGTCCTATTCTGGCATCGGCGGCTCACCAAACCGTGCAATGGAAACAGGGCCGGCATCCTCTGTGGTCCGTAGTGGCTCCGTGAGCGTCAAAGAGGAAGGCACGTTCGCCAGCTGGATCTGGCAAAAGAAGTGGCTGGTGCTGAAGGAGCAGACCTTATCGATACACAAATCTGAGGTGCGTGTCGTTGTTACTCGATGACGACAATTTGACCTATTTTCGCAGACATCGCCTCAGCAGACCGTGATATTGTTGCGGGACATCTCCAACATCGAAAGGACCGACCTCAAGCCGTACTGCTTGATATTGGAGGCCAAGGAGAAGCGACTGTTCTTCTCCTTGAAGAATGACGAAGAATTATACAGCTGGCAGGACGATATCTACACGCGCAGCCCTTTGATGGGTGTGAGCAACCCCACCAACTTTGTGCATAAAGTACATGTCGGATTCGATCCCGTCTCTGGAGCATTTACAGTGCGTTCCTTCGTTTGTCCCATCTACCGCTCTTATTTTTCTCGGCGCAGGGTATGCCGGAACAATGGAACAAACTGTTGACCAAGTCTGCCATCACCCGGGAAGATTATGCCAAAGATCCGCAAGCTGTGTTAGAGGTACTCGAATTCTATACAGATCATCAAAAGCGCGAGATGGAGGAGAACGCCGCCATGTCGAGGGCGGGACCATCTATGTCATCGTACCCGGATACAAGCGCACCTGCGCGATTCAATGCTGGCACAGGTCTTGGCGGGATGGGAAAGCTCAATTCTGCTCTCCCGCCAACTTTATCGTCGGACTTGTCTTCGCGCTCTGGGATCAGGAGGCAAGAATCTGAGGTTTCTACCCCCAACGGCGATATTCCCAGATCAACTGCCAATGGAGCATATAGCACGATATCGGCTAGTTCCTCGAGGGCCCAACTTCCTGTCGGCAACTTGCAGGCATCCCGTCCAGCTCCTCCTCGACCCCTCTTAACGACCAACAGAACTGCTCCTTCTGCTCCTAGACCATCCGGTGAGCATACGCCATCTTCTGCAGACCTCCAGCTTCGTCAGAAAGCGAAGGGCCCGCCCGTGACTGCGGGAACAGTTCCAATACGGCAAGATTCACTGCAAGGACAACAACCAAGTCAGCAGCCTCCTCCAAAAGTCCACCGTGAACCCTCTCCCCCGCAACAACGATCCAAGACGCCCGAGGCATCCAGCTCACGACCACAACTTGCGCCCAGCAAGACTGCTCCAGCAACTTCCGAGCCCGCAACTCATCCAGTGCCAGGCCCCGCCGGCGCGACAGCCGGTCCTCCTCCCGTCAAACCCTTGAATCCTAAGAAAGTTCATATAGAAGACAAGCCGCCCAAGCCGTCGGGTAGCGTTGAAGCTGCTGCGGCAGCTCTAGAGAAGCCCAAGGAGAAGGAGAAGCGGATTAGCACGATGACCGAGGTGCAGATCATGGAGAAGTTGAGGTCAGTCGTGTCGCAGGATGATCCGAAGACGCTGTATAGCAAGATCAAGAAGGTTGGACAAGGGTACGTGGTTTTGTTTCGCAAATTAGGGTCTGTTTCCTAATACTCTGTTTCGTAAAGTGCTTCTGGCCATGTCTACGTTGCCAAGACACTCTCCACCGGAAAGAAGGTGGCCATCAAGGAGATGGACCTGTCACATCAGCCGCGCAAGGAGTTAATTGTCAATGAGATTCTAGTTATGAAGGAGTCGCAGCACCCGAACATTGTCAACTTCTTGGAGTCGTATCTGGTGAAGAGCACAGAGCTGTGGGTAGTCATGGAATATATGGAGGGAGGAGCGTTGACTGACATAATCGAGAACAATACTCTCGAGGAGGATCAAATATCGAGCATCTGTTTGGAGGCATGTTCCACTTTGACCTCGTTGGCATCTTTTGACTGATCTTCCCAACTAGACGTGCAAGGGACTTGGTCATCTACACAGCCAAAGCATTATTCATCGAGACATTAAATCCGACAACGTCCTTCTTGACGCCCAAGGACGTGTTAAGATCAGTACGTTCATCTGTCATTAATTTTTTCAGTCTCTTTGCTAACTTGTACTATCTGTGATAGCCGATTTCGGTTTTTGTGCCAAACTTACGGATCAAAAGTCGAAACGGGCGACGATGGTCGGAACGCCGTACTGGATGGCGCCCGAAGTCGTCAAGCAGAAAGAGTATGGGGCCAAGGTGGATATATGGTCATTGGGAATCATGGCCATTGAAATGATTGAGAATGAGCCACCCTACCTGGATGAAGAACCTTTGAAGGCCCTTTACTTGATTGCAACGAATGGAACGCCGACGCTGAAGAAGCCAGAGGCGTTGAGTCGGGAGCTGAAGGGATTCTTGGCTGTGTGTCTGTGTGTGGACGTGAGCAGTCGGGCAACGGCGAATGAGCTGCTTGAGGTATGTGCTTTGCATATTGATATCGTGATGGGGTACTGATGCTGTTTTTTTTTTTCAAAGCATGAATTCCTGAAGAAGGCTTGTACGTCACCTGGACTTGCACCTCTCTTGCGATTCAGGAATAAGCAAGCCTCATGAGCTGCTGGTCTGGTCTATCTTTATCTGCGTTTCCTCAATTCTTTGCGCCTGCCTATCGTATAATCATCCTTACTGTTGCTGTCAAGCCATCCTGATCCGCCGCGATGTCTGTTACGATACCACGATGAATGATCCGCCTTCCGCGCACCTCCTTTTTCTTCGAGTCCTGGACTCTTCCTGTTCATCTCTACCTTGACATCGTGTTCCACATATCTTCCTTCCTAGCCCTCACATTTCTTTCTTTTACTCTTACAATTTCTGTTCTCAAGTCTGGAAAGCATTCATGCTTATAATGTACTATCGATGAAAATGTGTAAGGGGAGATGAAACAGCGTCTCGATACACCTAGAATAGGTTGTACTTGGGATTTGGAGTGGGTAGAGTTTCATGGAATAGTTTGTTCCCTTAGTGACTTTTTTGATCTCGCATCAAACAATAATATATATATATATAATATATGAAGTCCGTCCTAACTCGGTGCCCCTAAGACCCCTTTTCTTCTTACTCCCATCATCGACGGTGGCCACCCTCCCTACGCTGTTATTTCTCTGTCAATCACGACGATATCGCGCTAGCTAGCGCTAGGCGTCTCTCTTTCATCCTTGAGCCTGTGCGTTTGCAGTGGCATGGCTACATCCAGCGATTCGGGTTCGGTGATACGGTCAGGCTATGTCAGTTTGAAGACAAAGGGAGTCTTCACCAGCTGGATCTGGAAACGAAGGTGGTTGGTGTTGAAGCAGGAGGCGTTGGAGATATGCAAATCTCAGGTACGGATTAGTAGCATAATTTTGAGTTTGTTTGACATTTATTCCAGAAATCGTCGCGCCCACAAAGCATTATCAAACTGAAGGAACTCAAAACGGTCGAGCGTACCGACCTGACGCCGTGTTGCGTTCTTTTGGAGACCAAGAACAAGTGGTACTTCCTGGATCTCAAGACCGATAATGAGCTGTATGGGTGGCAGGATGACATCTATAACCGCAGCCCATTAGGCGCCAGTCTTCCTTTCAATTTCGTACACAACAAACACGTTGGGTTCGATTCTCTATCTGGGAGCTTTACGGTACGTGCTTTATGTTATGCCGCTGCTCGTCCTTACCGTGGGTCTTAGGGTCTCACCGAAGAACTGGAAAAGGCATTGGCAGAGCCGCCGCTTGCAACTCCCCAAAACCCCAAAGAAGATCAGATCCAGGCGCGGAGTTCCTTGATTGTCGTGAGCAAGCCTTTCAATGTCAAGCATCACGTCCATGTAGGGTTTGACCCGGTGACCAAGGGGTTTACAGTATGTCGTTTTTCTTCTTATCCGACCTATGAGCGACGTGCATTAATCGCGCATTCATCGTTTAGGGTGTCCCGGAAGAATGGAACCAGGATTTAGCGAAATCGACACCTTCCAAGATCAAAAGAAAGCCGGTGCCCCAGGTCGACGTGGGTCATCCGTCCGACTTTGCGCACAACGCTCATGTAGGGTTTGATCCTATAACTGGAAACTTTACTGTGGGTCACTCATTCTTGGATGTCTATTTCAATTGTTTAACATTCACTCTATAAGGGGCTGCCGGAGGAGTGGAGCAAGGTGTTGTCGATTACTTCACCCAGTCGTGAAGACTACGCCAAAGGTCCCGAGCCTATCCTGGCCCTTTGTAATAAGAACAAGACGTTGGCACCCGCCATCGACTCTAAGCGGTCGTCGCTTGTGAGTTTCTCCGTCTCTTGTCATTCATCTCATATTGACAATCCCAACAGCGGGTAACTGTAACAGGATCCCATGTTTCGGCTTGATGGAAATATCTGGTAATGACTTGCGATGTACGTTGGTCGCTTATTTATGTGTCTGTGTACTACATACGGACTGCTGTATTTCTATTTCGTCACTTTCTGGAATGTTCATTGGTTTTTGTTTCAAGATTAGGTGCAATGTTCGAAAATTCACAAAGGTGATTACCTCGCGACTTCCTGCGCCTTCGCTCCTAATTGAATATCAATGCCATCCAATGTGAACGAGTAAGGAAGCAAGAACCAGCGCGTTTCACAATCTTATCTGCGCTGGCTTGGCGGTCTTCAAAAGTTGTTTCTATCCGGGGAAAACGCCGCCACAAACCAACGGCGATGTCAACGTACTCTCGTTGTGGCCATTGTACGGCATTTACTTGCCAATGGGCAAAACATCGACTTTCTATCACAGCGATCTTAGACTCGCAACGGCGGCCACGCTAAACGCATGGCTCGCGCTTCTTGGAATATTTACCACTCTCGTACTCTCCGTCTCGGTCAGACCCTGCAAGTTCCGATTTCTGTTCGTACTGCCTGTCCTCTTTCTTGCCACGTATATCGTCCACCACGATGAGGACCTGCATGCTATGGTCGTCAACATCATTGTTTTCGATTTGGTGTTGAGAAGCGTTGATTATATGGTCCTTACGGATGTTCAACGGGTCCTGAGGCGTAAAGACCAGCCGAGGGATGAGAATATCTCGATGACACCGTTTTTCAAGCGCCTCAGATGGGGCATCAGCTTGGTGTGCAGCCCTCGTGGTGTGGGATGGACACACGAACCCATCCTACCCCCAGCGACACGCAATCGGATGCAATTCCTGCTGGAGCAATCACTCAAAGTGGTTTGCTGCATTGTGCTGTCGGACTTGGTCGCAATCCTCGTGCCGTACCATGCTGTCATCTCAAGCTGGAGTGGAGCTACGTTGGGTGCAGGACTTATTGGCCTGTCGGCGTATTCCAGTCTCGGAATGGCGTACGGTTCCCTGACGATCGTCGCAGTCGGACTTGGCCTGTGGAGGCCAGAAGAATGTCCATGGATGTATGGTCGCCTCCGCGACGCGTATACGTATCGAAGATTTTGGGGGTGGGCTCCGTTGTTTCATCGAAGCGCAACTAGTGACTGATTCGTACAGACTTGTATGGCACCAAGTATTCAGAAGAGTGCGCAGACTCCATCTTATGCCCTTTGGGTAGTCGGTCTAACCATTCGTACAGCCCTTTACCTCACCGGGTCGTTATCTGAGTAGAGAAGTGTTCAGACTTCCTCGGGGAAGTCGCGCTTCTTCATTGATTCAACTCTATACAGCGTTCTTTCTCTCTGCTTCGCTGCATCTCGTGATGATATATGGAGGGATCAAAACCTGGGAGATAGACATCTTCATCGTATTCTTCGCGCAAGCTGGAGTTGTTACCTTGGAGACGGTCATCATTTCCCTCGGACGGCGCCTAGGTATTCCCGAGCACCAGGCTTGGCGATGCGTTGGATACATCTGGGTTGCGGAGTGCGGGGTGTTTTTGATCCAGCCGTTGGTGCGCTTTGCCTTCAGGGGAGGTCTTATCTTGCCCACTTTGGGATGCGCGAATACGATATTCCTCCAGTATTGGTGCGCTTGAGCTAAGATCTACCTCCTGTTCGTTTGTACTCTTCTGATTGGCCTAATGTCGATTCTTCTTTTCCTGCGTATATCATTGATAATCGCCGGCGCTGTCCGGGTCCCCCAGATCCTGAGCAAAGCACCACCTGTTCGTGCCGGCTAAGCGTAGGTTTCCGTTGATACTGATTTATTGAGGAACTGAGGTCCCAGACTTGTTGTTCTGAACCTCCATGGCCAATAAAAAGCGCGAGCCTGGAAGGCTCATGCACAAGAACGCACTGGAATGTAGGACATCAGGACGAGAAGAAGCAAGCGAGAGACGGATTACCGTACGAACGTTCCCGGAAAGTTCTCCCGAAATACAACTAGGCGTCGTACATCACATCGGAGGCTTCTTCTAGGGCGGCTGTTTAATTAGCCTTAACATTCGTCAAAGAGGATGGGAAGTGGCGTCGAGGTGGGCCTTTCGCATCTTAAACAGTAATGAAAAAACGGCTACCAGGGATCGGTCCGCATCGGAATAATGAAAGTATGTTATTTCCCCTCATTTGATCGGGGGAAGCTGCTCAGTGGAAACGTACGCTACGTGAGAAAGCAGCAAGTGCATCTCGCACCGAAGTCCCGACAATCTGCCTTCGTGAAACCCAGCAAAGCACTTTGTTCTTTCCAGATTTCATCCGGACGACGGCGCGTCCTACCCACTTATTATAGGGGTTCACTATAGCGTTAGCTTCCAGATTAAGGTGCTCCGGATACTGAAGAATTCTACTGCGGCTTCGATCCTAGAAGTTGGGTGTATCGTGGTCCTGTAGAACACCGTTATGGAGGAAGGTACCGAAAATCTGCCACAAACTTGGAGCGGACGGATCGCGGTATCTTTGCGCCGCTTGAAGCCAGAAGGAATGAAAAGCTCGCAAGCTCGAGTCTCTCAGTGATCACGTTTCAGCGCGAAATTTCAGCAGTAGCACCCACATGCGCGACCCCCACGTACAGCATAGACTTTCTCGTCAATGGACAGTGGAACCCGAAGGCCTGACCGTATGACAAGGGAGAACGTGCAAAGAACGTAGAGATTCTGTGCCGTCGGCACATAAAGAATGGCACATATTATGCAGAGACGTGATAAGGCAGAAGGAGTGTGGGAAAGGAACGATAGACACCGACGCGTTAGCGCGCAGATCGGTGATGGATCGGTGACTCCGAGGCGACGGGGAAGTTGTGGAAGGCTACAGACTGTGCCGATATGATGGGGGAAGGGAAGAAAGAATGGTTTGGGGAATTTCGCTAGAAACTTATACCTGTCAGGTGTGGTCTGCTTGGGTGGTCGGAACATTGTCATCGAAGGCAGGAATATCGGCGCTATCCTTATTCAGAAGAAGGTCGCACAAAATTCTCCTGGATGATATCTGCCATGATGGCATTGCCTTTTGCCTTGTTGCCTTGTTGACTAGCTAATGTCAACTTACTATAGGTATGCTACAAGGTCTCTCTAGTCTACAGTAGTGCATTACAAATCATGATATAATATGATAGCCATGAGCCAGCACTGCGCTTATTGGCAGCAAGTTTGGCATGCTGATTTCAAGCCACATGGTGCTTTTGGACGAGAGAATGCTGCTTGCTCCACTTTTCCCTTGATAATTATCTGATTTTATGTGACTTGTTGGAATTTGAGAGATGATGGCAATCCAGTATCATGCCAAACTTGCTAATTAAGGGAGAAGAAAGAGGAAAGTTGTAGAAGACTCTAATTAAATAGTATTTAGTATAAAAGTAGGTAAAGTAGTCTACATCTGCATGTGTTTGCAGAGCTCAGTCAAGCATAATACTATTGGCCTGACACCACACATGTAAAAATTGAGAATAAACTGATCCCCCATTTTATAACATGACCATATACTGAAATAATTTCTTAAATATCAAACTTCTTCTAAGATTCATATGTGTCCTGGGGCCTCAATCATCTCAAGTTCAGTGTGAGGATGCCTGTGGTTTAGCCAAAATTGGACTTCCCACATGTTGAAGAGCCCAAATGCAATTGCATCATGTATGATCACTAGGTAGGGTATACAAGTTGTGTAACTATCAGTAGATACAGTGTCTGCATAATAAATGAAGTAGAAACTAAAGAGATATAAATGAGGGTGGGTAGTGAGCACAACTACACCTAATGAGACTGTGAGTACATGAAGCAGAGAGAGGATACATAGTAAAGAGAGGATAGCCTCTCTTCTATTCACAGTCCACCAGATCATCAAGCTGCATCAAGCTTTGGTTTTCCAAAGCACAAGAGGCTCTTCCATAAAAGTATATGCATTATCCAAACTTACAAGACATAGATAAAATATTTGTTTTGTCTATCTGTTAAGTTGTCAAAAACTGATAATTCTTAGCATCTCCATCATTGTTCTCATTGATATTCTACTCGTTGGTTTTCTGCAGAGATATATGCTAATGAAAGCTTCAAGATGGGAAATTTTATTGATTCGATGAGCCTGAATCTTTTATTGTAATTTATCAAGTATGAATATGCATATTTTTCTCAAACCTTCATAGTCAGGTTACATGTAATGAAGCATGCATGATAAACAAATTATTTTTACAGGCTGCTACTGTGCCATCTAAATTAGCAAGACTTGAGCAATTTAGCTTAAACCTTCCTTTGTCCTTCCTTTGTCCGATTGCTCAGGCTTCACATCAGTTTTGGTATCCATCTCATCCCACGCGGGTGTGACAGCATCGCGGGTGAGCTCCCGAAATAGTAATAACGTCGAGTTTGATATCACTGATCGGAAGCGGATGCCGGAATCCTTCCTTTGTTCCTCCATATTCATCGCAGCATCCGTGCTTCGACCTCGCCTGCAATTTGTCCATGGGCGCCGGTCGGACCTTGGTATATTGACTTGGGCTGCTGTACTGACGCTCCCCGCCTGACCGGATCCGTAACAAAGAAAGGCTCTCGGGGGTTCTGCGGGAGACCGCCCCATAAAAGCTTCGACAGAGCAAGCCCCGCCAAACTCGGATGGGTGGCATCAACGAACAATGGAACCTTCACGCGTGGCAAATCGGTGGCGTTTCGAACTCCGCTATACTTGTTCTCATTAATGGCTGTTTTCGTGGGACTGTTGTCCCACCTTGCGCTACCTCTCTCTTCTGGGAACGTACCTCATCCTGGTTGTAGAAAATTATCAACGCTGGACACTCCGCTTGTCTATTTACTTGCTGGCAACTAGTGCTGGTTTCCTGACGGACTACTCATCGTTCTCTAATTTCTACGAAACACGTCGACCGCTACGGAAACGCACCATGAATTACTCATACCCTGGACCTGTGCGTACATTTTGCCTATAACTTCTCTCATGTACTGATCGCCTTGTCTCGTTGCAGCGTCACCCATGGTCTGATCATATAGGGCGCCTCGAAGCCTTATGCATCCTAGAGCTTCAGCAGCAGATCGCTGGCCACTACATGGAAGCTAGAGAATACTGGAATGAGAATAGAAAGAAGTGTGGAGATGTTGCAGAATTTCCTGAAGGCGTGAGTCCCTGGAGCCATCGATCCTACATTCGACTGACGAATCATTAGGCTGCCTTTGGTCCAAATGAAGCACAACGAGTAAGCAGATTCTTTCCCGACAACTAGATTTTACTGATCATTATACCTAGATCGTCGAATCCTTCTACGTCGATATAGGTCTCCTTCCCCGACAGCGGTTACGACGCCCACCTTTGGCCAGAGTTGTTAAAGATCCTCTCAACGAAGTCCCCACCGCATCACTACCCACGCTCTCATCTTCTGCCCTGCGCTCTTCAGTTTGGAGTAGATATTTTCCCAAAACGAAGTTTCCGAAAAAAATATGGTCTCAAGTCTGTCGTCGGTCAATATCGATGCCGATGATCAGGAAATTATCCAGTTCTTCACTGGTGTCTTTTTTCACTGATATTAATCGAAAATCTGGGGTGGATCCTCCTGTGTCCACGGTGGGTCTCCTTTATATACTTGTGTCGACGGCGTCCAGCTTATGTTTTGATTCAGACATCTTCCAAGTCTCCCGACGGCTCCGACAAGAATGTTCCCAAGAGGCCCAGACGTGGTCGTACTCTGAGCGCCCCTGACAGGATAGTTACAATATTCCAGCCGTCATCTGAACCTATTCGCAGTATCGACTCTGTACTCGCATCGCCTGCATTCGTCTCCTCCCTCCCCTCCTCTCCGGTATTTCCCAACAATGGCGCTCCACCATCGCGATCCCGTCGTCGCAATACCGTAAACGACGCGGATACAATTGTCGCTCGAGCCCGTCTCGCAGAGCATAGGCCGGTACTACCGACTCCGGCACGTCGCCCAGAGTCCGTGCCATCGAAGATGCTTGCTGACGAAGAGGGGAAAGAGCGGGACGAGGTGCCTTTTTTCACGGAAGAACAAGAGGCTGTTCTGCGCGAGTGGAAAGAAACTGTTGCTCTGTGGGATCGTCGTCGCAAGGCCATCGCGAAAGCGGACGCAGAGCTGTATTGGTTTCACTTCCTTTGGTTCATCATCGTGTTCAACTGGTCAATCATATCATTCTCTGTTATACTTCTCTTCCAATCCATTTTCAGGCTTGGGCGTCTTGCATTCGGACCGTGACTATCCTTGCTCCTCTACTATTTCTTATTGTTTTGCCCAATTTTTTTTATCAGAGCATCTATTTAGATATCAACGGGGCTACCTCGAACGCATCCGCGACGTTCATCACTCCTTACAGTATCAACTGGTCGATAGACCACTTGCTATTCTCTCGTTCCATTGCATCACCCAACCATACACAACACACAGTCTCTCGGTATTGTATCAGTAGCACTTTCCGTATCCGAATCCTTTGTCAGTATCGTAGATACCATGTATATCTGCTCTCACCCGTGAAAATGAATTCAACGTTGGCTGCAGAAATATGGCGGAAACCAATATTAAATTCGGATTATTTATTTAATTATTTAGTTTCTTTCCACACAACTTCGCGACTTCACTAGCTCAATCGGATCGAGCGTCAGACTCTTGTCGGAGACAACACGAATTTCAACCGATGTCAGAACCTGGTCCGTCCGCGTCGAGCAGTACTAGTCGTGGCAGAAGTCGAGGGAAATCCAGGGGTGGTTTAGGAAAATATCTTCGAGCTCGTGGCAGAGGTCGCGGATACGGTCGGCCAGCAGAATTCCACCAACGACTGGTCCTAGAGAGCGAGACAACCGTCGAAGAAGATGATGAAGAAAGAGCCGAGAGAGAGCACAAGTTCTCGAAGAGACATTTGGGCACCAATGCGGACAGATACGCTGAATCAGACCCAGAGCTCGATTCCGATGGTGTGTCGCTTCAAATATCACTGTTTCGCGTCCTGATTGTCGTTAGGCGAACCAATGGTGGAACCAGAAGTAGACCTGTCATCATTCTTGGAGCGACAAAGGTTGTCCGACAAACCAGGGTCTGCGCTGCAAACGACACTTCCTGATGACGACGTAGATCATTCACTGGCGCATATATCCTCCCACGGCACAGGGTCAGAGGTACCGTCGCGCAAGGGAAAAGTTGAACAGATCGCATGGGGCGATGAGCTGGATGAATTGTCAAGGGAAAAGGCAGTAGCTGACGCTAATCGAGGTTTGGTTTTCATTTACTGTTACTGTACATGCACTCAGCATTATCTAGACCTCAAATCTCGTTTTCGTGCAAAATCGGAACGACTGCGGAAAAAGCCCGTTGCACCCACTGCTCGAGAACGAAAACACGGTAAGTTCAGAATTTTGTATCGTCGGCTGTTGGGACTAAGAATTTGCAGAAGCGTCCTATGTTAATGCTCCAGCATTGCCTCTACCGGAAGGGGTTACACCCAAGGACGCCAAAACAGACATGGAAGATTTTCTTGATGACCTCTTAGGCTGATTTGTAGTGTGTTCGGAGAGAGAAAGCGCAGTGGCACCACAGAGTTACATGCTTTCATGTGATACACCAATGAGAACTTGGTTAATGATTCAGCTTTGAGGAGGGGAGGGGAGCTGCTATCTGCCTTCCACCACTCTTGCAGTTCCTGGCGAGTCACAAGAACAATACAAACCGCATCACGTATGTCACTACACGCATCTTTCTCGTATCACAGTCCTTAACATGGTTACAGGTGATGCAGCTCATGACTATTCTCACAGGCTGTATTCGCGAGATTTTATTTTACCAAGTGTCTGGGCTCGAAATGTTCAAAGCCCGTACTACATGGCAACAGACACATGTGGCTATGCATCTGACCCTGGGCCAGTGTGAGCCTATCATCATTTATTTACAGCGCGGTCAACTTCAACGATAGCTGTGTCACATATTACAGAAATTGGCTCCTACATATTATGCAATTACACAATACACTCAACAGTCAACGAGCTTGCCGTTTCGCAGACAATAGATCGGAAGCGATGCGAGAGGCTCAGAAACTAGCATTCACTCCAGAAAGTGCCACTGGCTCTCGCGGCACGACGGTCAGCCAAACTGAAGGAACGGGCGGATGTGGGAATTTCAGCGATGCCGGATTGGGGGTTCAACCTCGCCTTTTCCTGTCGCCCATGGATATTTAGGTCTTGTGTCAGTGTTCATCGGCCTGATGGAACCCGCTCGCATCATTCCCGAGCATTTCAAAGATATAAGAGAGGCACCCGAAGAAGGAACCTAGAGATTCATCTGGCAACGTTAAATCAACTCAGATAGCCCCTACTTTACCAGGGGTGCAAACGTTGTCGGGTCCTTTCGTGTAACTTGATCGTTACTGAATGATCTCAAGAGGGCGTAGAGGATGGTCTGAAGAAAATCTAGAAGATCAGAATCCCTGGTGATCATCGTCGAAAAGTGCCATCATGCGTCAGTGTTATTTGCGCTCTAGATAACGATGCTGAGCGTGATATACAGGGCTTTGTCTTAGGCGATCAACGAATCATTAGCCGTCGCTGGCACGGAGACAGTATTTCTTTCTGGGCTAGAAAATAGCTTTCTGTTGCTGCAAAAACATCAGGAAGCTATGCTGCGAAGACCAGCCGTCCAGTGCAAGATCACTCCGTAAGTATACATCGATCCTCTCTTTGCATAAGCCGTGAATGGAACTTCCGCGTCCTAAGCGATGACACATGCCCCTGCGACTTCGTTATTATTCTCACCGTCTGTGTACCGTCGTCTGATTCTTATGCAGCGATTGCAAAAGTGACCTTCATGAACACCGTCACAAATATGTATGTCGCATCTCATCTAGCTTATTCCCATCCATATTTCGCAGATTGTCCTATGGGCTCAACTTTCGAAAACTCCAACCTTGCCATTAGCACATCGCAAACGGAAAAATTTCAGCCATACTGAAATACTCACGTGACTGCAGAAACTTGACTGCAAACTGGTTCCGAAATCGGAAAAATGGGCGAGGTCAGTTTCAGGGCGAGTTCCCGGTGAAGTTTTGTGACTTTCCAGTACACCTTAAATTCTTCTATTTGCGGCGTGATTGCCTTTGACTGCGGTATCTCCGAAACAAGCGTTGGCACATGGCCCTACACGCCACATTTCCGATACCCTAAATTTTCACTGTAAGCTAGACCTCACTATTTGGGAACTGATTTCTAACGTGCATACATTTAGCATTTAGGTGTACAGCAGCTGAAGCGAACGCCGCAGCCTAGGGCTTCACTGGGTGCGGTACCCTAGGAAGTGTTCATGGGGAAGCCTTCTAAGCCAGGCCGCGCCTCGAATCGTGCAAGGTTTACGGATTTTACTCTGCGAGTGGCTGTGTGACTGAAGCATTGTGCCGTACTGCGCGTCTGAAAGAGTGGGTTCGTATTACTCAATCTATGAATTCAACCCATGGTCGATGTTCCAATGGAATTTGGGCGAGGCACTTTGGGTCAGCTCACGTATATTCAGGAAGGGGGAACACCCTCTCGAGGATGTGTGTCATCATGGATGATTGGCCATGTATAGATGGCCCCTTTTGTTTCAGACTTGGTTAATGGCAGTGGACTAAACCCCCATCCCAGCACAGGCGTTCGGGCCGATTCGACAAGTATGCGAATGACGATTTTTTGAAGAAATGATTAATACTCGGTTTTTCTTTGGTTTCTATGGCTTCCGTCCATGTGCTACGTAGTCACCATCTGGTCCCCTTCAAGACGTGGTATTCGCATTCCTTAAGGTATGCACTACAAACCAGTGAGGTCAGTAAATTAATGCTCGTTTTTTCGCGTAAACAGGCAACAAGGATTTCTGAGCCCAACACTATTCCATTATGGAAAGAACGGCTCTGTGACGCGTCCCCAGCACGGGCATAGAGCGGCACGGACACGTCCCAGGAAAAGCGGGCTTGGCGAAATACAATTTCGGTTCAAGAGTATGCAGGCTCTTGTACATGTACACCCCGAACCTCAGTCGGAGAAAAGTTCTCACCGGGTGCCCGGCGTTGGGAGCAGTACAAAACTTTGCGTGGTCGTTCCGCCCCCTTTGCTCTGGTCGCATCCATCACCATGTTCTTCCGACCCTCTTTTTCTCGCAGGGACTCCGTTTTACTAATGCTGGGAGCATTGTTGACACATCTCCTTACTATCGTTCATCCTCACTCTTTCTCGGACACGAATGTCGATATCAACACCCACGTCCAGTACGTCCACGATGTTCCCTTGCCGCCTCCCATCTGGAGGGAAGATATGTTGCCTGGGTTACAGATAGTGAAGGAGTCCGAAGAGATTGCCGCGGCTTTGACCCCGGAACCTTCGATACCACTGCAGATGATCCACGGCGATCTACCACATACGTCCATCGTCCACCATGCTCCAGGATGGACACTTTTCCGAAATCTGTACATGTCCAATGGCACGCTATTCCTTCTCTCTTCGAATCGCTCCTTCCCAGAGTTCCGTCTAATGACCAGCTCTGGTCTGTATATGGAGAACACACCAGAAAACGCCGCGCTGAGCGAACCGACATTACGGCACATGAATTATATTACTCCTTTAGAAGCTCGGAAACGCTGGGGAGGGACAAAAAATCACGTATGGACAGTGGAAGGAAATACGGTATGTCTCTCGAACAGCGTGTACCGCCTTTTCTCATATCATTTTCTTAGCTCCTCGTCAACGAACCAAGTCAATTTCTAGGTCACTTCTATCACCTAGTCGCTGAGCTCTTCTTCGGGGTCCAAGCCTTCTGGCACGGGGCCTTTTCGGAAGTTTCTGCTGCTGATGCCTACTCTGCGAATTTCACCCCCCCTGCCCCGCCAGCACTAGATCGTGTGATATTCGCGCATAGTGACGGAAATGGATGGCGCGACCACCCTGGATTTAATGCGTACTTTATGCGCGCTGCGTATCCCTCGCTTGCCATTGAAGATAAGCAAGAATGGGAGGACCGAATAGTCGCTACTTCGGGATTATCTGTTGATCGTGCATGGCATTTCCCGCTCGTTCTCCTTACTGATCGGAGCGCTTCTCATCGCGGTGTGCTATGCGGGAGCCAGACTCAGCGTATTGCATCCGAAGCCTGGGAGTACATGCGCGAGCAGTCCAGGCTCATGGGGATCAAGGTCGGAGGGTGGTGGGAGCCCGTTCGTGCATCCGTGTTAAGGTTCTCTGGTCTGGACGTTGTCAGACAAGACGGAGACGAACTCCCAATGCCAGACAAGGTCGTGATCACGTATGTCAGTCGGCAGGGCACGCCGAGGAGGAGGCTTACAGATGAGGCACACGATTCGTTGGTAACAGCTCTGCAAGAGCTCGTCGAGAGGAAGAAAGACGAGGGCTGGGAACTCAATGTTATGCAGGCTGAGCGCATGTCGAAGGATGCTCAGGTTCATGCTGCTGCCCGGACGACAATCCTGCTTGGAGTCCATGGAAACGGACTGACTCATCTAGTTTTTATGCCTCCTACGAAGGTATCCACGGTGATTGAGATCTTCTATCCTGGAGGATTTGCGCACGATTATCAATGGACGACGCGAGCCCTTGGAATGTCACATGTTGCGGTCTGGAATGATACGTTAGTGCTAATTATATTTCGTTCTTTTTGACTCAATGCTGATGTACCGTGTACTAGTTATCACACGCACCCGAATGAGCCTGACATTGGCTACCCTGAAGGATTTCAAGGAGACTATATTCCAGTCCATGGACCAACTGTCGCACAGATAATCGAGGACCGTATTGCACAAAGATTGTAATAGACAAAAGCATCTGACCTGTCATCGAGACCTACTTATTGTTAACTACTACATATTGTACCAAGTCGAAGTATTCTAAGATTACTCGTCATACAGGGTGGTGTGTTATATTCGACGACTTAGTAGTCCGAGTACATTTTGGTAAGCCTTGTGTATTTTGTGCCGCTCCTATGCTCTCAACATTCTCAAATTTAGGGTACCATAGTATGAGAAACTTTACTCTTGCAGTCCTTTTATGTTAAGCGCCTCAATACCTAGAAGGTTCCTAGTCGAGGCCCAGATAATCAGAGTAAATATCACCTAGCGCTTCTGTGTGGGAAACCTGGCGGTCTTCTCTCACGACAGCCCTACTATCACTACCATTGCCATCAGGCCAGCATCAGGTAGCGTCTCAACGTCATGTATGGCTCCTGTCCAAACTGACAGTTTGGGTTGTATACAGCTTTCTTTTGCAACTATTCCAGCTAACACCCGATGCGCAAAATGTACGAGCGTCTATTATTGCAGCAAGACGCATATCGCTCATGTGCGTCTTTTTCTCGTGCATCGCCGAGACATTCTAAAGAGGACTTCGTCTAGGACTGGCCCACTCACAAAGCATACTGCAGACGAGTCCGCGCTGCCGGAACCAACACCTTCGACGCTATCCTCTTTGGCGTCAATGAAAATAAACCTCGAGTCATCAAACTCCCTTGGTCATATGGTCCTGTCGACGAAGATGAGCCTGGGCGCTGGCAGAGGTTGGAAAGAGAGCCATGGTTCGGTGGTGAAGATTGCTGTGCCTATACATCTGTTCAAACATTCGGGGCCAATGGACCATCGCTCGGCCGTACTCTCGCGGTGTACTATGACAAGAACTTCTTGATGAACGGGTCCCCGATCAACTGCTGCATTCAGAGTGTTACTAAAGGCAAAGCCGAGCACCCTTGGGCTGGAAACGTTCTAGCCCTTAGGTCAAGGGGTTTACACTCAGATTAGTACAGTGACGCAATCATAGAGGAGGACTTAGTGCCGTTGGTCCGATACTTTGAGGATTATGGTAAAGAGAATGGACCGGTCGTCCGCGTCAACCATTAGCTCAAAGAAAAGGGGGGGGAAAGAAGGAAAAAGGTTAAAGTTGATGCTCCCAGCCCGAGGGGAATAGCCGAACCTGGCACAAATGATCTCAAACCTTTTGCCTTTGTGTTGTTCATTTTACTATTCTTTTTGTGGACCGTACATGTTTAAATGACTCAGTAGAAAATATTGACCGATAGAGGATTTTTGGGCAAACATATTTTATGTCTGATACGGTGGCATAAATCAGGGAGATCGAAAGAGCGATGAGCGATACACGAGGATATCCGGAAGTAGAAGACATCGTGAATACACTTAAGCGCCAAGGAACGTATCCAGTTATCGATTAAAGCGGATAGACGACCCTCGAGACCATCGCTTCCCCCAACACCCACCATGATAGAAGACATAGACGAGGCAACATCCGCGCTCATCGCCCAGCTCACCCTCCAAGATATCACAGAGATATCTGGTACTCGCAAGGGAAAAGAGCGAGGTGACGTAGCAAAGAGTGATGAAGAGTACGCCTTTGATCTTCAGGCAGCCTATTGGCGCATGGAGCTAGATCTCCAGCTAGCCCAGAGCCTAAACCGGGCCTTAGAGACGGATGCAAACTGGTTGGCGGTGGAACAGGCGGTTGAGGATGATCACGAATACGCGCTCGCACTATCGAGCGGTGCTGAGCTTCCAACTCAATCTGCGAATCAAAGCCTCCTGGAGAATCCTGCACTTATGAGAACATTGATCGCAGCATCCCCCGACACGGCGATCTGTGCTGACGTTATCGAGAGGGATCTAGTTCCTACGGGAGCCTCAACGCCTCTCTCGACTAGACCGCCTTCTCCATCTACCTCATCCCAATGTGTTATATGTGGAGATCGTCTCAGGGCACAGCGTAGCTTCCGTGCTCCGTGCGGAGATCAGTACTGCCATGACTGCCTCCGAGATCTCGTCCAAGCTAGTATCAACGATGAATCATTATACCCCGTCCGATGCTGCGGCCGACCTCTTGTCGAGAGGGACTTCTTGCCACTCCTTCCTTTCGCCTTACGAACGCGTTTTCAAATCAAGTCGAGAGAACTCGGAACACCTGCCATGAGCCGCGTTTATTGCCAGAATCCCATCTGCTCGGCTTTCCTCGGCTCGTCGGAAGAAAACAATGGCGATATGGTGTGTACGGCGTGTGGGACAGCTGTGTGCCCTTCCTGCAAGCAGAATGCACATCGGGGAGAGAACTGCGTTGAAAACGCTGCAATTCAAGACTTGCATGCACTAGCCCGAGACCAGCAGTGGCAGACCTGTCCAGGATGTCATTCAATTATTGAGCTAAATCATGGTTGTTACCATATGACATGCAGGTGCCTCACGCAGTTCTGCTACGTTTGTGCGGTACCGTGGAAGAATTGCCCCTGCCCGCAGTGGGATGAAGGTCGATTGTATATCACTGCTCAGCGGAGGGTGGAAGAGGAGATGGGTCCCCGTGCCACAGCAGCCGCACCAGATATTTTCCAGCGAGAGGTGGCAGCGAGAGCAGAGCAGCTGAGATCCAACCACGACTGCGTCCGACACAGCTGGAGAAGAAGAAATGGGGGAGCGACATGCGAAGAATGCAGTTGGTATTTGCGAGATTTTCTTCTTGTAAGTTATGGCCACTCAGCAGATACTGTTGCGAGTATCCTGACACTACATTCATCATCCAGGTATGTCGCCACTGCGGACTAGCGGTATGTTGTCGCTGCAGTCGAAATCGGTTGTTGTGATGGGCTTGATAGCTGAAGAACATTGTTGGATGTTTAAACTTGTTAGTACAATATTCCATGTGGCACTTGGCCTGAATGAATAGCAATCCCGAATGAATAGTTGTGCACTGTAGTTCAGCCTGGAAGAAAAAAAGAAAAAAAGGGGGAAGTAGGATGGACCGAAGGTGCCGACCCTGGTTACTGACTTCTATTTTCCATGCCATTTTAGAAGTCAGTTCCATCGACGACACTTATAAACGTAGACTTCTATACAACTCTTCCACAACTATGAGCAATAATTTTCACGCTTGAACTATACAAACTGAACGTGTATAATAGGAAGATCCTGTGGTGAGACAGCGGACGCTAATCACTGTCCCTTTCAAGCGAAGGAGACTTTTTCAAGGACACTCCTCGTGCAGAGAATATGATGAGATCTCTGGTCATCATTTTCCCTAGGTCCATTAAGTCGGTTCCCTCGTTCTTCGCCAAGACGGCCAGGAATGGTCCTTTGGTGCGGAGAAGATGCTTGCTGTCAGTACGGCCGGTAGGGTTGCCGAGCTGTCTCGGGAAAGTTTTCTATTTGAGGTAAGACAACTCGGTCTGTTCGGTTCGGAGGTGTGCTTTCGTCTCAGCATTAAATATAGACTTTTCGTAGTTTCTAGCAGGGAATGTGCATATTTTATTGTAGAAAACATGGATTTACATAGTACCTATCTTCATAAACATGTTTTCTGTCCCAAAAAACCTCATAACAGCGAGATGTTCATATTCTTTTTGTAAGAGCTTTTATGGAATAAAGCTAAGTTTAACTGGCAGGGTGTGCGGCGTGGTCCGGGTCCGGGGCTGCCTCTAACAATCCTACACCAGCTGGTGTTCTGAAGACGGCGCTGCAAACCCTTCTGACAGACGACTCGAAGGAGGTCTCTTGGGGTTCGGACTGCTGAACTAGTACCCCTTTGCGATCTAAAGATCGTGGAATGGAGGTGTTTAAAATTGACGGCAACCTTAGACAGGATTTACGCAATTATATTCCTGAAAAAAAACTGTAAAGAAAGCGCGCGATCGACTGCTTCAGTTGCAGATGACCTCAAGGGCAGTGATGCCAGTGTTCTACGAGCCTGTCGAGAGCTTGCTTGGACGCCAATATTAATGTTCATTACCGACTTCGAGGCTGGGACATCATCTGACCATATCATACCTGACCAGGAAGAGGTATATTATGAGGACGACGAACTGGAGATACTGCTGAAAGGAAGTGGGATGCTTGTATCAGCATCCGATGGTTATGTGAAGAATCAGCTCAAGTATAATGGGAAAGCCGTGAAGCTACCAGAGGCTGCTTGGGTTACTCCGATTACGATGGCATATGGGACCGAGGCTTCCGTCGGTTATCTATACGGGGATTTTTGTCTCATTGTCAAACTCGGACAGCCGGGAAGTCGAACGGATTGAATGCTTAACTGCAAGATACCCTGATTGGCTGCATAGGTAGTAAAATGGTCGAGCTAATTAAGAGGTTAAACGGTAGTCTCACGAATCATGCCATGGTTCTCTACATTTCATCGGCAGTATAAGTCAAAACTTGGAGCGCTATGCTCAGGCAGGTCCACGTTTATCTCCCGTAGATCATGTATCACGACCGAAAGTGAAACACTTATTGAAGATATTCACTCTTCACGTTGAGCATTTTTACTTTGTTTTTTACTCCTAGTCTTCAATCGTTGATGCTGTCGCGGCCCATCTCTTCCTCAGTTTTGACTTTGCCAGCGGGGCTTTTACTGTCTGGGGCTTTATGATTAAAATGCGCGTTCGAAAGTCATCACTGATTATAAGGCTTGCGGTATCTTCGCACCCCGGCATATACGGCATATTACAAATAGACACTCCGAAATACACTCCGATATGTGATCCAGCCGACGGACTTTGCCTTCGACGTTCTCGTCGTCGTCCTCGATGTCCACCATACTTACTTCACTGCCGATGATGGGGCTTCCATCTTCGGCGCAAGCGCCTCCTGGCGATCTGGTCCGTGCTTCGGTTGGCCATTTGCTCTCCAGGGCGTATACGCTGCCCTGCTCGACGGCGGCACAAGCTTTCATCCAGCTTGTACAGCCAACTTCACGATTTCAGCTGGCTCTCGACGTGTTGTTGCCTCTTATGGACCCAAACACTTCATCGGAGGTACGTCTGTTGTCATTGGTGACCTTCATACATTCTGATAAACGTCCTCTTCAGCTTACTCAACGGATCTTGGTCGCGTTTATCTTGTATTCTCTATATGCGCCTCATCCTATCTCCATCAATCCGTTCAAATCAGTGCTCTTTGTTAATTTTGTCTATGAGCGAGAGAAGGCCATCGCTGCTGCTAGCCGGGGTGACATCTCCGTCAACGAGCAACTGGTCTGGGTGCTATGGAAGATTCTCAGAGGTGACGGAAATGACGTAGGTTTTGGTAATAAAGAAAGAGGTTTGTGCTGATCATACTGTAGATTGGTCCTTATTCTCCAAGCACGCTGGCGAGATCGCCTTTGCCGCCCAAACTTAGAGCCACTAACTTACTTCTCGATGATGATATGTACAATAGCGAATCCGAAATGTACGTCCAGTGTCTTCGCTCTTTCTTCTGTCTCTGATTATTTTATAGAGACGATTATAACCCCAAATCACAACGGATTACCACGACCACAATGACAAATACGACAGTGATTACTGCCGAAGAGGATGCTGCCAATGAGAGCATAGCACACGCGATGAAGCTTCTGCTTGATGCGAGGGAACGAGTTTTGACATTATCTGAGCAACGAGTGAGTCGCTCAACCTGCTGAACACGTCTATTTGCTCATCATGTGTCGCAGGCTGTGACTCCATCTATACGCGCACTGGCCTCCTCTCAAATGATCACTCCCCTGGACTTGGCACCTATAATTACTAATAATCCTAACCTTGCACATCCCCTCTTCGTTGCACTCCTTTCAACTGGACCATCGGAGAGTAATCTACCCTCACCTTTCCTTGACATCTTGCCCTCGCTTCCCCCTACTCTCCCGTCGTTTGACTTGATGGGACGTCTTCTACGTGAACCCACCATGTCCGCCAATGGTTCCATTACTATTGCTGACCTTGTCCGCACGGAAGTACTTGGCAGGTTTGTGCATGAGTGCATCAACTGGCTCGACCAGGCGGAGCTGCAGGAGAAGGAGGGGCTCGTCAGTGATGACCGCTTCGCCAAGGGTGTTCAGAATGTAGGTCGTTTCCTATCCCATGTATGAGGGTGTTTAACGTGAAACAGCTTTGTCGATTCTATACATCTTTGATCAAGCTCTCGCTGGTCGACGCTGCACTGGATGCGGATACTGCCGAAATGGCGCACTTTAGCTTACGCCACTCACGATTCGAAGAAGCCAACCACCTGTACCGGGTTTTGGCTACTGGAAGGTCATGAACTGTATTTCTGTTGTCTCTTTATTCTATGGCTATGGTTTATGCTTATGCTTATGTCTTCGGACTAGCGTCGCCTTATGCACTGTACTGTACCACGTCATTCACTACGGAAGATTGTATTCCAAGTCTCGCTACGCACCCACGTACTCATGTACTCACTGATAATGAATTATATGTCAATGCTAACAGAACGGAGTGAGCGAAAGCAAAGAGCCTGTTGTAGATCTCTTTGCAAGACTTGTGAATATCCTGTTCATTTCGCTGTTTCCATATTAGTCATGCTGTTTCCCTAGCATTCGGGAGAGGCGGTTGGTACTTGGTATTGATTATGAGAGGCTCCATGCTTTCTGTTATCCGGCTGGGAGGGCAATCTCGTCCCTGGATATTCTCCCAGCTCGTGCCCATGGAACGGATATCACACATGGATTTCCATAAGAATGCCCAGATTTCTCGACTAACATCCAGGTTTTTTAGACCGTGCCGTGTTTTCTCATCTGTGACTGCCCAGTGGGCTTTGTCCAGTTTTATCCTTGTCGCCCTTCGTATCTTAGTCGGTTTGGTCTATAATGGTGTAACATATTTTTACGCGCCAGTGGATACCGACGGTTACGGGGAAAGAACAGGTGATTCTTTGCACTGCAATGACACAATTTTGAGTGGTCTGTTACAGGATCCGGTCATCATTGCTCACTACTACGTGCTATGCCGAAGCTGGACTACCGGGCCGTTAACTTTAACGATGAGACAGACGACCCCATAAAGATAACTTACATAGGCCTCATTCCCATCCGTATGGTTGAATATCGTGATCGGAGTGACCCAAACGAACGGAATGCTTCATTTGCTAAAAGGTTTTGGAGTGTAGTCTTCACCATGTTGATTGTAGGGTTACTGGGGCTTTTGGCAACCGAGCGGGGTTTGTCTTCGAGATAAAGATTGCATGTCAATGTTACACGAACGCCTGAAATCTCTGGTAGCGTTTCTGCTTTTTCATCATATCTCAGCTCACAATCGGGGTCCGACACGAGAGTCCCATGCTCATTGAGCAACACTTCATTTCCCCGATCTTGGTCATCTATTTCATCCCCGGGTATGGTATGATCGGCCATCCAGACACAATCCGAGAATTGAGGTTGAAGAGAATGCGGATATTGGTCTCCAAGCCAGGATCTCGACAGACTCGTAGAATACTGGCATCGCTCCCTTTGAGGCTATCCGCCAACTGCTGCAGTCCATTTCGACCTTGTTCTATGAACAAGCCATCACGATGAAAGTAGGAACCGTCGCAGTCAGGGTCATCGGTGATTCCAATCGGTTCCATTCCCAATCTTTAGAGGTCGCTGAACTTCGTCTTGACCCCCAATGAGATCAGCTTGTACTTGTTCAAAGATTTTAGTTGCTCGAGTGTCAAAGTTGCTCGGGAATCTGGATGTATCGAGCTCCTTGGACTTGCGGTACGTTTCATCGGATACGTTTTGGTTACCCGGACCAAATCCTGCGGCATCGGCTGTATCATTAAGGTCGCGAAGAGATTCTTCGGAGGCATTAGCAAGGTTCAAGAGGCTGGAAGAGTGGATTAGAGGAAACCAGTAGCCTGGAATTATATACTAATTGTGCTGCGCCTTCCATCCCTCCTTTTTGCTTGGAGTAAAAGAGCAGAGACTTGTCAGAAGAAACCTCAAGTTGGCCCTGACTCTATGACTGAAGGTCTTTTCAGTCAGAGCGCTCCTCACTGCCAAGTCCCGGTTGTTCAAGTTGCTCATGCACATAGTTCGCTGAGGAGTTAGACACTTCCAAGTATTGGGAGGTCTGAATCCACTCATGATGCAGATAGCGGTCAGTCTCAGGAATGAAAGTGGCAAGCGGATACTACACAGCCATGGCGGCGTGCTTAGGTCCGATGGCCGCTGTCCAGTGCAGTGCAGTGGGCTAGCAGCGGGACGACGACAGGAGCACCAGCAAAACGAAGTCTCGAGGAAAGGAGACAGAGAAGGGAGTAGAAAGACATCTCTGTTAAACAGATTTCTTGTCCGTTTTGGGATGGTCTTCCTTCATTTCTACAGCCTTGACGGCATCTAATACCTTGCTCTCGACCTTTTCCGTAACGCTCTTTCCCCAGCCCATAGCCTCCCTGAGCTTCAGGCCAGTTGACTCCTGAATCTTGTCTACAGCCGACTCCACGCCCGCATCGAATTTCCCTTTTCCATTTGCAGCAGAGTTCTTCAGCATCTCCCAGCTCATCTTAGTGTGTGCGTTGGCAACATCATGCTTCTGTGCAAGAGTAGGGAAGTAGGTGTTTTCGAGCGAGCCAAGATATTCGGAGATGTTGGCGGACGTTTGCGGGAGGAAATGGTTCATAGACAGGACGAGTAATGTAGGCGGTAGTATTAGCCGGGTGACCAGCAGACGGTTTCGCGCTATTATGGATCCGCTGAGGGTGGCAATTCCCACATAGAGAATTCCCGGTGTTATGGATTCCGTTGGAGAGATGAGAGCCTTCACCCGACCTACAGAAGTTGTTCAGCTGTCATCAACGGTAGATTAATAACAATACCCACTTTCAATGGCATGCTCGACACCAATCCATTTGGAAACCACACCCTGAACTTCTGAATATGCGTCTGAATATGTCTTGGTGAAGGTCTTCCGAACCGTTCCGATTTGTCTCTCCAACGTTGAGGGTGTGTCCAGCAGTATGACATCCGGGGATGAGATAGGATATATCGGCAGCTGGATAGAGCATGTTAGACGGAGGATATTCAATTAAAACGAGAACACGCCTTGTCTCTTTCCTTCTCGACTAGCACCACCGCTGTGCCCGCCACCAAGGGTGCAGCCTTCAAAAGTGACTTCCTGGCCTGAATACAGGTAAGTACAGATACAAAACAGGTAGGCAGCAACGCACTACTGTCGCGTACATAAGGGCACGGCAAGGACTGAAAGAAGTCGTTGACACTATGAGCAAGGGTCGTTGTGTGGTAAAAATGGTGATAACAAACAAAGATATGCGGGGCCTCGGGCCGTACTCGGCATACCAGGTTCGTTCCGTGAAAGACCAAAAGGGAAAAGCGTACGTTGGTTGAACGTCGGAGACCACAATGACCGGTTACTGTTGCAGGTATGGAGTGCAGCGTATGGTGTGAGAGCGGAATACTGGAGTGACGGTCAATTGCTTGAAGAATTGACCGTCGTCCCAGGATGTTCGACTAGGCTTAGCTAATGTGGCGCGTCGCCGCTCTCTACTAAGTACTACGTCGTTCTTCAACAGGATTTTTTTTTTACTACCAAACGAGCATCTACAAGGATGTACAGTAGGTGAACCATGTTTCGCTCGGCTCTTTAGACACTGAATGTCTCCAGTCCACCATATCATTTTCTTTTCCGTTCGTCGGTAGTCCTTATCCAAAGGCAAGGTGCGGCATCTATGGCTCATATCCCTATAGCAATAGTGGATATTCGGCCTATTTCTCGCAACATAGGTTCAGTCTTGGCGAGCCTCAGCCGGTATGCATTCTATTATTTGTTGCTTTTTCCGTTTCGTTCAGAAGAATATCCGAAGATAATTCATATTTGGTTCCGAATATTTTTCTGTCGGTTCAATGTCGCATATAGTCTCACCAGTTTTGACTGCGGTAATCAAACATGGTCTTTCATCATCCCTGTTGCGTCTCCCAAGCTTTTTTTTCGCCTGAGAAAGGCTTGGAAGTTCAACGTCATAGTGAATAGGGTGCGATCTCTGTTACTGCGTACCTTGTGTTTTGGCTCGGCGGCGCCGCTGCTGCCTCCCAAGGTGGTTAAACTTCGCAAGCGTCCTAAGCAGCGACAAGCCTACTAGCAACGTTGTCCGTATCACAGCCTCATGTCATTCTATACAAGTCAGCAGAACTGACCTTACGATGATCATTTTTTCCTCGTGGTTTTTGGTGCCACGGAAGGCATAAAGGACACATTAACAAGGTAGATCAATGTAACTCCTCTGCCAAACGCGCCATGTTCAAAGCAACCCTTGTAGCTTCATTGCTAGTCTCTATCGCTTCTGTCCGCGGACATAGTCATGTCGAGACCATCGTTGCGGATGGTACAGAATATAACAGCTATCTCCCATATTCTGATCCATACTGTGATCCTGTACCAGACAGAATTGTTCGTCCAATCCCAGGCAACGGTTCACATTATCTATTTTTTGGTTCAGCAACGCCATTGGAGATTCAGTTCCTGTAACCGACTTATCTTTAATCGGGTCCGTCCTCCATTTAACATAAGCGTTGAAACATTAACGACAATTCTAGCTTCAATGCAACTTCACCGATGGAGGTGTAGAAGGTTCCTTGCCCGCACCAATCTACGCCATTGTTGCTGCTGGATCAGAGATGTCGTTGACTTGGATGATCTGGCCGGACTCTCACATGGTGAGCATCATGTGTATGTCTATGGTCGGTTCTAACGCGAAACTACATCCTTCTAGGGTCTTATAATCACGTACATCGCAAGGGCATCGGATGATACTGACATAACCGCTTGGGAACCTAGCACTGAGTATGTTCACTTTCCCCGAAGATGCGGATGCTCCATCTGAACGAAATCACAGTGCCGTATGGTTCAAGGTCGACGAGCTCGGAAGAATGGATGATGGTTTATGGGCAGCTACCGACGTGCTGTCCGCCCAGGACAAGTGTCTGGACATCTACCATCCCCGCTGAATTGAAAGCTGGGCAATATATTATTCGACATGAAAATGTGAATGTTCATCGCAATCGTAACATCCTGTTTTACTGGCTTCGCCGGAGTATCGCGCTTCATGCAGGTAATCCCATTGTGAAGTAGAATCAATATGATGTAAATGACAGCGCATCTTTCTGATAGCATACGAATACCTAGGTAACGGTCAATCGCCTACTTACGTGCGCACTTTAGGTCTAACGAGGCCTGAAGGAGCCCAGGTTTATCCTAGAAGTATCCAGGTAGAAGTCAGGTGATGGAACACCCTTTCTTACGGAATCTGTCTCTTTCCCTGGTACGTATGATTTCTTGAGAGGCTCCGAAGTAATCACTAATGTGAGTTCTAGGCACCTACGATGCCGACACTCCGGGTGTGTTCAATCCTTCCAATTTGTCGTGTTCACACTTATGCTGCTCTCTTCAAGAATCGTTTACGATGCGTATACTTCAACCGACGTAAGTACTGTCTTTATCCTTTTCGTTGCCAACACTCATACGATGTGCAGAATTACCTTATTCTGCATTTCTCTATGGATCACCGTCGTCCTCTCGAAATTCGTAGCTGAACTACCTGATATATCAAAGATGTTCTTTTCCCCTCTTACAAATGATAGATTTTGTTCCAGTCAAAGAAAGTCTGTCGTGATCGAACACTTAAGATGCCGATGTTCGCAAATGGACCTCGGGAGCAACAATGAATCCGAAGATAATCATTGACTCTCGCGGTGTGGCGGAGACAGTCACCCTTTGACCTGTTCACATGTCCATGTTGCATGAACTTGGCCTGCCACCTATGTTCCGAACGCCCTGGTGTTGCGTCATGCGACAAATGAGGTATCAACAAAGTTACAGACTTTATCACGTTCCTCCGATGATCTCTCACATGGAACAGACAATTTATTCAATTAGATCGGTTCATCTTCGCGTTGTAGCAATCCATAAACGGTCCGGTGCGCGCCGTTTAGAAGCATAATGGCTCATGTTCCTCTCAAGGAAACAGTATAATAAGGAGCGTAGGTTTCAAGTTGAACACATATTAATTGCACGATGCTGACAGCAATTCTTCCTCTACTTCCAGTTCTCTTGAGCATTGTAAGCCTCGCTTCGGGCCATGGTTACGTTCAAGAGATCACTCTGGGATCGACCAAATACACTGGCTATCTTCCCTATTCAGACCCGTAGGCTCAGCTTCATTGTTTCAATTGCACTATGCTTATGTAGCATGTTTCCAACAGATATTCCAACCCGCTCCCCCAACGCATTGTACGCCGGATTCCAGGAAACGGTATGCGCTCTACACTAGTGAAGTTTGTCCTCTATCAATACGATTTGAATTGTTTATAGGCCCTGTTGAGGACCTCTCGTTAATCGAGTATGTGGGCTTACCATCTACGAGCACTAGTTGAGACTTCTGAATGCAGCATTCAATGCAACGGTTACACTGCCGGAGGTTACAACACGGCGCCTGCACCAATTTATGGGACGGTTGCCGCCGGTTCCAAGGTGGCATTGAACTGGACGACGTGGCCTGACAGTCATAAAGGCCCAATGATTACTTACATGGCGCGCACCCCCAATAACATCGGTATTACCGCGTGGAGTCCTGCTACGAGGTGAGAATAATGATATATTTGTTTTGAGGCAATTATTCTGATATAGTTCGCCTGCAGTGCTGTCTGGTTCAAGGTCGCTGAAAGCGGGAAGACTTCGGCTGGTCTTTGGGCGGCTACCGACTTGCTCAAGGCATCCAATAGCGTGTACACATTTACTATCCCATCTTCCCTCAAGGCCGGACAGTATATTATCCGTCATGAGATGTAAGGACTGATTCATTCATTCCGTGATACTCCCCTGACAGATCTCTAGAATCGCTCTGCACTCAGGTATCTCCGTTCCAGTCACAAATCATAAAGTGTATTGACATTTCCTGTGTCAAAATAAAGCCTACAGCTATCCAGGTGAATTATTCCGTGCTACTCGTTTTAACATCTATCAATAACCCAAAACAGGTGCTCAATTTTACCCAAGCTGTATCCAAGTTCAGGTCACAGGATCAGGCACCGCTTATCCGACCTCGTTTGTTTCCTTCCCCGGTGCCTATACTGCTTCTACTCCAGGTATGTTACTTGTCGTTTGTTGATGATTTCATCTCACCGATGAAATAGGAATCGTTTATGATGTTTATGCCAGTGCGTATCTTCCATTTTTCAGATTGGGCCCTCGTAACCGCTGACCTTTTAAATAGACACCTCAGTGAGTACAACCCGGAATGACACCCAGTCTTTATCTGATCAACATTTTAAACAGGTCTATCCCATCCCTGGACCCGCAGTGTAAGTCCCGCCAAGATGTATGAACTGATCTGAATTGACCGTCTTGTAGGTGGACTGGCTGAAATTGAAGCAGTGTGGTATTCATTTCTTAACTAGTGTTGTATCCAAGCGCCGCCTTCGTAATTTAGCGTTATCCGAAAGTTTGTGTGCTACGATAACACAGTCCTCTGAATGATGTTCAGACCAGTAACACCTGGAATGAATAGCGGTGTATCTTCGAAGTTATTACAAGAGAGACACCGGAGCTGCCGTTATTTTCAATTCCATTCACCTTTGAATAGGTTGATGATTTTACACCTAGCAGCGCGGATACTATCTCAAATGCTCGATTTACAATCCCAGGACTCATTTTCGACGAGGTCAAGCCCATTGAGATTGGGTCAGAGAGCTCTCTAAGATGCTGGTTCAGTCTTGACAGCGAAATCCTTATGATGATAGACGGTCCTTGCATCTTATAGCGGTACTTTGGCTGCTCCAAGCCGTTTACTATGACAAGGTATTTCGTTAAACGCGAAGAAGACAATACCACTGCGGACGATGATTCGGATACAGAACGATTAGTTTTAACATTTGGATGATATTGGATGTTAGTTCTCCGCCTTGATTTAGCACTTTATTTCCATGTCCTCATTCTCGACATGTCGATTTGGACTTATATTTTGACGTCTAGATCTGATCCCAGAATGAATATGTGTTTCTCTCGCCCTCATGATAGCTTTTCACATGGGATTGGTAGAAGAGAAATTTGTTTATAGGATGGTGGCTAGGCTTAGAGGATACCATCGTAGACGTGGACACTTATGTTATTTTTTCTTTGTATAATATAACTGGCAGCGCAGCCCATATTCGTTATCTATAAGCTTGACTTTTTATATCTTCAGTTCGCGTACAGGCTGTAACTGTCGAATATGGACCAAGTGTATACTTGCAATGAACACCGACTTGTTCACTGATGGTGCCACAGAACTCAAAATCGCTATGAGCGCCATCCATTCTCGAATCCCATATTGGTAATGTATGTGTCCCATGCCGCAAAGCTACAAGTTTACACATCAGCAACCATTGTCCGCGAAATACCGGCAGCTCATCTAAATCCTGGAGGTGCATAAGTCCACATATTGATGGCTTCTAGTCCACCAGGCATCTCTGATTCTAAAATATTGAAGAATAACGGCTGGGACGAACTCGATGTATTCTCATTCGTCTGCTCTAAGGGAAGGCCTGTGCCTAGATGCGTCGGTAAATAATCGTTCAAGTACCCTGGATCTGTAGAAGCTGACTCTCATTAGCGGTGATTTAGAATAAAGGAGGGAAGGCCAACAGTACCATATTGCTGAAATTGTTCAGGCTGGACTTCTGGTATAGCCCAGTGGGAGCCCAATATGGTAGCTGGTATAGGAGCGATATTTTCCCGAGCATGTGAAGTGTGGATAGAAGTGCCATCTAAAACACTAGCAGTCTCAAAGGGAGCCATGTCCTTGAGTATCCCCCTAGAAGTCCGTTGGTGTTTACCCTGATGTAAGTGCGATACTTCTAAACGACTACTCACAGTGTAAAACCCGCAATAGTCCACCTATCAGCGGACCAACTTCAGTTTATTCGTGGTACGAAGTATACTCATACGCACGTGTCGGAACCATGTATTAAGGTGGCTAGGCACTGTTCATATCCAGCCAAGTCTTCCGCATTTGGGGGATGGCCTTCCCGTTTCCTGCTCCAGATGTTCACAGCCAATACAGCACCAGATACGAAGGCCATCGTCTAAACCAACTTCTAATTAACGTATGGCGAGGTAGATATGTCCAGCTCACCAGAAGTTCGGGCGTATTAATCTTTATTCTTCTCAGATGAACTTGTAGGATTCGAGAATGAGATCTGGCTGCCATTGTAGATATAACCAAAGACGGCGTAGATAGGGAAGAGTCCTTGCGTAGAAAGGGTCGATGTATAGAGATCTGGACCATATAGTAGGTGCTATATAGAATTAATGATTGATACAAGAACAGCGTATTCTCGCGGTCGGGATCCCAACGTACTATAACTTGGTCAGCAGAATGTTGGACTGACATAACGGAAGCCATACAATGGTCGGGAACGGAGTTCATCCAAGCATTCATCGAAGAATCTATGTCAGAGACGATGCGCTTCTCGTCCTTTCCAGTAAGACCCCACATGTCTCGGCCTTTTTTGATGGAATACAAATTCCTCGCGACAACCGACATTATCTCACTTAACCGTATTTGCGTGTTGAAATAGCTTATTTTGGATGGTTTGTTGGCTGGTTGGCAAAAACGCACTTCCCCATCTGGACGTATATCCCAGTATTCGTCGTCACATTCTACTGGTAGCTCCAAGTCAAAACTGTGTCAAATAAGCATATTCAATAGACGCAATGCTATGTACCAAAACGACGTACTCTTCGTCTTGTATTATGATAGGCCACCCATCGAATAGACTGAATAGTCTGTCAAGCGTGATAAGTGCCCTAGTACATATAGGACGATCAACATCCCTCCGGAAACCAAAGCATCGTAAAATACCAAAAGCATCGTTTCTTGAGTTCGTCGTCGACTGTCAGTTTATGCCCCTTAGGCTTCTTCCTATGTAACCCAATTTCTACCGCATAGCTTAGTCCGAGTCCAATTGGTGTCCAGCTAAAATCAGGAGCAGAAGTTCCCAAGGAATATATCGCCCGGAGCTTCCGAAGGCATCTTGAGCTTGAATGGGAAATAAAAGAAGATAGACTTACGATGGTCTGCTGAATATCATTCAAGCAGGGAGGACGTAATGTTATTTTCTTGGAGATAGGAATAGGCTCGATGAATTTCCATCCTGCGGAGAGCCTCGAGCTGGGATCGGCGAATACCCTTGGGTCGTCGGAATGACGTGACGCAACAGCTAAAACAAAAAGTAGCGTAACACCAAAATTTTCATCCCGTAGATGTAACCCATTTGCGACATCTTTCGTGAATGTAGGTTGATGCATGATTGGAAGGATTGGATGGGTTGTTTCGAAGTATATGCCGATCAAGCTTGTGATCAGATCGTCGTCAGGGAAAACGTGTTTTATGATATCGGTGTCGGCCGTAGCACGCTCCCACTAGTCATTAAGATTAAGACTGGTTTGTGAAAGAGTGACTAGCTGATAAAACGGGACACACAGGATATAAATGAGAATAGTCTTGTAGTTGCATCCTATTCAAGCTACCGGTCAACTTCTTTTTGGTAGAAAGAGCACTCATGAAAAGCGCTAAAACACTTGATGTTCCGAAACTCCTCCCGCTGAGGGCCTTGTCGTGTTCCAACGATAGATTCCTCATTTTTTCCCCAAGGTCGAGGTCCGTAAAGTCATCGTCAAACCCAGCCATCTCCGACGTACGACTCGCAGGTCGAGATGAACCTCCTCCCAAGGATACCGGCGCATGTCTTTTTGACCCTTCAGGCAGGATGATATCCGGATTGAGCTATAATGGCTGAGAAAAGTCATGGAACAGGCGCAATATTTCCGAACCTCTTTGAGCATGCGCTCCAATTGATTGGTGCGTCGTTCTAAATACGCCACGTAGCTGATCTGGTATCAGTTGCATATCATAGATACACTTGGTTTACAATTATCGCACGTAGCATTGTATTTTTGTCGCGGTAAATTTGAAGATATATCCGAGTCTGGCCTGGGAATACCGAAATCAGTGTCTATATGAGCGTTGAGCCAGACAGAACTAACATAGGCCTCGGACCCCGTTTCTGTACAAGAGTTGTGATAAGTTTTGAGTCTTTCATAGTCATGGGAAACTGGCCTTCACCGGGGCCATGTATGTGCACTCTGCGCCAAGCGCGATGCAATTTGAGCAGCGGTTTCCCTGCTCAGCAATGTCATGACCTATACATTTTCAAGATTCAGTCTATTGCCTGTCTGATGAAGCGGACAGGTTATACATTTCGCTAGAAAGCATTTGTCAGAAACAGTCACAAGAAAAGGTCTAAGCTTACTTTTCCTTACACGGCACCTATCGCATGCACGAGTCGTTCTCCTTTGTGTGATAGATAATTCGTCCTCCATGGTGGTTGGAAAAGGTGTATACAGTTACCGACGGTCATGATTGGGAAGCATCCAACCAATAGGCGGGCACAGCCGCACAGCACCGCCTTCTCCTTGACTTACATAAGTATACGTGCAAGCAGGAATGTTTGTTTCTGTACAGCAATCTAGATTCCAGCAAGTACTCGTACCAGTACAAATACCTTCCTCATTTCTAGAGCAAGGATTTTCTTTGCTATCTTTCGTTTCTTCACTGAAAAGCCTCAGCTTCGTAACTGCTCGCAGTCAAGACCGAGCTACTTTCGAAGTCCGAGTCATTTGTCTTTGATTCCGGGACCGGTTAGTCACACGCGACCCTTGTCTTCATTCTTCGCAGAGCGCCCACACAAGGGAATGATTTCGCTTTTCTGATTTATCCACTCTTCCGAACACGGCCTTTCCATCTCTTTGTGGAATCCCAGATTCCGAGTCCTATGTGTATAGGATTTCGGTTATTATGCAGACCTGAACTTATCGCGGGAAAGAATCTATTTGGGGAATCAATCCCGGCATTTCAGTCTTGCAATTTTTCATAATGGCCTGAAGATTACCGACCATCGCTACCATCATTTGGTTCTTCTAAATTGCGTGGCAGATCTCCATGTTACTTTCTTTTCCCGCCAAACCGTTGGAGCGCATCCTCTACGAAACTTGCATTACTGGCCGCACGGCCCTCCGATGCAACATGCACACTCTTGTGCAGGTTTTCTACATCCTTCGTCTTTGAGACGTTGGTCATCGATGCGGACTCGGAAACCTTCCCGGGATCGACTGAGATTTTTCAGAGACGACGATTGTCGACGATGCATCGAGCATGATTGGTCAGCGACGGCAGAGCCCTCGTAGGATTTGTGTACTGTGTTCGCCTTGCGTCGTATCATCAGCACTGAGATGCTCTCGTAATATGACTCATTGGTTACCTTTTTACTATATTCGTTTTGCGTCGCATTACCAAAACACTCACCCTCATCGCAACACCGGGTCTCTCCCGCTCACCACACCTCACCTCACTGATGTCTACTACCCCGTTGACTTCCCATTCCACTCCTTGTCACGTCACCTTCTGCCATGGATTTCAATGCATCCCCTTCGCAACGGTGTGTCCCCGCCACCATGTGAGGAACCTGTGACCTGTCTTACAGCGGGATGTCAGATATGGACGCACTACCAATGATCGAGTGGTCGAGTATTTTTTGGGGGGGGGATCAGTTATCTTTTAGTGCTCCCGATTCAGATCGTGTTGTAACAAGAGCGAGGAGAACATAGAAAGGATGGTAAAATACTGCCTCTTGAGCAAGAGGTGTCCTACTTAAATATGTGTTGTACTACTTCTAGAACTTACTACGAAATACTATGTATGTCCACTTTTACAGTTCAAAGTTGATCCTGCTGAGTAAGCCAATCCTTCAAGTACATTCTAGTACTTGCTTGGGATTGCTATCCCAACACTCCCCCTCAATTCTGAGCTCCTAGAATACCTGCAGATAAATATTCATGTAATGGTCTTGGTAGCCCTTTAGTAAATATATCTGCTAAGTTCTCCTCTGATGCACAGTGCTGAACTTGACTTCATTTAAAGCCATGCACTCGTGAATGAAGTGATGCCATATATCTATGTGCTTCGATTGCATGTGGAATATGGAGTTCTCAGTGAATTTGATTGCTGACTGATTGTCAACAAAAATAGTGGTTGCACCATCAGGTGGCAATCCTAATTCAGTTAAAATTGCCTGCAACCATATTACTTCTTGGGTTGTGTGTGAAAGGGCCATATATTCTGCCTCCATAGTGGATAGAGCTACAGTGGGCTGTTTCTTTGAACTCCAAGTAACAGCTCCCCCTGCATAGGTACAGACATAACCAGATGTTGATCTTCTATCTGTCCTGTCTTCTCCCCAGTCTGAATCTGAGTAGAGTATCAGTTCATCTGTAGTCCCTCCATATGTGATTCCAAAATCCAGAGTCCCCTTCAAGTAATGGCAAACTTGTTTCAGAGCTGTGACATGCTCAGTGGCTGAATTTTGTATGTATTTGCTTAATTCCGTGACAGCATGTGCAATGTCAGGCCGATCTCCATTGGCTGCATACATCAGAGATCCGACACCAGTATGGTAATATTGCCTGGTGGCTGTGTCAGCACTCTGGGGATCATCTTCAGGGATTTTCTCTAGCCATACATTCAGGTCCATAGGCATTTTGACTGGTTTGCAGTCTTTCATGCCTATTCACTCAAGTACCTTCAAAATATATGCCTTCTGGGATAAGGTAATGGTACCCTTCTCTCAATTCCTGTCTATCTTCATGCCCAATATATATTGAATCTCCCCCATGTCTGTAACATTTAGCTTCTTCTTAAGCTCTTCTTTCATAATAGACATGGTTTCATCATATGTGTTCACACCTAGATTTTGCGATTTTGTAACAATACTATTGCATATCTATCCTATACTAGTGATACATAGAGGACTATAGCTGAGGCTTCAAGCTGATAGTTAAAAGCAGTAAGCAACTGGTAGAGCCAGGACTTAGATGCAACACCATTAGTGGGTTAAATCTACCAGCTGGCCAGACTAGTAACTTGAATGCTAGCAGGACTAAGTGAAATACAGCCACTAGCAAACAAAGGATGCTACTAGCACACCAAAACCAGGAGCAGAGTACACAGATCTCGTCAAGTTCTGTCACTAGCAGCCCAGACTGGGCATAAATGCCTAAGTCAGGATAACTAGTCACATGGCAATCTTGAAACAGGACTTAGAAATAAATTAGGAATAGATTAACCTTGAGCCCAGATCTGACTATTTCAATATAGATCTCTTATGATCGATGCTAGTGGAGCCAGACTGCATCCTTGATCATGATCGGATAGCTGTTACGGGCACCAATATCCAGATATCCATATAACTGCATTACTAGAGCATGTAGTTGTGCTAAGGGTGCGGAAAGACCAACTGTGGAGTCTCTAGACCAAATATTTGAAAAGAAAACAGACTAGACTGACTATTGTGTGATTATTCACCATTATTCGTGACTAGCCAAGAAATCCTTACCAATATACCCTATACCCAGATGATATTTATAGTTCTGCCTCAGTAGTATATAAGTAGTGGGATGGGTGCTCATGCAAAGCAGGCAAGCCTTCCCTGCAGTTGAGCCCTCACTGGTAGTAACTGGTGTCCCCAATTAAAGGCTTTTGTGATTAACCTTGATGAAATGATTAATAGTCGCTAAGTCACCAATAGAATTGCATTGAATTGAAGTCCATTAGAGTCACTGTTGTGTCCTGCAAAGGTCCGGAGTGTTTTGAAGTTAGTTCAAGCAAAGTTCTCAGAGTTATAGTTTATTCTTAGGCCAAGAGCACCACTAGTCAGCCAAGAGTGTGACTGGTCAAGTGTTTATTACTTGTAGGAAGCAGTATAGGGCCAAGAGTGCCACCAGTCTGAAGCAGTTTCAGTCAGAACGAGCGCAGTAGCTCAAACCAAGTCACTCTTATCCAATTGTGTCTTACCCACCCCACTAGTACAAGTAGTACTTTGTATAAACTCACTAGTAACAAATAAAACGTCTTTAAGACAATTGCACTTGATTATTGAAGTCTGCAGAGTGCTTCCATCATACTCGAAACCGCCCAAATTCAATATTGGTGATTAAGTGTAGAGTAGTAAGAGGTTTAGTGTGATTGGTGTTCATTGCCATTCCCTAATTCTTTTGTCACTCGCTGTAACCAAGCACATCACCAGGTGTTCATTCTGTGGTCATGATTGCCTTGGGAAGGAGCTATTATTTCCACCTTGTTGAAAGGCTTTCAATATTTGTTCTTGGTGCTCCTTTGCCTGTTTCTCACTCACGTCAATGCGATCGAGTAAAGTAGCTACTTGCTGCTTTACTTCTTCAAATTCTGCCTTGAATCCAGAACCACTAGTGGCTCCAGTAGATGATATACTTCCACTAGTCACTGACAGAAGGTAACTAGTGGAGCTGTTGAGAGTAATATCATCAGCTTCAGCAACAACCTCATCGAGGGTGTGCATATCTTCCTGTCTTTTCATGGGTCTTGCAGCAACTGGTGCAGCAGAACTACTGACACCAGCAGCAACAGCAGGTGCACTTGTCATGCTTTTGAATCCACACTTGATACTCAATCGCAATGCGATGTTTTCTCTAAACATGGGAGACAACAACTCAGTGAATTTCTCCACTAGTTCTCGATTCATGACTAGTGCCGGAGGTTTCTGCAGCTTCTTAGCTTTGGTCAAGAATCTACGCTTGAACTTCAGATATGACTCGTGCTCGTCAGCCCCAAGGTTTGAGAACTTTCGTGATATACGCATGAGCCTCTCCCAAGTGCCTATCTCTGCATCTGCTGCCTCTGGATAGTTTTTCAAGATAGCTTCCTTGAATTCGTTGAAGGTGCCACTATCATACTCCTCTAGGGCTTGCCATTCTTCTTTGGTACGTGCATCCGTATACCTTACTAGCTTCTTCTTCTTCTTGTCATTGTCGGTGATGCTGTAGTCAGAGAATAAATCCTCCATTTGCCCAAGGAAATGACACAAGTTCTCTGGTTCTTCACTATCAAACTTGGGTGCGTCCCTAGACATTGGTCTAGGCATCTTTTGGTTGTTAGTCAATATGGACGGTCTACTAACGGTTTGAATGGACTGTGAGTTCATTTGTCCAGGTACTAGTGATATTCTATCTTCACTAGGAAAGGAAGTTCTTGGCCTTAGGCGTGGTGCGATGGGTCTAGTCTGTTGAACTGTTAAGTTCACGTTGATTCGCTGTGCTGTCCTAGCTTGTGAGCTATTGGGCGGTGCAGTTGCACTTCGTTTCTGCTTTAACAAGTTGTAGTTAGACAGAGATCCAACACCAGCAGCTCATGAATTGGCTGTTGATCTTCCTCTTGGTCTTGAGGTAGCACTATTAGGTGCTAGCCTTGAAGACGATGCTCGTGCAGGCTCTGTAGTTCTAGCTTTGCCCTTCGCTTTCACTGAGGCTTGGTTAGACAGATTGCATACAAGCTACTAGGTTTGAACAGTAGTTTATTTAACAAGACTAGTGTCAAATAAGCGTCTTTTATTCAACAAGATTATCAAGTCTGAAACCCCCTCGCAGTGGGCTCCAGATGATATGCTTGGTAACGGCGAGTGACAAAAGAATTAGGGAATGGCAATGAACACCAATCACACTAAACCTCTTACTGCTCTACACTTAATCACCAATATTGAATTTGGGCGGTTTCGAGTATGATGGAAGCACTCTGCAGACTTCAATAATCAAGTGCAATTGTCTTAAAGACGTTTTATTTGTTACTAGTGAGTTTATACAAAGTACTACTTGTACTAGTGGGGTGGGTAAGACACAATTGGATAAGAGTGACTTGGTTTGAGCTACTGCGCTCGTTCTGACTGAAACTGCTTCAGACTGGTGGCACTCTTGGCCCTATACTGCTTCCTACAAGTAATAAACACTTGACCAGTCACACTCTTGGCTGACTAGTGGTGCTCTTGGCCTAAGAATAAACTATAACTCTGAGAACTTTGCTTGAACTAACTTCAAAACACTCCGGACCTTTGCAGGACACAACAGTGACTCTAATGGACTTCAATTCAATGCAATTCTATTGGTGACTTAGCGACTATTAATCATTTCATCAAGGTTAATCACAAAAGCCTTTAATTGGGGACACCAGTTACTACCAGTGAGGGCTCAACTGCAGGGAAGGCTTGCCTGCTTTGCATGAGCACCCATCCCACTACTTATATACTACTGAGGCAGAACTATAAATATCATCTGGGTATAGGGTATATTGGTAAGGATTTCTTGGCTAGTCACGAATAATGGTGAATAATCACACAATAGTCAGTCTAGTCTGTTTTCTTTTCAAATATTTGGTCTAGAGACTCCACAGTTGGTCTTTCCGCACCCTTGGCACAACTACATGCTCTAGTAATGCAGTTATATGGATATCTGGATATTGGTGCCCGTAACAGCTATCCGATCATGATCAAGGATGCAGTCTGGCTCCACTAGCATCGATCATAAGAGATCTATATTGAAATAGTCAGATCTGGGCTCAAGGTTAATCCATTCCTAATTTATTTCTAAGTCCTGTTTCAAGATTGCCATGTGACTAGTTATCCTGACTTAGGCATTTATGCCCAGTCTGGGCTGCTAGTGACAGAACTTGACGAGATCTGTGTACTCTGCTCCTGGTTTTGGTGTGCTAGTAGCATCCTTTGTTTGCTAGTGGCTGTATTTCACTTAGTCCTGCTAGCATTCAAGTTACTAGTCTGGCCAGCTGGTAGATTTAACCCACTAATGGTGTTGCATCTAAGTCCTGGCTCTACCAGTTGCTTACTGCTTTTAACTATCAGCTCGAAGTCTCAGCTATAGTCTTCTATGTATCACTAGTATAGGATAGATATGCAATAGTATTGTTACAAAATCGCAAAATCTAGGTGTGAATGCATAGATGGCATATCATCTCCTCCGCACTGAAATAGTGACTGTCCCCAGTTACCTAAGTCCCTTTTGTACTTAGCAGTGCGTCCCACTAGTGGACCCTTACTACCTCCTTTTGAGGTCACAGTTCTCGATCACATTCTCATCACCAAGTCCAGCTGACACTTAGCCATCAGAGATCATCAAATTCACTTGATGATTTTCAGGTTCACATGCAACAGTGCCGATCTTTTTTGATAGGACTCTATTCTTCTCATTCTATTCTCAATACTGGTTGGTATTCTGCTAATACAATCATAGTTTTAGACTCGCCACTGGTCGTGCTGACCATTACTAGTCACTGCCTATACAGTTTTTCCATTACTAGTCTGTTATTACTGCGAATATCAACTGCCTAGATAGTCTTATCTAGCTTATGCTGTCATTACCCAGCAATATCAATTGTGTTTGACTGTTGTTGACTGCTGTTTTCGAGCTTCTAAGTCGACTAGTGATGGGGACTTCATCCTCTTCACTACTATCGCTATCATTCTCACCAGGCTGAGGATATCCCTCTGCTTCTGAACCTGAATCTTCACTGTCAGATCCTCTAGTGTCGCTCTGTTGCAGTCTAATCTGGTCTACATCATACAGTTTCTTGCCTAATGGCTGATAGTGGTATTCAGTTGGGACAGATTCATCCCTATCCACCAACTCTTTAAGAGTTTGAGGACTTACATCAATTAAATCATGAATTTTCTTTGGTAAGCTGATACTATGCCTCGCATGGTATGGGATTACTCTAAACTGAGCAACTGTGCCACCCACCAGTGATCCATCCAATTCTGCTAAGACATAGGAACCACCTTTGGTCCTTCTTATGATGACTAGTGGCCCCAAGTACCTTGGCTCCATCTTGCTATCTAGACTATCTTCAATGCATGTGTTTCGCATAAGCACTAGTCGACCTGGTTTGAAGTCATAGTCCATAATAGTGGCCTTATGCTCACGTTCATAGCATAGTGCTGTATCAAGCTTATTCTTACTGACTCTCTGTCTCATGGCCATTACATGTTGAGCATGCTTGGCTAGCGCTTTCGCACAGAGACCAATTAGGTCTGCAGTGCTCAAAATTCCACTTGGGGGTTTTACTAGCCAGGTAGCTTCAACTATGTCAAGTGGTACTATTGGATGTGCCCCTAGTGCCATAAAATATGGTGAGCAACCCATCCCACATTTAATAGTGATGCGGTCAGCCCACAATACATGCGGTAGGAAGTAAAACCACTTCCTTGCATTGCCACTAGTTGCCTTAAAGAGTGATTGACAAATATCCCAATGGCCTCTTTCTATCTTTCCATTCACTTGCGAATTATAAGGAGAGATCTTTATTCCAGTAATGCTGTACTTGTCTGCTAGCCATTGTATAACAGCAACCCATGGTCCGCCATTATCAGTTACTATTTCATAGGGACAGCCCCACCTGCATATCACATCCTCAAAGAACCAAATCACAATAGCTTTAGCATTCTCATGTTGTAAAGCCCTTGCCTCTGGCTATGACAATAGTGAGTCATGTGCATGAACTATATATTTGCACTTATTTGATGCTGGAGACATAACCATTGTGTCGCAGTGTACTTTTTGGAATAGTGACAGTGTCTCAGTGATAGAAGGTGGGATACGGAGCATAGTCTTCTGTCTGACTTGGCATAAATGACAAGATTTGACATACCAACTGACATCTCGTTCCAACTCTGGCCACCAAAACTGCTGCTCCAATAGTGACTTAGTTGCATAAAAACCTCGATGTCCTAATGAGTCATGTGCTGATCTCATCATATACATTCGATGGCTTTTATTGACCACTAGTTGATGGTTCCCTTCAATACTATGCCTGTACAGTCATCCCCCTTTGTCTAGGAAGAAGTTACAACAGTACTGCTTAAAATTCAAGTACTGCTTGTCATTAAGTCTCTCTGGATGGTACCTGAGGTTTCTCAACCAGGTTCTGACATGCGGTAAGCATTCATCTTGTGCCAGTCCACTATTAGTCTGTTGCCTCTCTGGATAGTCCTCCCTTTTGTTAGGGTCAAACTTATGTTCAAGACCTGGAATTAGTGGAGTAGCCTTCAAGAACTGGCCTAGAGTTTCATCGGTTTTCACTTGTGCAAAGTACAGATTTCTTAATCCTAGCTCATGTGAGCATGCATCATCCAATTCTACAGTAAAATCGTCAATACTAGTGGCTAGCATATACATATAGCCACCTCAACTATCAATTTCATTCTTAAATTCTTCAAGTTCCTTTGGCCATATACTAGTCCCTTCTGCCACTTCGAATTTCAAAGGGCCATGGTCTTCAAGCTCATAGTCCTCCAAGTCAGGATGAATTTCATCTTCAGGTTGGGAGTCACGCCTTGATAATCCATCTGCAGGGAAAGTATTACCTTTCACATGCCAAAGGGTGAAATGAAACATCAATATGTCCTCTATCCAATGGTTGATAGTGGCATTTGGTCCCATTCCAGGGTTGCTTAGCATACTCTTAATATATTGTGCATCAGTTTCAACTACTAAGTTGCGAATCCCAATCAGCCAATATTGACAAGCCTTTAATGCTCGCAATAATCCATACAGTTCGCGTTTGGGCTGTGAAAACTGTGCTTCTCTTTCATTCATTGTGATCGAACTAAAGCGAACATAGTAGCGCTTGGTAGGATCTTTTTCATCAACTTGATAGATGTAGAACCCAACAGCCTTGTATGAGGTATCAACACATAGGCCTACTTCTGCTTCACTAGTGAGGTCAATTGGTTGAATAGCTGGACTATTCACAACCGCCTTTTTTAGCTTATCCATGGCTAGTTGCTGTTCATCCTCCCATTCAAAGAGTACATTGAGCCGAGTCAACTTGACTAGTGGCTCTGCTATCTTCGAATAGTCTTTTATAAACTTTCGACAGACTCCACAAGTGCCTAAGAAGGCTTGTACATCAGTGAGATGCTTGCAAGGGCCCCAACGACTAATGACTCCAGCCCTATCAGGTTCAATTTTTCTACCTTCATACATACACAAATGACCAACCACCATCATTTCTTCAACACACAAGAACATTTTAGGTCCAGAAAAAGTTGCTCCACAATATTTCATCTGTTGGACCACTCGATTCATGTTCTGCATATGTTCCCATACAAAACGACGAATCCCTGGGTTCTCTGGAATAGTCTCAAAATTCCCCTCCCCTGTTTCATAGCGAGTCTTTGGTCCTCGTATGGGTACATCATCAATATAGGGACGAGTGACATGTGGGATTTCTTCTCTCAGGATATGTGTCACATCTTCATGGAATATTGGGACAGAATTCGTCCAACCCATCGGTAACTTTACTAATCGCATAGAACCAAATGGTGTCTGGAAGATAGTGTAGTCCCAAGACCCAACCGCTATGTCATGCTCGTCATATCCAACATACAAGTCCAAACATCCTCCACAGGCTCATCCAGCAAAGTGCTCTGAGAGTTCATCTGTGGCTGGTGGAATTCCTGAATGCGCAATAGTTACTGCATTGAGGGGCTCCAAACTATGTACTAGTCGAAGGCTTTTACCATCTTTCTTAATAACACAGAACCACCTTGATCTATATGAAGAATTAGATGGTTCATATACACCAGCTTCAATCTTGGATTTAATAATCCTACAGACTTCTTCATAGATTCCAGGTGGGATGGGAATGTTCTTCAATACCCATGGAGTGTGTGGTACTACAGGAATATCTATTGGCAGGAAGAAATCTTCTCGGAAATGCCCCCGTTCAGTATCATCCCAAGCGAATGCCTGTTCTTGGATAGTCATGAAATGGTGCATTAGTTTGCGCTCTTCTGGCCATAGAAATCCTTCTGGGTGATTCTCGTCAATCTTAGCTTTTCTTTCTGGGGTATAGCGTGCTGTAGGTACATATTCTGGTGGACTAGTACTCAATAGTGGGATGTCTTTGAGGGGATTACCCTTAATGTCTCTCACTATTCGGAATTTGTCTGGCAGGTCACCTAGCAGTGGCTTTACCTTCAATGCTACAGGTTTATATTTCTTACTAGCGAGCACTGCGACTGGTTTAAAGTCTGGGCTCTTCATGCATGCACCAAGGTGTTCAAAACCAGGGACTAGTGTCGTCTTTTTCTTCTTAGACTTACTAGTCTTTGACCTTGCATGCAAGTTGTCAACTAGTATATTATAAATTGGGATTTCATTATCTTCTCATAATTGAGAGCCATTGCTAATGTGCTCATACACATGATATTGTGCTTTGTAGCCATCAAGGACTACCTTTCCTTGGAAGTAGGAGTTTAATAGTCCCTTGGCTTGTTCATCTTCACATAATTTTTCTTCACAACTCATCAAAGCCATAAGAAAGTTGTCATGTAGTTCTTTTTCTGAGAAACTAGTGCCTTCTTTCGGTTTCATATATGCTTCGATTTCCAAGTTACCATCACTAGTCTGTACGATTTGCAGGGCTAACTCTCCTTGACCATTCATCAATTCATTGAGTTCAATTGAAAACCCTCTTCAGCTGCCTTTGGTGCCATTTTGGCTAATCTAGGAGGAGCACCTCTCAAGAAGGTTGGAATGGTGCATCTCCTACTAGTGTTTGGATCAGGGATGGTAATAATCTGACCACCATCTGCTTGATTCCTAATAACACTTTCTGTGAGAACATCAAACAGTCAGCCTAGTAGCACTTTATATGCTGGACTAGTGATGATATGTACTTGCAAGTACACAGTTATATCATTAAATAGGAATGGGACATTCCTTGCTAGTCCTAGGGTTTTCTCAAGCTGACCATTCACACTCTGCATATGAATAGTTATGTCAGGATCCCATGCTATTCCTAGCCTGGTCGCAATGGTACTAGCCATCAATACTATCTGTGAGCCACCATCAACTACACTTTCTTCTTCGCCTGCACTATTAATTAAAGGATAGACAGCTCGCAGACTAGCTGAGTCCTTGGCAACTATTACCTGCTTAGGCTTTTCTCCTGGTGCTAGTGAATCGAGATACTGTAGATATGGGTCGGTCATAATCAAGGACCCAGCGGGAATTAAACCCATACTGAATTGCACTGCCATGAACATTGCAGATGGCAAATTGGAAATGTTGATTGCATCTGCATTCAAGGACAGGGCCTCATTAGCTGCATTTTCTTCATCAATAGACTTGTCAAATGGTAATGGGTCAGACTTGGGTTCAGTCTCCCCCACACCATACATCTGTTCTGTTACTGGCTGAGCCAAAATTCATTTCTTAGCCATTAATTTGGCAATTTCTTTTCTTAGAGGCTCAGACAGGTCCATGAGCTCTTCTGCATTCAAGACTATAGGTGTTTTTAATACTTTAGATGCAACATCCTGCACTCTACCCTCCTTATGGATGGGTGCCATATGTTTATATGCTGGTGTATTGGATTCCTCGAATCTCACTTGGTTTTTCTTTTTGTTTGTGCTATCTGATGGGAGGGGTGCAAAACTTACACTCAGAACTTTTCTAAATGGCAGTTCTCAATGTGGTGCCTCATCCTCATCACTGCTAGCATCTTCTACTATTACCAGTTTCTTACTAGTGGGTTTAATAGTAGGTATTTCCACTACAACCATCTTACTAGTGGGTACTTGTGGTGTGGGTTCTTCTTTCTCATATTCATCAGATTTATCAGACACTGGTTCAACCACTTTCTTTGCATATTTCTTCGGTTCAGTTCCCTTGGGTCTGTTTTTAAAATGGTCCTCCAGCTGTTTATGGGGAATAGTCATAGGGATTGATGTATTCTTCCCCGTAGCCTTCATCAGACTCTTTTGAAACCCTGTTGGGAAGACTCACTACTGCTAGCACACGTGGCAACATACTGACTATCAAAATTTTGGTCACTAGCTGCAGTCTGACTACTGGCCTGGTTGAATAGTGACTTCATTTGATTCAAGAAAACATTAGGATCAAATGATTGATTCAATGTTTGACTACTCGTAGATGGAACAGGTATTTGTAACAACTGAGGCTGAACAGTAGATTGAACAGGCATTGAAACATGAGTGCTAGTCTGCCAATACTGCAGGTCTTGATGAAGTCTATCAATCACTTCATCTCTAGCATCTCATGGCCTATTGGCATACAAAGAAGTGTTATCAGGTAGGCTGACATTAAATATTCCAGCTGGCCCACTGACATCCTCCCAGAACATCTGTTCTTGCTTCTTATTCAACATTGCTAGCATTCAATCCATTGGACAGAGGTGCACTGGTTCATGTGGGATTGGATTACCATTGGCCATCATGAACTTGTGGTCAACAAACTTCAACAATCCTTCTGCTAAGTGCTTCTGGACATTCTGGCAATCTCTTACATAGTGCCCAGGTTTCCAGTCATACCAGCAGTTGTCAGAAGGGCCTGCTCCCGGTGATATGCCATCTACGCATTCACACCTAGATTTTGTGATTTTGTAACAATACTATTGCACATCTATCCTATACTAGTGATACATAGAGAACTATAGCTGAGGCTTCAAGCTGATAGTTAAAAGCAGTAAGCAACTGGTAGAGCCAGGACTTAGATGCAACACCATTAGTGGGTTAAATCTACCAGCTGGCCAGACTAGTAACTTGAATGCTAGCAGGACTAAGTGAAATACAGCCACTAGCAAATGAAGGATGCTACTAGCACACCAAAACCAGGAGCAGAGTACACAGATCTCGTCAAGTTCTGTCACTAGCAGCCCAGACTGGGCATAAATGCCTAAGTCAGGATAACTAGTCACATGGCAATCTTGAAACAGGACTTAGAAATAAATTAGGAATGGATTAACCTTGAGCCCAGATCTGACTATTTCAATATAGATCTCTTATGATCGATGCTAGTGGAGCCAGACTGCACCCTTGATCATGATCGGATAGCTGTTACAGGCACCAATATCCGGATATCCATATAACTGCATTACTAGGGCATGTAGTTGTGCCAAGGGTGCGGAAAGACCAACTGTGGAGTCTCTAGACCAAATATTTGAAAAGAAAACAGACTAGACTGACTATTGTGTGATTATTCACCATTATTCGTGACTAGCCAAGAAATCCTTACCAATATACCCTATACCCAGATGATATTTATAGTTCTGCCTCAGTAGTATATAAGTAGTGGGATGGGCGCTTGTGCAAAGCAGGCAAGCTATCCCCACAGTTGAGCCCTCACTGGTAGTAACTGGTGTCCCCAATTAAAGGCTTTTGTGCTTAACCTTGATGAAATGATTAATAGTCGCTAAGTCACCAATAGAATTGCATTGAATTGAAGTCCATTAGAGTCACTGTTGTGTCCTGCAAAGGTCCGGAGTGTTTTGAAGTTAGTTCAAGCAAAGTTCTCAGAGTTATAGTTTATTCTTAGGCCAAGAGTGCCACTAGTTAGCCAAGAGTGTGGCTAGTCAAGTGTTTATCACTTGTAGGAAGCAGTATAGGGCCAAGAGTGCCATCAGTTTATTCTTAGGCCAAGAGCGCCACTAGTCAGCCAAGAGTGTGACTGGTCAAATGTTTATTACTTGTAGGAAGCAGTATAGGGCCAAGAGTGCCACCAGTCTGAAGCAGTTTCAGTCAGAACGAGCGCAGTAGCTCAAACCAAGTCACTCTTATCCAATTGTGTCTTACCCACCCCACTAGTACAAGTAGTACTTTGTATAAACTCACTAGTAACAAATAAAACGTCTTTAAGACAATTGTACTTGATTATTGAAGTCTGCAGAGTGCTTCCATCATACTCGAAACCACCTGAATTCAATATTGGTGATTAAGTGTAGAGCAGTAAGAGGTTTAGTGTGATTGGTGTTCATTGCCATTTCCTAATTCTTTTGTCACTCACCGTTACCAAGCACATCATCATGGCAGTGCCAGCACCACCTGGAAAATCCTGCACCTCATCAGAGGCTTGGGATTCACTATAGATCTTTGTGTCAGCTTCTTTCAGGAGGATGATGTACCTGTTTATTTTCGATTCTTGAAGGGTCTTTGGCTTTGGGGTCTGTGAAGTCATGATAGATATATTCATTTTTGTAGGTAATTGTCTATGTTTATAATAGTCAGTCCAACCCATGGAAACTGAGGACTCATCTTTGTGAGATTGGGTCGAGCAAGGGGAATCAAACTCTTGTTGACCTACTCTTTTACTTCCTTGATCTTGGTTGTAGGTGGCACCACTTTGTTAGTGGGCCCTACTGACCAAATGTCCTTCATCTCTTTTCTCTTGGGGCAATCCTTGCTCAGGTGACCCTTCTCATCACACCTGAAGCATCTGCCCTCAGCCCTTCACTGATCAATGTCCATGGGCTTCCCTGCCCCTCCGTATGTCATCCATCGACCAGTTTCAGCATTTTGACTAATACCCATGCTAGCAGTCAGCTTTGAAGCCAAGAAACTTGTTGCCCCAGCAGCAGTTTTGCTGCTGGGGTGCTGTTGGGTTTGGGGATGGGAATCCTTCTTCTGCCTATTCCTGGGCATGCTGGTGGTCTGATCAAAGACCCACTTGTGTTGGCACTCCTCATACATTCAGAGTATGTGCTCCTTCCATTCTGGGTACAAGTGTGGGATGTTAATGCCCATGTTTGAAATAAAGATCATATAGGAGGAAGGTACTCCTAAATGAATGGCCTTTACCATGGCACCACACTCATTCTCATTGGTTCGTCGGCCTGCCAATTTGGCCTCTTCTTCCAGCTTCTGGAAGTAATGGGATGTGGGCTGCATTCTCATTCAGAGGTCAAACATCCACTTTTCATGGATTTCTTCAATAGTGGGGTTTTGGAATTGTCATGAGACCATGTTGACAAAGTCCGCCTAATCAGGGTAGCAGAAGTGGGTGGCAGTCCCATTGTAGGAGTCTCTGACCCAGAATTCAGGTCTCTTGTAGACCCATCAATCCTTGGTGGCCCCCTTGAAGTGGGAGGTCATGAATATTACCAAGTGTGATGGCACCTGGAAATAATGGTGGAACACTTCGAAATAGGTGATGCAATTGCCTATAAAGTGCTCAATGTCATTATGATCTTCTTTGAACAGAGAGGGAACTTTGATGAGAGTTGGCTTGATGCCCAGGTAAGAGGCATCAGCAGGGGCATTTCCAACTGGATTGGGAATGGGGTCAGGAGGGCTCTTGCTGGGGGGTGGTCTTGGGATCGAGTATCAATCTGCTCTTGGTCCCAAGGGGGGATATCCCCTTGGAGGTTCTGTTGGCCTTCCCTTTTTCTTGGTCACGGAGGTAGTCTATCATCATCTTTTTTGCAGACTCCTCCCTTTCAAGCTCTTCATGTATTTCTGCAATATGCTTCTCCTTTTCAGCCAATGCAGTTTTTGTCTGTTGCCAAATTTCTTCCACTGTTGCTGGGGTTCTTGATGTTCCTGTGGCAGCAGATCCTGCAGAGACAGGTTTGGCTTCCATTTCTTCTCCCATGCCTGCAAAGAGAAGACTACCTCCCTGATAGGGGTGGTATCCTTGTTGGCATGCCCAATGATGAGGGGGAGAGTCAGGCAAGGGTCATGGTCTTGCAACTGGGGTATCAGGTGGGTAATCTGAAATGTTCATGTATTAGGGCTGGAAGTAGTCCAGCCCATCATAGTGTGCATAATTAGTGTGAGGTGAATCCAAGCCCCTCCTCTGCCTCTCTGTTACCCTCCAATATCCATAACCTTCAGAGGGAATGCTCCAGTTCCCTCTGTTCATTGTTGTCACAGGGTTGTAGTCCTGGTAATAAATCTCTGGCAGTGGTGGGGAAAAGGTTTCAGTGCCTGTTCACATGAATGCAGGCACAAATGGTGGCACTGGGATTTGCACCCTGAATGATGTTGCCTTGATTGAGGGCAAGCCACTCATCCATGTCTGGTCTGGACTCAGTCCAGAGCATTCGTTCTTTGACATCAGTGCATTGAAGGTTCCAGGCAGTGGTCCAGAAGGGACCAAACAGGTCCCTGTCAACCTCAGAGAGGTCAGACCAGTTATAGTCTGCCCCATTGGGATTGAAGGGGCTTTTAGGGTTTGTGGGGAGTGGCAGAGTCAAGGTGTCAAGCTCCCTGTCATTGTCAGAGAGCTCAATGATGGGGAGCAAATTAGAGGAGTCTGTCCCCCAGGGATTGTCTGGGTTGATTTGGTGCCAGGAGCCATAGGGATGGTTTCAATCCATCCCTGGATCATTGGAGCTTCAGGGCTCTGGGGAAGAGGAATTCAACCTTGGAGGTATTCTCTAGTTGTGGGGTCAAAGAGTGGGAATTGGGGTATTAGGACAAGAGGGGTCCTCGAACATAGCCTGTACATTCCTCACATATTCTTGGGCTGAGAAGAGGGTGGGTCATTTCAGCTGGAAGGTGACATTTCTTGCCCTTGTCAGGGCTTCATGTGCATCCTCAATGGAGGAGGCAGAGGTATTTGGGTCTGTGGGATGGACCCAAAGATGTACGAGTGGAATCTCCTCTCATTCTTCCAATCTTGCAGGGGGTATCCTCCTAGGAAGGATATGGTTGAGGTGGGATTGTTAGTGTTCATTGTCATCTTTCATGGTGAAGAAAAGTGGTAATAAAAGCTAGAAGTACAGCACCTCCAATAGTGGCACTGAGAGTGATTGTTCATTGTTGGTCATGAATGCTTTTTATGGCTAGCATTGAAAAGTGAGATGGGTATCTTTCAACTAATGTTATGGCCTATCTTAAACATGTGACTTGGGATGTAAGCTGTTCTCTTTGGGCTGTTACATGTTCGAACAATCACCCAGTTAAAGAATTAGACCTGGTCTTTAGTGTGTGTGAATAAGAGGTATATGATTGTAATTTAGTCAAAAGATAGAGTACAATGATGAAGTTTACTCTACTTATATACTGTAAGTATGGTGTTATATTTAGATGAAACAGTATAGTCCATGCTGGAATGGGGTCAAAGTATGGTGGATTTTGGAAGGATCATAGTCCAATAGGAAGAGTATAGGGTGTCTTTGTGTGAGAACAAGAGTAAAGACCAGTGAAAGTCTTGATACGAGGTGAGAAATGTGGTGGATTAGATGAATGAGTCATGGATATGACTCAAATAAGATAAGATAAGGAAAAATCATAACACTGATTCTTGAAGATAATACTCCTAATTCCATGTCATGAAGAACTATTTGTGGAAGGATGGGCTCACATTCCTCAAGACCATGTCTATGTGAAATATGGAATGTCACAGGTGGTTATTTCAGATAGAGGACCCCAATTTGTGTCCTCCTTCATGAAAGAACTTTACCAGATATTAAATATTACTCAAAACACATCCACTGTCTACCATCCCCAGACAGATGGACAAACAGAAAGAGTCAACCAGGAGATTGAAAAATATCTTCATATTTTTATCAATCATAGATAAACTGACTAGGTTGAATGGTTACTTCTCACTGAATTTGCCCATAATAACCTCATCTATTTGTTGACTGGGAAAAGTCCCTTTATGATGTTATATGGATGAAACCCTTGATTAATACCCGATTCTATCCAGAAAACCCCATTTGCAAATCCTATGACCATCAAATTTACAGAAAACATGGCTCAAGTCCATAAAGAAGTACATGACACATTGGAGAGAGCTGTGGCACAAATGAAGGTGCAATATGACAAGCTAAAACAGATATCCAGAGAATATCAAGTCAGTGACAAAGTTTGGCTTGATACCACCAATCTTCATCTTCCATGACCAAAAAAAAAACTCAATGACAAATGAACTGGACCATTCGAAATCATCAAGAAATCCAGTATGGCAGCATACAAGCTAAAGCTGCTGCCCCACTGGAAGATACACCCCTGATTCAATGAGAAATTGTTGACTCCATACATTGCACCCTCATTCCCTAATCAACAACAACCACCACCCCCTCCTCCAGATCTTATTGACAGACAGGAAGAATATGAAATAGAAGAAGTTTTAGACTCCCACACTTGTCAAGTACATGCCAAGTGGGGACAACCATCCAAGAAAGTCACAGACTACCTAGTCAAATGGAAGGGTTGGACCAGGGAACACAACTTGTGAGTTCAAGAAACAGAGATGGAAAATGCTAAAAGAGTGATTGTAGAATATGAGGCTAATAATAACCAAGCCTTATACAACACCAAAATCATAATCAAGGACAAAGTAGTGGTCAAGATACTTGACCATGAATGCTCTGAAAATGATGATGTTGCATACCTTGCTCAACACAAAGATGGATATCAAAAATGGATTATTAACCTGGACAAGAACATATGGAAAGGCCTAATTGATCAGTACTGGATCAGTCAAGCCAAATCACAACTTGAAACCCCTGAAGAAGAACCTTAGCAGTCAGGATGACTGCTTTAACAAGGGGTAATGTTACAATTTTTCCATTATCTTACCTTATCCAATCTAATCAACCATCATCTCACACCATCTTCACTTTGTATCAATGCATTCACTGACAACCACCCCAGTTCACCATGGTTGTCACCCTCATTCATTTCTATTAGACCATAGTCATCCAACTGCATCAAGGTTTTCTCATGAACCTTGTCATTTCACCTATTAATAACACCATATATTCAGTATATAAGTAGAGTAGTTTTCACACTTGTACTCTATCTTTCAACTAAATTGCAAATCATATACCTTCTACTCCACTACACTAAAGACCTAGCTTAACTCTTCTTAACAGGTGATTGTCCAAACATGAGACAGCCCAGAGAGTGCAGCTTATATCCCAAGTCATGTGCTAGATAGGGTCATAATAGATTTCATATTCTTCCTGACCATCAACTAGGTCAGGAGGTGGCAGTGGGGGAAGTTGTTGATTGGAGAAGGCTGGGACAACATATGGAGTCAGCAACTTTTTATTAAAACAGAGATGAATCTTCCAATGTGGTGGTAGTTTTAACTTGTATGCTGCTGATTCCATCTTTTCCAGGATTTTGAATGGGCCAGTTCATTTGTCACCTAGCTTCTTCTTTGGTCTCAAGAGGTGAAGGTTGCTCATATTGAGCCAGACCTTGCTTCCAATTGGATATTCCTGAGACAGTCATTTCCTCTTGTCATACTGTTCCTTCATCTGGTCAGCTGCTTTGTTTAGCACATCATATACTTCTTTGTGGACTTGGGTCATTGTTTCTGTGAATTTGATGGCCATTGAGTTCATGAAGAGGGTTTCTCTGATAGTGTCAGATATCAGGTGGAGGTTTTGTCCATAGAGAATCATGAAAGGACTTTGACTCATAGCAGAGTGTACTCGATTGTTATGGGTGAACTCAGCTAGAGGTAGCCATTCACTCCAGTCATCCTGTCAATGGTTTATGAAGATTCAAAGATACTTTTCAATCTCCTGATTGACTCATTCCATCTGTCCATCAGTTTGGGGGTGGTATGCAGTAGATGCATTAGGAGTGATATTTAGCATCTGATATAAGTCCTTCATGAATTTCAAGACAAACTGGAGGCCTCAGTCAGAGATCACTACTTGGAGCATCCCATATTTGATGTAAACATGGTCTTGTAGGATTTGGACCCATCCCTCTACTGAAAGTTTCTCTTGACAGATGACAGAGATGATTGTTTTGGAAAATCGGTTAATAATCACCAATAGGGCATCATAGCTATTGGATTCTGAAAGTCCAGTAACTATATCAACTGAGATATGGGTCCATGAGTTGGTGGGGATGGCATTAGAGTGTAGGAGGGTGGCTTTTGCCTGGGTACTACTCTTAGTGCATTGACATGTTTCACATCCCTTTATGTATTCTTCTACATCCTTCCTTAGCTTTGGCCACCAATAGTCTTGAAGAATGAGTTCAGTGGTTTTTGCTATTCTGAGGTATCCTGCAGTGATATGATCATAGTTATGGGTGATGATCTCACCACATAAGGACTCCCTTTGGGGTATGTAGATCCATCCATCATAGTATAGAATCTCTTGATCTTGGATGATCTCTCATTCATGATTTAGGGAGGTTGCAATTCTCTGGTCCCACAATTTCTTTTGTTGGGTTATGTCCTGGATTTTTGCATGCTCTTCAGCAATGGTTGGCATGATGAGAGTGCAGAAATGTTTGGGTGAGAGGACAATAGTGTTGTCATTATCAGTTTTTTCCTGATCATGATCATTCTATTGGCTAAGTAGATCTGCCTTTTATTAGCAGTTCCTGGCTTGTGTTGGAGGGTGAAATGATACTCAGCAAGTTCAGTTACCCACCAGGCCTATCATTGATTCAGCTTTTGAGGTTTTCAGAAGTACCAGAGATTTTGGTGGTCTGTCCAGATCTCAATTTCTTTCTTCACACCCATCAGATAGTGTTTCCATTCCTCTAGGGCCAATATGATGGCCAACAATTCCTTGTCATATATTTTATAGTTGTGTTCTATCATAGTTAGGGCTTTAAACATGAAATCAACTGGCCTCCATTTGTCCTTCTGTTGTTGACTAAGGACTGCACTGACAGCTCCTTCACTGGCATCTGCTTCTAGTCATAACTTTCCATCATCAGAGGGAATGGTGAGAACTATGTCCACCATCATCTGGGTCTTCAATGCATGAAATGCTTGTTCTTAGGCAATTTCCCATTTCCATTCAGCATTTCCAGTCAACTGAGTTAGAGGTCAGATGATTTGGGAATAGTCATGCATGAATTTATAATAGAAGTTGATAAACTCAAGGAAGGACTGTAATTCCTTCTTCTTTGTTGGGGTCAGCCATTCAGCTATTCCTGTGACCTTAACTAGATCCATTCAGATAGAGTTTTCAGAGATGATAATTCCTAGATACTCAGTTTTGAGTACCTCAAACTCACATTTCTCCACTTTCAGAAAAAGCTTGTTTTCCCTTTGTCAGTGTTCCTCCAATGTTTGGATGAAAATGAGGATGTCATTGAGGTAGATGGTGACCTTTTCTTTGGCAATGAGATTATGGAAGATGCTGTTTATTATCCATTGAAAGGTTGCAGGGGAATTGGTTAATCTGAAGAATATCACAATGGGCTCAAATAGTCCTCAATTGGTACAAAAAGCCACCTTCTCCTCATCACCTTCCCAGATTTGGACATTGTTATATCTCTATCAAACATTCAATTTGGAAAAGTACTTGGTGCTGCACAGTTTGTTGATGAGTTCAGAAATAAGGGGAAGAGGATATCAATTTTTAATAGTCATTTCATTGAGCTTCCAATAATTCTGTATGGGGCAAAGGGATCCATCTTTCTTTTTGACAAAAAAGAAAGGTGAGGCAAAGGGGGACTTTGAGGGATGAATTCATCCAGAGTTCAGGTTTTCTTTGAGGAACTGGTCAAGTTGTTCCTGTTCCATTTGGTTTAGGAAATAGACTTTACAGTCTAGAGTGGATTTGGCATTGGGGATCAACTCGATAGCATGATCCCATGGTTTTCAGTCTGGTAGCTTGTCAAAACTTTCTTTGGAGAATAGATCCCTAAAGCTTTGATATTGAGGGGGAACTAGCTCTTCAAAAGTCTTCTTTGGTTTTGTGGCATTTGTGGAAGTGGCCAAATCATTGGTGGAGTGCATTGCTCTGATAATCAGTTCTTCCTGTATGTTGACAGTGAGAATGGTTTTGCCATCTTCCAGTTCTTCATCCCACCTATCTTCCTGGTCCATGTTGGGTAAGAGAAAGATATTCTTGATGCACTGACAGCATCCAAAGAGAATAGTTCTGGTCCTCCAGTTGAGAACCAGATTATGGTGCTTCAGCCAATCATGTCCTAGATAGACTGTTTTAGAACCTAAGTCCATGACCATGAGGTCAATTCACCCAGTGTGTCCTCCAATGGTCATCCTGAGTTCAACAAATTCAGTGATGTCACCAGCTTTGTTGCAAGTTCCATCTATGTTGTATACAAGAATGAGAACAGCTGCCTTTTGAGTGTCAATATTGTGTTGAATGATGTAGGACCAGTTAATGGAGCTTCTGGTGCATCCACTATCAAGAAATGCTTTGGTGATGAGGGTCTTTTTCCCAGTGCAAGAGAAAAGTTGTACTTTGATCAGGAAGTCTCATTCTAAAATTTTGTTCTCTTGGATATATTGTATCAGTTTATGGAGTTCATAGAGTTGCTCTCAGGTGCTATTTCCTCCTTTCTGTAGGTCTTGAATGAGGTCATCATTGATTTCTTGCATTTATCAGAGATGTACCTAGATAGTGAGGGCTGCTTGGGCTGCAGACATGGTTTTAGTGATGCAAATGGCATGTAAGGTCCAATCCATTTTGAAGGGTCAATACCAAGTGTGGGGTGGTACCCCTTCATTAGGCAGAGTCTCAGTGGGGGGTGGGATGGGTCTGACTGCTCAGATTGTCACTTTTGCTATATCAGGAAAGTGGTATCATCTTCTTCATTGGCAACTTCTTCCATGGTTTTCTTATGCCCCCTTTTTACCACCTGGACATAAGCAGATCTCCCCTGTTCTTCAGCAATGTCAGTGCCTGATGGAAGGCTACTGGGGAGTGAACCATGCTTCCTAGAGGCATCACTCCTTATGGTAAAGAGTCACTCAGAGACAACAGGTTGAGTCCAGGTTATTGGTGTCAATAGTTCAACTGTTCCCTTTTCCTCCAAGTCATACAGTTCATCTCTCCTGGGATTGCTGACTCAGAAAATGGCTGCTTTTGAGGTATCAGTGGAATTCTTTGTTCTTGTTTGGCCTTGGTGGGTGCTTGAGGTATCCTCCACAGACCCTGGCAAAGCAGGACTTGACTCTCTTGGGAGTGCAGAAGTGTTTGACTTCAGAGGCCTGAGAGCATCCCATCTACTTGCTTCAGTCCTGAGTATAGCTCATATTACAGTGTTGGCACCACCCAGCATATCCTGTGCTTTGTTGGAGGGGCAGGATTTGGTATAGATAGTTGCATTGTCACATCTGATTAGTATGTCATATTGATTTGGGGAGAGTGATTCTTTTAGAGGTAGGGTTTTGAGAAGATCAGTGTTGGTATTAGTATGAATGCATGGATATACAGCAGAGTCTGGAGAATGAGTCTATCTGGCAGAAACAGGAAGCCTATCCAGATGAGTCCTGATTGTCAAGAGGGAATCAGTCCCTTGACAACTTATTCTTTTATCTCTTCAATCTTGGCATTGGACTTCTCTTCCTCTTTTATGACTGCCATCGATTGTACATCTCAATACTCCTTCTTCTTGAGGCAATCCTTTGCTATGTGCCCCTTCTCATTACATCTGAAGCAGCATCTCTTGGCTTTGCAACAATCTACTTCTATGGGCTGACTCTGACCACTATACATGATCCATCTTCTGGTTACATTGTTCCAGCTGAGTCTCATATTGGCCATTAGTTTGGCAGCCAAGAAACTTGATGCTCCAGTGGGTGGTTTACCACTGGAGTGAGGTTGGGGTCATCAGTTGTCATGTTTTTGATTGTCCTAGGAGGGATCCTGAAGTTTGGTTGAATATCCACTTTTGCTGTCACTCTTCATACATATGAAGAATATGTTCTTTCCATTCTGGGTACATGCAGGGGATGTTGATGCCCATATTGAAGATGAAGGTTGTATAGAAGCTAGGAACTCTTAATCATACAGCCTTCACCAAGGTGCCTCACTCATTTTCATTGGTTTATTGGCCTGCCAATTTAGCCTCTTTTTCTAGCTTTTGGAAGTAATGGGAGGCCAGCTGAGTTTCCATTCAGAGGTCAAACATTTTCTTTTCATGGATTTCCTCAATGGTAGGATCTTGGAACTGTTGGGTGACTAAGTTGATGAATTCCTCCCAACTTGGATAATGGAAATAGGCAGAGATTCTGATGGCACTGGTGAAGACCTAATATTCTGGTCACTTGTATACTCACCAGTTCTTGGCTGCACCTTCAAAGTGGGAGGTTGTGAAGAGTACTAAATGGGAGGAGAGTTGGAAATAGTGACAGAATACTTCAAAGTAGGTGATGCAGTCACTTATGAAGCATTCAATGTCATCATAATCTCCCTTGAAAGGTTTTGGAGGTTGTATAAGAACTGGCTTGATTCTCAAATAGAGAGCTTTGTCAGGCACATTCCTGATAGGGTTGGGGTATGGGTCAGGGGGAGTCTGCCCAGGAGGGGATCATAGGATGAAATATCAATCAGGTCAAGAAGGGAGTTCCTTTGGGGTCTCTCAGAGTCACCTTCATTCTGGTTTTTTTTCCTTGGTTGGAAGCCTCCAAAACTTGGCATGTCCTTTGCATAGTTCTTCAGCTGCAGCAAGCTCTCATCATAGTTCTTTGATCTAGAGGTCTTTTTGAATTAAATCCTCCTTAGCTTGTTGTATTCACTCTTCCTTAGTTGGCTAGAGAGGTTCAGTGGTTCTCAAACTGAGTTCAGAGTCTTCTCCTGCCCCTGCAAATAGAAGGCTTTCCTGTGGGTACAGGTAGAAGCCCTGCTGTCAGATTCAGCTACTCAGGTATTGCCAATGAAAAACATCAAGCAATGATGGCAACATATTTATGTCAGCCACTGAAAGAGAGTCTGGGAGAGGTCAGAGTTAATATCTGGGGGTATCTGGGGGGTACTGTAAGGCAAACATATATTGAGGTTGGGAAGTTTCCAGCCCAATGTAGCTATTTAATTGATAGGTAAAATTACTAAAATTAGAACTCCCAGCTCTTGAGATCAGATTGGTCCATTTCCCTCTGTGCAAGGATCTGGAGAGCATGCTCCAGCTCTTGTTGCTCACTAGTAGTTCTAGCCTATAATCTGGGTACCCTGTCTCCTGCAGTTGGAGAATATAGAATTTGGATCCTGTTTGCATATACCTGGGTGTGAAAAGTGGCACCCATGCCTGGTCCTCAAATTGGATCTTCTTAGTTCAGGGCAAGATACTTATCTATATCAGGATGAATTCCTGGCCATGGGGTCCTAGCCTCAATGTCAGCCCTTCATAGTTTCCAGGCCTCACTTCTAAAGAGTCTGAGAATTGTTTGATCGATATCAGTGAGCTTAGGCCACTTATAATCAGGGCCCTGGGTATTAAAGGGATCATCAGAGTTATGGGAAGAGGGCATGGCTGAGGCATCATCAGAGAGTTTGATAAGGGGGAGAGAGGAACTGGAGTTAGTGTCCTCTCTGCTGATGGGCCAGGGGGTTTATTCCTGTCTTCTGGTTGCCCAGAGGCTATAGGGGTGATTGAGATTGGGTGTTGCCACCCTGCTATAGTTTCAGTGTCATACCCATACACAGGCTGGACATGTGGGTGTGTAGGAAGAAGGGGAGTCACTGGGGGTTTGGAACCTAGCCTGTAGGTCCTGTATATATTCCTTCATAATGGAGGGTCATTCCATTCTGGCTGACTGGGTGGCATTGTTAGATTGTCCTGACTCCTGTCCATGTGTTGGGAACTCATTGGAGGACTGAGCTGAGAAGGTGATCCAATGGGTTGAGAGGTTTTCTTCTGGAGTGGGTGCCAGATTTGTGGGACTCATCCTAGTGACAGTTGGTTATTATCAGAAAAGGACATAATGTAATGGAAAGGGGGGTGGTTGCTGAGGTTGGAGGAGGTGACATTATTATAATGAGTTTTAGATCTGATCCTCTCATGTTAAGAAGATGAGGGCCACAAAGAGAATAATGAGGATCACCCTGCCTATAGCAGTGCTAAGTGCAATAGTTTGTTCTTTGTGTAGCTTGGGGTTCATGCATGTGGTTTCTTTGTGGCTAGCAATGAAGAAACTATGGTAAATCTTCAAACTAATTGTTAGACCCATGTGTCATGTGATCTGTGGACTTGTGCTTCACTCTTCAGGCTGTCTCATATTCAGACAATCACTCTTGGATAGCAACTACAGTCTTCTGATCATGTGAAAGAGAGTGGTGTAAGATAAACTTTAGTTTGAAGATGAAGATATACATTGAGAACTAACTAGCTTATATATGTGAAAAGGATATATAAAAATAGATGTTGTCATATATAGTCTATATTAGAAACAAAGAGAAATGTATGCTGAGTATGCAACTGTCATGAGCCATGAGTACAATAACCAGTTCTCATGTTATTATGGTCTGAGGATTGCCATGGATACAGAGATGTGGAGATAGGATGAGATAAGATAAGATAAAAACAAAAAGGGGCAAAATTGTAACAGTGAGGATATAGATGAGGAGGAAAGAGAAGCAGACACATATACAGAAGGTGATCAGATGAATGAGGAGTATGTAGAGGCTGAGGAAGGTAGAGCCAAGAGGAAAGGAAAAGAGAAGGACTATGCACTGTCCATACCTGGCAGCCTCATGGACATTGACAGTGGCAAGGATAGCAGTCCTGCTAAGTGAGTTGATGAGCAGCCTTGAGCAGCTATGGGACTCAGTAAGTGCCCTTCCTTTCAACTTCCAGCCCTCTTCTAACTACCTTATAGGTAAGAGTTACACTAAACCAGATGGCCACTAGATCTCAACCAGCAGTTAAGATGAGGCAAGACCCAGCTATAAATGCATTAAAATGTTAAGAAGTTACAGGCTGAAGAGCTCATTTCAGTGAGTCCCTTTTCTTAATACATTCTTAAGATGGCCTTTGAATACCTCAAAGGTTTTAGAAACCAATTGCCAGAATTGCCATGGCATGAGTGGACACCAATGCTGCACACTTGTTGATTCTGACAATGGACACCCAGCATGTGTTATGATTTTTCCATTATCTAATCTTATCTGAGTCATATCCATGACTCATCCATCTAATTGACTGTCATCTTTGACTCATATCCAACCACTCACTGACCGTTACCCTCATTCTCACCACTTGTCACCCTAGACATTCTCTATTGGATAATGATCCTTCCAGACCATCCTACTTTGACACCATTCAAGCATGGACTCTATCATTTTATCTATATATATATCACCATAAAAACAGTATATAAGTAGAGTAAACTTCACAGTTGTACTCCATCTTTTGAATAAACTTAAATCATATACCTCTTACTCTCACACACTAAAGACCAAAGCCTAATCCTCTATCTGGGTGATTGTTCGAATGCTGATACACTGTCTATGTGTTCACACCTAGATTTTGCGATTTTGTAACAATACTATTGCATATCTATCCTATACTAGTGATACATAGAGAACTATAGCTGAGGCTTCAAGCTGATAGTTAAAAGCAGTAAGCAACTGGTAGAGCCAGGACTTAGATGCAACACCATTAGTGGGTTAAATCTACCAGCTGGCCAGACTAGTAACTTGAATGCTAGCAGGACTAAGTGAAATACAGCCACTAGCAAATGAAGGATGCTACTAGCACACCAAAACCAGGAGCAGAGTACACAGATCTCGTCAAGTTCTGTCACTAGCAGCCCAGACTGGGCATAAATGCCTAAGTCAGGATAACTAGTCACATGGCAATCTTGAAACAGGACTTAGAAATAAATTAGGAATGGATTAACCTTGAGCCCAGATCTGACTATTTCAATATAGATCTCTTATGATCGATGCTAGTGGAGCCAGACTGCACCCTTGATCATGATCGGATAGCTGTTACAGGCACCAATATCCGGATATCCATATAACTGCATTACTAGGGCATGTAGTTGTGCCAAGGGTGCGGAAAGACCAACTGTGGAGTCTCTAGACCAAATATTTGAAAAGAAAACAGACTAGACTGACTATTGTGTGATTATTCACCATTATTCGTGACTAGCCAAGAAATCCTTACCAATATACCCTATACCCAGATGATATTTATAGTTCTGCCTCAGTAGTATATAAGTAGTGGGATGGGTGCTCATGCAAACCAGGCAAGCCATCCCTGCAGTTGAGCCCTCACTGGTAGTAACTGGTGTCCCCAATTAAAGGCTTTTGTGCTTAACCTTGATGAAGTGATTAATAGTCGCTAAGTCACCCATAGAATTGCATTGAATTGAAGTCTCTTAGAGTCACTGTTGTGTCCTACAAAGGTCCAGAGTGTTTTGAAGTTAGTTCAAGCAAAGTTCTCAGAGTTATAGTATTATTCTTAGGCCAAGAGTGCCACCAGTCTGAAGCAGTTTCAGTCAGAATGAGCACAGTAGCTCAAACCAAGTCACTCTTATCCAATTGTGTCTTACCCACCCCACTAGTATGAGTAGTACTTTGTATAAACTCACTAGTAATAAATAAAATGTCTTTAAGACAATTGTACTTGATTATTAAAGTCTGCAGAGTGCTTCCATCGTACTCGAAACCGCCCAAATTCAATATTGGTGATTAAGTGTAGAGTAGTAAGAGGTTTAGTGTGATTGGTGTTCATTGCCATTCCCTAATTCTTTTGTCACTCACCGTTACCAAGCACATCACCATGGTACCAAAAGCTCTGGTTGAGACTTCTTGGTGGATATTCAATTGGCTCCCTGCACAGGGAAAAAGATTTTGACAACCCATGCATTGTTGGATAGTGGCTGCACTGGTAGCTCTATCAACTGAACCTACATCCAACAACATCAGTTGGACACCAGAAAAGCCGCTGCCCCAATACCTGTTTACAATGCAGATGGAACTTGCAATAAGGCAGATGATGTAACCAAGTTTGTAGAACTCTGAATGACCATCGGAGATCACATTGAATGAATTGACCTTGCAGTCACTAACCTAGGATCCAAAACAGTGTATTTGGGCCACAATTGGCTTAAATGTCATAATTCTCTCATCAATTAGAAAATGGGATCCATGATATTTGGACAATGTCATTGCATCAAAAACTACTTCTCACTTCCTGATTCAGATGAAGAAGATAGGTGGGACAAAGAACTTGAAGAAGGCAAAATGATTCTTGCAGTAAACATGCAAGAAGAAATCATTCTTCAAGCCATACATTATGCGAATAAACTGGTGGCAGCCGCAAATGCAGAGAAACCAAAGAAAACCTTCAAGGAGCTTGTGCCTCCTCAGTACCAAAGCTTTAGAGACTTGTTCTCTAAAGAAAGCTTTGATGAATTGCCAGACCAAAAACCATGGGACCATGCCATTGAATTGACTCCCAATGCCAAATCCACATTAGACTGTAAAGTCTATCCCCTTAACCAAAACGAGCAAGAACAACTCGACAAGTTCTTAGATAAAAACCAAGATTCAGGATGAATCTGACCCTCCAAATCTCCATTCACCTCTCCCTTCTTTTTCATCAAGAAAAAAGATGGCTCCTTATGTCTAGTTCAGGACTACCAAAAACTGAATGAAATGATGATAAAAAATTGTTATCCACTTCCCCTAATCTCCAAACTCATTGACAAGCTACAAGGAGCAAAATACTTCTTCAAACTAGATGTTCAGTGGGAATACAACAATGTATGGATCCATGAAGGAGATGAAGAAAAAGCCATGTTCAGAACTAATCGAGGACTCTTCAAGCCTACCATCATGTTCTTTGGTCTTACCAATTCACCAGCCACCTTCCAGTGGATGATGAACAACATCTTTAAGGATTTAATTGCTGGGGGAAAAGTGACCATTTATCTCAATGACATCCTTATATTCACAAAATCCCTATCTGAACATTGAGTCATAGTTCGACAAGTCCTCCAACATCTTTGAGAAAACAAGTTGTTTCTCAAAGCAGAAAAGTGTGAATTTGAGGTACTCAAAACCAAATACCTAGGAGTAATCATCAGTGAAGATGCTATCTGAATGGATCCTGTCAAAGTCACAGGAATTGCAGAATGGCCTATGCCTACCAAGAAAAAAGAACTACAATCCTTCTTAGGATTCACAAATTTCTATCAAAAGTTCATTCACAACTATTCCAAAATTGTACAACCTCTTACTCAATTAACCAGGAAGGTAGATTGGACTTGGGGAACAGAACAAGAACAAGTGTTTACTCAACTCAAAAAGTTGATGACCACCAACATTATTTTAACAATCCCCTCAGATGAGGGAAAGTTCCGAGTAGAAGCAGATGCTAGTGATGGAGCCATTGGTGCCATCCTAAGCCAAGAACAAAATGGCAAATGGAGACCTGTCACTTTCATGTCCAAAGCATTAATGGTCACTGAATGCAATTATGAAATCTATGACAAAGAATTGCTGGCCATCATGTTAGCATTAGAAGAATGGCACCATTACCTCATAGGCACAAAGAAAACAATTGAAATCTGGACTGATCACCAAAACCTCCAGTATTTCCAAAAACCCCAAAAGCTGAACTGCAGACAAGCTCGGTGAGTCACTGAGTTGGCAGAATACCACTTTGTCCTTCAACACAAAGCTGGAATCGCTAACAAGAAAGCTGATCTTCTCAGCTGAAGAGACAATCATGATCAGAGAAAAGAAGACAATCAAGATGTGGTTGTTCTTTCCCCTGAACATTTCCAAGTATTAATCCTGCCCACCACAGAGGAACAAATCATGCATATAAGAGATGCAACCTGACAAAAAGGTCGATGGGACCAAGAGATTGAGAAATTCCTCAATCACAAATAAGGAATTACACAGGAAAATGACATCTTGTGGTATGATGGATGAATCTATATCCCTCAGGACTCCTCTCTACACAGTGATATCGTTGCACAATACCATGATCATATCACTGCTGGACATCCTGGCATCGCAAAAACCAAGAAACTCATTCTCAGAGAATACTGGTGGCTGAAAATGAAAAGAGATGTCAAATCCTATATCAAAGGATGTGAAACTTGTCAAAGGATGAAGAGCAATACACAGGCAAAAGCAGCCCCTCTTTACCCTAACACAATCCCAGACACCCCCTGGACTCATATCTCAGTAGATATGATTACTGGCCTTCCAGAATCTGAAGGCTTCAATGTGTTACTGGTCATCATGTTACAATTTTTCCATTATCTTATCTTATCTGAGTCATATCCATGACTCATCCATCTAATTGGTTCAAAGAATCTGACTCGTATCCAGCTATTCACTGGCAACAACCCTCATTCTCACCATCTGTCACCCCAGATGCTCTCTATTGGTTCTATGATCCTCCCAGATCATCCTACTTCAACACTGTTTGTGCATGGACCTTAGCATTTCATCTATATATAACATGGTAGAAATACTATATAAGTAGAGTAAACTAGACAGTTGTACTCTATCTCTTGTTTAAATTACAACCATATACTCCTTGTCTACACTATACAGAAGACCTAAAGCTTCTATCTCTCATATTGGGTGACTGTTCAAATGCATAACAGCCCAGAGAGATCAGCTGATGATCCCAAGTCACATGTCCAAGGTGGTGCCTAACATTAAACAAGAGATTTTCCCTTGCTTCTCCAATGCTAGCCATAGAGAAGAACTTCTTCATGCCTGAAGAAGAGAACAACCACTCCGAACCCCGAACTGTCTCTCTCGGCATCGCCATTGGTGGTGCCATACTATTAACCTTTTTTACGGTCCTCACTGTTTTACTTTATGAGGAAGAACTCTGGGCTTTGCTCCAGCAAAGGTGAGCCCAACAACCTGCACCACCACCCTGATCTCCCCGACATCCAGACCATGTCATTCCCCGGGAGCTACCCCCTGCAAGACTGGGAGAACAAGAGGTGGTACCATTCGTCTGCCCCCGTGCCCAGTTCACGATTGCCTCCTCCTCTGAGGGGAGTATAGATTTGAGGCCCCTGACTCCTGGGCCCTCCTCTGCCCACACACATAATGTGTGAGCAGTTCTACTCTGGTACCAGATGGAACAACTCACCACTGCCATCACAGTGGCCCAAGAATATGCACAGGATGTTTGGCTTGTGCTTGATGACCCCCCGCCCGCTTACCCCAGCCCTCCCCCTCATCCTCCAACCCCTGCCCTCCACCAGCAACATTGGAGGGTATGATCTTGATCCCCGTTGCCTGACAGTGACGATAATAGCGGGTCCTTCCATGGACCCCGAAACCCAGACAATCCCACCATGGATCAAAACCACCCTTATGGCCCCTGAGGCCATGAGGCCTGGCCTGAGGAAGGAGAGTCAATCTCTCTCTCCTTCCTTCCCATCATTGAAATCTCCGATGATGAGTCTGATGTTGTCAGAGATGATGCCCTGATCCTGGCCCCTCCCCATGCCCCTGACAACCCCTTCAACCCAAACGAGGGGGACTTTGTCTGGCCTGACCTCTCTGAGATCAATAGAAGACTCTTTGGTCTCTTCCAGACTGCTGCCTGGGAAGTTCGACAAAGGGACGTCGAAGCCTGAGATCTCTGGGATGAGCCCAGAATCGAGATGGATGAGTGGCTGGCCCTCAACTGAGGGGACCCCATTCGAGTCTCAATACAGGGCCCCAACAGGGCCGACATTATCGCCGCCCAGATTTGTGCCAACCATGACCGGAGCATTTTCTGCCCCTCTGCAGAGGATCTATTTCCAGGGCTTCAGCCCCAAGATCCAGATAAGCAGTGGGAACTGGAGAGGACCCTCCAGCACTTATGGAGGCTGGAGGTGGCAAGAGAGGAGTGATTGGGGGCAAAGGGCCCCGTATGATACATTAATCTACAATACAGGTTATTACGGTGGGCTGGATTACCACCAGCCCCAGTACAAAATATATCTGGAACACCCCCTGGATACCCCAGTCACAAACCCATGACCACTTCCTGACTCGCCCCCACACCATAGGGCATGTCACCAAGGATACCACCCTTATCAGGGTGGTAGTCTTCTCTTCACAGGGGCAGGAGAAGATATGGAAGCTGAAGGAGCCCCTGCAGGAAACACCACTACAGGGGCATCAAGAACCCCTGCCACAGCAGAAGAAATCCATCAGCAGATGAAAACCACACTGATAGAGAAGGGACGGCACATCGCAGAGATGCATGAAGAGCTTGACAGGGAGGAGTCCACCCGTAAGATGATGATGGACTACCTTCAGGATCAAGAAAAGGGGAAGGAGCCAGAGAGGAGAAGACTGTCGGGGGAACCACCAAGAGGCTACCCGGGTCCTAGGCCAGATCATTACTCGATCCCAAGACTGCCTCCCAGTAAGGGTCCTCCTGACCCTATCCCAAATCCTGTCAGGAATGCCACCACTGATGCCCCTTATCTGGGCATCAAGCCAACCCTCATCAAGGTCCCTGCCCCATTCAAGGGGGACCATGATGACATTGAACACTTCATAGGCAATTGCATCACCTATTTTGAAGTGTTCAGACACTATTTCCAGGTGCCATCGCACCTGGTATTATTTGCGACGTCCCACTTTGAGGGCACCACCAAGGATTGGTGGGTCTACAAGAGACCTGAATACTGGGTTGGTGATGCCTACGATGGAACCACTGCCCATTTCAGATACCCTGACTAGGCCAACTTCATTGACCTAGTCACATGACAATTTTGGGATCCCACAATCAAGGAGATCCATGAAAAAAGAATGTTTGATCTCAGAATGGGAGTGCAGCCCACCTCCCATTACTTTCAGAAGCTTGAGGAAGAAGCCAAGCTAGCAGGCAGAAGGACTGATGAAGCCAAACATGGCGCAATGGTAAGGGCAGTGCAACTAGGAGTCCCTAGTTCATACACAACCTTTATTTCTAACATGGGCATGAATATTCCATGCTCATATCCAGAGTGGAAGGAACGCATCCTCCAGATGTATGAAGAGAGACAGTGGAAGTGGGTCTTTGATCAGACCACAAGTACACCTCAGGATGGCCAGAAGCAGGGCCTGCATCCCCAACAACAGCAGCCCAGCAGCAAGAACACTGCTGGGGCAACAAGTTCCTTGGCCCCAAAGCCAACTGCTGGGAGTGGAGGAACCAGTCGTGATGCTGGAACTGGTAAGTGGATGACACATGGAGGGGCAGGACATGAACGTGCAAAGGTTGCCTTAAACACTAACTGGGAGTCAATGACCAAGGAAATTCAAACTCTGTCGAAAGTAGTGCTGGCCGAAGAACACAGGGGTGCTGACCAGAGATATGAAGGCAAGCTGGCTGACAAATTCCCATCAGCAGCTGTACCCTGTCAGGGGATATCCTGCACTTGGAAACTCGCTAGTGCCCAGGCAGTAAAAAGGAGGCAGTTCAGTAGAACAACAATCATCAAAGTACCCAACAAAGAGGATGACATGGCTTTTAGGATCTGGCAAGCCAACCAGTCCAAAGCCAGTACCCTGATACCCAAGACTCCCAAGCATATGGGGGAGCATCAGACTCATGGACTTCTGAACACAAGGGGAAGTCTTGAATCTAACACCCATTCTAACAAGGGAGTATCAGACATTTCCAAATGCATGGGGAAACACAGAACACTGGAAGTCCCTCAATGAACTGAGGAACAGAACAAGTCCTCCAAACATACAGGGAAGCAGGATGATCTTCAATGGTACCAACCATTTGGGATCGACTGGACATTGTGTGCAATTTGCAATTCCAAGGATTTGGCAGTCGCCAAGGTGGTTCTCTCCATCTGGGTACATCCCAAACAACTTGGAGAAATCAATGATGAACTTGTCCAGAGTTTAAGAATGGGAGGGAGTATAGCCTGAGAACAGCTCTATGAACTACACGAACCAATCCACTATATCCATGGTACCAGAAGCTCAGGATGAGACTTCCTGGTGGATATCCAACTTTCCCCATGTACTGGGAAACAGACATTAACAACCTGAGTATTGTTGGATAGTGGCTGCACAGGCAGTTCTATCAATCAAACTTATGTCCAACAACACCGGTTGGATACCAGGAAGGCCACAGCCCCTATACCAGTCTATAATGCCGACAAAATGTGCAATAAGGCAGGGGATATTACTGAGTTTGTGAAACTCCAAATGACCATCAGAGACCACAGTGAATGAATTGACCTCGCGGTCACAGACTTGGGTTCCAAAACCATGTATTTGGGCCATGACTGGCTCAAATGCCACAATCCTTTTGTCAATTGGAAGGTGAGAACCTTGACATTTGGATGATGTCATTGTGTCCAGAATCATTTTACTCTGCTGGATGCAGATGAAGGAGATCGATGGGACAAAGAGCTCGAGGAAGGAGAAAGTATTCTTGCCATCAATATGCAAGAAGAAATTATTCTTCATGCCATCCATCATGCGAACGAATTGGCGGTGGCTGCAAACACAGAAAAACCAAAACAGACATTCAAGGAGCTCATGCCTCCTCAGTATCAAAGCTTTAGAGACCTGTTCTCAAAAGAGAGCTTTGACGAATTACCAGAAAGAAGACCTTAGGACCATGCAATCGAGCTAATCCCTAACACAAAATTGACTTTAGACTGCAAAGTCTATCTGCTCAACTGAAATGAGCAAGAACAGTTGGACAAGTTCTTGGATGAGAACTTAGACTTGGGACATATCCATCCCTCAAAATCTCCCTTTGCCTCTCCCTTTTTCTTTGTCAAGAAAAAGGACGGCTCACTATGACTGGTTCAGGACTACCGAAAACTGAATGAAATGACAATCAAGAATCGTTATCCCCTCCCCCTGATCTCCAAGCTCATCGACAAGCTGCGTGGAGCTAAGTACTTCTCCAAATTAGACATGCGATGGGGATACAACAATGTTCATATTCAAGATGGAGACGAAGAAAAAGCAGCATTCAGAACTAACCAGGGACTCTTCGAGCCAATGGTCATGTTCTTCGGACTCACAAACTCACCAGCCACATTCCAGTGGATGATGAATGATATATTCAAGGATTTGATCACCGGAGGAAAGGTCATGATTTACCTCGATGATATTCTCATATTCACTAAATCCTTGTCTGAACACTGAGACATAGTGCAACAAGTACTCCAACATCTGCAAGAAAACAAATTGTTTCTCAAAGCCAAGAAATGCAAGTTTGAAGTGCTTGAAACTGAGTACTTAGGGGTCATCATCAGCGAAGACACTATCTGTATGGACCTAGTCAAGATCGCAGGCATAGTAGAATGGCCCACTCCAACAAAAAAGAAGGAGTTACAGTCCTTCTTAGGATTCACAAACTTTTACCACAAGTTCATTCAGGACTATTCCAAGATCATATGTCCCCTTACTCAGTTGACTGGAAAAGTTGACTGGATGTGGGGATCAGAACAAGAACAAGTGTTTAGACAACTCAAAAGTTTAATGATGACAAACATAGTTCTTACGATTCCCTTAGATGACAGAAAGTTCCAAGTAGAAGCTGATGCTAGCAATGGTGCTATTGGCACCATACTAAGCCAAGAAAAGGATGGCAAATGGAGGCCAGTCGCCTTCATGTCAAAAGCACTCACCATCACTGAGTGCAATTATGAGATCTACGACAAGGAGCTACTAGCAATCATGCTAGCACTAGAAGAATGGCACCATTACCTCATGGGCACCAAGGAAACAATCAAAATCTGGACAGACCACCAGAATCTCCAGTACTTTCAGAAACCCCAGAAGTTAAATCATTGACAAGCTCGATGGGTCACCGAATTAGTGGAATACCACTTTGTCCTTCAACACAAAGCCAGAACTGCAAACCAGAAGGCTGATCTTCTCAGCAGACGAGATGATCACGATCAAGGAAAGGAAGACAATCAGGATGTGATTGTCCTTTTCCTGGAACATTTCCAGGCATTAGTACTGCCCACAACTGAGGAATGACTCACATGTATAAGAGATGCAACATGACAAAAGGAACAATGGGACCAAGGGATAGATAAATCCCTGAACCATGAACAAGGAATTACCTAGGAAAAGGAACTCCTATGGTACAATGGACGAGTCTATATTCCTAATGACTCTATCCTATGTGGTGAAATCATTGCACAATTCCATGATCACATCACTGCTGGACACCCAGGAATTGCCAAGACCAAAGAACTCATTCTTTGCGAGTACTGGTGGCCAAAGATGAAGAAGGACATTGAATCTTACATCAAGGGATGTGAGACTTGTCAGAGGATGAAGAGTGATATGCAGGCCAAGGCAGTGTCTCTTCATCCAAATGCAATACCAGATATGCCATGGACTCATATCTTGGTCGACATGATCACTGGACTTCCAGAATCAGAAGGATTTGATGCTTTACTCATCATTGTAGACCGCTTCTCCAAGAACATTCTCCTCATTCCATGCAACAAGGAGTTATCTGCCAAAGGATGGGCTCTGATGCTTCGCAATCACATATATGTGAAACATGGAATGCCACAAGTGGTCATATCTGACTGAGGACCCCAATTCGTCTCAGCATTCATGAAGGAACTTTATCAAATGCTAGACATCATCCAGAATGCCTCAACAGCATATCATCCTCAAACCGATGGACAGACAGAGAGGGTCAACCAAGAAGTCGAAAAGTACCTTCGCATCTTTGTCAATCATCGACAGACCAACTGGGTAACATGGCTACCTCTCACTGAATTCGCTCATAACAACTGAGTTCATTTGGCCATGAGCAAAAGTCCATTCATGGTCCTTTACAGATGCAATCCCTGACTCATACCTGAGTCAATTCAGAAAACTGGCTTCACGAACCCTGCAGCCATGGACTTCACCGAAACGATGGCCAAGGTCCATAAGGAGGTCCATGACATCTTAGAAAAGGCAGCAGTGCAAATGAAGGTGCAATATGACAAATGAAAACAGACTCCATGGGAGTATCGAATCAGAGATAAGGTATGGCTAGACACTGCCAACCTTCATCTTCCCAGACCAAAGAAAAAGCTTGATGACAAGTGAACAGGACCTTTCAAGATTGTTGAAAAGTCGGGAGCAGCAGCATACAAGTTAAAACTGCCGCCCCATTGGAAGATTCACCCCTGATTCAATGAGAAACTGTTAACCCCTTACATTGTGCCATCATTCCCGAATCAACAGTTGGCACTGCCTCCCTCTCTGGACCTCATTGATAGTCAGAAAGAGTATGAGATCGAAGAAGTCTTGGATTCATGCACCAGAAAGGTATGATCCAAGAAAGAACAACCATCTAGGGAAGTCATGGACTACCTAGTCAAATAAAAAGGATGGACCCGAGAACATAATTCATGGGTTCAAGAAAATGAAATGACAAACACCTTGAAAGTGATCCAAGAGTATCAGGCCAGCATAAACTACACTATATACACTCCAAAAATTGCAACCAAGAACAAGATGGTGGTCAAAATACTGGACCATGGATATTTGGAACATGGCAATGTAGCCTACCTCACCAAAAGAAAAGATGGATACATGAAATGGATCATCAATCCAGATGAGAACATATGGAAGAAACTGATTGATCAGTACTGGATCAGTCAAATCGCAACACAGTTTGACACCCCTATAGAAGAACCTTAGCAGTTGGGATGACTACTTTAACAAGGGGGTAATGTTATGATTTTTCCATTATCTTATCTTATCCAAGTCATATCCATGACTCATCCATCTAATTGGTTCAAAGAATCCAACTTGTATCCAGCTATTCACCAGCAACAACCCTCATTCTCACCATCTGTCACCCCAGATGCTCTCTATTGGTTCTATGATCCTCCCAGATCATCCTACTTCAACACCGTTTGTGCATGGACCTTAGCATTTCATCTATATATAACGTGGTAGAAATACTATATAAGTAGAGTAAACTAGACAGTTGTACTCTATCTCTTGTTTAAATTACAACCATATACTCCTTGTCTACACTATATAGAAGACCTAAAGCTTCTATCTCTCATATTGAGTGACTGTTCAAATGCATAACAGCCCAGAGAGATCAGCTGACAGTCCCAAGTCATGTGTCCAAGGTGGTGCCTAACACATCATGGATCACTTTTCCAAAAACATTATTCTCATTCCATGCAATAAAGAATTGTCCACAGAAGGATGGGCCCTCATGCTCCAAAACCATGTCTATGTGAAACACGGAATGCCACAAGTGGTCATTTCAGATCAAGGACCTCAATTTGTGTCTTCCTTCATGAAGAAACTATACCAGATGCTAAATATAACACAAAATGCATCTACTGTGTATCACCCACAGACAGATGGACAGACAGAACAAGTCAATCAAGAGGTTGAAAAATATCTCCATATCTTTGTCAACCATTGATAAACTGACTGGATAGCATGGTTGCCACTTGCCACATTCACTCATAACAACCGAGTTCACTCAGTGACCAGCAAAAGCCCATTTATGGTCTTATATGGATGAAATCTCTGACTCATTCTGGAGTCCATTCAAAAGACCAACTTCACAAATCCTGCAGCCATAGAATTTACAGAAACTATGGCCAAAGTACACAAAGAAGTACATGATGCCTTGGAGAAAGCAGTGACACAAATGAAAGTGCAATATGACAAATGAAAGCAACTGTCTTGGGAATATCAAATCAGTGACAAGGTCTGGCTGGATACTGCTAACCTTCATCTTCCATGACCAAAGAAGAAACTTGACAATAAATGAACAGGACCATTCAACATCATTGAAAAATCAGGAATGGCAGCATACAAGCTAAAACTGCCACCTCACTGGAAGATACACCCTCGATTCAACAAAAAACTGTTGACCCCATATATTGCACCCTCATTTCCAAACCAACAACAACTGCCTCCTCCTCCTCCAGACCTCATTGATGGTCAAGAAGAGTACAAAATCGAAGAAGTCTTGGACTCACATACTCATTGAGTATGCTCCAAATGAGGACAACCATCTAAGGAAGTCACAGACTACCTAGTCAAATGGAAGGGATAGACCAGAGAACACAACTCCTAGGTCCAAAAAACAGAAATGTCAAATGCCATAGAAGCAATCAAAGAATACAAGGCCAGCATAAACCACACCTTATACACTCCAAAAATCATAACCAAAAACAAGATAGTGGTCAAGATATTGGACCACAAATATTCTGACAATGGTGATATCATATACCTTGCCCAACACAAGGATGGATATCAGAAATGGATCATCAATCCAGATGAAGAAATATGGAAAAACTTGGTTGACCAGTACTGGATTAATCAAGTCATATCACAACTCAACACCTCTGAAGAAGAACCCTAGCAGTTAGGATGACTGCTTTAACAAGGGAGTAATGTTACAATTTTTCCATTATCTTATCTTATCTTGTCATATCCATGATACTGTATACCCTATCTCAGTCAGCAAAGATGCATTCACTGACAACCACCCCAATTCTACACAGTTGTCACCCCAGTCTGGTCTGATTGGTTCACCAACATCCCAATTCCTCCAGGTTCCCTCACACAACTATACTGTTTCATCTATTAATAAACACCATACTTTCAGTATATAAGTAGAGTAGTTATCACTATTGTACTCTACCTTTTGACTAAATTACATTCATATACCTTCTACTGCACCACACTAAAGACCTAGCCAATCTCTCACTAAATGGGTGATTGTCCAAACATGAGACAGCCCAGAGAGAAGCTTACATCCCAAGTCACATGTTAGACAGGGCCATAACATCCTTCTGACAACTGCTGGTATGACTGGAAACCTGGGCACTATGTAAGAGATTGCCAGAATGTCCAGAAGCACTTAGCAGAAGGATTGTTGAAGTTTGTCAACTGCAAGTTCATGATGGCTGATGGTAATCCAATCCTGCATGAACCAATGCATCTCTGTCCAATGGATCAAATGCTAGCAATGTTGAATAAGAAGCAAGAACAGATGTTCTAGGAGGATGTCAGTGGGCTGGCTGGAATATTTAATGTCAGCCTACCTGATAACACTTCTTTATATGCCAATAGGCCATGAGATGCTAGGGATGAAGTGATTGATAGACTTCATCAAGACCTGCAGTATTGGCAGACTAGCACTCATGTTTCAATGCCTGTTCAATCTACTGTTCAGCCTCAGTTGTTACAAATACCTGTCCCATCTACTAGTAGTCAAACACCAAATCAATCATTTGATCCTAATGTTTTCTTGAATCAAATGAGGTCACTATTCAACCAGGCCAGTAGTCAAGCCATGGATCTCTTGAAAAGAATTTTTGGACTTGGAGTGTTAATGCTTGGATCAACACTTGGAGCTGAGGTTTCTATTCAGTTTAACAGGATGACTAGTAGCTATTCTATTGTCAAAGAGTGCCCCAATAGTCTATAGGAACTCCCTGTTCTTTCTTCATGGCTTGCCACATGATATCCTATTCAATATAATAGATTTCACAGTATCTTGAGAATGTAACTATTGATCATGATTGATTGCCAGTCTGAGATTATATATCTTGATTGTTGTGCATGAGAGAACTGGCCCCATATCAGCAGGTGTTTCTAAAAACTCTTGCTTTCTGAATAACTATACATGATAATGGATGCTCCTTTAAATGACAAGAAGTTACTATGTTTACCATGGCTGAAAGAGTTGAATATAATCAAACTCAACTGTCACTATAAAAAACACAAAGAGGCCAAAAGGCAAAAACAACATGTGCAAGATGGATATCCTTAGTTCAGACCTCTGATTAGTAGTTTGGTATGCTATTTGACTCCAATTACCTCCCCATGTTGAATTCCGGAAAGGACCTGCTGACTATGATTCCATGCCATTGCTCAATGCTGCCATCAATGTACCTGTTCTTATCTTCTCAACTTGATCATGATATCCATGAATCCTTTTGGAATCGCTCTGTCTGCATGTTCTCATGATATGCAGCAGAGCATGATGCTATCCCATCAAGTGAGCCAGTCCCAACTCAAAACAGGGAGACATGGAATCACATTATGGTAGAAAAGGGGCAGATAGTCATGATTTCAATGTACACTTATAATTGGTACCCAGCCTTACTCATTTCCTTCACAGCTGTTTCCAATACTTATAGACTCCCAAGTGTATAGGGAGATAGCCTGAATGACTGGACTCTGGAGCAGTTTCTTGCAGTGAAGGCAAGAGACAAAATTTCGGTTGATCTTCATGCAAATCTATAGAATGACATGCTCTCCTAAATCTCAGTTGGTGCACTAATACTAGTAAATTTGGGCTAAACTTCAGTGAGCCTGCCTCCATACTGGTAGCTTATCAGAATTCATGTACAACTTGAAATTGCTATGAGTGTCCATTCTCAAATCCTATATTGGTAATGTATGTGTCCCATGCCGCAAAGCTACAAGTTTACACATCAGCAACCCTTGTCCAAGAGAATGGCAGCTCACCTAAATCCTGGAGGTGCATAAGTCCACATATTGATGGATTCTAGTCCACCAGGCATCTCTGAGTCTGAAATATCAAAGAATAACAGCTGGGACAAACTCAATGTATTCTCATTTGTCTGCTCTAAGGGAAGGCTTGTGCCTAGATGTGTCAGTAAATTATCGTTCAAGTACCCTGGATCTGTAGAAGCTGACTCTCATTAGCAGTGATTTAGAATAAAGGAGGGAAGACCACCAGTATGCTGAAATTGTTCAGGCTGGACATCTGGTATAGCCCAGTGGGAGCCCAAGATGTTAACTGGTACAGGAGCAATGTTTTCCCGAGGACATGAAGTGTGAATAGAAGTGCCATCTAAAACACTAGCAGTCTCAAAGGGAGCCATGTCTTTGAGTATCCCCCTAGAAGTCCATTGGTGTTTACCCTGATGTAAGTGCGATACTTCTAAATGACTACTCACAGTGAAAAACCTGCAATAGTCCACCTATCAGCAGACCAACATCAGTTTATTCATGGTATGAAGTATACTCATACGCACGTGTCGGAACCATGTATTAAGGTGGCTAGGCACTGTTCATATCCAGCCAAGTCTTCCGCATTTGGGGGATGGCCTTCCCGTTTCCTGCTCCAGATGTTCACAGCCAATACAGCACCAGATACGAAGGCCATCGTCTAAACCAACTTCTAATTAACGTATGGCGAGGTAGATATGTCCAGCTCACCAGAAGTTCGGGCGTATTAATCTTTATTCTTCTCAGATGAACTTGTAGGATTCGAGAGTGAGATCTGGCTGCCATTGTAGATATAACCAAAGACGGAGTAGATAGGGAAGAGTCCTTGCGTAGAAAGGGTCGATGTATATAGATCTGGACCATATAGTAGGTGCTATATAGAATTGATGATTGATACAAGAACAGCGTATTCTCGCGGTCGGGATCCCAACGTACTATAACCTGGTCAGCAGAACGTTGGACTGACATAACGGAAGTTATACAATGGTCGGGGACGGAGTTCATCCAAGCATTCATCGAAGAATCTATGTCAGAGACGATGTGCTTCTCGTCCTTTCCAGTAAGACCCCACATGTCTCGGCCTTTTTTGATGGAATATAAATTCCTCGCGACAACCGACATTATCTCACTTAACCGTATTTGCGTGTTGAAATAGCTTATTTTGGATGGTTTGTTGGCTGGTTGGCAAAAACGCACTTCCCCATCTGGACGTATATCCCAGTATTCGTCGTCACATTCTACTGGTAGCTCCAAGTCAAAACTGTGTCAAATAAGCATATTCAATAGACGCAATGCTATGTACCAAAACGACGTACTCTTCGTCTTGTATTATGATAGGCCACCCATCGAATAGACTGAATAGTCTGTCAAGCGTGATAAGCGCCCTAGTACATATAGTATGATCAATATTCCCCAGCAAACCAAAGCATCGTAAAATACCAAAAGCATCGTTTCTTGAGTTCGTCGTCGACTGTCAGTTTATGCCCCTTAGGCTTCTTCCTATGTAACCCAATTTCTACCGCATAGCTTAGTCCGAGTCCAATTGGTGTCCAGCTAAAATCAGGAGCAGAAGTTCCCAAGGAATATATCGCCCGGAGCTTCCGAAGGCATCTTGAGCTTGAATGGGAAATAAAAGAAGATAGACTTACGATGGTCTGCTGAATATCATTCAAGCAGGGAGGACGTAATGTTATTTTCTTGGAGAGAGGAATAGGCTCGATGAATTTCCATCCTGCGGAAAGCCTCGAGCTGGGATCGGCGAATACCCTTGGGTCGTCGGAATGACGTGACGCAACAGCTAAAACAAAAAGTAGCGTAACACCAAAATTTTCATCCCGTAGATGTAACCCATTTGCGACATCTTTCGTGAATGTAGGTTGATGCATGATTGGAAGGATTGGATGGGTTGTTTCGAAGTATATGCCGATCAGGCTTGTGATCAGATCGTCGTCAGGGAAAACGTGTTTTATGATATCGGTGTCGGCCGTAGCACGCTCCCACTAGTCATTAAGATTAAGACTGGTTTGTGAAAGAGTGACTAGCTGATAAAACGGGACACACAGGATATAAATGAGAATAGTCTTGTAGTTGCATCCTATTCAAGCTACCGGTCAACTTCTTTTTGGTAGAAAGAGCACTCATGAAAAGCGCTAAAACACTTGATGTTCCGAAACTCCTCCCGCTGAGGGCCTTGTCGTGTTCCAACGATAGATTCCTCATTTTTTCCCCAAGGTCGAGGTCCGTAAAGTCATCGTCAAACCCAGCCATCTCCGACGTACGACTCGCAGGTCGAGATGAACCTCCTCCCAAGGATACCGGCGCATGTCTTTTTGACCCTTCAGGCAGGATGATATCCGGATTGAGCTATAATGGCTGAGAAAAGTCATGGAACAGGCGCAATATTTCCGAACCTCTTTGAGCATGCGCTCCAATTGATTGGCGCGTCGTTCTAAATACGCCACGTAGCTGATCTGGTATCAGTTGCATATCATAGATACACTTGGTTTACAATTATCGCACGTAGCATTGTATTTTTGTCGCGGTAAATTTGAAGATATATCCGAGTCTGGCCTGGGAATACCGAAATCAGTGTCTATATGAGCGTTGAGCCAGACAGAACTAACATAGGCCTCGGACCCCGTTTCTGTACAAGAGTTGTGATAAGTTTGAGCTTTTCACAGTAAGGGCAAAGCTGGCCTTTATCGGAGTCACATATGTGCAATCTATACCGAGCACGATGCAATTTATGCAGCGCTTTCCTTGTTCAGGAACGTCATAACCTATACATTTTCAAGATTCAATCTATTGCCTGTCTGATGAAGCGGACAGGTTATACATTTCGCTAGAAAGCATTTGTCAGAAACAGTCACAAGAAAAAGGTCTGAGCTTACTTTTCCTTACGCGACACCTATCGCATGCACGAGTCATTCTCTTTGTGATGGATAATTGGTCCTCCATGATGGTTGGGAAAAGCGTACAGTTACCGACGGTCAGGGTGATAGAATGAGGCCGGAGGGAGGACTCCGGCCATTCGGCCAGTCCGACCAGCGGTTTTCTTGCTTCAGTTACGTTTCACTTCACTATGTCTGCTATATTGGCCAAAGCAGGCGCAGATTAAGGGTATAAAATTCTGGCGCATCCCAACAACTAGCGCGACGGACGCTATTATTTGGCTTTTAGACGCGATTCTATACTTAGGGGTTTGTTTACAGCTAATGACACCTAAATGACGTATCAGAAGGAGCCTATCTGATGCGCCACAAATCAAATATCTTGTTATCTGGCACCACCATCTTTAGGAGAGGACCGACTCCTTCAAGTTGGACTTCGAGGAGGAATGGCAAGTTGCCGACTCTGGCGGATGGTGTACGGCGGATGCCGACTGCTTCCACGTGTAGATGGCAAATTCAAATGCGGCACTTGGGCGACAGTCAGCACATTCGTATCTCCTATGATTCTTACCGTGCTGTCGCTCGTGGTTGCTCCATTATTCCTCATGTTTGGATTCTTTTTCAACCGCGAGAGATGGAATCCCAAAGGAAAGGTAAATAATATCTAAATCTTCGATGACGGTATCGTAACTTCCGTAGCATTGTTATGTGACCGGCGGATCACAGGGCCTTGGGCTTGCCGTTGCCCTTCTTCTTGTCAAGCTCGGTGCAGACGTATCCATAGTCGCCCGTAATGAAGAAAAACTACGTGCTGCACTTGCTGAGATGGAGGTGTGTCTATATTTACTGGTACTTTCTTTCAAGTGCTTCTAAAGCAACGCAGAAAGTGCGGAAACTTCCCAGCCAAGTTCTCAAATGGTATTCCTACGATCTCATGGAGTATAAATCTGCCGAGGTTGCATTGGAAGCTGCATCCAAAGGACATGACGGCCGTTGTCCTGACGCTCTCTTCTTGTGCGCTGGGACGTCAGTACCGGGATTTTTTGTGGAAGAAGACGAAGGTTCGATGAAAGGAGGAATGGATAGCGTATACTGGGTGCAGGCGTGGTCAGCTCTGGTACGTGGCTTTTAGCGTCTCCAGATTCCACCTCTGAACTACTCTGAATAGGCCGGCGCAAAGCGCATGGTACGAGACAACAAGGCTGGAAAGATCGTGCTCGTCTCTTCTTTTCTCGGTTTCATGTCAATGATTGGCTACTCCTCGTATGCCCCTGCGAAACACGCGTTACGAGGTTTTCGATCCCGACTTCCCTAAAGACTGCTGTTAATCTTCATCTTCCTCAGGCTTAGCAGAAACGCTTCGTTCGGAAATGCTTCTGTACGGAATTTCTGTTCACATATTCTTCCCCGGGACGATCCATAGTCCAGGTTACGAAGTAGAAAACAAATGCAAACCCAAGATCACACTCAAAATTGAAGAGACGGACGGAGGTCAGACTCCCGAAAAGGCTGCTGAGGGTCTACTGAAAGGTTGGTTCCGATTAATCTCAGCATCTAGCCCCATGCTTACTGCAAGCTAGGTATTCAGCGCGGCCATTTCCATATATCAGCAGACTTGTTAGGGAACATCTTCCGCTCTTCGACTAGGGGCGTGACCCCTCGAAACCATGTGTTCCTAGACGAAATCTATAGTTTTATTGGCTGGGTACGTCTGTACGTTGATACTAGTAGAATCTCGTTGAGCTATTGTAGGTGGGATTCCCTATCTGGCGACGGTCCGTGGACTCTACTATCAAAGGGCACCGACGAGAGCATCGTATCTATCTAGCTGAGAAAGGTTTTCTTTCATAGCAGGAAGTATGAGCTTATGGATCGTAGATGCCCGATAGTATCATTACCCGTCACTCATGCCCACCGTATCGCAATGCCGTACTTAGATTCGAACTAGTCTTAGAAGTAGCCTCACCTTATCGCATTAATGTCTCAGGCCTGAATATTTGCTGTGAACCACAACGTGGGTGCAGTCTGTCTAGCAAGAACAGAATCTCACCCAGCGATAGGGTCCGTATTTCATGACAATCTGTACCATCAATCAGTAAGAGTTTGTTCAAGGTGTCGGAATAATGTATCGCAGACCTCAGCACCATCTACAGTCCCCTTTCAATAAACACGACTCCGCCTTACCGATTTTTCACCCGTTGACCTTTATCTGAAGAATATATTGGGGTATCTCATGCACTCACCAGGGCCCAGAACCGTATGTTGGAATTTGAGAGTTGAGCCGAGATGATGGCAATACGGCATCCTGCCGAACTTGATTAAGGGAGAAGTATTAGAAAAGTTGTAGAACATTCTAGTAAATTAGCATTTAGTATAAAGTACGTACAGTAGTGTACATCTGCATGCGTTTGCAGAGCTCAGCCAAGCGCAATACTATTGGCCTGACACCGCGCATGTATTAACTGGGAACGAGCAGATCCCTCCTCCCCCATTTTTTACAACACCGTAGTGATAGACCACGGTTTGCTTCTTTTTGAAAACGGGCAGCGAACACCGTTATCCTCGGTACCGGTATCCCAATCACATACTTACGTTTCATTTGATCACCTGATTCTCTCGGTTCTGGTCTCTATCGAAGTTCTGTGCTGCTATATAACCTGGCTATAAACCTCTTGCGAGTCGCAGAGTACCGTTTCTGCAATAATCGATCATTAATGACAAACGGTGGGAGAGCGCAAAGTAAACACAATCATCAGTCGCCTATACCCCTCGTTTGGTTGATGCACACTTTCTACACGCTATAGATAATGATCTCACAGTCGAATGCTGTGAGATCTGAGCTCTTCCCGCGTGAAGTGAAATTTTGATTAATATTGGACAATAATGGTGACGCGGACATGGGAAAATGACGCATATACTCGTTGTGAACACGCATCGTGGCTGTTCAAGTGACTCTGGATGACTCGATGTTTGCCACAAATCGTACCAGATATGTTTGTTCATCCTACGTTACGGGCCTCGTGCTGGTGGCGTGTCGAGCACAGGAAACCCTGCAACGTGTACTCTGAGTTGGGGGCGATGATAATCGAGGTGTTGCATTTGTCCGGAAAGATTGCCATAGGAAAGAAGTGAGGTCCTATCGCTTACTTGGCATGCAAGCTCGGCATTGAGAGAACACAACGCACTACAAATGAGGGAGGCAAGGCTTGCAGAAGTACATCAACATCATTGGGGTTGTTACGAACTCCTTTCCTTACCCGGCTGAAACGGAACTTTTAATCCTTCGATCACGCATGCGAGGAAGCATATGATGTACGCCTCGTGTAGGGCAGCTTCTTCCTCCCTTATAACAGCCATCGACTCCTCTCGCTCTCTATCATACCCTACTAAGCTCTGTGCGTTGAACGCCAATGGCTCTCGATTTACCACCTCTCCGGATTGCCTTGTATTTCACTCTGGTAAGGGTCCATCTCACGAGAAGAATACGCTGATTCTCATCATGTTGCGTTGCCATTTCACAGGGCGTATTCTCCCTCGTCCTCCTCGGGCTGACCTCTGCACGAATACACTACACCACCAACATTCCAGCAGGTGATCCCCTCAATGGCGGCGTCAATTTCTACGGTGAGCGCAATGCAATTGTGATCACCGAGCCAAGACTAATTTAATATCTTTCAGACCCTATTGTTGTGGAGCTGGTGTTTACTACCATCCTAACGATGCTGTGGTGCATCTACATGTATGTATCTCACACCTGCTCCATTCTCTTCGCTTAATATTTCGAAAGTGTTCGTACAATCCACAAACGTGTTGACAATGGTTACATTTCCACATTTCGCGGAGAGCTCATCGGCCTCTTCATTCTCTGGTTATTCTGGATAGTGGGCGCAGCCAAATCCAGTGTAAGTACCTTCTCTCTTCCATTTCCGCTCAGGCCCATATTATTTGATGCAGACAATCTGGGGCGACCTGGGTTGGTGCCAGCAGTATCAACCATGCCGAATCCTGACCGCCATGCTTGCATTTGCGTGGCTGGGATGGATCGTTCTCACGTTTATCATGATTTTGAGCATCATATTCTCTGTGGTGAATGGCGCCTTTAACGATCCCCTGCATGGTCGGTGGGATCCTAGGGCAAGCGTTTACACCGGAAACATGTCGACACGCAATTCTGCCACTGTCTAGATTCGTGCATGATCCAAGACGTAAAAAGTGCTTCTCAGTGACTTCTATTTTCTGTTGTATCTCGTATAATCAATTATTATTGTCCCCCGTTTTCGTTCGAACAGAATTGTAGTACCTGATGGACCTTACACCAATTCCTATAATATTCATTGTAAAGTTTTTCAGAGTCTTCGGGAGATGCAAGCTTCACCCTGAGCGGCAGTTGGGTGCCTTTCTCCACCCTTCACCGTAGGTGTCATTATACCACATGGCTCTCGCCGAATTCGTCCCGCCTCAATGGTAACCGAGAATTCAAAGGTATTGACGAGTTCAGCGAGAAATGCATGCATCTCTAGTATGCTAGAGGTAAAGAGCATAAGAATACATTTGGCTGAGGGGAAGGTACATACGCGAATCTCCAGCCGATACACGCCCTCTGCCCACCCACAAAAGTGAATATATGGGCAACCAGTCAGTTTTAGTCCACTCAAATGGAAGAGCAAAGACGTACAAGTTACCATAGACACCAACCGAGACGTCCTTCTTCGTTGAGCGGACGTCCAGCCCACGCTCGGGATCGAATACATGTGCATCTTGGCCCCAAACATCCTTGTTCCTACAAGTCAAGATGAATAGCCACTCATACCGTACCACTATGACGCTCATAAATCACCTGTTGTAGCCCGCAGTGGAGATTAAAATGATCGTTCCTTTAGGAATAGGCAATTCATGTATGGGTCATCTTGGCAAGCCATTTTCGACGTATTATAGGCCACTGGGTGCATACATAGCCCCTCCTACACGCCACATGTGTGTCGGCTAGGTTGTAATGGGAACGAACCCCCAAGCTACCTTCGGATCTCATGACGGAGTTTACTTTGGATATGCGGATGCCGGGCGAGCTCGAGGAGGGTTCAAGTTGGGCTGTTAGCTGTCGTTTCATGGCTATCCAAGATGAGTGCGCTAGTAATGTATTCATTAAAAGACTCCGACATCTGAGCAAGAATTTCCTCCTCGGTCAGGCGTAGATCTGGGTTTTCAGACATGCTGGCCTTCATTACATGCTAGTTAGAGAGAAGACCAAGCAGATAGCGAAGACGAAGACGAACCAAGCAAACCCATGATGTCCTTGCTACCTTTGCCGGAGGCAAGCGTGGCATACTTCTCGGATAAAAGTTTCTTCGCGACTTGTTGCGATAATTTATCCGTCATTTGAACGTGCTTAGTCGCTTGGCTGACGAGTTCTCCAGGAGCCTACGCAACAATCCTTTAGGATTCCATTCAAGTATACTCAAGAATAGAACATTGCTGTTCATCGGATGGACGTAGGTGTCGAAGCTGTAGTGGCGCACCTAGTGGACAACCCCAAATGACAAGGCAGAGGTACAAGAGGTCTGGGTATGCAATGGTCAAGGGGTTATTGGAGTCATCCAGGGCACCAAATCGATAGTCAAATGCAGCTGCATGGCGTTATTCATAGCTAACGCATACATGAGGGGTAAAGCATTACTTTCACCTAGTACATCCAAAGTAGCGCTTGACAACCAGAAAGGTATGTTGATAACATACGACCAATCTTCATTACCAATGACATCTTTCCTTTTGCACGCTAACTATAAATTAGAGCATCAGAAGCTATCGGACAGGCAGAGTCCAAGAGCGCAAGTACCTTTCGAGCATACAAAAAGAATATAGGGACAAAGGCTCGAAGTTCAGGAGCTCCGAATCCGGGATGCAATAAAAGTTTGATACATGTGGCAGTGGCATTGCAATGATGTTGTTTACTGATCGGGTCCTACGAGAAGAGATTTAGAATAACACAAGCTGAAAATGGAAAGGACAATCACCAGTACAGTCAAAATCCACGCTCAAAGGGTTGTCGTCTGCTATCTCTCTTGACTTCTGCAAACTCGCTAGCGCCACTCATTCCTCCTAATTGTCCCTCGACTATAACGCAGCATGACCTCGATCCCGCAAGAGCTGGTCGACATGATAATCGACGAGGTCGGAGACAACAAAGAGAGCCTCCAAGCATGCGCTCTCGCCTCTAGAGCCTTCTACCCTAGAGCAAGCGCCCACCTTTTCGAGCGAATCCGCCTCCGGGCATTCGAAAAACGATTTGACGCGTTTCGCGACCTGTGCCACCAAAATCCGAGGCTCGCACAGCTGGTGAAAAGCCTTCACATCATCCATCGAAGGGAGGACGCCAACCTATGGTTATCTGAAATCATCCGCAACGTGTCTGCCCTGACACTCGAACAAGTTGTTCTGGCGGGTTGTACCCAACTTCCATCATTCAACAAATTGACCATGCTTCGGTTGATCGACGTCAAGCTCCCGCGCGTACCCCAGGCCCACGAGCTTTTCAAGAACATCCCCCGACTCGAACGTCTCATTCTGGAAAGCATATCGCTACCCGAAAAGGAAGATTTTGCACCATCCGAGTCGCCGCCGCCCGTGTCTGAACATTATCTGGACGATAGGGACTGTATTCACCTACGCGAGCTGGTTTTACGTCCGGATCATACGCTTCTACAAGGCTCGTCGGCATTCGTATATCGCAGTCGCGCATACGGGGTGTCCTTTTCCCAGCTGGAGAAATTGACGTTTGAAGGTGTCTACAATGCGTACGGCTATAGGGCGCTGGAGGAAATAGTTGACACCGCAGCCGAGTCTCTGGTGAGCCTGGATATGAGCTTCGCCTACGAATTATTCGGTCAGTTCTTTCTTTCATGGTTGAATGTGCTCTGCTGACCTTGGATTCCCGGCAGGAGTTAAACCCGGACTCAGTCCCACCAACTTTATTCATCTTCCTCACGTCCGACACATTGCCTTCGTGCTCAAAGACTACAGCCGCCTCTCCTTCCGACCGGTCTCTGTACTTGAGTGGTGGCTTGGGAATCTCGAGCAGCTACCACATCCGTCTCCCATTGAGACAATCACCATCTCGCTTATGGTTGATTCGCGGTGCTCTCAGATCCGCGCTAGTTGTTCCCATCCAATTTGGAAAGCACTGGATACGTTCCTTCAGGGTCCTTGCGCACCCCATTTTCGTTGGTTGAGGTTTTCGATCCAGGCGCATTATGTGTGTAACCAGACTGCCCTCTCGGTAGTAAAGGAGCTGCTACTGGACTATTTTCCGTTGCTCAGGAAGAGCAAGAAGTTGGTCGTCACGATTAAGCTGAAGGAGCCATCACATGGCTACTTTTAGCCTAGTTGCAAAACGTACAGCTGTCGTGAATTTTCATAGAAGAAGACTGTAAGTCATGTGTTAATGTTGTAATGAATGCCATACATGCCCTTCTGCGCACCTCGGTAATTTAATCATCGTTGAAACCTATCCTTGGTACATGTCACCACCAAGGCTCCTTCCTCTGAATCCATAATACGCATAGCCCTAACCCCTCATGTTATCAATGTAGTCCTGTTGCCCAAATATTTCTGAGACCCGGTGGGAGTACCTTTTAACTCTTAAAATGATACCGTTTGCCGCATCCGTAAGAAATATTTGGGAAATGTCTTCTATCCGTCATTGCCATCATGGTGTTGCTCTAGTTTGGATGAGCCGGCAGCACTATGGCGCTACGGTCCATATCTTTCTCCCGATTGAACATCGAGCCAATAATATTTGCCGAAAAGAGAGAACAGGGATATATAGGTAGAGGCATTGTTCTCGTAGTTGTACCAGGGGATGGAAGGGGGAAGGGACGAAAGAGTAATCAAACTCCGACAACGCGTTGCCACCGACGCGTTTCCAAGCATCACGTGCATAGAGCCGTACCAATAAAGCACGGTGTGTAAACTTTGAGACGAGTTTACACTGCCGCGGCCGGCTGCTTTTTGGGACCTAAAAACGTATCCCAAAAATATCGTGAGTTTTGATTGTCTTCTTTTTTTCTTTTTTTCTAATAGAGCGTGTATATTCATACTTAGCAGACCGCAATTAACGAAGTAAATCCAGAGTGCTTGCTTGGTTAGGGCATGCCCTCAGGAAGAGATATAAAACCTAAACGGGGATCTACGCGAGGAAATGCATTTAAGCACAACTATTCAAGTTCGTGTGGGACTCGGTGCCTCCCTCTCGGCCGTTTCTGGCACGACACTATACTCACTAAAACCCCGCTCTGGTCAATCCAGTCCTCCGGCAAGGCTCTCTCGTCGAGAAAAGTTCCTTTCCAGGTCGATGACACCATCGCCTCTTCCAATGCTTTAGCACCGTATCTGTGCTTGTTCACCAGTACACGGTCTATACTTGAACTCCGATTCATCGCTGCAATCCAAAGATTGCGTACTTCATCTCTTGTGTGCCAGTTGTCTGGGCTATCGTCTCAACGCTGGATCCTCCGTTGGCATCTGATCTTCCAGATCAGTTGGACTGTTTCCGTCATCGGTATCCGGTACATTCGCGTCGCAGCCCTGTCAACAGTCCCCTTTTCTGTCCTAATCTGCACTAGTGTTGCGCCAAGGGCGACTCCGTAAGTGTGGGGTATCCACTCTTGACCTTTACCTTCCCATAGTTCTCTCGCTAGTCCCCACAGCGTGGCTTGTCCCTCAATGGAGCACCCAACCAAAATATGCTCCATAGATTCCGTTACTTTGCAGTGGGGACATTCACCTCTTATAGGGAATTGGGGACCTAGACGCTCCCAGAAAGCACCGATCTTGAAGGTGTTTTGTATGGCTTTCCAAAGGAAACCTCGTATCGGGCGAGATATATCCTTGTGTCATATAGATTTTCACATTCTCGACGGCATCGGCTCGACACTATTTATCTCTTTGATCGTTGTTGCGACCTGGTCTGTTATGATTTGTGCTGATTGCCGCATTTCCATTCCCTTCATCATGTGGAGGAGCCTGTAGGCCTGGCTTTGAGTAAGTGCTGACAGTCGTACCCCATCGACGTTAAACTCATGGCATATTTTAGTATCTTGATTGTCTTCTTACACCCGTAAATCAGGATCTAAAAAACATAATGAAAAAGCCTTGTTTTCTGTGTTATTTTTATGCACCAAAAAGAGCACGTTTTTGACAAAGGAAAGGTGGTTTCCATTGTTCAGAACAATGGAAACCACTCTTTCGATCTGTTTTCCGTACTGCATTTCTTGGTGGAGTACGGCAATAGTCCATTAACAAAGTTGATCTACTATTGGAGGAAATTTCCATACTGCTCTTCATATTCTAAAAGAGGATGAACAAGTGCTGTTTTTCATCTTGTTTTTAGGAGATCCCTTTTCTTGTTAAAAGATCACATCAAAATTCACAACATTTTTTGGTCCCACTGCAGCAATGGCTGCATAGACACCATGGGGCTACCTGGAGTTTTTCTGGGGTGCATCTTGAAGCTCAAAGCTGATTGGTCAATCATGATTATACCAAGGTATACTCTGGCAGACCACACTGGTCTTATGTTCTCATTGCTGCAGTGTCTGTTGGAATCTTAGGTGTTGCACAGGGTAGAGTTCAGGCTGGTAAAGCCAGATGTAAAGAACTTGTTATTCTATGGCTCCTACAGAGCTCATATCTGTTGTAACTATTGCAGTGGGAGGCTTGCTGAGTAGAGAATGCTGAATTGTTAGCTACTAGAGCTCAAGATGAGCTCCTTAAATACTACAGAATGTATCTAGAATGTTCTACTAAAGTACCTAATTATATCCTAGTATCATGCCAAATTGATGGTACTGAAGGTTCAGGAATCTTCCGGCACATGCTTGAAGTTGCAAATCCCAACAATATCTATACTACTTCGCACTAGAATCTAGAATGTACTACAACTTTCTACTCCTCTTGTGCTTACTCAGCGACTCTCGGCATGATGACGGATTGCCTCTTCTAGAACTTTCCAGCAAAATCCCAACAGTGTCTGCTTTTTCGAACCTAAAAACATACCGGCTCCAGTAGCATGGGTGGTTTAAGGAGATCTCGGCGATCTCGAAACCCCTTTACGCGCTGCCTTACACTGCCTTTAGCTATATTTATATATAACTTCACCCACAAAACACATGGGCTGCTGTAAGTGGCTTGAAGATCTTGCTCAGGTCCGACAAGCTGTAATCGCTGCTGAGGTCGGCTACTTTTTGGGGCCTAAAAATGTATCCTAAAAATGTCGTCACTTTTGATTGTCTTCTTACACCTGTCAAGAACAGTTTTTCACCTTGATTTTAGGAGATCCTTTTTCCCGTCGAAAGATCACATAGAAAGTCACGACATTTTTCGGTCCGCTTCTTCGAACCTAAAAACATACCGGCCCCAGCAGTGAATAGATTATGTGACGGACCACGGCCCGGCCAGAAGGAAGAAAGACGTGCTTATGACAACCACCGACGTATCCTGTAAAACTGTCCATCTATAGCGATATTCTCATTGATCCATTACACCTCTAAAAGCCATGGAAATTAGCTTCGGGTTCCTTGCGATATGAAGAATGCTCAGCGGTCTTCTAGACTTGTTTCTGGAGGTATCGGTGATGCGTTCACGACACTGATGAGATTGCTGTGTAATATAGGCCATCAAACGCAGATCAGATAAAACGTTCTCTTGCTCCTCAGACATAGACATAGTCAAGGGAAGTATCCGTCATTAGTGAGAAGTATACTGTATACAACTACAAGAACAAACGACCGTCTACTCTCATATCCTACACATTACCGTCCGCCGAACTGCTAATGTTCTTGATATTATTGCTCGGACTCGAGCTCGCGTCGTCTGGGGGATATGCGACAGGAACATCTGTCATGCCAAACTCGAGATGTGGTAGCTCATCTTGCTGGTCGCCGTAATGTTGTGATGGCATCGCAACAAGAACGGACACTCGCAATGGTCCGCCAGAAGGATCAGGAGGTAGAGGTGCGTCCGGCGCTGGTGATGCAAGAGGTTGTGGAAGAGGGGAGGCATCAACGCGCGACCATATCCGACGAAAGCGAGGTCGAGCAGAGTTGTCCTGCAGAGGAAGAGGTGGTGGTGGTGGTGTACGATTCTGGGCGGCGACCGTGTATGATACAGAAAAAGGCTGTGTGACGCGTCAATAATAGAGAAGGGTATTATTAACACAGGGTCCTACCTTACACGCTTCCCAATCATGATGGTTTTTTTGGACGTTCATGGCTGCTTCGTACATGATAGGTTTTTGCGAAGGGTCAAAGCGTATACCCCGTCCATTGGTGGGTGGGATCCAGGTGCCATTTCGGATCGCTTCTTCGACCATGCGTCTGTGGCGCCTTCGAAGAATCAGAGACCGAAACACGATGGCTGCTGAAACACCGAGCAGTAATATGAGTGTTGCTGAAAGACAGTGCTAAGCATCAGGGTTGGAAGTAAAAGCGGATGGGTTAACAAACCTAAGAAAGTATATACTATAATATGATCAGCAACATGACTACAATCATCGTGTGAACACACGTACGATACAACGACGCCGATGAATTCAGGCTGCCACCATCGTTCCCCGCCCCAGTCCCAAGACTATTATTTCCAATGTTACTGCTAGTCACGATACTTCCTTGGTCGCTAGATGTCGAACGGGATGGATCTGTCCATGTCGACGAGGGTGTGAAAGGTGGTATGGATGTAGACGTGGCAAGAGACGTTGATGTTGTGCCCCCGATAACAGTCGAAGAGGCAGACATGGAGGAACAAAGACAAGAAGTTTAGTGGCAGAAAAGCTGTGGAGCTGAAGATCGTGAAGCCTTTCAGGAAAAGTTCCCTGGATACGGCTTACCAAATGCAAAAGAACAAGGCGATTCAATACTTCTGCCACCAAATGAACAAGAGAAATAGGAGCAGTAGCCACTCTTAGGCGGGTCGAAATGGTGGTGAAGAACAAAGAAGGAATGCCGTGGTTGACAAGCACGTCAATAATAAGGCCGGTTTGCCCGCCCCGCACTGACATCACAAGGTCTCGGATCAAACAGTATCTAATCTTATCTGAGAATTTTTTTCCCTCGACTGATTTGTTCCGTGCACCCAGTCTTTTGGCCCAAGAATCAGCACAGAAAAACCAGTCTCATTTTAGACCAAAAGACCGGCGCATGGTGATACATAAGGTGGGCTGAATTGGGTCTCAGAGGCACTGTAACTTTCCTTCCTACAGGGCCACACAAGATAGTAGGATCCGGGAAATTCCGAGTTGATGACGCTCCGACGGTGGCCTCCTATTCTTTCGATCGTGTTTATGCGGGTGTATTACTACTACGGAAAATACATCCACTATTCCAGGCTATTCCGTAACTTCCGGCATGCAAATTGAAGTCATAGCGGTTACCCGGGGCTACTAATCATGGGAAGGTTCCATTCAGCTTGTCAAGGCCTGGCCTTCGACAAATCCGAGAAAAGTGAGACTTCTCCAATAGTAGTCCTGTGCAGAGGAAGCCAGACCACGGAGAGAGAAGTCTAGATGCAAATATGTACTGCCACTCCTGTCTGTCTACATACACCAATGCTTGAAGGAAGCAGAACAAAACATGTTAATCTGTAACTTGTACATCATGCCTCGCACGAGCTGGGAATGGCATGATCAGTTTTCACATGGTGACACAAAGATTCAGATACATGTAGCGGGAGAAACGCGGGGGTCAAGGCATCATGATGGTTACAGCTGATTGTCCTTTTTTGGACTGAAGAGAGTGGCTTGAACTTTTGTCATAAACTTGTTTATACGGACTTTGACAAGAGTTTATGGTTGGTTCATGAAAATATCCAATGCTTCTTTTCTCATCCACAAAACTACTCTAAACTACCCATTTAAAAATTTGACTCCTGAGCTCAGACGAGATACCATCTTCTGGATGTTTACTACCAATGCATTCATCCTTGCACCTAGTGATCGGTCAACTCGGCATTATATGGCAACTAGAAGAAATACATGGGAAATCAGACCTGCCCATTTCGCGTTAATTTCAACTCTGATTTCTTAGTTTTTTGTACTATGAAATTCAAGCGAGATCCGATTTTTGCTTTTACAACCACTGTTCCGCTGATTTCTCCGGCAGATGCCATGAGTAGATGCCGAGCCGACAAAGTTTAAGAGTGGAATAGACAAGTCTGCTTGTTAGCGTATTTTGTCTCCAAATGCTCCTAGAATCTCGCCGAGAGCTCGGAATGTGAAAATCAGCTGGAAACCTGTCCCGCAAAGGACAGAAAACACTACTCACGAGGGATGGCAAGTACTGTGAACGACGAGTACTATTGAGAGCGCAGGAAAGCGTGGAATAAGAGGGAAAGAAAGGAATCTGGAATCCAGGGCGAGTATTTATACGAGCGGAAGCAGAATCGGTCCGTCATCATAGGCATACGTCATGGTAAGTAAGTGCGTCATAGTAGTAAGCAAACGTACACCAGCAGATCATTATACATTCACCAATACTTAGAAAAGCATTGACAGCCCACTCGTGGCTGGCGAATCAAGTGCATATATACATAGCACTTACTACTTAGTAGCCTGTTGGGATGATCCGACCAGACTGTCTCCCTCCCAGACAATTGAATGTTGTCAGAGATAAACACTTTCTATTTCATTTCAAGATCGATATAGCGAGGCATTAACCTGGCAAGTCGTCTTTATTATATATTCACGAAAATCGTATCTGTCTAGCGAGGCGTTTGAGACTATAATTGAGTCACATGATGAATACGCAACATTTTGTTTCCGAATCTAGAAGAATGATGCTCCCGTACCTTGCCGTCAAAGCCCTATCGTACTTCTTTTTTTTTTTCGCCACCTTCTGCCGTTCGAAGTCATATACATGGATGGAAGCAACACGATGAAACGATATATTGCTCTCCTAACCGTCGTAATTGGATATTTGGTCAGTAACTATCGTAATCCTAGAAAGTAGCTTGAAGACATCGTAGTGAAGGCAGTACTCTGTCCGCACATCGCAGCTTCTTTATTCTCCAGCTATCAATTCTATGTATTTGCCTGCTACGGTTCGAGCATCTCACCCTTCGCCACTACCTGCAAGTTAGTCCTGTGACGAAGGTATCGAAGCCGCATGATATCGAAGACGCACCTCTTCAGGTTGTTACCGGCTACGCTCAAGACTACATGGGCTATGTTATTTGCGTAGACCTTGAGTGAGTACGGAGTTTGTTTTCGCTGAGAGTCTTGCAGTAATTTCCTGTGATAGATGTAATGGTGCTGCGCACCGGGATGCGTTGTTCGCTTCTTGGCCCATTCAAAATTAGTTCAATATCAATGCTTAAAGTGGTGTTTAGGGTGGCGTCTTATTACGGAACATGACATCAGCGTGGCAATTCGGTGTATTCTCTCTTGCGACCTGAAAATAAGTACGAAGATCGTGGATTCTGGGAGACAAGCCGGTCTTGCTAACCATACGGCGCAGACTTTTTCTTTCGATATCCATCTTTCCTGAATCCGTGTTTCGGGACCATCACTTCAGGTAATACCGCATCTGAGCTACATATGTTGCTAAGTACTGCCAAGGTGTTTTTAGTAAGCCCACATTATCTCCATCGATGAATCCCATCTCAAGAAATGATACATCTTGTCTGTGGGTCAACAGGCACTAAACATCCTGACTTTGGACTACGATGACGACCATTACAGGGTCATCCACGCTGACTTCCTTCTCACCTTCGTCGACATTCTCCTCCTTTGACGACCCGAGTTCAACATTCACTGGAAGAGGAGGGCCTGGCCGCAATGGTGATGGTCGGAATGGGGACAATAACGGACCTGGACCCGGTAGAAATGGAGGCGGGGATACATCTGCGTCTGTATACTGTAAGTCCTCTTTACGATGACAGGAATCCTGCGTGATGGTCAGACCAGTGTATACGTTCTTAGGTGCGCTATAATGCTACGATCACTCAACCCAGCAATTAAACATGAACAGGAGTGCTGTTACTGTTACTCGCCGTCTCAGCAGCCATCGTGGTTCGGGCCATCATGCGTCGCCGACGCCAACGACGCATGATGGAGGAAGCCATCCAAAACGGGACCTGGGTACCACCTAACAGGAAGGGCCCGAAGCCCGTCATGTACGAAACAACGATGAATAATGTCAGCAACGAACATCACGACTGGGAAACATGCAAAGTATGACCTCATCGTGATGTGCCGGTTCTATCATTGGCTCACGCGTATCTTAATAGCCCTTTGCCGTGTCATACGTGCAAGAGGTGCAGGCTCCAACTCTACCACAGAAAGAGGCTTCTCTGCGTGCACGTATATGGGCACTTATTAAGGATTCGCCTCCTGCTGGCCCCCAGATCACGCGGACCGTTTCTACTGGGCCGCTACGCGTATCGATGCTTATCGCTATGCCGTCACCGAAACATGGAGAGAAGGAGGGGCCGATACCACATATCGAGCTTGGCACAGCTGTCGTGCATCCACCCGCTGACCCAACTCCCTTGACTCCGAGCAGCGCCAAGAGGAGGGCGGTGGAAGAGAAGGTGTAATATTCCCCGGTCGTGGTGTTGCTGGTCATGCGTATGTATACGATTTATTAATGAACATTCATGCTTCACGACGCCCTGCGCGACATTCGGCCTCGTGGATACGAAGCCGACTATCATTTGATGAACCTTGCATAGCTTTTTCGAAGAGTACGCGCATGTTGATCGCCAAGAATGCGATCCCGTAACTGCAGCCCCACAGATTGTCCGACTCAGTGGATCTTGCTCGGCACAGCAGAGATCTATGTCGAGGTATTTCCGTCACCAGCGCTTCTAAAGTCATCGCTTCCGACACCCTTCTCTATTCTTGGAGCAGCATCTGAAGGGACTGGGTGGCGGAGATGGTCCTCGGAGCTCCTAACCGAACAAGGCGCTTCACTGTGTTGGAACAGGTATCTTCGTGTTGAACGAACTTGAATCAGAACATCGGGCATCCAATAAAATTCGAGGTTAAGGTTACGTCTCAAGATATCTGCGAAATTTTGGGATGTGTAGCACCAATTCATAGATTCCTTTCATCCACGAAGTCGTTATGCGCTCATCTGCTATTACAATCATTCTCGCGTATAACTTCTCTTGCTAGGTGTCAGTCGATTGTAAGTATAAGATGCACTTTCAGAACATTGTATGATGCTCGTAACGTACCCCACGTGTCGAACTGTGGCTAATCGAAGGGCCATATTACAGCCCCTTCTACCGCACTCCTAGCCGTGGCAAGCAGGACTAACCTACTTTATCTCAGGTTGCCGTATCAGGCTGGGATCTTTGTCGCTTTGTCGCCGAACCCTTCATATGTGGACGGCGAAAGATAAGAGAAGTTATTCCAATGCAAGCAGTTACCAAGGTTATAATTTATGCCGCCAACTGCAAGGAGAAAGCCCCTAGCACAAGCAACGGAGAAGCTGTATGACATCCTTCGAACTTCCTGGACATACATAGTACTACTATGAGTCCATGGTAGTGAACTTAATATTATTGACATTTTTGCAGCGTCGGTGCGGATGTGTACATCAAGAAAGGGATTGAAAACTTTATTTGTTAGAGACCGAGAGCATTCACTTGATATGATCCAAACAGATCCCCGGCATGCATGTGTTCTCAGAAAAATGTCGTTATTACTTCTTCCGGACAGGCCGTAATCTACTCAGAGGCCACGCACGAATCTCTCGTGAGCAGGTTACGGGGCTGTTTGGTTTCTTTGGTTATCAACCCAGACGCATAAACGCCAATCTCCGATGCTTAAGCTCCATTCTTGCTGATAGCATAAGAGCCAGAGGCAGAGAAAGACAAAGCTAGAGCATTATAAGTACTAGATAGTAAGTCTTGCTGACTTTGAGGAAGATTCCGGGCTCCCTAGTCAAACGGTGTCCATTAACGGTCGTTAATTGTAATGAACTTCTTGGCTATCGGGTCACATCATTTCCTAAACTTCTGTGCGTACTCCAAGTTGACCATAGGTACGCTGGTTGCCCATGTAGCAGTCCTGCTTGCTCTTACACAGCAACTGCACTGCGCAGTAAAGATTCAAAGTTGGAATGAAGAACTCTAAAGGGCCTCACTTCAAGATTCAAGGGCACATTGTTCTGAATCTTGGGTCGTGACTCTCGGGTTTTAAAATTTCGAAACCGGAGGGAAACAAAAGAGAACGTTCTCACTAGCAATGGATGACCGAGACAGGGGTCGAACCTGCAATCTCCTGATTTCCAATCGTAGTCAGACGCGTTGCCATTACGCCACACGGCCATATCAATATTGGCCATTGAGGCATGATAGTGGTGAGCTCTGCAGTCACCCAATCTGCAACGCCAGTTCGGTCTGTCTTTCCTGAAAAGATGACTGCAAGCGTAAAATCAAGGGCAAGGGGGTGGAGTGAATCGCTGGGAAGGCGGAGAAAGACAGGACAACAGGAGGCGACTACCAGGTAATTTTCCTGGCTGGGCCGTGCCAGCTCTGCAATTCAGTGAACAGAAATCCTCGGATACTGACCGTCATAAGCCAGTGACAAAACTTTATTTCCTGGAAGTCGAAGGCTTTCGAATTCAGGTATGTTTCAGTGTTCAACATCAGAGTCGAAGAAATTGCATTTGCGGATGCGTTTGTTCGGTATGCAATAGATCCTGAGAACTCGGACAATGAGCCCTAAGTAGATATCATTACAGGGACGGACCCACCTTTCAAGATGTCCTCGATTCGAAAATTCAAGATGGAAAGGGGGCTATTCAATTCGATTTCAGGTCGCGAAGCTCCCTCCTAGCCTGCTCTAAGACTCTTTCCTTCCCAGATGAGAGAATCTTCCTTCCGTCCGACGTCAAGAGAGAACACTTCTACGGATCATGCGTCCAACAATGCAGAAACCTTCCACTCTTAGCAGACAGGTCGGCTCGGTGTGTCAACAGCTCTGTCCGACGAGAAAATTTTGAGTGAGAGCAAGGTTGTTGAAAATGGTCTGGCTATGGAGTGCCACGGATTTTGCGCGAAGATTAGCTTGCGACTTGATATTACTTTCGGTCTGCATGGGTATCTGTACCCATCTCAACAGATGTCCTTAACTTATTTGCTCCCAGGTGACGAGCTTTTGGAGACCAAACGTGATCCAACCAAGATGACGTCACGCACTTCCGACGTCATCTCGCCACTGAAGGTAGCCAAAGCGGATATGCTATAAAATGCAGCCTGTGGTGCATCAATCGAACATTACCACCATCATCACTAATGGATAATACCGCAACGCACATCCCGCCCGTTCTCAATGCCCAGACATCGTCGCATGAATGGGCCGATGTGACAACGTCAGCATTGGATTCGCATAAGCCCCTGACACCAGCACTGGCGTCTGCTGCATCGACACCAGGACACGATTTTCCGGGAGCATATCCTAGAGGATCGGAAGAGAAATTCTCTGAAGGAGCTGCTTCTGGGGTAGGAGGAATACTAGAGACGGCGAAGCAGTATATCCCAGGCCAAGAAAATGTTGGAAAAGCATTGTCGAATGCCACGGAGACGGCAAAGCAGTATTTACCTCATGCTGTGGTCTCGTATTTCCGTAAGTGCCGTTTCTATCGAGGCGAGTGCCACATTTGACAGTTTTCAGCCGATTCGAATTCGACGGATAGCGCTTCAGCCGCAGGTTCAGACAAGGAGGCTATCGCAATCCCTGATAGCGATGAGCGCACCAAGAAGACGAAGGACGCCAACGCTGAGCCAACTACCAATACGTCCATCCTGACACCGTCTACGAACCCTTCATCGAATTCAGCTGCATGGAGTGATTCTGAAGGTCCATCCATCTCCGAGCTGAGTACGGTGACACAACCAGGGAGTGATAGTCAGACGTCTACACCCCCCATCATTACACCAACAGCATCTAGTACCGCGACTAAAGCAGGAGGACTGGGTGACCTTCCTGGACCTCCCTCAGAGGCAAACGTGGCGATGCTGCCTAAGGAGCGTAACGAAATGTTCCGGGAGACGGTTGGAGATCAGGTAAGTTTACGGCTACATGGTGGGCTTTCCAGGTGCTGATGTTTGGTAGCCTGGCCATCCCGTGTCTCCGCCAGGTATTACACCCGTGCACACAACGCCACCTCTCCACGAGCAGAACAAAGTGAGCGAGCTGCTAGACCGATCCTTCCCACTCGTATGTCGAACGTATCTAAAGGAGTTTGAGCACTCATTCGTTTCCAGGGTCTACGCAAGGACAAAGCACCTTTACCGCCAGTTCCGTCAAGCGACAACTTGAAGGTCGCTGACTCTGGCCACAGCACAAGTTCGAACGCTTCAAAGTTTGTCGAGAACTCTGCTGTCACGCCTCAGATTTCTAGCAGCAGCGATAGTAGTGGAAGTGTTGGGAAGAAGCCGAAATTTCTGGACAAGGTCAAGGGCGAGGTTAAGGTCCTTTCAGGAAAGCTAGGGAATAATGAGAGCATGATCGAAGAAGGGAAGAGAATGATGGGCAAGGCATGAATGGATGCTTTTATCGCTTTCATGGTTCTCTTGGGGTTTCGGTGTATGATAGAGGACACGTCGATATGATAACATTCCTATTTTGTAAGCACTTCTAATATAAGGAGGCAGTAGCCGGCGAGTCTACTCTCAGCGTCAAAATTCGGGAGCCTTGTATGGAGAAAAATACGGACTTGACTCCTGTAATGCACGTACGATGCCTGCAGATAGATGAACCATTGCAAAGAATGATCATATGTGCGCCGGAGAGTAACGGTTCTGAAGCATTGCATCGCTTTTACAACAAAGGAGCCGGGCGTTGATCCTGTTGACTGTCATGTGTAAATCATAGCTGAAGTGTCTTGTTTTTTCACCCTTGATGATGAGCTTCTTCCAAACTGCGCCTCAACGTCGTACCAAAATCTATACGGTCTGAATAAGTGCGCAGAAAGCCCATGAAAACAAACGAACCTCGACCTGCACTAGCCGTCACCTGACTCCATTATTTTATTATACTGTTTGATCAATCTGAGGTATGCATGACATCAGAACAATCCGTACATCAGATGATATATGCGCTAACAAACGGTTCGAACTGTCGCATCACCATCGTCAAGTAATGCTGGTAGCAGCTATGGACCAGATTCCTGCATTTCAGAAACAAGGATTGAGTTGCCTCCTGGTACAGCATAATATAATGCTGATACTGGGATCGTGGGTGATGATGATGATGAGTGAAGGAAGGGAAGAGGTGCATGAAATTGAAATTCGAATACGCGTAGAGATCACATGTCAAGCCAAAGGACGAACTTTGGGCCGAGGCTCCGACTCTTGCCATGGCCCATTGCACCATTCAAATTACTACGGCCTAATACTACGGGCGACAGAACTTATAATCTAAGGCTTTCCAGGAATTTCTTCGGTGTTCACTGCTGTTCCTCGGCAAAAAAAAATGATGCCTGACCGCGTGTATTTATAGTTCTAACCTTGTCACCAGGAAATTCCAAGTAACCTCCGATGAAAGTATCGCTCGTTATGGTTTCCATGCTGTATGAAGACCCATCTGAGAACTTTGCGAAATATAAACTCCAAGCTAGAGGCTGCCAGAGAAATCGTACTATGGTGGAAAGCTGCCAATTAATGGATCTATTAGTTCTCTGGGAAATGGTACTCGACGACCAGCTACTGCTGCTCTGCTTTTATCCGGACAGCTTATGCTATGGGAGAATTATCTATGTCACTTGACACGTTCAACACTGTGTTGAATGCGGGCTTAACTCATGATTTCTCCATCGTCGCGTGGTACGCATGCTAAGTATGTAGTCGTACGCATCCCTTTTTTCAGATTGACAATATATATCGTTCACGAACATTTGCTCAACATGAGTCTCTCCGCGTGTTTTCTTTCTCTGGAACCCTTCCTGCAAAGCTCTCCATCTCTTGCTCATTGTCTGTTTTCCCCTTCTTTTTGCTGCCGTTCTATTCCTGATCCGTCTGTTTTTCCCTAGATATTTGGGATAGCGTCATCGCAGGCAGTATAACTTCCTCCACTGCGGTACGTATGACCTTAAGCAATGGTCCCGTGCTGAACGTCACATCCCTGGACATTGTCTGCAATGTGAATCCCACTCCAGCAACAGCAACAGCAACCGTACCGTCGCCTCCGGAAGCACTCTTGGATTCAATTGCAGCGATACTTTTTATCATCTTGGTCCTTCCGCTATATATTTAGGAAAGGCCCCGGGATCGGTGGCAGAATAGGATGGGAGTGGCGAGAGATGGTTTAAGGTATGCCGCAGGTATCCGGCAGGCAAAGGGAAGAAGCTCAGTACTGATCATTAGACATAGATAGCAGAATGGGGCGCGACTTTAGATCCATTGTCATTCGCGGATTACAAGGTGACTCAACTCAAGACCACTATTCCATCAGATCTTCCTGCTGGAGAGGTGCGTTAATTATGTGGATCTTTTTCACACTGAAACTCGCGGATGTCTACCAATACCTCGCTAAGTTGGCTACCTGACTACGGCATGGTCATTGAGCCCGAGACCCATTTAATTTACCCTGACACAGAATTGAACAAATTGGAATTCACATCCCTGACGCTCCCAGTTCTTCATTTCCTGCGCCCAAATCAAGATTACTAGTGTAGGTTCTGTATCTCCACCGATGGCCTCTATTCCAGGGTATCTTTCTCCTACTGGTTAGTCATTTAACTTTGCGCGTACTCACACTAAAAATGTACGTTATATTTAGACCCATCACTCATGGTAAACATCTACGATCCCACCCTTACGTCCTACACGGTATGCTTTTCTATTCGTCGTCGGTACCGTCTAAATGTCCCTCAGGTACCAGGGCCTGCTGTTTTTAGTGGATGATCAGGAAGCAAAGAAAATTGTAGATTAGCGACATTCGATGGCCGAGTATCGTGCGAGTCTTCAGAAAATATGAGACTTTCCTGATCAAGTATATGCGCTCCGAGTGGCAGTCATCCAGAGTCACGAATGCGGTCTAAATATTTATCCGTGAGAGTACCCTGTGGTCACTCAGCAGGCGTCATTTGAACGGCATTTTCCGCAATTTTGTGGAGGCAAGGAAAATATTCGGTTTTGCGAGTTCAATCCTTTTGCCGCTTTGGTCAAATGGGACTGATTGTTTGAAAAGGTCACGATTTTCAAGAGCCGTTTCAATTTTTTGGTTAGTGGGCGACTTGAATAATCACTAGCTTCCTGCTCATGGCCTGTCAAGGATTTCGATTTCCCCGAGTTCATTGAGACTCAACTTCTCCCAGCACGAAAGCGACTTTCATTGCCCGACAGTGAAATATGAATATCTCAGACTGCGTGCACAGGACTGTAGTCCTTGTGGCACAAACAAGATCTATTATCCGTATCTTTTCCGTCCTTGGAGCTCTCGGATTATTCTCTGAAAATGAGCGTCACTCCTAATGAAGCAGGCTGTGGGCATATTTAATGCAAGCTAAATCTCACACACTACTATATCGCAACACGACGATGAAGTTTGTCTCAAGCCTCCTATCACTTTCTATCCTATCTCAAAGTGTTTCGGCGCACTGTACGTCCCTAGTTTCCGTTCCACCCTTCAATTTTATCGACCTCATTATAGACATATGGACGACCCTCATCGCAGGGAGCACCACATCCACCGGCGCAGTCCGCCTACCACAGACCAACTCCCCGGTCACTGATGTCAAGTCAACCGACATCACTTGTAACGTCAACCCTTCTCCTGCGACTGAAACGGTCTCTGTCGCTGCGGGAAGCACCATTGGGTTTATACTGGACAATACGATTTATCACCAAGGCCCGGCAGCGATTTATCTAGGGAAAGCTCCTACTACCGCCGCAAAATGGGATGGATCTGGTGCGAATTGGTTCAAGGTATGGAATTCGTCTTTCTCTTTTGCCGGCCAGGCTTTAACCAGCGGCGCGAGCAGATTGCAGAATGGGGCGCGACATTCAACCCGTTCGCTTTCAAGGACTATGGCCTTAGTCATTTAACTACGACGCTTCCTTCGGACATCCCTGCTGGTGAAGTGAGTTCTGGATATTGCTGAATTCTGGGACAATTTTACACGCTTTTTGGTAGTATCTTGTCCGGATTGAACAGGTTTGTTCTCCCAAGTAAACCTTTTAATTTCTGCAATTAATTATGTTGCATACAAGGTCGGACTTCATGTCGTGGGCGCGCCTCAATGGTACATCTCTTGTGCCCAGATCTCCGTTACTGGGGGAGGGTCAGCAAGTCCGTCTAAGGTGTCGATACCAGGTTATGTTTCCTCTAATGGTGAGTTATCATTTCACAAGTATGAATTACTCTGAACCTGGATATTATATAGATCCGGGCCTTACTGTGAATATCTACTACCCTGTGCCTACGGCGTACAAAGTAAGAACACCTGCTATTTTTGTAGTTGGCGCCCAACCAAAAGCATTTCACTTTAGGTGCCTGGCCCAGCCGTTTTCACTGGATAACCGAAATTGTTGTATCAGAAATTGTATACCCTCTTCTGTACAAATCAGCGTTTGCTTGTAACGTTGTCGTAACAAGCGACATATTCTACATAAGCTCAGAACCGAGATCATTATTTCGAAGTTCGAACTAATGACAGCGCTAATGAGCGATCCTTACGCGTCTCCCATTTCAACAACTGTACGGTGGGGAACCTCACTTTTCGGCTTCGGGGTGTACCACGTTCGCAGAGGCAATATATTCCTACTTAATGCTCACCAGATTCCGAATACAAGGGTCGCCGGTTATATGGCCGTGTGGCGTAATGGCAACGCGTCTGACTACGAATCAGGAGATTGCAGGTTCGACCCCTGTCTCGGTCATATCGCAGAGTGGTTTTTATTACCGTGCCACTTTGAAGTTTGAAGGCTCGACTCGAGTGTACTAAAACTTAGAACATTTAAGATTACAAATCAAGTAACCATCGATCTCACTGCAACGATCCTCCTCACAAAGATTCATCCTGAAGTCCGGCCGATCCGTGAAAAGGATTTCAGCACTAGTTTCGCGTAGATTCTATCTGATATTTGTCTGCATCGAATTTCTTTTTGAAGAGGTGATGCCAACAGAAACCATAAAAAACCGCATCCCCGTGATTGATTGCATCCATAGCAGCAAATGGAGCGCTCCACAAAGTCCATGCACGGCCCCACGTCTATTTCATCATTTTTCAAACGAAAATATTATGATAAGGAAAATGTTCAAATATTCATCGTGATGAGAGAAGGAAAACATGCAGAAGTCATTGAATATAAGATGAAGTACACATAAACTAAAGCTCATTCCAAGGGTGAGGAGAAGGAAATTAAAGGCAAACGGGTGCGTCCATTTTAGGAATTGATGAGACCAAGCAGAGACAAACTCAATGATCCACAACTCCTGTTCCTCCATTTCTTGTTCCTTTTCCACCACGAACACCGTTGACAGAGCTTTTCTCGTCCCTTTACCCATCGACGGCGACAACAACGGCAACAGCTATACCAGCTCCCTACCTCAATAATAGCAGTACTTAGTATGCCTGGCGTCTGGACTCGTCATCCGCGTTATTCGCTTTTCGTGTTGGTTGTGCTGGCTGCGACCCTATACCTGCTTAATCCTTATGAGACAACCCCAACGATCTCTAATTACTCATTCATTCGCGACTCGGATTTGCCAGCTAGGCTGGGGCGAGCAGATGCCATTTATGAAAAGACCCTTCGGGATCGAAAAGGGCTAATACGAACCTTTGGTCCTAATCCGGATGACGTTTTAATGTAAGCACTTGCCTTTGAGCTAAAATCTTGATCTTACATGCATCAGGTTTCCTCCGGATAAGGATCCTTGGCCAGCCTATACCGTCTGTATGTGTTCAAATGGTCCCAGCCAATATCCTGCTCAATTTCATTCAATGTCCCAGGGGACTTTTTCCCGGCCTCATATAATTGCCCACATGAAGTAGAACGGCTTGGTGCACTTGGGGACGGCGGAAAGTGGGTCTGTGGGTTATCTCGTGTGCAAGAGAAGCCGAACTGTGTTATTTATTCCATCGGTGCGTTGAAATACCTTCTTTCCGGACTTCACCACTGATATTCAGCTCAGGTATCAATTACGAGTCCTCATTCGAAGCGGAAATCCTCGCCAATACCCGGTATTGCGAGATCTGGGGTTACGATCATAGTGTCAAGTCATTCGGCCCTCAGATACCACGGTCCCTGGCATCGCGCACCCATTTCTTCCCATACGGTCTGGCCGGCAGCGACAAAGTGGCAACAAATGACTCGCCTGCCATGTTTACCCTCGAAAGCATTATGGCAATGAATGGTTCTTTCCATTCCCCTTTCTTTCACATTGACAGATACTTACCTAACATCTTAGGACATAGCCACATCGATATCCTCAAGATTGACGTGGAGGGATGGGAGTTTGAAACGCTGACTGCTCTCATCGGGCCGTACTTGCACGCTGACAGACCGCTTCCGTTTGGCCAGCTCCAGCTCGAAATTCATATATGGGGCAAGCAGTTCGCCGAATTCTTGATGTGGTGGGAGACTCTTGAGGCTGCCGGTCTCAGACCTTTCTGGACTGAGGTTCGTCTTGATATACTGTCGCCGCAGGATTTGACTAGGCCCCCAACGGTGTCATACGACCTTCGCGATGTGTTTCGGAGCCTAGTCTCGACCTGAACGGCATGTGTGTCGGCTGAAAGTCACTGACTCTCCAATCTTTTCCAGCCCAATCTGGTATATCAGAACTACAACAAACAAAGTAACACCGATCTCGCAGAGGTGAGTGAACTTAGAATTCTCCCTTTGGTTGTTAGTGTTAATGCTTCCAAACAGTACTCGTTCCTGAACATTAAAGGCGACAACATATTCATCAAAGACCCTCCCAAGCGACACATTGCCGCAGCTGTTGTCGAATAGACTCTCTGCCAGGGGTAATCCTGTATAACTTATATGGTACGCTTACTGTATTCAATCAAATGCTGTAGATTATTCGCCGTCATAGGTTGATTGGACTGTTTCTGTTCATATGTTATGATATCTATCGTACTTCGTTGTTTACCGCATTTGCATTTGTTCTCCTTCCCAGGACATATACCACTTATCAAAGCCGGACATATATATGTGATTTAACCCTTTGCCATTGCTTTGGATGTCTTTGAATTCTTCGAAGAATAGGATCAGGTCACGTTGATTACAGTCCTATTTTGACTCCATAGGCGGACTAACGGGTTAATACCATTTTCGGGCGTGTGTAGGAGTGTGCGTCCAATACATTCGTCATTATTGCTCAAGGCATATTGCTTGTGAGCCTTGGACGTATCGGGCCACAACGGTCCGCTCACGGATAGTGCACATCCCGAGTTGTCCTTCTGTTACAATCACTGAGGGCACTCATCGAAACATTGTCCCCATCTGATAGGTAACGTCTTCTTCAAATATACACCTCATTCACTAACCCAGATCGCGGTTGCTCATTTCCCGGACAAGACGTGCCGGAAATTTTCCACTTCCATGGTTCCGGCCAGGGACATAAAGACTTAGAATCGGGCCTGCTGCACCACCCACCCCACCATGTCCCTACTGCGGCTCAGAAAAGAAACACTGCACAGCACGCCCGGAAACCATAGTTCTCCCGAGCGATCTTTCAAATTGGTTGAGGACGCCTCGACTCGGAAGGTTTTGGTACCTGGTCCGAAGGACGCACGCAACTTCCAGGGATGCGAAGGGTAAGCGCAAGGTTGAGAAATGAATAGGATAGGAACGCTAGCAGCGGACCCTATCCATGAGGGCGATTGGGAGGTGACCGTTTGCTATTCTGATGGCGAAAAACTGGTTGGAGATTTGGATCAGTTAAAGCGGATGTACCTCGTATCTGCCTTGATGCCATTGTACCGGCTACATGCGAGTCGAGAGCCAAGGGGCAGCAAAAGACTTGTGTGTGTATTACCGGGGAAGGCCATCACTGACATACAACGGTCATTAAGCGAAGGTTGTCCTTGTTATGTACATGATGAAAACTGTCGGGGCCATGTGATGAGTTTGGACGACTCACTGCAAGAACTCATGTACATGTGCGTTACCGCTGTCATTCACAGCTCTTCATCTTCGCCAAGGCTAGAGTCCGGGTCAAGCTTCAAAGAGTTCTCATCATCATCCATCGAGAAATTGTCATGGATGGTCCATAGATCGTTAACTAGCTCCTTAAAATCATCAATGTCATCGGAGACAACACCCAGGGTCCGTCTTCGGAGCGTTGAGTCGACAAATTTGGCGTAGTCAGCAAACATACGCGCAGTACCGCTAGATGTTGAAACCGAAGAGAACATTTCAACGGGCGTGGGACCGGAACGTGACCAAGATAAGGGGTTTTGGGGCCTAAGAAAGGGTACGAATGCCGGTGGTGCTGGGTACGCAGGCGCATGCGTGCTGTCGCAAAGTCAAGTTGATATGAACCAAGCGCTGGCAAGAAAAAGAGGTTTACCGTGTGATAAACATGTCGTGCAGGGACGACCGCGCGGACCATTGATCATATGCCCCAAGACTGTGGGTTGTAAAGCCTCGTGTCACATCGCGGCGGGAGAACTGGCGACGAGTCTGTAGCAAGGTGGATGAGTAATTTGTTCCAAAGAACATTGCTCCTTACATCGAACCTCTCCATGGTGGAGAAGTTGAATATATTGCTTTTCAGGTCCTGTTCGGTCGATGTAATGACCGTAATTCCGCATATCTCGGCGTAGGGGGATCCACGGATGTTTAGTTGAGAGCAGAAGCTAGATATGTCATCCGCAGTTTTGGTCAACCTGCTCAACCGCACCGGGAAAGTTAGAGTTGCTGTAGGGTCTGGTGATCAAACTCTCTTACCTCAACGGAAGAGTCGAACTTTCTATGTGTGCAGAAATTATTCCGGATGTATGGTAAAGATCATCCTGGGACATAATGGGGGTAAATTTTTGGTCCTAACCGAGGTATTGTAGAAGTAAACGCCCACTTCAGTTTTCAGTTGTGGTGATGCTTTGTAATGGGCCCACATAGAAGGAGATTGGATGGGAACTGTGAGAGATGCGGTCTCGCTTAGCCCGCGCAGATAGAGCGCGTCATTAATCAATCTTCTCGTTCCTCTACGCTGGAAAAAAAACGCGTTCGTGGAAAAGAAGCTGATATGTGAGAGATTTCATACGTCCTCGACATCAATATCCCATCCATATGTATTTGAGAGCAAAGGAAAGGCCAAACATGGGATCTTCAGCATATCATCGTGTAGCGCCGTGAGGAGCGAATGCATGAAGGGGCCAAAGCCCGCCGTATCATTTAAAACTTGTATCCCCTGTCTGGACATTACTTTGCGAAAATTTATGAAAATTTTAGAACACACCTGGACAGAATCAGACTCTTCAAGAAATAATCTAACAGAGCCTTCCAATAGAGAAGCATCCTGAGAGTTTTATGATATTATAGGAAGTGCAGCACGCGAGAAACCGTCTTACCTCATCAAATTGCCTGAAGTACTGTTCTCCCTGCTTCCAGTCGCCGTCCGTGGTCTCCCAGTCTAGCGACTGGGGGATCATTTGGATAGAATTACGGGCATAGTAGACACGACTGAAATCCGACCAGTATCTGATGGGTTCACGGTGGCGCACATCGCCTAATGGCACCTCGTCGCCCTGATATGCCTCTGCGCTGTCCTCGTCATCGATCTTTCGGGGAGTAATCAAGTCTTGTCTGTATTCCGAAACGCCACCATCCCTTGCATTCCAATCAGTTCAAAATGAATACGTACAAGTGCCTGGTGCCCTTACCACGCTCCTAGATCATCTTCCACAGAAGGATTGCCCAGATTTGCGTCATGGATGACGTGGCTACTGGCTACAGCACCAAAGTTGCCTGGCACAAGGTTGAGCCTAGTTGCATTCTGCCAATTTCAGCACTCACTCTTCTTATCGAAGGCAAGCAATCTCGGAACATATGTAAGCTCTCCCTGATAGAGCAGATGTTCAGAAACGACATCAATATATCGTGCTGTCACTCTCGTACCTGTCGGCTGTATTGTTCCCCAAAGGACGTTGCATGAGAGATTTGAATTGGGTCGCCAGTTTCATCGCCCAAATAAGCCTCTTGAGTGTTCCAGAAATGCGTACCTACGTAGTTAGCCAGTTGCCCAGCCTGAATATACAAGATTTCCCGCATTTTATCAAACTTTCGCAAGCCTGCCCATGACTTTGGGAAGTAAGAAGGGAAAAATATAGACCGTGGGATGTCGATGCCTTATTTGCCTAGTCGTCATTTTTCTCGACTTCTTTTCGATCGCCGCTTGCTAAAGCAGAACAGAATTTTAATTCATTGAGGTGGCGGAAATAAGGAATGGTCACGAACATATGCCATCGATGGTGGGTGCACAAAAAAAATTCCCTGAGAGGGGGCGGCTCCGAAATTCGGGCCACTATCCGCCATGGGCCAATGGTGAGTTAATGATGACTGCATCAAAGGGACACGATTCAAGAATCGAAGGTCGTTAAATCGTTCGGTAAATGGTGTAACGAGACTAGCCAAGCCCATTTGATCACAAATCACATTCGGTTCATAGACGAACGGCCGGTCACAATATAATGTAATTTTCATTAAGCACGCCTCCATTATTGTACCTACGGTGAATAAACGGACAATTACTGTTCCACTCTCAACGCGAAACTCCCCTTCAACGGCATTAATCCGGTGACCCTCTATCCTAAATAAGGCTACCTGTCCAAACCTCAGTATGTTTTCGGATATGCATTACAGCACCCAGGAGTCAGAAGCCTCTGCAGAGATAGGCCGCTCGAAACCCATCTACTAACTGCTCCTTAACGAGGCCCCGCGGCTAAGCACTTCCAGTTTCGCACGAGCTATCTTCGACAGTTGACCAATCGCGACATTACAATAATGTGAGATGACAGACGAAGCCGACAGGTGACAGATCTTGTTCAATGCTTTTTTTACATGAAGCCGCAATATGCCAGCGCGATCAGCCTACCCATCTCGAGCATGAACAGTTAACTTTAAGCTATGCACATAGTAAGATTTGATCATTAGCACCGATATGTTAAAGAACCCACCTGCATGTCATAAACTAATCCGAAACTTGTCCAACACTCGGCGATCCTCTGAAGATAAGGGTGTGTATGATGTCGGAGCTGTGGCCACGCCCCCACGACTGGACGAAGAAGATGTTCTTTCATGAGTGTGAGAACGACTAGGATATCCCATAGCTGACAAAGGAGGTAGAATAACCCGCTGGCTTGGATCGTGAGCGTGAAAATTCGGCATGGATAGCTGGAGAGATCCGGGGTTGACTGAGGGTGGGGACATTGTCGAAGGCGTCGATGGGGAGGCTGGGCTTTGAGTACCATAATCGGAGTGCCTCGAAGGCCCTGCCTGGTCGTTGGCTTCGGTGTCGTCGGAATAATATGAGAATCGATCCGTTCTCAGAGGCACAGTCTTAGTCGTCATTATAACACCCTTCGGAACCTGAATGCGACGGAGGTTCTCATAGTTTTCGATGACTGGGAGCGAAGAGTAGTCATTTCCCTAGAAGATGCATTGGCCTCGACCGAAACAGTGCAGAATTGAAATGCCTACCGAGAAATATGCAACGACGTGCCATTTACGCCCTTCTTTAGCGCCGGGAAGATAGACTAGAGCAGAATAAGTCTGCTTCGTTAGTCCATTCGGTTTTGACGGACGATCCTTCCGTCTTGTAGGAGGAGGTATAACTGCTGTTGGATCTGTGGCTCTCCGGGCTCTATTCGCGACGAGCGGCAGGTTAGCATATATGGCACAGCAGACTAATGGAAAGGGGATACCTGCGCGCGGCCTTCGCGTCTCGTTCTTCTTGTGTCGTTTCCACCTTTTCTTCGTAAAATAAATAGTCGCCACGCATGCGACTTTGTGACCTGGGATCATTCCACGTGAGCCTTAAGAGTGATGTAGATCGTGGATCATACTACCATCGTCGTCCATCTGTCCACCGAAGCAAGCCACCTTCATCTTCCGCCTCCTCCCAGACGAAAACGTTCCCTGCAGTCAGTTGGTCCCTCTCGGAAGCCACAAGCCGCCGCTTGATCAGTGGCAAAATGTTTCTCCTGACGGCTTCCAAAATAACTTGAGCGTCATGGGCGTCCCGGAGATCTACGTTTTGAAGTCAGGAATTTGACCATATCGCTGGCAAGAGGAGCTGCGCTCACGGAGTGACGGATGCGTCAAGGCGCGATTGGCAGAACTGTTGCTATAGTGGGGCACGAAAGACATGTTCGTCACGTCAAGAGAGACCAGAACTCAGGGTAGACTTTAAGGACGATGGACCGGAGAGTCGTATACCAAAGAGTAACAGCAGAAGACGTTTGATATATGAGAAAAATAGGTCCGTCCCACATCAGTGGTACAAGTAGAACGAAGCTTCCGATTAAATGGAATTACGGACCTCTCAAAACGGCCTAGGCAAGAAACACATGGCGGACCGCGTTTGCCGAGAGAGATTTGTAGTTTTTTCTTACGCATTAGGCTTCTTTCCGAGAAATACGTGTAGTATTCCATTTAACGATGAACCAACTTTGGCCACCAACGTAAGTCGCATCACGGTCTGAATAGACTTGAATCAAATTCAGCGGATTCCATAGTCGATCTCGATCCCGGTACAAACCCCACCAGAACACCTCAAAAGAAGCTCAGGCGGAAATGTGAGGAGAATTCTCGGGATACCGAAGTTTCCCCTGGATGTGAAATTCAAATGTCAGTATTTGGTCTGTGAATGATAATCATTGCTACCCAGGCATTTAGCGCGCCGGAGAACGCAATTGGGTGAACCTGAATGTGCTGATCACAGTGCATGTTCACACGGCCTTGGAAACAAGCCTACACAATATAGGCAGGCAGATTTGAGAAAATATTAATGGTTTTGGATGCTTACGTTGTTTTTCATGATGTCTGATTTCTCGATTTGACGAGGTGGCATCATGCAGCAGCGTACCGAGAACGGAGGTAAAATAGTCAATTCTCACCGCAATCGTGCGATGCCTAGAAAAAGAACAGATCGATGCCCCTGTGCCTGGTTTATTCGGGTTCATGTTCTTCTTTCTCAGCGGGGTAAGCAGGCCCTGTGAGAGGTGAATGACATCACCTTCTGGAAGATAGAACGAGCACTTTACTTGTGAGTAGAGGATAAACTGTTAGTGAGCAGTGAGACAAGCTATGACGAGAATAGCAGGTATGGATACGTATACCATCGAGAACGGGTGGCCAAAGGGCCAAAGGCGCCCTGCACATGTCACGATAATGATTAAAGCTTCATTCTAACAACGGAAAATGATGCCTGATCCATCAGGCCTACTTTACCTGGTGTATGTACATGTGGCCATCCTGAATATGTGTACGTTGGCGAGGTTTTAAGCGTTGAATCCATCCGAACCTAGTCTCATGCGGGGTTATCTACAGAAGGTCAGAATACTTTCGCCGTTCTGAGTCCAGGGTCTCCAGAGGTAACAGCGTTGTTAAGAGTGATGGAGAAGTTGTATGTCTTGTGCATATGCCAGAGACCAGATGGTCAGCATTGTATGAGCCATGTTGAACGAAGGCACCGTATTGAGGGTGATAACATGCTGCCGTTTGAGTTTTTCCCGTGAAGAAAAAATGCCAAGCGAGACGGGGTCGTATCCTTCCAATGATTCCTCACCATAGCCACAGAGCAAGCAATACTAAACTTGCCAGCCTTGGCAGGATAAGGATAGTTTAGAGATTGAACAGATAATCAATGAAGGTAGGCTTGGACGGATTTGCGTGCAGGTCGAACGTGCAAATATGATTGGAAGCATGACCACTGACCAATATCCATCTTCACGACAAATGAACATGATCGGCAACATTTCGGGCAAGGCACGTACAAGGTCCTGTATCTGTTGGGGAAGGGGAACTGGGGGGCCCTGGAGCCCTGAAAGCCCTGAAAGCCCGTCAAATTTGTGCGGCGAGTTCTAGCCAGAACTCTGATGATCAACTACCGGCCGCGCACGACATATGGGGCTCTATTAGCGCGTTTATCGACATGGCTGGCGGACGGTGACTAAATGAACAAGGAACCTACCGGCAAAGTGATGCCTGCGTGCAATTGCAGACTGTAATAGGACCCCGGAGAATGCCTATACATCCCTGCTGACAAATTTGTGAGAGATAACCAAAGGGCGGTAATTGAAAATAGTGGGTGGCCATCATCCGGCATTGCGGGAGGGTTGAATTTCGTGCCGTGCCGGCTCACGGCGAGTCATTAAATTACAACCCTCCGTTACGTTGAACTATAGACTGAGGGCAAAATGCTTTGAGCCGATGAAGAATGTCACCGTCTACTTCTGGGATGTGTCATGGTATCGATCCAAATATTCCATGAGATCTTGAGGCTCTGCTGCATCATCTACAGCTGAAAATATGAACATCAGACGCCCTTGAGGCATGCATTTGACTCCAGGTCAAATACCCTTTTTCAAGTCGTTGATCATAGTTCATTGGGATTATGCCTTGGTGCACTAAGTTGTATCTATAAACATGTATATGAATGCTATTTAAAATATTAAATACCCCAACTTGACACAGCCTTGCAGAGACATCAGCGCATAAGTCGAGATGATGCCATGTCATGGTCCGACATTTCTGATACGACTTGGTGCACAAACTCAGCAACAACACTGGACCTTAATGTTTTTCAGGACAACCCGGCCGTTCATCCCCCCTTTTCGACCCATTCTAGAAGCAAATGTCTTCGAAGCAGGTGGGGAAGTCGTGTCAATCATACGGACAAGCCCTAGCATATTTAGTAGAGGCTGGATTTTACCCGGATGAAGCCGATTGATTTTCCTGTTTCGTAAACCAGACTCAGCGATCTGCACGAAGATAAGCAGCTATTTCAGGCCCGGCAAAAACCGGCAAAAAGGGTGGATAACATATGAACTTCTGACGAAGTCTTTTGACCAAAATGAGTCGGGATTCACTTTGATGGTAAAGCCGACAGATTTTGCTGCGATCAAAAGACTTTGACAAAATTTTATCTCTATTCTGATTGTTTCCCTTGCATTTTGACTCACCTGCTAGGAGTAAGTATAGGCCGAAGAGTATCCAAAGTCGGCATGTCACGCAAGTTATATCGAAACACTACTTTTGGGATCAAGGATACATAGGTATTCTCCGGGGTCCTGCTAGTCCGGCGGATCCAACTCAAGTTTTAGACCTGACCGTTCCTTCGGGAATGATTGACATTGCGCCACCATGGCATTGGAGTAACTATTTGCGGGCCGAAAGATTCCAGGAGCCAGCAGGAAAAATCTAAAAATGTCAATGAATCTTACAGGCATGACTGGTATGATACAACTTCAAGTCCTTTGAGATAAGCCTGGCCCTGTATCATAACTGTCGCCTCAAGCTCTTCCCGACGCCCTAGTGCGGGTCAGTATCGACAGCCGAGAAAATTAAATATTTCCGGCTACAGAGCCTTACCGACCCCGAAGATCTTCAAGTTATCCGAGGCAAAGACTACCGTTCTCACAGGAATTGAAGCATACCGGTAGATGCCAGCATGGTAGAACCACAAGATGGCAGTTATGTTTGACCCAGAGTTCATGTCCAAGACGTCAAAGTGAGGCATGGTTCAGAAATGGGTGACGTACCGTTATATGGGCACGGGGAACTCGTCGGCATTATTAGTGCCAGGCCGCCCTAACAGCTACTATGACATAAAAATCAAGAACGTTATCCGCAATACATGCTTCAAGCGACTCGGGGAGCTTGTTTCCGGACTTCGGAGTCTCTTCAATCATTGAAATACGACAACGATCGACCCAAAAGGTTTCATCCAGGTTCGATTTTTCTAACCGACACCGAACCCATGGCACGCTTGATATACCCACAAGACGTGGAATCGGCCAGAGCCGCTGAAGCACCCGGGTCCAATATAGACATGTAAATTCACTCTGATATCGCCCCACATTGTCAGGACTCAGGAAAAGTGTGAGCGGCAGTTTCTGGAATAAAGAGAAATAGTTGGAGGACGAGGCCGGACCTGAGGCTCAGCAGACGCAAATATAGACACAGCCACCAATTGTTGTGCCTCAACAAGCCACCAGGAACTTGGCCACGATTATGATACTTCGGGGCGGTTTGTAAAAATAGATAGATAATAGAGTAGCCAGGGAAAATTTTAGATTTGCACCCCGGTGGGCGAATCAAAATTAACATCATCGTTCACAGAGTCGACATCTGCCTCTTCAGATGATTTGGTGCATTACAGTTCTAGATACAATAGAATCGGGTAGCTGAACACAGGGATACGAATGGTGGTTATAAATAATAATGATGCCAGAATAAGATATGTTTAAAGTCCATAGAATGTGAGATGCCAGGTTATTCAGATGTATAGTGGGTGTTTCCGAAGCTAGATTGAAGGGGGAGTGGAAATGTAGACTGATCTAAGGATATTACAGCGATGTCGGCTCTAAAACGTCAGGTTTGAAACGTAGGCGGGCGACGAGAACAGTGACCTCCGGAGAGCCGTTTATGGATACCTTGGGGGTAGACACGAAAGGAAGGTCCTCGTGATAGGAAGGACCACCAAGTTCATAAGAAACCTCGTTATCAGTTTTGATCATACCCCACGGCTGGCCGTTCCTAGGGGGGAGAACATTGAAGTGGGCCTGTTGCGAACGTCGCGTCAGTAAAACGATAACTCTAAGCAGCTAATCGGATAAATACTTGTCCATCTGGATGTCCGTGACTGACAAACAGCGCGTAGTCGGTAGTAGTCAAAGTTCCGATAACTAAACGGAGAGTTCAGAATGGATTACTACGGGTACGGATCTAGAAACCACCCACCTAGAAAAAGGTCCTCCTTCTGGATACGATGCTGAGCCCCGTAAGTCGCCAAGATGTTGTCAACATTAGCCTTGAACCACTTCTTCGGCGCATCTAGGTTTTCGACGTATTTGTAAACAGTCGTTTCCGTGTACAGAAATGCGGTCTTATGTCCGGCACGAAGTGGGTGAGAATATCGCCGCCTAGAACGACAATGATATCAGTGACACGATGGTCGATTATATTTAAGTATATTACTCACGAAGATAGGCTATCATTCTTCCTGAAGATGTTGGTGAAAGCATCGAGTCCCCTTTGGGCGGCGCTACGCTGATCTAAACGTTGACTCTGCGCCGAAACCTTGCCATATCCATGTGCCGAGGGCATCCCAGCCGGATGCCCATCAGGCGATTTCTCTGGATTGACGCAGTTGAACAAAGTTACAAAGGCACCCTCTGGCTTCTGTAAGTATCCAACAGCGCCGAGGTACACCTGGGATGGGGTCCATAACGGCAGAGTGACTGTCCAAAAGATTAGCCTATTACAAATGTCGCATCTAGACATTAAAACGTACGAGATGGATGGAACTTGTGGGTCAGAAGCAGCCTATACCTGCGTTCATCCCGTGCCTCAGCGATTCTCTTGTCGGCGACTGGCGGTGAATCATGACCATCGTATTCCATCATGTTGCGAATGCTTTCATCTTCTGACTGAGTACTGGGAGTGGTCGACTCGGCCGTGGAAGAAGCGCGGCTCAAAGGCGCTGACGGAATGTATGCCATGGGTTCAGGCATGTGAACATTCATGAGAGCGTCTCGAGAAAGAAGAGAAGACATTGGAGGTGATGACGACATATCTCGAGCGGTACGGAATGATACCGCATCTGAGGAAGGAGAACCTTGTAGCGGACCTAGAGCCAAGTCGCGCGCTATGAATGGATGAGAAAAATCCCTCTAAAGGTATAGAGACTTACGAGGCGTGCCAGGAAACAAAGATATAGGATGCATGTCAGGACTGGGACGCGAGACGTGGAACTCGAATCCCTCATTTTCCTGCCATTCTGGGAATTTTGGCGAGATGATCTCCTCAGGTAATCCGGAGCTTTTTCGCAGCTGCCTCAGTTCTTGAACAACCGTAGAGAAGTTTGGACGCAGGAACGGATCCCTCTGCCAACACGCTCGAAGCAGTTCTTGCAAAGCTGGTGCATTCAAATGTGTCGTTGGAATAACGGGGCGAGAATCTTCCCCTGGTACAAGTATTAGAACATTTTAGAAGTAACGTTGGAGCAACTTACTGAGGACAAAATGCCTGACGGTATCATCGTCCATTAATGGCCAGGGCATTCGTCCCATCGACAAAATCTCGATACAGCACATCGCAAATGCATACACGTCCATCTCAGTCGTCAGCTGGCTCAGACCCATCATCAACTCCGGCGCCTGCCACCTCAATGTGCCGTCTGTGGGGTCAATGATGAGCATGGGGCCTGAGGTACACGATATCAAGACTTACGAGGCGGAGGCGTCCCGCTGATCCGAAAGGCTTCCGATTTCATCTCGCTCTGACCAAAGTCAGAGATAACGCAACGATGCCGATCATCGACAAGAACATTGGAGGCCTGTCATATTGTCATCAATTAGGGTCAAGACCGATAAATAGAAGGCAACCTTAAGATCCCCATGCAACACGCCCTTACTATGCAAGTACGCCATTCCCTTGGCGATTTCATGCATGAACTTCAGAAGGTCCCGTCCCTTCCCTGCATCAACCATCAATGGGTCTACGCTACCGCTACCACTTCTTTCCCTACCAGTCGGCAGGCCTAGCCCAAGGCCTACTCCTTGATTTACATCTCTGGCCCTCCCTGGACTTGCGCCCATGGAATTCTGCCAATCGGGTAAGCTCCCTGTCCTACTTCTGCCTCCTTCCATCCTTCGCAAGAATTCCACCAACGTCCCGTTCTTCAGGTAGGGGCTGACAAAGAACCAGGGCGGATCACCACTGGCACTGCTGGCACCGTATAGTTCCAGTACATTTGGGTGCTGTAGCGTCTTCCAGATTCCGACTTCTCGGATGAACAGATTCCGCGGGGTCGTCTCTGCAAGAACCTTGATAGCTACGGTTTGTTTACGCCAGGTTCCCCTATAAACGTCAGAGAAGAATCCGATACCGATCTTTTGCTCGCGGTCGACTTCATACCTAGTCATCGTATCAGCCAAATGCGATTTCAGAGGGGTAGGGATGCCTACCGAGTGATGGTCCAACTTGGTAGATTCAGGTTTGTCTCAGCGCCGTCACTCATCCGCCGCAATGCATCGATACCACTCTCCATGAACTCTTGATCCAACGTGTCTTCCCTGTCCACAGGAGAAATATCTTGACGCTTCCTTCTGCTGCTCGTACTACTGTCACTTGTCGAACTCCGGGTTGTGGACATAGTTGTCGATCTCTTTATTTCTCCTGCAATAGCCGGGATAGCTTCCTTGCCCTGCATACTAATCCTCCTCACCATCTTGATTAACTTGCCGCGGCTGTGCCCAGTGCTGGAAACCGATTCAGTGTCATCAGTCGCTACATCTTTCCCTCTCTCCGTTGACACAGTTGCTGGGGGAGGGACGTCATTGCTTACGCCGCGACCTTCAACGTCAGCCTCATCTCCGGTAGCAAAAGAGCTCCCCTGTCTCTCCACAATCCTCTCCAATGCCCTTTGCAATGTCTTGATAGCCTCAGGCATCTCCTCCCTTGATACGCCTAATGTCTCTACCATTTGCACGTCATTACCAGCACTTAGCACATTCCGTAGCAATGCCCTCAAATCGGCTGTATCCATCGCCACATCATATTCGTTTTGCTTGGCGCGCAGTTCCTTAAGAGTTGGCAAGACTGTCGTCGGGGAAGGTGATACCAAACTTTGTGGGGTTGGAGTGTCGGACAGAGCAGTAGATGGCGGGAGCGGAAGCGAGGACAGGCGATATTCAGGTGGAGAAGAGAGTGACGCGGAAGAGGGAGATTTGAAAGGGCCAGCGTTCAGAGATGCATGGGAGCTAGAACTAGGGAGACCAGGAAGTGTGGACAGTTTGGGCGTGGTTTCTTCTTCCTGTATGCCTGTAAGTTGAAGGGCGTTTTCCGTAGAAATCACGCTGGACCGTCTTAACGATTCAATGATGACCTCCGTGTCTTTCTGTCTTCGCTGTTCTGCAACCTGAACCTGCTTGAGGATACGAATTTGGATAGAGAGCTGCAAAAATGTTAACAGGAAACAAAGAGGGCGACCGTAGCTTAGCACATACACTAAACGTTTCCATGGCGTCCTGCAATCCGGAATCGCAGGCGGCAATTTGCCTCAAAATCTCATCTCGTCTAAGATAGCGCTTGAGGAAGGGACGATGAATCTGTTTTTGAAGGAAAACGAGGACCTCGTTGAATGCACTACAAAATTCGCGTAAATCATTACACAGCAACCGCAGGGAGTGAAGAAGAACGTACTCTGTGAGCTTCGAGATAGGAAGTGTCAACTCGGCGCCAACTGTATCACCCGCTTCGTGTATCTCTTGCCGAATCGACAGAAGGATATTTGCGCACCGTTCCGTTAGACGGAGACATTGTAAACGATTCATCTAAGAGCCAGTGAGATGAGAGCAGTCAGGCCAAGCAGATTACACACATCGACTAGCTGCAGGGAGTCCCATATCTGAAGTAACGTTCGCGCAATATTTTGCAGGCCTGGAACTGGAGCAAATTCAAGCAAGTCTTGACTCAACAGAAGTGCTTCGTGGCCGACATCGAGCGCATTACCCAGGATGGATGATGCCGCTTGAGCCACGCGCTGAAAACTTTGTAAGTATCATTGTTACGTTCCAAATGGCGGGATCTTCACCTGCCGAGTCAAGACCCAACCCTCCTCCTGCTCGGCGGGCAATGATTGTTTACGCTTTGGCGATTCCTTCCATGGTCTCGCAATAAACTCGCCTTTACCCCACCATGTCGACGCTGACTCCCCAAGAGGTGTGGCTGTTCCAACAGACTTTTTCCAAACGGATTCGTCAATGACACCTGGCGATCTGGAACGAGACCGCGAGCGAAACGAGGAAGCCTCTTTGTCGTCCAGAAGGCCAGTGGCTAGGGATGAGGTAGAAGCTGGCAGCAATGGGCTAGCAGGCAGCTCTCTGAGCGTGGACACCGAATGCCCTCGACGTCGGCCATCAGGCCTGGGAGAAGAAGGGTTGAGCGGTGACGACACCCTGACGGTGGACGCCGACTCGGAGGATGGAGGAATATGAGAAAGGTTCGCCTTTTCCATCGAGTAGGATGTAAAGAAATGCTTCTGGGCGTCCACAACGGCGAGCAGCGAGGGCGTCGATAGAAACAACAAAGGTGAAGATGATGGTATAAAGAGGGTAGCCGTGCGAAGATCTTCCCGATTAGATTTCAGATCAGTGTCAATCGGCGGAAGTATCGGCGCAAATCTTTTTGGACTTGAAATTGTTGAAAAGGTGTCAAGTTGGGGAAATGTGTCCCGCTCTACTTTCATTTCTCTTTTATGTGCGATGAGCAATAGGGCCACCTGATGCTTGTGTACATTCATGTGGTGTGGCTCGCCTCCGACCCTGTAGCGGCCCGAAATGGCAATACTTACCGCAGGTGCTTAATTTTGTGAATTTTTTTTTCCGATGAACAACAGCTCGCTACAGGTTGCAGGTGTTCCTTGTATTCCTAGAAGCACAATATTCTGCATGTACATCCTATGTATGGTGTTTTCCTCCACACAAATCCATTCCTAACGGCCGGTCTCGGGCTCATCTAACCGATTCATCATTATTTGATTATTCGACATCACAGGTCGTATTTGATCCGTGTGGTAACAAGCCCTACTGTTAGGCATCATCTCACTTTGGAGGTGCTCTTAAATCTTTCGGACTCCTCTTTTGCTACTATGTCTCGCTCCCGATCCCGATGGCCACCTGACAATAAAGGTTACAACCACACTCAGGGCTCGGTCGGTGATGAACCGCAGCGATCTGGGCTATCTCCTACTACAACCTCTGTGCGGTGGTTTGGCGCTTAAATGCAGTGGATCCGAGTCACGGTTCCGGAACATGATGCATGAGCCCTTGAGACTCCCTATTGTGGACCCCTTTTGGTACTCTATTTATGCTCTCAGTTATGCAGTCAACTCCTCAGTGACAACTTCCTGACCTTCCCGTCTCTTGAAGGGCTGGAGTTCGAATGGCAAAAATCCCTACAGTATCCTCCCACTGCTCCTCAGTTCGACTCATTTGACGTGGGAGGAGCGCATCGTAGTGACATCACTGGTAGCACCGGTAGCGCTCGTTGTACCGCCTAACTGCAGCCGCACAACCATCTGATTCATGTATCGTTCGCAGTACAGGCACACCATAGTACACAGGAACTGCGCACATCCGCTACCGTGGAGTCAGCTGCAGCCACGTCCATTCTCCTCGGCATAGAGCCCCGAATCATATGCCACATGAATGTGTATTGCACGCTACCCAAAGCCAGGATGACCACTTTGAAAAGAAGACTGAACTACAAGAGAGGGGACACAGAGCTCGTCATAAGCACCATTCGGACACTGCTCGAACTCGGATTTCATTATGGAAATGACGACACATCCAGTATTCATATTCGGGTCGGTGTTCATTCTACGGTGTACCCTTCCTCACCTGAGGGATACAAATTGAGATGGAGAAATTTACTGTCCCCCGGCTCCTCACCGAACTTCTGAGCCCAGATCCTCTTTCCTTCCCGGCTGGCCATCATGGCGTAGTTCCTTTGACGACATCCCACTGCCTGGTTTTCCCGTGTTCTGATGCACGTCTTTTGAAGTGCGACCAGGCAGCTCCTGAGTCAGGTCAGATTGATCAGTAGCGTTGTGGTAGACAACTGCCATGTTTAAATGACCGGCTGGGGAGATGCTTGGCGCTCTACGATGATATTTAAATATCAAAGACTAGAGGAGATAAATCCACGTACTAGCTAGGCGACTACTGACGATGCCTTGATTCAAATCTTGGATAACTGTGTGATTTTGAGCTCCTGACATGACTTTTTCATGACACAAAGCGGTTTATATATAACATGGATAGAAGGGGTGATGTCAGAATGAAGTCGGCATGGATAGAATGATAGAGGACATTGCATCATCAGTATTCATGAAGTAATTAATATTAATTATCCTTCGGGGGGATCTGTTAGAAGCTCTGGTTAATCAACTTGGCGCATACTAATTTGCAATCTGGTGTAACGGTGGTAGTCAGTCAGAATAGGGGTCTATGCCAAAAGAGGTATGTTTCGTCGACTGCGTGGCGATTTCAACCTCCATCAAGTTCGCTTCAAACCACCGCGACAGGTAAAAAGAAATGGGTCGTGTTGATTTGTGAGAAATATGAACGTATCTGATATTTACCTCCTTGCAAGTATCGGTGACTTTCCTACTATGTTCCCGTGGTGACTTGTTTTTTTTCGATAATGCCAAAATCGCTGTCAATCCCATGACTCGGGCTTCTTCTCTTCTTCTCTTTGTCTTTTCTCCGAATTTAGTCCTTGGGATGGAATTCCTGATAGTTACCATCAAGAGCAAAAAGAAAAGTCGAAGAATATAGTTGTACTTGTGCAACTACGACCCAAGAAATCGCCGTAAGTTACCGTCAATTAAGCCATTTCTTCGTGGTAATGCTCAGTATTCTCAACAGATGATTTTTCTCTTTGACGAGCATTTGCGGCCAATTGTCGGCTTTACTGTCGTCGGGCCGCCTCTGGCAACACATCCCATAGTTTTGATGTCAGCTGTTCAAGCACCACCACCCAGAGGTTCCATATAACTTCCGCCACGTCTTGGCCGCGGAAATAAAATGGCACACTTTATCGGTATAAAGGACAGGGTTAAAGCTCTCCAGTGATTGTGTGACGATGATGAGGCGGAACCTCGCCCTTTCTTGTTTGCTACTCCCCGGGGCATTTGCCAACTTGATTTCACGCGCGACAAACGCGGATGGGTCTACTCCGGTGTATAAAATTGCCAGTGCGGCCATTGAAGATCGTGTCAAGGATTTACTTCCTCGGATGACGTTGGAAGAGAAGGTGGCGCAACTGTATGTCGGTCTTTGTTCTTTGCCGTGTTTCGTTTCTTGATCATCTTCGCAGGATACAGGGAGATATCAGCGGGTGGATGAACACGAAAGATCCTCTTGATAACACGCTTACGTTCAATCAGACGGGGCTGGAGGAAATGGTACGCTTGAAGGGTGGGTCGATATGGGCTGGATACGCGATGCCATGGGAGAAATTCGCGTTTGCTATAGAGACAGGACAGAGGTACCTCATGGAGAACACGACCTTGGGTATTCCGGCCCTCTTCCAAAGCGAGGGTAGGCATCAATCTTCCATCATTTCCATCTTCATCTAATAAATGATTAGGGCTGCACGGTTTCACGAACAACGGAACGATATTCCCCTCTCCGATCGGTCTCGCTGCTAGTTTCAATAGGGACCTCGTGAAGAATGTTTCCACAGTCGTCTCGAACGAGGCGGAGGGTTTTGGTATTGCACATATCTTTGCGCCTGTCCTGGACCTGTCGCGTGAGCTACGCTGGGGCCGCGTCGAGGAGAACTTTGGCGAAGACCCGTACTTGACTGGAGAGATTGGCTTAGCTTTCGTTCGCGGCCTGCAAGATGGTACCCGTCGAGGAGTGGAGGGCGGGCAAGGGCGGAAGAGAGTCGCTGCCACTTGTAAACATTTTGCCGCGTTCGGGAGTCCGCAGGGCGGGTTAAATTTGGCGCCTGTGGCTGGAGGCGAAAGGGAGCTGAGGACGACGTATCTCCCGGCATTTGAGAAGGCCTGCTTGGAGAGTCTGAGTATCATGACTGCATATTCAAGTTATGATGGCATTCCAGCTATTGCGGACAAGCGTATGTCATTTCGTCAGACGGTTTGAAGGACAAACTAACGCTGGCGGACGTAGATATGATGATTGATATCGTTGGTTGCGTTTCTTTGTCCTGTGTTGACTGCCTTCTGATTACTTTCTACAGTTACGAAAGGAATGGGGTTATCCCTACTGGGTCACTACAGACGCAGGGTCTGTCGACCTGTTGATCACCTTGCACGAGACATGTGAGACGAGAGAATGTGCAGCGAAGACTGCCTTGGAAAACAGTCTGAGCGGCGAGATGGGCGGTGGTACATACACCTATTTGACTTTGGTCGGTGTGTTTCAGAGTTGCCTCATTTGCCGTGGACATTGCTCATTACAGATGTTGCAGACCAAGTCAAAGCAGGCCTTGTAGACGAGTCTGTTATTGATCAGGTTGTTTCAACATTGTTGCGAGTCAAGTTCGAACTTGGTCTGTTTGAGAGTGAGTTTATTCCGCTATCGGATCTCTCCTGGGATCCATTTTCAATGATGCTGTCGTCGCAGATCCATATCCTTATGATGACTACACATCAACCATTCGCACTTCAGGCGCTCGAGATGTTCTCCACCAGAGTGAACTAGAATCAATAGTCTTACTGGAAAATCGCGACAATGTACTCCCATTGAGTACTGATATAGGCAGTGTTGCACTGATTGGTCCCCAAGCTGGCGTCGTCTCGGTAGGGTCAACGTTATTCGTATGAATGCACTTGGATACTGATTGGATCTCGCAGTTCGGCGACTATGTGTTTTTCAATGCTTCCAACAACGGCATATCACCACTAACCGGCTTTCAAGAGTACCTCAGGAGCATATCCAGTGCAACCCAGATAAACTACGCCGAAGGATGCAAACGGTGGTCGAATGACGAATCCGGTTTCGATGAGGCTGTGAGTGCAGCGGAAGCTTCCGATGTAGCAGTAGTAATGGTGACTATCCCCCTTTTGACGTTTCTATAACTTATATCTGACACCGGCATAGGTTGGTACATGGTCCCTCGACCAGACGCTGCTGTGGACGCCCGGAACAAACGCTACCACAGGCGAACATGTCGACGTAGCGGACCTCGCCCTCGTTGGTGCACAGCTCAAACTCGTACAAGCTATCAAGGCCACCGGGAAACCAACTATCGTCGTGTTTGTCAGTGGCAAGCCCGTAGCTGAGCCATGGATCCAAGCACGTATGTCGACATGACGTTTCCACATTTTCATACCCACTGACAGGTTTCAGATGCCGATGCCGTGATACAACAATTCTATCCCGGTGAACTAGGTGGACTGGCAATAGCAGAAATTATCTTTGGCGCCGAGAATCCTTCTGGTGAGACAACCTTTATGTTGAAATATGCCTCGAGTCTTGATAGTTGGAAAGGTAAACTGCCGGTATCATTCCCGAGAGACGTTGGCACTACCCCGGCTTTTTATAATTATCTCAAAGGTGCGCGACCGCTCGATCCCGGATCAGTTTTGGATGACGGCACTTTGGTGTTTGGACATCAGGTCGGTTTGCATATTCATTTACCAGTGCTACGTGGCTGATACCGCCGCAGTACGTGCTCAATAGTCCCGTGCCGCTGTGGGGCTTTGGGCATGGCCTTAGCTATACGACGTTCAATTAGTAGGCGACACGTTTTCCTTCCGGCTGGGACGGGATTTGATAAATTGTGCAGCACGGATCTGGCGCTATCGCGAGCCACCATTGGAACAGGCGATGACTTTGATGTGACGGTAACGGTTCATAATAATGGGCCTGTTGATGGCAAAGAAGTTGTACAGGTCAGCTCATCCACGGCACTCCTTTGATTCATGACTCACGTTCTATTTACCAATAGGTGTATATCACAGACACCTTCAGTTCCGTTGTCACTCCAAATCAGCAGCTGGTCGGGTTCGCCAAGGTTGATGTTCCGTACGTAGATTTGACTCCGCGTGCTTCATGTCTTGACAGAGATCCCTAGTGCGGGATCGTCACAAACAGTTACGATTCCGATATCGTCCTCACAACTGGCGGTGTGGTCGCACAACGGTTGGGTTGTCGAGCCTGGCAGCTTTAATGTGAAAATAGGGACGAGTGAGGAAACGTACATTAACACCACTCTGACTGTCCAGTAAGGCAAAGAAAAACTTGTATAGAGAACAATGCCAATATAGCTAGGACGCTAACAGCTATGTGGTGATTGTTGCTGAGATCATAAGAGCTACAAACTAGCTGAAGATATGTGTAGACCCAGCCTCACTCTCTCTCGCGTGGAACCTCATCCGGTTATGCATCAAGGGAGGTTGCTTGGTGTAACATTTAGGTCAGAAGGGTGAGTTTTGAACATGAGACAACTTGAAATGCTGGTCACCAAGACTACAGGACCTTTAGGTAAGATTTTTCCAGTTCTGAAGCTTCCTACGACGATAAATGGTAAAATTTGGTGTTAAAAATGGGTAATAATTCTATGTGACACAGCGTTAGCACTGGGATTACGGAAAGGCCCTTCCGCAAACAGCCTGGCATGTTGGAGATTAGATGGTGGCGACTCGGAGTGGGGACATGGTTGACTCGAAAGAGAGGTATATTCTGTCGTAGAGTACTGTTGTAAAAGAGTGTGAAATGGAGGTTATGAGTGCAGTGGTAAACTACGAGACTTGACCGTGTGAGAGATGTGGGTGAGAGTGAGAGTATGAATCTATATTATTAGTAGGCTGGTCTGCCCGGTATATATACTACAAGGTGGGTACTTCTAGAATATACTATCATCTACTAGTGTCCATGTCTGACTCATTGCTGAGTGAGCAGACAGGCGATCGAGTCAAGGAGAAGGTGCACGAAGGTTCGCGCGCTTCAACGTTGCTCCGATTGCCGGATTGCCATATGCGGCTGGGCGCGTCTTCAACAAGTACGGAGACAGTGGTGGTTGGAGTCAAGTAAAGCTAGGTACGAAATGAAAGTAAGCGGTAAATAGGTATAAATAGAAAGTGGCGTCAGAGCTGTGAAAACCAATTCTCAGTATGGCATTCCATTGCCACTATGTGAACAAATCACATGATCATGACACGAAAAAGCCTGCCCTGAAGTAGCCAAATATGTGATTGTAGGAACGCGCCGTCGTCTCCTGATAACACATCATGATTGTCCGATTGCCCGCCGAATCTGAGTCGGACTTGCATGTGACGACGAGCGCTCCCATTAACCCAGCACAGCTCTACGGCGAATCCAGTGTTCGACGTTCTTCACGACCGAAAACATCCCTGTTCAGCAGCGTAACAAAAATGCCACGGAAGCGCTCAGCTTCGACAAATATGGGGACAGATGCCTCTGTGAAGATTCTGAAGAAGCAGAAATTTGAGGAGAAGAAAGCGGTATATGACTTGTGTATTTGTGGCATTATTCATTGCTAACTCGAGGATTTGAAGAATACTGTTTTGGTTCATGAACGAAGGGCGGTTCGAGATGTTGCGATGGGTAATTAGCTTCGCGCTCATCGTGACTATTTTGAGCCACTACTGCCATCCCTCATGACATTTGAACATTTTCTCGTTCCGGGGGCATCAGGAGCCCCAGTAAAGTTTTATTCACTTCTGGTACCGTGAGTGGCGTTAGCTTTTTGAATTTAACATGTCTCGTTGAACCATGTCATAGCTCCAAGGCCTATCTTTTCTTGCATGGATGTACAAAAATGGTGAGTAACTCATAGCTTTGGCCTTTCACGCTTTTTCATCTTGTGTTTAGGAATGAACTGTATTTTGGGAGACGAGTACGTGCCATTTATCTCTGGACAGATCGTGACATCTCATTTTATTCAGGATGGGGTTAGGAAAGACGCTGCAAGTACGCAGCATATCGCGACCTGAAAATCTGTTCTAAATCCGATTCAGACACATTCTATTCGCCTACATCAAGGAAAACTCCTCAATTCACGATGCCCCGCACCTCGCTGTATGTCTATTATCTGTTCTGTCGTCCTGGGAAGCCGTGAGTTAGGGTGTAGAGCCGCTCTTAGAAGTTTGTTACTTATGCAACCCATTTCAAGAAGCGACTAGATGGCTCCCTTCAACGCGGACGCTCCGCTTTCACGGACCCAGCGCTCAACGAACCATCTTAAAAAAGACATTCCTGGAGAATTTCTTTGATATAGTCTTGACCACTTACGATGCATTTTCTGTCGAGGTATCTTGGTTCAAATCTCGTCGCTGGACCTACTGCGTACTTGATGAAGGGCACAAGATTAAAAACTCGGGGACACAGGTAGCTCAGAACTTACAGTCGATTGGCAGCCTCTACCGGCTGGTCTTGACCGGTACTCCGGTTCAGAATAACCTCGTCGAGGTTTGGGGACTCCTTCATTTCCTCCATCCTAACATTTTCAGGGCGAAAACGGAGCAAAAGTTCCTCGAATCGTTTGATTTAAGCAAGGGGATCTATGACGTACTTTTTCTTGGTGCAGTGCAGAAATTTTTGTCGGTAATCGTGCTCAGGCGTACCAAATCCGTTGTTTCTGTGGATGTACCGCCCCGGGATGAAGTCACGGTCTTCATTCCTTTGATCGAGACGCAGAGATTTTGGCACTGCAGGCTGTGAGTGTCCTCCAACTCCTCTGCCATGCTCATTTTTAAAAGACCTCATTTTTCATCGCATAGACATGATCGATCTCGAACAAATATTTGGCCCGCAGCTCGAATTAGACAGCAAGGTCGCAAATGAAGGTCGCAGTGTGGCAGCGATGCAACTTCATCCTCATGCAGCTACGTATGCTATGTGGTCAGTAAGCTTCCCGCTCGCACGTCTCCTGGTTCTTGGTGACATCTATATCAGTTCCTATCTTTTACCCGATGCGCAGCCTGATCCATACGCGAAGGGAGAGCACATTGTTGCTTCTTCGAAAATGATAGCAATAGATAAAATCCTCGCGGACGTTCTTCCAAAGGGAGAGAGGGTGATTATATTTTCGGTGAGTTTCCTCAGTGTTGTCTCGGCGTGAGAATTTGACCCTGATTCTTCTTTCGAAGCAATGGAAGGGGTGCGTTTTTCATGTGCTCTTTATGTTCACTAATATTCATTTGTATTACGAAGGATGCTTGATCTCTTGGAGGACTTTATGACCCTTCGGAACATACGCTTTGCCCGGTTAGATGGGTCGACGACTAGACCGCGTCGGAATCTAGATATCAAACTGGTGCGTCGACTCGCCATTCTCATTGGTCCAACTGACCATTCTCATTACAGTTCCAACGGGAAAAATCGCGTATGTGGTAATCGATCACAAGATGGGGCACTTATTTTTTTCGACAACATATCAAGTGTTCCTCATTTCGACCCAAGCCGGTGGTCTCGGTATGAATTTCTTTGACACTTCCAGATGGTGATACTGACTTGTTACTTCCTGCCATTCCAGGCACCAACCTTACGAAGGCTCAGAACGTCATTATGTGCGACAGCAGCTGGAATCCTCAGAATGACTTACAAGCTATTGCGCGGGCTCATAGGATCGGCCAGACGAAGGGTGAAGGTAAATCATGATACCCTCCAGCTACTATTACGTAATTCCGGATCCCTCTTTCAGGTGTATAGGCTAATATGCCGAGGAAGTGTCGAGGACCAAATGCTGGTAAGTGCAGCGTTAATGACTCCGAATATCAACCGAACCTTTCCATAGGACCGCTTACGGAGAAAATCGATCCTTACTCTGAAGATTATGGAGGGCGATTCCTCATCAGAAAACGCCTCCTTGAGACCTAATGAACTGAAAGGTATTCTTCGAAAGGGTAGCAGCGCGTTGTCTTCATCCAACGATCACATGAATCTGGATCGTTTCCTTGATGCATACATTTCTGACATCGTGGGTGCCTCGCGGGTACGAGAGGATGCCCGTGATGCGGAGATGAAGCAGAACGCCGGGGAGAATGATTCTGCGGCTGCTAAAGGCCTTGTTCTCAGTGCTGAAGAGGAAGAACGGCAACTTCTGAGCGGTATGGCACAGGTGAAATGTCGACTATTTGAAGGGAACGTCGTCGAGAAGGGGAAACACGTGGAGGATATTGTCCCCAAGTTAAGTGCCCAGAAACGCGCAAGGAATAATAACACGGTGACAATAAAATGTTTATCGTAAACGGCCCTTCACCGGAAGATGTACGTATTAACTTTCTTCCGCACATTACCCATTAATCCACGAAATGCGTAGATTCAAGAGAGAGCGCAGCAGCGTCAGCGCGACATGATGGAAACCAAGAAGGCCAAAAAGAAGAAGAGACAGTAGGAGGAGAACAAAGACTGGTGTATTCATTGTCGGGAAGGAGGGGAACTAGTGACCTGTGATCATTGCCCGAGGGGTAAGGACCTCTCCTTCCGTGGTTCGATGATTCCTTAACTTAGTTAATTTTTTTATTTCTAATTCTTCACGCAGAATGCTATGGGATATTTCAACGTGATGCCAACAAGAGGGCATTCCTGGTTTGTAGACAGCCTTCGTGCTGCGAGTGCTCTCGTTTGACTGCCCGATCCGGTGGAATGCTTTAAAAGCATGTTTCCTTGCCCTTGCGCCTGTCTTCGTGCCTCATCTCAATCCTTGCAAGGTGCCAAACGTGTCCACGCGCCTTCTGCGAAGATTGTCTTCCTGATGAGATCAATGATGTTGGTGATGTATTACCGGAATAGTATGTTCCTTCGTTCTCCCCGATTCTCAAACTCATTCCGTGTAACCAGCCAACTATCGAACTACGGCCAGACGCCTACATCGTTTTATATTCAGTGTCACTTTTATGATATGCAAGCGAAAGAAGATCCCTCCTGGTGGTCCAAATGGCAGGTAGAGATTACCAAAGCAGAGAAGGAAGTTAACAAGGCGCTAGGAAAACGATATTTGGTTGACCGCCTTTTCTTGAAAATTTATGGCTAATCGTCACACGTATTTCATATACTAATATCGAATCACCATCTTTACCAAACTTAGCACTGTCGGGAGGCTCCTGGTCTCGATTCCGAAGTTGCGGCGTCGAGCCAGCCAATCTCTCTCTGGTTTATTGTCGAGGCAATCAGAACAATTCCCCAGCTCATTCTAATTTGCCTCTTTTGGTCCGTTGATATGGAACCATAAGATACTTCTCATCTGCCCGGTCCGGAGTCTTCACAGGAACCAGCTTCGTCTTTCGCCCTACCGACTTGAAGTTCTATGCAGTCTATTGTCAACTGGGCATGTCATCATAAGAAATGTCAAGGCAGATACTAGCGGGTTATGAAAGTGATAGCAAGTTCAGGCTCGTGTATTGGCTTGTCGCACCAGCTGTATCTATGCACATGATCCTTCAATGGCGCGAAGATACTTTTAGAGGTTGTCATATTGTTGAACGCGAAGGCTCGCATTCGCATCAGTGTAACATACTTTAATTTAATCATGGCATCAGATAGGGCGTCCTAACGGTGGTCCATACATGACTTGATTCTTATCACATGAAGCAACGATCCTCCACCCATTGCTTTACGGTTCTGTTAGCGACAGAAGCGCATGTGTCGCCTTCATTCTCAGTACCTTGATAATTTAGAAAAGGTAATTGGGTAGTTGCCACATGGTCGACAAGCAGGCGCTTGACGACAGCGAAGGCCCCATGCGTGATATTACAGACACGATGGTTCACCTCAACTCGGCAGTAATACTCTTGTCGGAAGTCTCATACGCATTGGCCGGTTCTTCGACGAAGATGGAATTGACCAAGCTTACGCCACCGAGCCCCAGAGTCGTAACTACAATGAAATTATGAACAGGGTGCTATCTTGCAACAGGGGAACTCCACATATGTCTGGTAAGCTCCTGGTATAAGCTTCATTGTGTAACTTTCTAAACCCGTCTGTGCGAAGCCTTGAATTGCTTAAACCGGACCTTTGCGAACCGCTGCTTGGATACACCAGCCTGTTTCATTTGGGCCATAAAGACCATCCAATTATCTAACCTCCGTTAAAGCTATTTCAGTATACTTATGTATACTCATAAGTGCTCTCCAATATTATAAACGCCAGCTTTCTCGGCTTGGGCCCAAGTGAGGAGGCTGGCTCAAAGGAGGATTCATCAAAATGACTTGTATTCATTTATTTGTGAATGCTTGGGCCCGCGGTTGTATTGTCGGCGCATTAGCAGGTTACTTCATCTTAAAATTAGGATAATTGTGTCTCTCTTCCAAGCATTCATGTCTCCCTCTGGATAAAAAATTAGGCCGGTGTCAAGATGAGTCATAATCAGTTGCGCCGATGGCATGCAACGGCTCTCTGAAAACAAGGAAATATTCAAGACAGGAAATGTCAAGGAAATGTATCCGGCGACAGAAGGAAATTTTGACTACTAACTTGAAGTGAACTTTGAAGTAGATTCTAGAGAACGGCTATTTCCAGCGGACTTCGCCCGGACCGCTGCCATTCTTCCCTTGACTCCTTCATGCCCAGTACCAAAAACTATGTCACCAAACAAGACAATGCAGCAGAAATTACTCCATATTTCTCTGAGGTCTTGTTTCTACATGTGTTGGTGTGCAATTCAGTCAAGCACCATCAAAACCTATAATAAATCATCCCTGTCTTGGCATGGCAGAATTTATTGCTATATCTTTCTGGGTCAGAAGCTTGGTAAAATAGGATCAGAAGAACAGGTTGGTTCAGCTCCAATAGCAATTTAATTTGCTTGTTTTCACTACTTGTTGCACCCTGAGATTTGAAGGGCTGATGATTTAGGATGCTGTGTGGTGGCTTTAGTACACACAGGCTCCAACTTTAATTGTGTCGACTTGCCAAACTTTCATACAGGTATGTTCTCTTCTGTTGTCTGCCTTGGATTGGAGTGAAAATATGTGGGGGTGACACAACTTGTTAAATTGGCATTTCTCTAGGTACTCACTGGCACTTTTAAAGTCAGTGAACCTGTAGTACCAAGTGCCACTTCTGCACATAAATTCTTGCATGGCATGACAATGCTTCTTCAAGTGATCTTTTTTTTGAAACTGTGAGGGCCCACATCTGCAGCATCACAGAGGCTTTGAATTAGCTGACAATGGCATTAGCTGACATGTACAACAAGCAATTACTTGGCATTCAAAACCTCTGTTGGGAATTGGTTCTTCCTTGGTTCTATAAATGGAGAGACATATGCTGTCATCTTCCAGTATCCAACTCAATAGCAATTTGGAAATTGTGATTGGTTAGTCACAGCATAGCTGATATTGAGGTGACTGAGGTTAAACCCAGAGTCTAACATAATATTGACTGAAGTCTCCCCTGTAATGCAAAGGCAGCCTGAAAATAAAGGTTGAGCAACATAAAATAGAGCTCAGAGCATCCCCTATTTCTCAGGCCCACTTTCTCTTCAACCATATTAGCTACATCTCTTCTGTCCTTGGCTACTTTGGCTATTTTTGCCACAGGTCTATGTACTTCTCTGCTCAGTATCCTCCTCTCATTCCTTTCTACAGCACACCCCAGCAAAGTTCATCAGCATCTGAGTGAGCATGAGCTTATGATTCATGAGGTAAGATGCTTCCTGTTCAGTTTGCCACAGTAACTGGAGCTATTTTTTTCTAGCTAGGCTGTAGCTTATAAATATCACTTGCTTGCCTGGAATTGTGTGCCTCAGATCTCCAACTTTACTGTTCAAAGAAAGGCCAAGAGAGACCTTGCCCAATAAAACTTTGAACCTCATGCCCCTTCTCTGACTGCTACTGCTGCTGACCCACATTACATGGAATTGAAAAAGTCAGTTATATCTCTCACTATCATGTTATCATCACCTCATCTTTCTTGCCTACAGCATGACTTGCATTACAGCAACTGAGGCCACTGAAGGCTCCTACTATATTAGCAATGAGCTTATCTAACAGGGCCTCACCAAGGACTAAAGATAGAACTGATAAGTGAACTCTAAACAGTGTTAATCATTGCTCTTCAGTGGCATTCAGCTTATCCTTGATATAGGCATCTTAGATACTACTATTTGTGAGCCTCTTTTTAATGCTTTTATTGAAATTTAAGCTGGTGAGTTCTATAATTTTGAGCTGCCCTTTGCCTAAGAAGGCTATAGTTGCTCAACAAATCACTTTTCTCAAGCAAATGCCACTGGTTTCCATGGCTCCTATAGTGCTATATCTGGGGGACTCTTGGTCAAATGTCACTAAGACTCTGGCAGTTCCAGAGGAGGTGATAGCAGAGAATCTCAGATTATAGCTAAAAATGAGATATTTTTGAGAGGAGATTTGACTACTGATGATGCTGGAATATGAGCCTCTCTTTCAAGTACTATTAAGTGGAGATCTGACTCAACTTATTATGCACTAAGTTAATTATAATGTACATTTTTCACCTCTGAGTTTCTTTTTGTTCAATCCAACAGCCACTTTTACAGCTATCCTGGTGTAAGGCTGGCAAATTCTCTGGTGAGAGAATTACAGTTTGCTTTTGTGAGATCTTTTGTATACAGTAAGTATATGAGAAGGTGCAAGAACCACTTGCTTCAGATTGGTTTGAATCTGCTTCTGATAGTGGAGAAGAGTGAAAAAGTGAGACTCAACATCCTTTCAAGAAATTATGGGCTTTGAGAGCAATTTCTGCATGATAGCAACAAGCTTTCATGCTGTCTGCTAGTGATACTAGGCATGAGGCTGCTAAAGTATGCTAAGCTAGAGGCTTGGATAAGGAATTTATTCCTTTAGTGTGCTATGAGCTTTCTTATTTTTTTCTCTAGTTATATTGATGCTTTTATACTTCTCCAACTTCTTACCTCTATACCTATCTGCTCTGATAATCTTGCCAAGTAGTGACCTGCTCTGTCATGTCCACCCCCTTTTTACACTTTTAAATGATTTTTCTAAGAGAAAATCATATGGGATTACTATCCTTAATGATATCAAGGCAGAGACACAGGCTTTCACTGGCAGACAGTCATTTATTATGCTCTGGTGGAAAAGCAGGTTACTGACAGCAGATGGTAGTGCAGATGGCAGTTCATTGGCCTCTGGTTTCTGGTCTGGTAGAAAAGTGAGTTACTGATAATGGATAGCCATGTGGATAGCAGTCTGTTGTCCTTTGATCTTTATTTTCTTTATTTCTAGCAGATCCTAGTTCTGTATTCCCATTAGCTAAGCAGGTGGATGTTGTTAGTCTTGTAGCTTGGCAGAAGCTAAAATTTGGTGTGCATGTATATATGGTGTAGCACACCAGTTATTACATTGGAAGGACTACACTCATTCATTAGCTCTTGTTTCTTTTTGTCTGACTTGACTCTATTTTTATATATCTTTTCACTTAGCCACTATGGTCCATCTTAACTGAGAGGCATCTGCAAACAGCACTTTAGTTTTGCACACTAGAAGTCTTATGCATATTAGTCAATTCTTCTTCAATGAAGACTAGAATGATCAGGTCTATGCCATTGATCTCTATACAACTACCACACAGAGTCATACCTATAATGAATAGGATGCAATCTTGTGAGAAGAGAACTCTAATGGTAATAGTGTATATATTGAGTAAGCTCAAAGTTATGATAATCTATCTATTTCCTGACTCACTTGTGTAGTCCTAAAATGCTAGGATACATTAGTATGTTCTACTTTATAAAACACATCCTTAGATACTTCTGACCTCTTTATAAATTCTAGCCATTGGAGTGGACTTAATCACATTCTACACTATTATAAACATCAACTGCTTGAACTCAACTGGCATGTAGACTAGTCTGAGTCAAAATGCATACTATAGATGAAGCTCATTTTCCTTCACAATTCTCTATGTGGTTGATGCTACAATAGCCACACAGAAATGAAGTTACTTAGTTCATCTATATGTCTTGTATATGAGATTCTTTTGCATATTTGAGAAAAAAGGACTGAAAGCTGGCTAAACTTGGAGCAACTGGTCTGGTTCACAGTGTCTTGTGAATTGCCATGCTGATTTTTTAGCTTGAAACAGTGAACTTACAGTATAAAGATGGCTACTATCTAGTATTATGTTAAATCTTCACCCTTGCTCATTTTGTACAAATGTCACCAGTACAGAAGAATGTCTGACACTCTGATAACCTGTCTTGTTATTTCTTAAAAGTCAATAGGTCAGAGCACTCTTATAGCTGATAATAGTTCTTGTGACTGTTTTATCTACTCAGCCAGAATCAGCATCATTTCTATATTATTTTGGGTTTCTCATCTTTTTTCTCACTCTTACCATGATTCTCACCTCAGGAATCTATTTTCTTACAGCTGCATTTCTTTCTGGCACCTTTATTATAGGCTTTGCTGCCTTGTTGCAGCACTGGAGCCTTCTTTTGAACTCAAAGAACTGGGATGCTTTGCCTTGGATTGTATTTCTCATGATCATTGCAACTTTTCTCATGCATATTTCATTGCACATTATTTACATGGACTACCTCTATAAAAAAAGTAGCAAAAACTATTAGTGCCTATACCATAATGCAAGTGAAAGATAAATGTCCCAGAAATGCTGATGTCTTAGTGGCTATAGTTGGTATATGGGCTGACAGCTACTCTAGTAAGACATTCTATCTCCTTTATATTATATATTTTTCATTGTAATTTTATATAAGTGATGGTCTAGGAGGAATGATGAACACTGAAAGATAGTGACTATGCTAGAAGTGCAAAATGCTATAACACTCACACACACTGTTGTAAAAAACAGGGGATAAATAGATCAGTTTGTTTCCAGTTAGTACATGCACAGTGTCAGGCCAATAGTATTGCACTTGGCTGAGCTCTGCAAATGCATGCAGATGTACACTACTGTACCTACTTATATACTAAATACTAATTTACTAGAATGTTCTATGAGTTTCCTAATATCTCTCTCTTAATCAGCAAGTTTGGCATGATGCTGGATTGCTATCATCTTGGCTTAGCTCTCAAATCCCAATATACACTAACACAATCAACAATTATAGTTTGAAGAGGTAAGTTACACCTGATTGATGCTTGTATTGTAGATACTAGTTTTCAGGTTGCAATTGAATAGAAGTGTATTTGATTAAATATGCTTGAAGTGATACAAGTTTATACTTTTTGTGTTACTGAATGTAATCTATCACTAAATGGGCTGCCTGATGCAGTTCCTGAATACATACTAACTGCCTGGTTGCAGTTTTACTGGTACTAAACACAGATTCTGGTCTGTAATTTTCTAAACTGTTCTTGCACACACAAAGTGATCAGGTCACTAAATTCTATTCTAGGTGAGTCTGTGACTTGAAGCTCTTGGCCAATAAAACCTGTACTATTTGCTTGGTAGCATTCCAGGGGCTAACAAAAACCTGATTTCCCTGCTAATACAAACTGGTATTTATACTATTCTATCTCTATCTATATTTCCAATCTTTCCAGATACTATTATTACACTTACTGACACAACCAGGCAGATATAGGCTCATATTCTGGCTATTAGGTAAATCTGATCATACCTATTTGCTGCAATCTGATGCATTTGTGCACTGTTTCCAGTTTCTCTTGGGCCTGAAACAGAGTTCTCTGATTCAACCAGTCATATTTTTTACCTACCTATAGAACCAACCATTAGTCTCTAAGACTTAGAAGGTTACCAGGCATGTAGAATTATACTCAATCTTACTTTGTCTTAGTTCCCAGACTAGTGCCATCAAATAGCCATTCCTGCTGGGATGCCAGTTTCTGCTGAAGCCATGTGCACCACTGGTTCTGGACTTTTCATTCAGTCAAACTAGGACATTGGATTATCAGTCCTATCACCTGAGGCTCAGACTCTTAATGGCTAAGTTCTTACTGATCCTATGAGTCTTCCACTTTATTTGACTTTTCTGGTTATCTTTACACATACTTTCTTATGAGTATGATTATAAACATAGCTTGTATAATAATAAAATTGTATTTTATATGCATTTTCAAGGGTGGACATCTGGCAGGCATATCAGTGAATACTTTTATTGGAATCCTAGATGTTGCACAGGGTAGAATCCAGGCTGGTAAAGCCAGATGTAAAGAAATTGTCATTCTATGGCTCCTACAGAGCTCATATTTATACTACTTTGCACTAGAATCTAGAATGTACTACAACTTTCTACTCCTCTCATGCTTACTCATCAACTCTCAGCATGATGCTGGATTGCTTCTTCTAGAACTTTCCAGCAAAATCCCAACAACTGTACTCTATCAGACTAGATCAAGTGTAGTGGGAGGAAGACAATTGACAAATTTTGGCTGAGATATACATTGGTGTTATATAACACAGTAAGCAGGAAATATTTTCTCCTTATTCTGTGCCTTCACTCATTGTCTTCTTCTGTCAGAGTGGTATGTGAATCAAGGTGACTGAAGCTGATATCTTGACCTTTGCTCATGTTTGAAAAGTTGATGCATATTGTGCATGTTCCAATATTGTATATTTAGTATCTTTAATCATATTTTCTGTACTGACACCAACCCTCTCTTTATTTACAAAGTTCAATTCACCTACAAAGGCACATCACTGGATGAAAAACAATGCATTTGTATCAATGAATACATAGAAAATATGCAAAGTTTTTTAAAAATTTCATCATTTTCTGAAAAAATTGCCAAATACAGTGAAAAGTTACAAATATTTATACTGTTTTTTTTTTCTACAAAAATACCAAGAAAAAACTTTGAATATTTTCTGCATATTTAAGGGTAAAAATACTTGAATTTTAGTGCAGTGCATACATCATCACCAAGCCAAGAACTGGATGAACTCTGGACCCATAACTTATGAAGAGGACAGAATGGAGTTGTCCGAGTCGATGCCCACACACGTCAGGGCTAGGGGGAGGGAGGGGGTGCAGGGCCCATATTTCAGTACAACCTTAGGCAAACTCGTACAAAACTGGTCAATATCGGGAAGAACGGAATGTTAAAAAAGAAGGGCCACATCGTTTGTTCCCACTCCAAACTAGTTTATACGTGTCTGCCTGTTGGTGCGTCGTATCACGCGGCCAGAATTGCCAGAAGATACAAACAGGGCAAAATTTCCAAAATACTTTGACACTTGCGTACGCCGCTACGATGAGGTGGTACTAACATGCAGGATTTTTTACTGCGAACTCACATGAATAGAAGGCAAAAACATGGACGGGGAACCAAATTGCAAGCAGCGGCTTGATAACCATTGACAAGCATGACAGGTGATAGGCGTGGGGACTTCTTGCTCTGCTGACCCTCAGCTATCTCCTGTTATCCTAACGATCACCGGCAATTCGTTTGCTCCATTATCCGAGCGGGTCCATTGATAATTCTCGGCCTCAAAATCATTTTGAGTTTCCACGCCGGTTCTCTCGTTCACATTATGATTCTCACTCCAGGGATTCGTTTTCTGGCACCCATATTGCTCCCCTTTGCTCTGCTTGTTGGTTTCTCTGCCCTCTTGCAAAGATGGATCCTCTACGTAAATTTGAGCCATTGTTACATTTCCTCTTGGGTCGTAACCCTGGGTGTGATATTATCGGCTCTTATTTACTGGGCTTTGCGCGTCGTCTACATGGGTTACCGTCGTAAAAAAGAGGCTGAATCTATGGGTGCACGCATCATGCCGTGTATGCAAGGGAAATGGCCTGGTAATATCGACATACTGGCAAAAATTATCAGCGTATGGGCTGAGGGTTACCCAAGTAAGTAGCTTTTTTTAACTGGGGGTAATATCAGTAATTAGGAACTCCGACAGGCGACGGTTTTGAAGAGATGATAGACGCACATGGAAGTATCTTCAATCTGCGCCTGCTATGGTCGGACATGGTCATCACAACATCACCAAAGCATATCCAGCACATTCTTGCCACAGAATTTGAGAATTTCGAGAAAGGTCTGTTTGGTTTGTATGAATACTCCGGGGGAAAATGTTACCGACGAAGCAATCCTTGCAGGTCAAAAGTTCCAGTATGCTATGAAATCTGTCCTAGGTGTCGGGGTATTCAATGCTGATGGTAAGCTCGCCCTTGCTCCCGGACCTCATAACTAAGTTCGCCCACCTTCAGGCGACATGTGGAAGTATGTCACCATATTCTGATTATGTATACTTCAATTGTCTCAAAATGATTTTCACAGGTTCCATCGATCAATGACACGACCTTTCTTTACGCGGGAGAGGATCACTCATTTCGATTTATTCGACAGGCATGTAGATTCTGCAATCTCTAAGATGAAGCACAGGCTTCACAATGGTTATTCCGTGGACATCCAGGCATGTTGATCCATCACATCCCATATTTATGAAATGATGTTCTAATTCCGCTTTGAAGGATCTAATGTACCGGTTTACGATGGATTCAGCGACCGATTTCCTCTTTGGGTCTTGTGTTAACAGTCTTTCAGCGACGTTACCTTATCCGCACAATGCCTCTCCTGCCCCGGAAGAGTATAACAATACCCGTTCTAATGAAGCCAATGCATTCGCGGAAGCATTTCTTCAAGCACAACATATTCTGTCAATTCGAGAGCGTCAGAGATGGACCTGGCCGCTCTTTGAGATGGCCAAGGATAAAACGGAGGCTCCTATGAAGGTCGTGCATGGCTTCGTTGATCCTATCATCGAGGCGGCGCTGCAGAAACAGAAAACATCAGGTTCCGCAAGGAAGAAGGATCTCAATGAAATCGGCGACGATGAGACGCTGCTGGACCATCTCGTCAGCATGACGTCTGGTACGAGGCGTCAAATCTAATCTGAGCGTTCCTTCTGAATATCTTATCTAATAGATTTGGTTGTTATCAGAGATGAAACGTAAGTTCTAGAGTGCCGAGAACTACTTCCCAGCTGATAGTTCTTCAAAGGTTGAATATATTATTAGGTATCTGCTCTCTTTTATTTCTGTCGTGATCTCGAACTCATACCTATAGCCGCACGCGATACCACCGCGGCGACTCTTACTTTCATCATCTACTTTTTGTCCATGTATCCGGAAACTTGCTCACGCCTCAGAGAGGAAATTATGAACAGAGTCGGTCCTGACTGCATGCCTAGTATTGAGCATATCAAATCCATGAAGTATTTGAGGGCAGTCATCAATGGTACGGGTTACAGTTTGTAAGGCGGCATTATCGTGACATGTCTTGTTTCAGAAACGCTGCGATTGTACCCTGTCGTGTATGTATCCGTCGTCTGCCCGCTCGAATCTTTGCTGACCATCTGTGTGTAGTCCGTTCAATGTCAGGTAAGACGAGAGCGTGCTCTACAGTGAGTCTTACAATATATGCCGCCCAGAGATTCAATCAACGCGACAACGTTTCCTTCAGATGATCCCTCCGAAAAGCCACTGTTTATCCCTGCACACACTAAGTACTACCTCTTTTCCTTTAGATCCAGTTCGTGATATTATGGTGACCTATGTATCTTAGAGCACTTTATTCTGTCTTCCTCATGCACCGCCGAAAAGATCTATGGGGCCCTGATGGTAAGTATCGCGTCCGAAGCTTACGATGTTTCGAATATTGATGTCTGCTTCTAGCCGAGGAATTCGATCCTGACCGGTTCCTGGACCACCGACTCAAGACTTACCTGACACCTAATCCTTTTATTTTCCTTCCTTTCAACGCGGGACCGAGGATCTGCTTGGGGCAACAGTTTGCATATAATGAGATATCCTTCATGCTTGTTCGGCTCTTGCAGAATTTTTCGTCGTTTGAATTCTGTGGAGAGGCTCTGCCGGCTGAGTGTCGTACACCGCCAAATTGGATGAAGTGCAAGGGGAGGAAGGCTATTGATAAGTTTTGGCCGAGGTCTACGTTGACTTTGTATAGTGCGGTGAGCGAGGAATCTTCTATCCTTGTGTTTCAGCTGACGTTTAATTCAGGGTGGTATGTGGATTAAGGCGACTGAAGCTGATAGAGCTTGAATGTAAATATTGATACGTGTGTTCCGATATTGCAGATACTTATGTGTAACCATGTTATGTGTCTGTACTAGTACGTCTGAAACCTGTCTGCTCCTGAGCATTCCGAAGACATGGTGAACAAAATGTGCAAAATGGCTCCGCAGGAGGTACTAACTGCAGCAGGTAAACCACCCGATCCTTGGTGGGAAGCTTGTTTTACGTCAGCTGTAATTGAGGACATGTTTGAAAGACACATAAAAATTGCTATCGTAGGGAGGCAAAACTCGGGGCAGTAGCAAGGGCGAATAGTGCATGTGATTCGTCCTCTACTGTTGCTTGACAGAAGCAGCATAAGCCCCCAATGACAAGGAATATAAGGGCGGTATCACTCTGACCACCGCAAGAATTCCACAAGGAGTGTATAGGAGATATAAGGAGACATGTGAGCGTCCTTCGGTGTGCTGGAATAAGTACACTTAAGGTATGAACGTCGAGAAAAGGTCTTCTTGCTGGGATGCAGTTGATGACCCCAGGGGTGTTCTTCATGGAAAGAAGAAGCATGGAGCCCTTAACTAATAACCAGGAAAAAATTCCACTAACGCAAATATCCATGGATTTGTGCAGAGTAAGAGTGGCGAAGTAATCGTCCAGCAGTCCAATTAAATTTCCGTTGACGCGTGACGCGCTTAATGGCACGTGATCGTGAACAACCAGAAATATCCTAGTGTAGTTACTAGTATGATCTCTTGCACTTTTACCATCACCATCAGCTTCTAATCCGTCTGTTTCTTTTTTTATCCCAGTTTTTCCTCCTTTGTTACGACAATGACGATCATTATGTCAATGGCGAGTCTTTATTTCAACGTCCTGGAGCTGTTCAGGTGTTTACATATTGTGCAGGACAGTCACTGCATGCAGCGCACCGACTCGGAGGCAACCAATGAATCGCCTTTTGGCTCGGGATTGACGACGCCAGTAGACGAAGATCTCCAGCCCTTCGCTACGCTTCACGAGCGGCTCATCGCCGAGTTCGACCTCGACTTGCAAGGAACGCCTAGGCCAGACAGGTACCAGAAATTCGATACCGTTGACGTACCCGCAAAGACCCGTTCACTTTCGAAGGTGGTGACGAAGGCGAAGAAGTTTGCAAGAGGCTTGGTTCAAGGCTCGAAAGTAAGTGTCTTGCTGATGGTTGCGGATTCTGTACTTACGGGTGGCCAGACAAATGTCTTCGATGACCAAAGTGTATCACCTACCCTGATATTGCCAACAGACCGCGTAGAGATTAACATTGAGGAGCAACCCTTGCCTACTATCATTACTCGAGAAATGCCCAGCAACGACAAGTCCTGCTCAGCTCACACCGATCTTGTTCTGGGAAACGACCTCTCTTCAACTGCCATTGGTTCCAAGGAAATGCTTGCAGACATACGTGACATCAAGTATGACATGGAAACGGCTCCATCTGACCAGCACCTCGAAGATGGTATTACATTGACCTCGCCAGATAGCACTCAGAGCATTGCCTCAGGATTGGACAACGACGTGAGTGCATTGATGCTCAATTCGATCAAGACCTCATTTCATCTCAGAGCCTCCTTAGCCAGCATGTCAGATCCATCTCCATGACTGCAGTCAAATGTCTTGACGAAAAAACTATCGAAAATGTTCGTGACATGTCCTTTTCTTTATGTACACTCATACCACATCTTCCAGACTCCCATTGAAAAAGACGACTCTGCGATTGCTGATTCGACTGGGTGTCTCTTTGACGAATCTCTCGCACCTAGATTCCCGGATTTTTCCCTAAATGCGGTTCCTTCAGCTCTTCTGAAAATTCTTCTTTTCATTCCCTGGTGTGTTCTCGTCGGTGCGACTATTTTGCTTTCCCCCCGGCATCTGGAATATGCTGCGTTCTTTCCGGGATACGTTGCGTCACCTCAAGGAATCCGCCGCTTTGCCCATTGGGCCGACGTCGCTATTGCCCATGTTATGATCTTCTTCGCTTTCATCGTATGTATCGGCACCCAGCACCTACCGCTCGGAGTCACTCTTGCCGCTCTTACCGTTGGACAAAGCATCGTGGCGTGGCATGACTTCAGTTTTGACAGCGAAATCCCTGTAGGCGACGATGATAGACAGTCTTTGTACCTTATCGCGGTGACCTTTGGCTGCTCCAAGCCGTTCACGATGACACAGTCGCCAAAGGGGTATTTTGTTAGGCGCAAGGAAGACAATGCTGCTGCGAACGACGATTCGGATACAGAATGATTGGGTTTGAATGACACTGGATATTAGTTCTTCACCTTTATCTAGCACTTTACTTGCATGTCCTCGTTCTCGAGACTTGGTAGAAGAACAACTTGTGTATAGCGTAACGGTTAGCGCTTGTAATGTGTTTTCCTTGTTTAATATAGCTGGACGTGTCGCCCGTGCATGTGAAATTTACTCGTTTTTGCAATCCGATAATTCCGTTTATATCTTTCAGTTTTGTGTACAGGCTGTAATCTTTCGGATGCGGGCCGAGTATGTTTGAAATGAACGCCTAGTTGTTCATTGGTGGTGCTACAGAACTTGAAATTGCTATGAGGGTCCATCGTCAAGACACATTGGTAACGTATGTGTCCCACGCCGCAAAGCTACAAGTTCACATACTATTAGCAGACATTGCCCAAGACTGTGACAGCTCACCTAAATCCTGGAGGTGCAAAAGTCCACATGTCGATGGTGCCTAGTCCGCCAGACACTTCTGATTGCGCAACATCGAAGAATAGTGGCTGAGATGAACTCGATGAGTTCTCGCTCGCCTGGTCTAAGGACAAGCCTGTGCGTAGGGAGGGGGGTAAATAATCATTCAGGTACGCAGGATCTGCAAATGCCGAGTCTCGTCAACGAGGATTTACACCGAAGGGGGGAAACCCACAGGTATCGGGTTGTTGAACTTGTTCACGTGAGGTGTCTGACACAGCACAGTGCGAACCCCAGATGGGAGCAGCGGGAACCGAAGTGCTATCTAAAACGCTAGCAGTCTCAAAGGAAGCCATGCCCTTGAACATTTTCCTAGAGGCCCCTGGTCACGCAAGTGTAATACTTCGAAACGGTTACTCACAGTGAACGACCCGCAACCATCCACCTATCAGCGGACCAACGTCAGTTTATTCATGGTACGAAGTATACTCATACGCACGTGTCGGAAGCATGTATGAAGGTGGCTAGGCACTGTTCATAGCCAGCCAGGTCTTCTGCATGTGGGGGATGGCCCGCCCGTTTCCCACTCCAGATATTCATAGCCAGTATGGCACCAGACATGAAGGCTACCATCTAAACCAACCCCTAATTAATGGATGAGGAGGCAGATGGGGATGTTCAGCTCACCAGAAGGTGGGGTATGATAATTTTTATTCTTGTCATATAAACCTGTAGGATTCGAGAACAAGATCTAGCTGCCATCGTAGATATAACGAGAGACGGCGTGGATAGGGAAGAGCCCTTGCATAGAAAGGGTCGATGTGTATATATTTGGAGCATGTAATAGGTGTTGTATAGAACCGCTGATTGATACAAGAACAGCATATTCTCGCGGCCGGGATCCCAACGTACTATAACATGGTCAGCAGAATGTTGACTGACATAACGGAAGCCATACAATGGTCAGGGATGGAGTCCATCCAAGCATTCATGGAAGAATCTATGTCAGAAACGATGCGCTCTTCATCCTTTCTGGTAAAGCCCAACTTGTCTCGACTTTTCTTGATGGAATACAAATTCCTCGTGATAGCTGACATTATCCCGCTTAATCGTATTTGCGCATTAAAGTAGCTGATTTTAGAAGGCTTGTTGCCCGGTTGGCAAAAACGCACCTCTCCATCTGAACGGATATCCCAGTATTCGTCGTCACACTCAACTGGTAGCTCCAAGTCGAGACTGTCCAAATACGTATGTTCAGCAGATGCAATGTTATATACCAAAACGACGTACTCTTCCTCATGCATCATGAGAGGCCGTCCATCGTATAGACTTATGAGTCTGTCAAGCGTGACGAGCGCCCTTGTACATATAAGTATTTTCAGTATCCCGCGGAAAAACATAGGATGGGAAAAATACCAAAAGGATCGCTTCTTGAGTTCGTCGTCGACCGTCGGCTTATGCCCCTTGGGCTTCTTCCTATGTAACCCAATTTCTACTGCGTAGCGTAGTCCGAGTCCAACCGACATCCAGCTAAACTCAGGAACGGAAGTTCCCAAACAGTACATCACCGCGAGCTTTCGAAGACATCCTGAGCTTGAATGGAGAATGAAGGGAGACAGACTTACGACGGTCTGCTGAATGTCATTCAAGCAGGGGGGGCGCAATATTACTTTCTTGGAGATAGGAATCGGCTCGAAGAATTTCCATCCTGCAGAAAGCCTCGAGCTGGGATCGGCCAATACCCTTGGGTCGCTAGAATGACGCGACGCAACAGCTAAAACACAAAGTAGCGTAGCACCAAAATTTTCATCTCGTAGATGCAATCCATTCGCGACATCTTTCGTGAATGTAGGTCGATGCAGGATTGGAAGAACTGGATGGATCGTCTCGAAATATATAGCGATCAGGCTTGTGATAAGATCGTTGTCAGGAAAAACGTAACCATATTTAATGACTTCGGCGTCGGCCGTAGCGCGCTCCCACTAGTCATCAAGACTAGTTAGCGAAAGAGTGACTGACTGATAAATCGGGACACACAGGATATAAATCGGAATAATCTTGTAGTTGCATCGTATTCAAAGTACCGGTTAACTTCTTTTTGGAAGAAAGGGCACTCATGAAAAGCGCTAAAGCACTTGATGGTCCGAAACTCCTCCCGCTGAGGGCCTTGTCGTGTTCCAACGACAGATTCTTCATTTTTTCCCCAAGGTCTGTAAAGTCATCATCAAGCTCGGCCATTTCGGACGCAAGACTTGCAAGCTGGGATGGATCTCCTCGGAATCTTTTTGTCCCTTCAGGTAGAATGATATCCGGATTGTGCTATAATTGTTGAGAAAAGTCGCGGAGCAGGTGCAATATCTCCAAACCTCTTTGAGCGTACGTTCTAATTGGTCGGCGCGTCGTTCTAAGTCCGCCACGTAGCTGATTAGGTATCAGTTGCATATCATAGATTTACTTGGTTTACAATTGTCGCACCTGGAATTATATTTTCGTCGCGGTAAAGTTGAGTCTTTCCTTGGAATACCGAAATCAGTGTCCATGTGAGTGTTGAGACAGACAAACCAACACGGACTTCGGACCCCGTTTCTGTACAAGAGTTGTGATAAGTTCTGAGTCTTTCACAGTAATGGGAAAACTGGCCTTCGTCGGAGCCACGTACGTGCACTCTGCACCAAGCACGATGCAATTTAAGCAGTGGTTTCCCTGTTCAGCAATGTCATAACCTATACATTTCCAAGATTCAGCCGTTTCTATTATCTAGTCTAAGCGAACAGGTTATACATTTTACTAGCAAAAAAGCCCGTCAGAAACAGCCAAACAAAAAGGTCTACAAAAAGCTTACTTTTCCTTACACGACACCTATCGCATGCACGAGTCATTCTCCTTTTTGTGATGGATAATTCGTCCTCCATGGTGGTTGGAAAAGGTGTATACGGTAACTACGGTCATGGTTGGGAAGCATCCACTAGTCGGTTGGCACAGCCGCATGGTACCGCCTTATCTTCGACTTACATAAGTATACACGGCTGTGCAGAAACAAACATTTAGTAAGGCACCGCAAACGAAAAATTTTAAGCTATACCGAAATGATTACGTGACTAAAGAAACTTGACTGCAAACTAGTCCCGAAGTTGGAAAAATGGTGAGCAAGGTCAGTTTCAGGCCGAGTTTCCTATCAAGTTTCGTGATTTTCCAGTACACCTGAAATTCTTCCATTTGTGGTGTGTACTAGTACAAATATCTTTCTCATTCCCAGAGCAAGGAATCTCTTCGTTATCTTTCTTTTTTTCACCGACAAGTATCAGCTTGGCAACTGCTCTCAGTCGAGGCCGAGCCACCTGCGAAGTCTGGGTCATTTTTCTTTGATTCCGGGATCGGGCTTCGCAGAGCGCCCACACTACGGAATGTTGGTGGCTATGTTTGCATACAAATATTTTATGTGGCGCTGATGGTTCGTGAGGTCTTACTGCTTACAGGTTTTTCAAGTTCTACTGCGGGCTTGTTCCAAGTGCATAAGCTCGGCTTGAGGGGGTATGTGAGTAGTTTAGCAAGTGGAGGGATGTCGTAGTGTCGCATCTTATATACTTGCGTCCGGCGTCCCAAGTGGTACCGTGCCGTGTAATGATGACGATGATGATGAATTTCGCTTTTTCTGATTTATCTCTTCTTCGGAACACGGCCATCTCTTCGGAGAATTCCGGATTAAGTGCCGCCAAGACCGTCCCTCGCTCCTATTACTAGCGTCGTCTGTCTACGAGAGACTACCAGCGGCATACAGAAGGCTTTTCATTGACGAGCGCCTGAATCTTTCCCAATGGTTTTTCTTAAGCCCATATATTTCTTCTCGACGCGTAAATTGTTATTCGTACCGTCTGCCTGGATTGCTCCGGTACGATTCCTTTCACTGACATTAACGGCTCAGCGAGGTAGTTGTTTACCTCTTCGAGATATCCCATGATAATCAGAATGATTCTAGGATTTTTGACATTGAAGGTTTAGCACGGTATAATGATATTGCCGTTTGAGAGATCTCTTCGCGCGGGCACGACTTACGTCTCTCCATCACACATTCTTCATACTATGTCAACAACGAACTGGTGAGAGCTAATTTGACCGGAGACCGGTAGTGTGTGTAGGTTTCATTCCTTTTTCCTGGTTCTGACTATGGATGGGATTGGGTACTAGAATATACAACTGGTCCTGGACATCGGCGTAAATGCGAGCCGCTGGAAAACATCTTTGTTGAACTCTGGGACAGTTTGTGCGCTCTGCTTATTTATGTTCAAGAAATTTTCAGGCTGCCTAATTCTAGCAAATACGACTGAGGTCTACGGGGGACACCCTACAAAAGCTGACCAGGAGGGGTTTGCCTCTGATGCCTTCAGATAGTCCCTCCTTTATGACACCCCCAACTGGTGGAGATCAAGGAGTGTCTACGATGTTGTTTCTCTGTAATGAGAGCTTCCTTCGCGGTGGATGGTAGACGGATTCCAACGGGATGGTAGAGACTACGTTTTACTCAGGTTTCTTTCTGCATATCGTCTTTGGCTGATTATTTTTTTGCGATAACTTTTAGGTTTCTACCAAGGTCGAACGGCGACGGGTGTATGTTCATACAATGATGCGCCTCAAGCATGAAACATCGGAGAACGGGTATATCATTTGGCAAAGGACTTCAAAATTTCTGGTTGTGTGCGCTTCAGGACACGTCTCCCATGCTGGAAGTTTGCTTCCTATTGGTCAATTCTCCTTTCTGAAGGACTGGAATACAAAAGTCTTCTCGTCTGCGCCGTACAGCACCAATACCAACAACAGGACGTACAACGTCAATATACTATCCTTACAGATAGCTACAATGCGTACCTCGAGTATGTCTTTTCTTACCATATTCTTCGATGATTGGTCGTTCACGCGTAATAGCTTGGGAATACTCGGTAACGATATTTCCGATGGTAGGTATATAAATAAACGATGGTCTACTATACTGCTCTCTCCTGCGCATAGTTGATTCCTACCAGCGATGGGTGTGAATTCGTCTTCATCGTACAACATTGTGAACGCCAACTTCTTCAATCCTACGGCAGCACCGGTTGTGTCCTCTCCTGCTAGTGCCAGTGGCTCGAGCGGTTCGGGGACAACTGGTACCTGTTGGATAAAGGGGTGAATTACCAAGCGACAGGGATCCCTTGAAGGCAAACACACAAGGGGTCCCGCTCTACATACAGAACTTTATACTACTTTTAAGAGAATCTACTAGAATGTCCATGAAAATAAAGGAAACTTGGCTGAGTAATGAACAGCCCAATACTTACCAATCCCGATGGTGAGTCTGGCGAGTGTGCGCTTGCGATGATCCGCACCAGAAATACCACAGTACCGATACCTCTGCTAGTGTCATTTCTTCGGCGAGCACTGCGACTTCTCTATGCGGGTCATTTGTTTTGAGGCACATTTTTCAAGTCGTGCACTAGGATCTCTGAGACTATAAGGTTGTTCCTCGGCGTCGAATGTTCCGGTATTTAACCGTAGTTGCTCCTTGTAAATAACTTAGTCGTTTGGTTGTAAAAGTGGTATGAACGAGAATGATGACACAAAAGGGTATTATATAAGAGATGGGTATAACCGGTATGGTTTTCCAAGCCGATTAATTGGACTTGAAACATTGCGACGCGCAGACGAACGAAAGATATTGAGAGGCTGTCTACTAAGGATTCCAACGAACGTTCGGCATGTCCTAGATGCATACACTATCATCAGCGTGTGTCGTGGACAGTGAACGATATTTTCATACCATCGGGCTAGGATCGCTAGAGAGCTTCATTGATGTCAGCAGAGAGAGATGATACGAGAGTTAAGTCGCTACCTGTGGATCCTGTCTGAAATTCCGCCTCAGGTAATCCCGGATTTTCTCCACCTCCGAAACGGGAACACGTTTTTCTTCCGTAACACACTTCCTATACCATGCCAGAGCTTCTATTGCATAACTTTGATTTTGACGGTGAATCTTAGAAATTGCTTTCTTTGTTTCCCGTCTACAAATGATTTTAACTCGCAAGCTCATGACACGGTTAAGACCAAGACGACTGGCCCAGATAGTATGTACTTACGTGATGTGCAGCATAAGGTCTTTTAGCGTTGGATGCGCTTCGCGTTCTATGACCAATTTTAGTTGAAGATCTAGAATAATGATCATGGCACGTACTGCATAGCTCTATTAATGCCTGAGGCAAAAGCGTGATTTAGAGGCTATGGAGCACAGCAAGTTACTCACATTGGTCATTGACCATCCGTTGTCCGTTTCCCAGGTTGACTGGCTGTCTTTACACGACGAGAGACAAATCTACCCGGAGAACATCAATATTGCACGAGCTGGCATCATGCCCCGAAACTGTTTACACAGCATCCAGCATTCAACCATGCTGAAGAACAAGAAAAGTTTGAGACGTACAGTAGAAGAACAAATGGTCCCCCGACTGTACATCTTGAGTCAATTTCCTCATGTGTTCTATCTGGGACGATTGGAATTGCAGTCAGCTTAAGGACGGTGGAATCTTCGGATATATATAATATTCAGCAAGTTTTTGTAAGTCGGCTGGGTTCCGCCATGACTGGGGTCGCCATCATCCAACAGCATAGTCACGTCCGTGTAATGGTAGACTTCTAGAACGGGCTGAGCTGGTGTGTACATGGGCAAAAAGTAACAAGTCTCACTAGTAAGTAAGTTCTTAATCTTTTTCGCATCACGATGGGGACATCCTAGCTCTAGCAACCCAGGGACCGACGAGTTTTTGATGGCAACGATCAGCGCCTTTCTTTTGGGCAAGGTGTTGAGCTGGGTCTTCCGAGTCTCGAGTTTGGGGAACTGTACCTCATCCATGAGGTTCAGCAGAGAAGGGGGGGGGGGGGGGAAGAGAGAGACAAACCGCCCATGAATCGAGTATTTAAGAGCATTCCATCATGGCGGTGTTTGAACGCTGTAAAGCATGCACCAGCGCAGAATTACGAGAAACTCTATAAAGTCCGCCGACGAGTGCCGGTGAGGCTCGATGGGACATAGCAAGCCGAATTTTCCTGGAATTTTCGGGGCATTGTAACAACTTTTGAAATGTATTCATTCAATAGCAGCTTCACATTTTCTGTGGGTTAGGTTCGAAAATCGTAAAAATTCTACGAGCCAACCCCGGGCGAGATATAGATCTACCTTGCGCACTGCCGCTAATTGACTCAATTAATCACGACAGTTATTTATATATTCTATTGGTCTTTATAGATCGACAGTGCCCCAGATATACAAGCGAGCGAGCATTTACACTTTGCCTCAGAAATATGGCACTCACGCCATTGAAGCGAGACATTTGTTCAATTTTAAGGAGCCCAACAGATGTTTTCCATGTCCTAAAAATATGAATCAACGTCAATAAATGTCATGCACCGTGAAAAAGACTGTTCGTACTACTGGACCGGGATCGCTGAAGAGCTTTGAAATCCACCGATGTTATGATAAGAAGAGAGATATGATACAGGAGTTATGCATACCTGTGGATCCTGCTTCATGTTTTTGTCCAAATACTCTTTGATTGCCAGTGAATGCGACAACGGGATAGGTCCGTACTTTTGACACCAAGCTTTGACCTGTTTTACATAACTCTGCCGTTGACCGGTTGTCATCTTTCGAGTTTCTTGTCTACAAGAATAGTCAGCTTGCGAGCCAAAGGCACAAAAAGATAAGATGTTCACATGACGTGTAGCATGAGTTCCTTCAACGTAGGATGAGGTTGGCGTCCTACAACATAGGTCAGTCCATCTACCCGACACATCCTAACATGTTACGGGAACATACTACAATATTCGATTAAGACCTGTATTAGGATGTCTGGATTTAGACTTCCCCTATAAAAGCTATCTTAAGCCACGCACATTAGTCATCGAATATCCTTTTCCTTTGATTTCCAAAGTTGATTGACTATCCTTGCACGAAGAAAGGCACACCTAAACTCGTGTAAACTTCCTTTAAGGAAAGCCAAGATACACCTACGACGTTCGCTCCTTTTGCAGGCTCCTTGGAGATTTTACAGAATCCAGAACAGAATCTGTCGGCATCTGGAGAGAGGTACATCTTGTCTCTGCCGTTGAATATGCATTTATCAGAATCTGTGTCAGTATCAGATTCCTCCTCAATAGCGTCGATTTTGTCAATCAAGGCTTGACATGTTTCGATAAGATGGACATTATCATGGATAACGAATGGGGTTTCTCACCCTGGAGTTCAATGTCACGCCGGGAATCAGATATATCATCTTCTGACGAAATGTGTGTCAGTATGCCGTCGAAACGCCTCAAAATATAGAAAACTCACCGGGCTCACTAGGCCCATTTGATTCATGTGTGAGCATTTTCCACCATGATTCGGACCTGCGTCGACCAAAAACGCGATTACAACGGAAATGCGGCAAGTCTGATTCAGTGATACCCTTAGCAAGAAAGGGAAGAGATAAGACAAGGCACAAAGCCTACCTAATAAGGATCCTGAATGGCATGTATCCAGAACGGCCTAAATGACAGAGAAACTAGTACACCTTATTGACACTGGAAAGGGGATGAGCCTTACCGTGAGTTGGCAACCGGCAGGAAGGGGTTCTACGAGGTATTTTCGAAGATCCTGGAAATGTATGTTGAACATCCAAAGAAATATGGGTGCGCTTGAGTGGCCTACGTTATCTCGGATGCAGGTTCCACTCCTGGTCACCAAACCTGACGGACCGTCCGCGTCATGAGTTGAGGCAATAGGACCGAGGGCGTATGTCCGATAGACTTACATTCATCCTGTCCATCTTCTTCGGTACCAGACTCGTTCATCTGTTGTGTACTATGCCCCGAAACTACAAAGTATTCAATTGCACTCTCTCGAGAACGACCTAAGTTAATACTCACAGTAGAAGAAGAATCGGTCTCCTGGTTGGGCGTCATACGTCAAGGCCTTCATATGCGATATCTGATAAGATTTGGTTAAAACGATGCTTAAGGGATGGTAAGTATGAGTGGCAGACTTACCAGGTTTTTTCGGGTCGGCTGTTTGTATTTGCGACGTGAATCGCCGTCGCTTGAGTCCAAAAGTGTGACTACGTTCTCGGCCCTGTAGCCATATATGTCTAGGGTGGGCGGCGTGGGTACGCATAAAATGAATGGTAGCAAATGTTTACCAATCAGTAGCTGGCCAATGTTTCTCGCATCGCGATGCGGACACCGCAATTCTGCTAATCCTGGGCTCGAAGTCTTCCCAATGGCAACAATCAGAGCCTTTCTTTGAGGCAAGGCTCCGGGTGCAGTTCCCTGGAGAGTTGTCAATGACGGTTCATTCATGTCGACGGTTCTGAATACAGCGCTGGGGGGAAGATATGTGAATAGGATGTTAGTGGTGAAGAAAATATGTGCAGTGCCCTGGAATACTTATGTAGATGAAACCAAATCCACGGCGGTGTCATCATGGGAACGAGATCCGTGATATAGTTAGCTTCAACCTTGAAAGGCGACTAGTACCAAGCATCTAACTTGGCAGCGACAGTGTTGGGATTTGCAACTTCAAGCATGTGCCAGAAGATTCCCGAACCTTCGGTACCATCAATTTGGCACGATACTAGGATATAATTAGGTACTTTAGTAGAACATTCTAGATACATTCTGTAGTATTTAAGGAGCTCGTCTTGAGCTCTAGTAGCCAACAATTTAGTATTTTCTACTCAGCAAGCCTCCCACTGCAATAGTTACAACAGACAGGTACCACAGTGCGTCCCTTGTCGTCTCATGGCTAGACTCTGGATGTCACAGTCCATCGAGAATCCCCCGTTTGCCGTTCGATACGACTAGGAGTCTATGCGAGTACGCTTGAGCCACAACTGGGAACTGTACAGCCACTGAACCCGAGTATTAGCGCTTGCCTGTAAGGCATCTAATATATCACTGATTGTCAGACATCTCCATCAGTTGCGACGATTTTTTGACAATTTTGATGGACCGCCACGGATTCCGACCGTGAATGAGTAGAATTTTCGAGTCGGCATCAGAGCACTAGGAATGCTTAAATTGAAACAATACTGTCCCTATCTTAGGCCAGGAAAATGAGGCCATCTCTGTCATTGAAACCTCCATTAGGGTAAAGGTGTTTGAGTGGGCGAAGCGTTGAGGTGCACATCGAACTCTAACCCTTGATGGAAGCACTGCTTGTTTCGTCTGAAATCTTATGCGCTGCCATCATTATCGGTATCATAAGATGAGAGCTCGTGAGGGTACCTGCAGATCCGTTAGCCCTTCAAGGAATGACGTCGACTTGACCTCTAAATACGTAAATTATGCTACTCTTAGAGCGCCGAGCCGCATCGAGACATTGTATGTTGTCAGAGCGAAACTGTTAACGATCACATTCAATGTTATCCATTGCAATCAGGCTCTCCGATACTTTCGGGCAGATCAGGAGATACTTCTTCGACTACAGCAGATGCATTTCTTATTCTGTTAGCCGAATATCCCATTGTGACATCTAATTGCGAGGGTGACTGGGAGACAGTGTGGTCAAACAATAACTTACTTATCTGTATTCCATCAAAATCCGGACCCGCAGTCACTCCGAGTCCATCGGAATCCGATAATAGCTTCGAAGATTAATGGCGAAATCCAGGGACAGGTTGAGGAAAAAGTTGCAACGTGTCATGCGCGTGCCGTCATCAATCAGAAAAAGTCGAAGCAGACAAAGAAAGATACACAATGGAAAAAAAAGTTCTCCAACAAGGAGTCTAGAAGTTAATAAAGGCCATACTAAAAAGGGAAAAAAAAGTCCAAACGAGCGCTAAATTCTAATTGTAACAAAAGGAACAGCCTGAAACATGAAAACCAACGCTCAGCGCTCAGCGCTCAGTAACTGTCTTGCAACAGCTGTAGGACAACATCGACTGCCAAGAACTCATAGTGGTCCCCTTTGACGAAAAGAACCAGAGGCATCATTTCGTGCCCAAGTCTGTCCAAATCTCCATGTCTTCTTCAGCTATGCTCCTCACCGCCGCCTTTCTGTTGCAACGACCACCATTATTGGAGCCCTGGCCGTCCTCATCCACTGTACCATTAAATCAATTGAAGTCGCAACCGTCTGTCTGTGGTCAAATCGTAGACAAACTCGGAAATCGCAGTGAGGTACGCCTTGATGGTGCCGACCATCCTTTGAGATCTCGTCGGCAGAGCCACCATTCTAGGCATCCATAAGAAGCTTCTTGGGTCTTCGGAGCGTGTCTCCGTTAACATCCCGGTACATCATAGTTCCAATCTCAGCTATGTCCGTGTCGAGCATCACCTTGAGGTTCTCTGGCACCCTTGGATTCGGGTTCCCAAACTTGCCCGCCGAGTACATAAACATTGCCGGGAAGTAGTCACGTATGGTGGCCTGGACAACCTCATCGCCATTGTCCTTGAAGAGTTTAGTGAGCACAATGAGGAGAACACTAAATGCTGAGTAGGACGCTAAACGGTATGGGCCGATAGGTCGTTCTGCTTTGATCTTGGCAAAATAGAAAGCTGCCATCTCGTGTAAGGAAGTCAAGGGAGTATCGGGCGTGACGGTCATAGTCCAAACTGCTGTCTTGAACTTTTCAGCGAAGAACACGTATTCAAAATACAATCCCCCAGCACCTACTAGTGACATCAGAAATATAATACTTGTGCACAAAGAAAGGTACTTACCATAAAGTATGATCCAACAGTATTCCCATGTTATGAAGTCTATCAACATAACGAGTGTGTGCTTCCGACCACCCGCGTCTTTGCGCTTTGAGAGGGACTTCATACATGAAGGTAAGCAGCTGAAGGAGAAAAGGTTTCACAGATAGCAGAATTTTCTTACCGATGGCATTCTCGATTGGTATTATTTTCATACATTGTTGAAGGACTAAGGTGGCTGGAGTCATCATCGTAAGACTACTACGCAACATTTATCTGCCATATTCGAGTTATTTTTGCCCTCCGGGTAGACTGAGCCCGGTACCTGCACGAAAGTAAGAACTAAAGAAGAGAACAATAGAGTGGTACTCAACACTCTGGGAAGATACACAGGACTCTTTCATGCTTCCATCGATGCCGTAGCTGTCCTCTGCCAACTGAGGCTGTCTCTGTAATTATCTTCCTGGTTGAGTCCAGCTGCGCAGTAGGTTACGTCGTCTGTCAATTGAGACCTTGCGGTAGACTTTTAGTTTCAAGCAGAGAACAATATTCGCCTTATGATACCTCCTTCGAGGCTCGAGCAACATCAAGGGCGGAAGAAAGGGTATTGTTTATACAATCGACACGTCTAAAACAGAAACAGAAGCAAATAACGCGCTTCATACCTCAATCGAACTTATGTGGGAGACTGAAAGAAATACATCAGTTCCTGCTTGAGAAGGGACAGTTGGCACTGAGACTTTTTCTCACATGATAAGACGTATAATAAGCCAACTTGATAAAATGCTCGTTCATTTTGGTGCCAGAAGTGAAATTCACCGTTTTGTGACCTGGAATTTCGAATATAGCCTCAGTCGGAGCGATTCAGCCTCGAATGATCAACGGCCCGTTCACAATAACACATTGCTTATATGTCCTGCAGAATGCCTCACAGAGTAAGCAGATACCCGATGTAATGCGAGCAGCGCGAAGTAACAAACCCATCGTAAGTAAGTATCTATAAGTTCAAAAAAGAGCTCTGAGCTGTAATTCCACCAATAGTGTGGTTCTTGTTGTGCGCGAAGATATTTTTTTTGAACTTCAATTAGTCAAGCTTGTTGACGAAATATGCTGCCGTGGTGACCGCGCGGGTTAGGTGGCTGTGTCCGGGGACCCTTCACTTTCGTTACCGTATGATATCCTTCCTTTTCCTCCACCATCACTGTCCACGGTGTTCAGGACATGGGTCTCTGCAGAGATTCCGGTCCTTTGGACCTACAGGATGCCTGTATTCGAGGCACCTGGTCAGCACTAGTACCAACAGCATTCGTCATCGCGTTCTGCATATTCTCTATTCCAATAAAGGCGCCAGCAAAAATCCGGCCGCTTATCGAGAGTATCAAGGCGCCACTACAGACATTTTTACCACTCCATGAGGCAGAAGCACTCGACCTGGACGAAAAGGGGCCGGGAGGAGAGGTCGAAGTCGATTATGTCGTCCCTCTATGGCGGACCGTTGTTTTCGCGTTGTTGGGGCTCGTGGAGGCGCTATCATGGCTGGGTATCGGGTCCTATCATCTTGCTAGGCATCCTCAAGATATTTGGGTAGGAATTCAGCCGCTCTTGATAGCGCTGACGTGGCTTTACACGGTTGTGGTGCCGGTTGCACGTCCTTCTCCCACTCCGCCATTCGACTTGTTCACGCTGTATATTGTGCACCTTCTCAGCGGAATCGTGCTGCTAGCTGGTGCTCTATATGAAAACTCAGTCTACGACCTGCCTTTACCACCGGTAACGCTCATTTCGGCGTACTCGATCAACTTGGTAATCGTCTTGGTGGTCCTTGGGGTTGTCGTAAACATGCCGCTCAACTTGCCAAGCAGACAGGTTGATAAAAAGTCCATTGTAAGCCTATTGGTTGAGTGACAGTTAGGATGATGTACTGACGATGCTCAAAGGGAGCCACCGTCAGCCCGGAGGACTATACGACGCTCTTCGGATGGCTTACATTTTCTTGGGTCTATCCACTAGTCAAAAATGTATGTATCATTATTATTTGGACTCAACTCTGACTTATGAATTTGTAGGGCAGATACAATACCCTGAACGACATTGACGTCTGGAACCTCAGCCCATCATTTCAGTCTCGCCCCTTGTTTATTAAGTTCAGCAATGTCGTGTACGTCTTTATTCGTGTATACGTTTACGTATCTCATTTATGTTCAGTCGCTCCTCTCTCCTTCGCAAGATCTGGGCATCTAACTCATTGGACATCATACTCGATGCCCTTTTTACGGTCCTCAGCGTAATTTTCAATTACACGACGCCGTTCTTCCTCAAGTATGTACCGAAGTTTGTTTTCAGGCATTTAGTTTAACCGTTTTGCAGCCGAATCCTAGCTTCCATCGGTCCCCACGCGACGCCAGAAGATCGTACCAATGCGTACATTTACGCGTTTTTGATGTTTATTATGTCCGTCGCTAGGGCTGAGTTGGATTTACAGCATCTGTGGTTCGGGCGACGAGCAGCCACAAGGATTAGATCTGAGCTTATGGCAGCAATCTATGACAAGGCTTTGAAGCGAAAAGACTTTTCGGGTATCGTTGACGTGGATAAGGGTGAAGCCGCTGACGACAAGAAGGATGCTGCTACTGCAAATGGAACAGGTAGTTCCGCCGTTAACCATTGATCGCTCAATCATAACACTCGCCTTTCCAGACAAAGGGAAGGCCAAGGCCAAGGAAGATGATAAAGGTGATGATCCCAAAGCCGGCGCCGATGTCGGTAAAATTGTCAACTTGATGGCTGGGGATGCTAATAAGGTTAGCTGGTGGTTTTTTCCCCGTCTTCATGCACTTCCTAATATTCGGCTTAGATCTCGAACATGGTCACAGGAGCGTACTATATTTATGGAGGTAAACATAAATTATCGATTTCCTAAGCATTATCTTCACCAAGATTATAGCTCCTCTTGAAATCATTATCGGTGGAATCTTTCTATACCAGTCAGTCTCATCTTCAGGAACTTATGAAGATTTCTAACCCTACATTTCAGGTTGCTGGGATGGTCTGCTTTTGCGGGCTTCGTCGTTCTGCTCGCAGGCTGGCCTCTGAACAGCTACCTCTCCAAGAGAAGTATCCGCATCCAAAAGGGTTACATGGCTGAAAAAGATAAGCGGATGGGTGTCCTCAATGAACTCATCGGAGCCGTGAGTCCACCGGTCATCTTCATAGTGTCTGATGCTTATGCGTCGACATTCAGGTCAAATTCATCAAGTTTTTTGCTTGGGAGGACCGATGGATTGACCGTACTATGGAGGCCAGGGCCAAGGAGCTGAAGTGGCTGATTAAAAGTAAGTCGTCTGTGAACAAGATCGGGCCAGGGCCAACCAAGTGATATCAATAGGCAGGATCAATTGGATAATGTTCTATGTCTTGTGGACCACTGCTCCCATTTTGGTATCCATCATCGCCTTCTTTGCGTATGTCGTTCAGGGCAATGAACTGACCATAAGTACTGCCTTTACGGTATGTATTCACCCCTGTCTTATCTTTTTTCTCTCCATGTTTGATGCGTCACTTAGGCCATCTCTCTGTTCGCCATGATTCGGTTTGTATTTGTTCTGGAAACTTCACTTCTCATCGTTGCTAATGGTTGCTTAGAGGGCCGCTCAATATCATACCGATGTGGATCGTCCAGGTTCTCCAGGTATGTACACGTTGGATTTGGTATGACTTCTTGCTGAAATCGCGCTCAGACCGGCGTTGCCCTTAAGCGAATTGAAGTTTACCTCCAGGAAGAGGAGGTGACAGATCAGGTCTCATCGCTGAAGAAAGATCTTTCAGAACCTCTCCTGCTTGGAGCTGATGAAGAAGGGCTAGGGCTCGAAAATGCTTCATTAAAGTGGAACGAAGTCGAGAAACCCAAAGAGGATGAGGCTGGTCATCATAACAAACTTTCGACGGCGTCTTCTACGGAATCTGTCGACAGCCAAGCCGAGACAACTATTGAGGGCCAACCTCTCGATCATAAGTTTGAACTTCGTGATATCTCGGTGTTGTTCCCTGAGGGCGAACTTAGCATTATCACAGGCCCCACGGCCAGGCAAGTGGTTTGCTCCTTCTGCCGTCGTCTTTTGCTTATCGCTTTTTCCACTCCAGTGGTAAGACAGCCTTGCTTGTAAGCTATCATTGCATGCTACTACTGACTATAATCTGACTGAATGTGATGCACAGATGGCAGTCCTTGGCGAAATGACGCTCCTAAGTGGTCGCATCATCATGGCGAAGGACAGATCAAGGATCGATGAACACGGAAATATGCACGCAATCTCTTATGCTGCTCAGGCGCCATGGCTACGGCATCAATCCATCAAGGATAACATCCTGTTTGGCTACCCACTCGATGAAGAACGGTATGAAGCCGTAATAGAGTGCTGCGCTTTGAAACCCGACCTGGCTATGCTTGAGGACGGTGACGCTACTGAAATTGGTGCTCGTGGTGTCAGTCTAAGTGGTGGACAGAAGGCTCGGTAAGGCTTTTCACGGGGTTCGAGCGTATATATACTGAAAATTTTCACTGTATAGAGTTGCTCTTGCTCGTGCTGTTTATGCCCGAACTAAATACGTTCTTCTCGATGATCCTTTAAGCGCCGTGGTATGTTTATTGTAGCAAGAGGGAACGGCAAAGCTGAGAATTGTCTAACAGGATAGTCACACGTCAAGGTTCTTGTACGAGCGTCTCCTTCTTGGACCCCTTTTGGCCAACAGAACAGTTGTAAGTTCCTCGCATTAATGTATCACTTCTGGGATTACTCAGTGGCGTGCTTACAGGTCCTTGTTACCCATCACGTTGAACTGGTTCTTCCGGGAACTCATTACTTGGTTCGCATGCTCGATGGGCGTATTGATGCAAAGGGTACTGTCAAGGACCTCCGTGCGCAAGGACTGTTGGACGAGATAACGCAGGAGGCGGCGCTTGAGGCGCACGAGGAGCAAATAAAGGCTGAACATTCCCCGGAAGACACTGTAGAGGCTATCACTGACAAACCTACTGACGTTGAAGCGAAGAAACCTCGGAAACTCATAAAAGACGAGCATCGTGAGACGGGCGGCGTTAAGTGGAGCATCTACAAGAGTTATCTAAAGGCGTCGTATGTATTGTTCTTTTGGAGATAGAGTAGGTGTTGATATCTCTTTGCACAGCTCGTATTGGATTTGGGCGCTGCTTTTATTTTTCGTAGCCATTAATCAACTTCTGGGTATCTCTGAGAAGCTCTGGATTAAGGTATACTGTCCTCTTGCAAAGTCCACAGCACGCGCGCTCATTGTATCTTTCTCAGACATGGGGAGAAGCTTACGGAGATTTCCAGACATCGATATTCTATAGCAACAGAGCTTTCTCCGCCCCGGAACATGAAATTGTTTTCGATGGTCATATTCAGTCCCACATCCATAACTTCCATAATGCTCCTCCTTCGGTGAGCCTCGCTCGTCCTAACCTTCCTGATGCTCGGGAACACCCGCTGTTCTACGTTGGTGTTTATGCCGCAATTGGCATAGGAGGCGCGCTTGTGAGCGTTATGTCAACGACAGCTCAGTTTACGGGAGCCCTTAGGGCATCACGTATCCTCTTCAAGTACGGCTTGATTTTACTTTTTGTATTGATCAGGACGTGCTAAGCTTCCCTTTCAGGCAACTTCTTGTCACTGTCGTTCGAGCAACATTTAGATTCCATGATACCACTCCTCAGGGGCGTATGTTGAATCGTTTTGGCAAGGATATCGAAACAATCGACTCGTCCTTAGCTGGCTCCATGCAAGCTGTGAATTCATCGCTTGCCAGTTTCTTTGCATCAATTCTGACTGTGGCGTATGTCGTTCGTCTTTGATAGTTGACGGCACGTCTAATTCATAGACAGAGTCATCTTTCCTATATTCCTGATTCCGGCTGCGCTCATCGGCTTCATTTATCGAGAGCTTGCCATTGGTTACTTGAATACTGGTCGTGACCTTCGCCGCATGGAGTCGAATACTCGCTCGCCTATTTTTTCCGATTTTGGAGAGTTGTTGGAGGGTATTGTCACTGTTCGAGCGTTCTCATCAGAAAAGAGGTTTTTGGACAACCTCCACAAAAAGATAGATACAACCACAAAGGTACTGTTCTTCATCCTATCGAAGAATGGGAGTTTATGGCATTTTTAGATGTGGTATGGTTTCTGGATGACGAACCGGTGGCTCCTGTTGAACTTTGATGCTCTGGGTAAGTTTGTTGCAGTTCGAGGCCTTCCACTCTCTGATCATTCGACAGGTGCTACTGTTTGTCCCTCTCAAATGCCTGTAGCCTTTGTTGCTGATTGAATTCAAGGCCGTCTTCGTTACCGCTCTGTTCTCGATATCGAGCCTCGACAATAGCGCGGGTATTGCCGGTCTTTGTATTACCAGTGCTCTCAGTTTTACTTCATCGGTATACTGGGCATGCCGATTTTGGACCGGTATGTTCGCATGAATTGTCAGCATGAATACAGTCTAATTATATGTTACAAGGTCTGGAACTGGATCTCAAGTAAGTCTAAATGCCTTTGAGGAGAAGTATTATTGGCTAATTGTTATCTTTAGCTCGGTAGAGAGGGTTGTCGAGTATCTGGAGCTGCCCCAAGAACCGCCCGCTGTCATTGAGTCTCATCGGCCACCTGCATACTGGCCGTCAAGCTCAGAGAATGACAGTCTAATCGCGGTCGAGAGTCTGGTCGTCAAGTACTCTCCTGAGTTACCTGCGGTTCTGCAAGACATATCCTTCACTTTGAAAGCAGGGGAAAGGATCGGACTTCTCGGCCGAACCGGGTCAGGAAAATCGACCTTGGCTATGAGTATTCTGCGCTTCGTAGATCCGACGGAAGGGCGCATTCTCATCGATGGGATTGATACATCAACAATTGGTATCCACGACCTTCGGTCGCGACTAGTAAGTCTTCCCCTGGCTCTAAGGCACATTCTGACGTCCTAGAAGACTTTCATTCCACAAGATGCGACCCTCTTCTCTGGCACTCTTAGAGATAACCTCGATCCCTTTGGTATTATCTGCTCTGTATTGTCGTCTTTTACGTGTCTGAATAGTAGTACAGGCGAGCACGACGATGCGGAATGCATGGAAGCTTTGTACCGTGTACAGATGATCTCACGGAGCCAATTCCCTTCGCGTCGCACGTCTCGTGCTCCTTCGGAATCATCGACGCCTGCAGCGTCTCGTCCAGCATCCATCCATGAAGACACCACAGATTCGGTATCAGCTACATCTACTGATGTCGATGCGAAGACTACCGTGTCTTTGGACTCAAAGGTTTCCCCAGGAGGTACTAACTTTTCTCAAGGACAAAGGCAGCTGATCGCCATGGCGAGAGCGTTACTCCGACGCAGTTCAATCATTGTTCTGGATGAGGCCACAAGTAGCATCGACTTTGCCACAGATGCAAAGATCCAGACGACCATTCGGGAAGAGTTCACGCAATCATTGCTATTGACGGGTAAGAGTAATAACGTTGGTGATTCGTCTGTCGTCTGACCGTTCACAGTGGCGCATCGGCTTCGGACCGTGATTGATTATGACCGTCTTATCATCCTCGACAAGGGGAAGATGGCTGAATTCGATACGCCGCTACGCTTGATACAGAAAGAGGATGGCATATTCAGGAACATGTGTTTGAAATCGGGTAGCTTCAGCGAGCTGCAGGCATCAGCAAAGGCAAAAGCTGAGCGTGACGAGGCGTCCGGAAGGGCTCTGTGAATGGGTGACTCTGTAAGGATTTACAGAACGAAAGCGCGAAACTTGTAATATAATATACTGACAGATAGAACAAAGCTCTCCGTACAGGCTAAATTTTGGGCTCTTTAGGAAATTTGTCTCCAATTTTGTAAAACTATCGAAAATCTTTGGGAACGAGCTGAAAAGTAGAAATCCTCAATAACAGTTTTTTGTTTCAAATTTTATAGATTAAAGAAAATCGGATAAAATTTGACGGCAGCGGACGGCAGAGACAGATGACGGATGACCTCGGTCATTCGTACTGTAGACCGTAGGATCAATTGGAAGTACTTAAGTCTTTAGCTTTGGCTGTCAAGTCCAAATATGGACCTCCTGTCGACGGGGTATCATTTTTCCGTTACATGGGAGGAAGTATAGTCGGTCTGGAGTTTGACTCGGAGGGTCTTGTTATTGGCCCTAATATTCGGCCGGATAGATTTAGACATAATATTCTGGAAGGTTCTCTCTGAATATGAAAATAATCCTAAAATAATAATATTCTATTTTGCGTATTAAGGTCTTTAAGCAGGGTCCTGATGGTTACATAATCCCGTACTTCGTCTTTCACTACCACGAATGGAGTCGCTGGATCTCAATACTCTTGCTGGTTCCCTGCCAACAGCACACCAGAATGCAGAGGCAGAGCTACTGAACAATTTCAAAGGTAACATATATTTCTTTGGAAGCCAGATGGAATCACTGACGAATTTATAGCGGCTGCTCTCAGCATCACGACCCTTTACCGTTCCTCAAGAGACGCCTCAAAACGAGCGTACAGTGCAGGATATGCAGCCGCGTGTCAGGACCTCTTGGCAATGATACAGCGAGGAGTCTCAGCTGGTGGCATAGCAGAGCCAGGGACATCAACAGAATTAAATGGCATGTCTATCGGCCGAGTCATGGATTGGATAGATGCTCGACTAGATGCCGTGAAATCGCGACAGGAAGAGGAAGTAGAAGAGGAGGAGAAAGAGAAGGAAAGTGGACGGAAGTCGACAGCGGCAGTGCCTACGAAAGTCAAAGCAGATGCGAAGGAGCAGGTATGCTGCCTGAAAATCCGGAATTCATCCTATTTCTCATTTTTACGTCTGTAGATTCCACCAATGCCGACACCAAATTCACCTTGGCCTCGCGCTCAACGACCCTCACCGCAGCCGTCAACTCCGTCTCCCCCTCCACCACCACATAGTACTCTGCGACAGACCCAGCGTTCGACAAACAGATTGAAACCTCCTTCATCTTCCAAGGGAGGAGGAGATTCACCGACTATTTCTCCCCTACCACCCCTCACGTCAGATTACCCTTTCAACCTCGTTTCCGAAGATACCCTATCCGTTCCACCCTTCCCCGTCCCGGATGTCGTTGCAGGCGCCAAGCGGCGACATGCAGTAATGATGATGCTCGACAGCTCGTCGGCTCCCGTTTCGACTTCCTCGACGACTGCATCCTCTAACTGCAATCACGGGTCAGGTTCAGGGGGGAACCGGCGGCGTACCAGGAGCACACGGAACAACGCTAGCCATCTACAGAACCAGAACGTTAATTCGATTCAGTTATCTTCGGAGGCGATGGACATTGAAGACGACAATGGTCGGGAACGGAAGCGAGTTGCACGTAGATAGGGCTTCGTCCTCCTGCCCCGCTCTGGCAGCAGAGATGCTCTTTTCTTCTTATACACTGTCCCTCTTCTTCACGGCCTCTTTTTTCATACCGGTCCCTATTGACGTCCCATTTCTTTTTATCATATCGTTGGCATCTTATGTTTTTCATCGCCCTCCATATATTCACTTGTAGCACATTCATCCAGCATCGCGCCACCTGTGGTATACACGTTCCCTATCTCTGTATCATCAGTCATATAACGAACGATACATGTGTTTATCTTTATACGTAGAAATCAAAGAGAATTCATGCGACCAGGCCTGAGGCAGCCTCAATACCTTTCATGGCGGACGGTAATGTATCACAGTGATTTATAACGGTGTTTCCCTGTTGGCGCCTTGTAGCGCGCGGCGTCATTCTACTCCTCCGCTTGTATTACTTTTATGTAATACCTGACTTGTGAGGACATTCAAGTACACCTCTTCACTTGTGACGACGGTGAACGTAGTATTGGTAGTCACTCAACACTTGTCTTCTGACCATCGACACTGCCCCCCTGCGCCACGATGCCGCTGCATGTCTGCAATTGAAAGATTGCCCCTTAACACATGGCGCACATTCGGACCGAGGTATTATTGCGTGAGCAAAAGGGCAGGCCGGAGTGTCACGAAGCTGTCTTTATCAGATAAGCTCTCGTTCCTCGACATATTACTAACATGTTCAGTCGGGGCTCGGTCATACTTGGCGTATCTGATGGCCATGAGTATCTTACGCCGCTTGACGCCAGAGCTTGCATTTGGCAAGTTTAAGAGGCTGTCCGAAAATGGCAATGAACGCCAGTAGCGTCTTACTGTATCAGCGTCGGCCCACTGCAGCCTACATTGGGAGCCAAAATCACGCCGTTGAGATTACATGCTCAACCCCATCGCAGGATTAATCCCGTTTCTTGTTATGACAAAATCAGACAGATCCGCACCTAGGTGTAGGATGCCGTTGAGATAGCATCAAACTCAAACACCGCGATTCTGGCAAAGCTAAGCTCTCTGTACCAGTAAAAGTCAGAATATGTGTGCTAGGTACTACTTATATATGAGGAATGTATCTCGTCCAGTCAATTTCCTCCAATGCCGCTGATGGAAGAGATCTGAGAGACACAAACATATCTACGACTATGTAAATTCTGGCGCATAAATAAATGAGAATTTGAACAGAAAAACGCATGAACAGAGGCACCCATCTAAATTTATTCAAAGTCAAAACGTCAAAAGCAAGTATGCCGGGTATAATAGCAATTGATAAGGATGAAATTTTCCACAGAAGCTGCTCCAAGGACGAATCAAGGGAACCCGAAGATATCCATCCAATGTAATGTATACCACCAAATAGTGCTCCAACACATCCTCCAAAATACGCACTATAACGTATTTGGCGCCAATTCAGTTGGCCAGCCCATAGCATCGGCAGAGTCGCATTAGGAATATATTTAGGAATGAATCCTGCATTGCCTCCCTGTAGTATTATTGCAAGGATCCGGCAGTATCATCGGTAAGCCCTGACATACAGAGCCGGAGTCGAGGGGTTTTGACCAAGCCCGAGCCGATATGGCTGTCGGCTACTTCGTGCAGTCATAACCGAAGGAGAGACAAAACTCCTTTCAGGGGTTACAGGCGAGAGGGCCTCGACAATATTTTTGGCGGCCCCAGTGGGCAGGTCCGGAAAGACACTCTCTGCAGATTTGTGAAAAACCGACCACTCGCCCGAGCCACGGCAGTGAGGTAGCTGTCAGTCATCAAATGGTTGTCCTGGTGGAAAAATCGCCAATTATGGACGAACATAGCTTCCGGAGTAGATATGTCGCACTCTATGCACTCGCAGCAACAAAGCGACTCCGATGTATGATTCTTAATGTGGTCCATGGAAATTTGCTGTTTGGAAGTGGATATGAAACAGGTAGATATGGGTATGTGGGAACCATAGGGCGTGGGTCTACCGTCGGGGATAAGTTTGGAACCGTTGTGTGTGGACGAGAGGAGTGACGAGGATCTGTTTTCTAAGGATGGACAGATATGATGGGCAGGAAACCCGTGTTCTGCGGCCCTTTCAACAGGGTCCTCATGCCCCAGGACCGTGTCTGTGGACGGTTGTGCTGATGATACCCATGATTCTTCGTCATTGGTAGTCAACTCTCCAGATAGAAAGGTTGAATTTCTCGTATCAAACTGCGTCCATTCAATGCCCATATCTTCGATGGCTTTGCCTTGCAGTGGATACTGGACATCCAGAGGCTTGTGCCACCATAAAATGTAGTTACAGAAGTTCAGAAGGGCGAAGGCCAGTGTGGCGGTTTCCAGCTGTGTCCTCGGTAGAGGGAGGGTTATTCGAGAAATGTAGTGAACGACAAACCAAGTGGTTTGAAGAAGAGAAATGCCTTTTGAAAGCGCGTCTCCTTTGCTCTTGTCCATCAGCTCTTCCTTGGTGACGCCCCGAATGGGTGATATGTCCAGATCAGAGCGATTTCTCCACCTATTCCGTTTTCCAACAAGTCATCCGAACGGCCTTAGGGACAAAGAAATCGGCAGTAGTAATTGGACGTTCATCTTTCCCAACAAATCCGCCCCTGCTAATGAAAAAGCCATGCGTCATTGATAGTTTCAAGTCTGAGAGCGATGGTTCAGTCACTGTAGAAACAGAATCGAAGGACATGACGGACGTTTAGATAGCACTGATGCAACAAATCGTTGCCTGAATGCCCACATAATTACAACTTCCGGGCAAATGATAGCCAGCAGCATGTGCTGAACGCGGTGTGGGCCAAGAAATAGTCGGCCTTTCTCCCTCATGTAGCGGCTGGGAACGTTGGGGTGTACGGCAAGCCAAGTGCAAGCAAATATAGTGGCAAGGCAACTCCGAACGATGTCCCAGGTGGTCCTATTGCTCGGGCCATTCGAGCTTCCATCATTATTCTGTACCGCTCTAGTTCGTGTCATCGACAGAAGGAGAAGGAGACATCGAAAAAGGAAGATGATCATTTCCTGGATAAAAGCGTGTTGGAAGCATTTGTGAAGAAACGCAAAGAGAGCTCACCGATAGAAGAAGACGAAGGTCAGAGAGTACAGACATGGCCCCGTGCATATGTAGCTGTTGATAGTTCAAATTGCGGTATAAACAGCATCCAAACAGCATCGTACTGCACGTATTGAGCACTAGGCCTCTTGAGCCCAAACGAGGGATAAAATTTCTTTCAAGCAGTCACGGTTGACCAAAGAATCCCATAAAATTCTTGTAAAATTCGCTAAAGCATTGCTCGCAACGACAGTATGTGTTTGGTGTCATAGTAATGTAATATTTGCTTTACTTAAAGCACACCACAGATCCGCGCCCGGTTCCAGAGTAGTGTGAAATACCTGCACCCAACGATGCGATGTCATTCATCTTCTAGAAATGAGCAGGAGAGGTGCCACAGGAATGAGGCAGTACACGGTCGTGATGCGAGGAAGCGTAATAGCGGCCCGCGGTGTTTAGCGGTCATGTGACAACTTTCTGAAAATGTCACCGACGTTAATTGGCGGTTGGGCACGACCAGCAAGACTTCTACTTAGTTGAGCTTTTTACTGTCCCTTGCAGAAGTACAGGGCATGCGGGATGTCCTCCTTCTGCGTAGGGGCATGTCGATGTGTTCTGAATAAATGGGCCTGCCTTCCCTTTCAGCCATCCGTATCTATAAAGCGCCTTCGCCTTCCTTCATCATCAGCATCGTCTACTTCAGCATATCATTGCAAAGACAAGATATGGTCGTTCCTATATCCTCCAGTGCTAAGCTCGTTCAAGTGCTTATCAAAGACGGTTATTAACCGGCCCAGAAAGGCGAAGAGGTGAAAGAATGAACGCGCTTTCCGCCGCTATATAGAGCATGTGGAGCCAGCATATAACAGTAGGAACGCGAGAGATACAGAGCCATTGCTAAATCATTTGTACGGCGGTACTTGCACCTTTGACAATATAATTTGATGGCTCGGCAGGCCAAAGAACATCGCGACCTCTTTGTTCAAGCTTTTGTGCTTGCCACATGAGATACGGTACATCCCATGGTTGTGTACTACCGGGCGTAAGGAAAGTGTGGCATAGAATACCGACCATTGACACAGGACTTCTTCCACCTTCCCTCGAGACGCCGGGCCAAGAGAAATTGCTCTTTTTTCAAAGTGAAATTTACATTTCTATTAATTTAGAAAGGTTAACGGCCTCTTCATGCGTGCGAGAGACAGCAGGGAAACGGTTCATCGAGTCCCAATGTCGTGTCGGGATACCCTAAGGGTTTGGATAACTTCGGAGGCAACGATAGTTGTAAGACTCAAGACATAGAATTAAACACAAATGACCACAAAAAGCCTGATGCTTAGAGTCCTTCAGACAGTCAACGAACATGTCGACTATTGCGTTTGCCGTCTCCAAACCCACCATTCTAATCATGATTCATTCTCTGAAAAACCCGTATCTCGTACCTTTAGGGGATTTAGCGCACCTGTTCATTTATATATATCAGAGGCAAATAATTGACCAGAACGCAATCTTGCATCGGGGTCGTTGAAAAGTTCCAGCTGTAATTACGTTACTCTGATCATGTGCATGAGTGCGGTAGAGCGGCCCGAGAGCCGACCTACTCTCCGTCACTTTTCGCTACTGGCTGAAATACGATGTATGCATTACATCGGATGACTGCACACTTTTTGAGGTCACTCTTCAGGACATATAAGTAATGTGCCATTATAAACGTGCCGATTATCATTCGAGGGTACTGAGTCGCTGACTGAGGCCTGCTCGAAATCATCTAGGTCAAAAAATCGGTGAATATCCCTTTCCAGTTGCTATGGCAAGTAGGCTTGCTCATACATAGTATTAGTATAGACAGCTATTTTATCAAGCTGGCATGCGATATGAGCATCATTCTTTGGTGAGAAAAAAACTTGGTAGAAGCTCTTTCTCAAGCGGGAACTGATGTATTTCTCTCAGGCACTTATTATATCGGCATATTAAAGTTATCTTATGCCGCATCACATGCTCATGAAGAACCTCCTAATAATTACGCCGGTATCCTATAGTGTAGCTGGTTCAGGTATCGATACCAGACTTTTCATGCCAGGGGCTTTCCCCGGAATATGCACTATTCCCGCCAAAGTTCCCTTGATACGGCAACCGGCTAGGATTCCCAAGTCAAATTCTTTTCTGTATGATGCAGGCATAAAAAGGCGTTGGCAACGTGGCGTCGCCGAAGTTGACGCGTTGTTGTGGAACAGGGTCACTCACCGAATCAAGATATGCATGTTGAACATCAACTGTGACACGTTCTCCCTTCACAGGTAAGGCCTGTGACATGCTTGAGTGGTCTTCATCCAATGTTTCTCCAGGTGCGAGCGGACAATGGTCAGCAGTTTACCCGCCTTATGTCCTCATTTTCTGATCTAAACACCTGGGAGAGTACTTTCTTGATCCGTTCTTTCCCATATGCACAGTTGAATTGCTTACAAGTCCATACTGCCTCACAGAATCTTCGGAAATGAAGACCGCAGACTTCGTACTCCAGACGAGCTCGGAAAAATACTGGAAGGAGAACCTTTTTTTGATTCTTTCTAGGCGAACAAGCTCTAAAATCCTCATGCTCGTGCTCTTTCTATTCTCTAGGCATCTCTTGGTATCTAGTACACCGTGGCCGGACTAGTCTCACAGAATCTTGATCTTCGATGGAAGCCCGGCAGGAATCGGGATAGCTCTCGTGATTGCTGTCTTGCTCTACTACGGGGGTCTACCAGGCGAATTATGGAAGGCTGAGGGTGGAGCAGATAAACTTGAGCGCGACTGTGCCCTCCAAGTGCGCAAATTTTCCGTAGCGAGGGCATCATGCTTGTGTTACCAAGGACAGGCAGTGGATATTCCCCCGAGAGCATTGCGACGTTTGTTTCTCGGCTTAACCACCCGATTATCAGGTTTACCCTGCATTCCCAATCCAAAGACGATGGTTTTCTGATAGCCATAGCTACGGACAAAAACGTTCTTATGTGCAGACAGACTTCTGCGGACGGCGCGAGTTCTGTGGTCCTTTAACAAATCTAAACCAGAATTATCTGCCTAGATGTCGTCCATCGCCAAGGCCCTTCGGCCACTACTACGATGATTGGCACATGAGAGCGACCGGACACAAGCCTCCTCCGTATCCTTCGGTATCTGTCCCATCAATGCTCCATGAGCTCAATTTCTTGGATACAGGCACATCTCGCAAAACGAAAAATTTTCGTCATTTGTGATTGCCTGAGTTACAACTGCAATTATAGCCACATGGCGCCCGACGGAAAATCTAACGACGACTTCTGCTATCCCTCAAGCTTGTTTATATCGGATACGTTCGTGTTAGGCGTTCTGCAAGCTTCAGAGCGACGTCGTTTTGGTAGTTTTCTTCCTTCGTGCACTGATAGCAACCTAATCAACAAAGATACGCCATTTAGGTCACTCTGGAACTCCAATCACAACCACCTGCTTCTGTTACGCGCCGTCGACCTGCGTCGGAATAAGCTCGCGCAATATGAAAGTGTTTCGGCTGCCTGTTGCTATACGACATACCTGTGTAGAAACCCCCAAACTTGTATAAAAACTCGCCAAAATGCCTCTACAAACACCAATCCCATCTCTTTACAGCCCTTTTACTTCTCGCTCAATCTTGTTGAACAATGAAGGTCGCTTTCGCTTTTCTCGCCCTTCTTTCCGGCTTCCAGGCCGCTTCTGCGCATTGTGCGTCGATTATATTTTTCTACCGTTCGTGTCTTTGACAACATCGGCACAGATATCTGGACCACTCTTGTCGCTGGCAACACAGTCTCCAATGCGGCGGTTCGCCAGCCTCGGAGCAACTCCCCCGTCCTGGACGTGACTTCTAGTTTGCACAATTCTCCCACTGTAACGGTGTCATCCCAGTTGACCCATTTCTAGACGATATAACATGCAACGTTAGTCCAGCCGACGCCACTGCGACCGTTTCCGTTGCTGCTGGTGACATGATTGGATTCCAACTCGACAACACGATCTACCATCAAGGTCCTGCTGCACTTTACCTTGGCAAGGCCCCCTCGACTGCTGCCAAATGGGATGGAAGCGGTGCCAACTGGTTTAAGGTTGATTATTGTTTCTTCTTTTCGGTCTGTCCCCGACTTACTGAGCGGTAGATCGCCGAATGGGGAGCAAAATTCCAGCCTTCGTTCTCTTTCATTGACTACGGCGCCAGCGCCCTCAATGCTACTATTCCTTCCAGTGTTCCTTCTGGGGAAGTGAGTTCGTCCCTCTGTATACTTGGTGCATCATTTTGATCTATGGACATTAGTACCTCGCCCGTATTGAGCAGGTGAGTCTTCCATCCAAGCCGGCATTGTAGGAGAGCTAAGTTCGTAGATCGGTCTCCATTCAACGGGAGCGCCTCAATGGTACATCTCTTGCGCGCAAATCTCCATTACAAACGGAGGATCAGCTAGCCCTGATATGGTTAAGATTCCTGGATACGTGGACGCTGATGGTGAGTCAATACTATCGAGAGCTATCAATCATTAATCCGTCCGCCTGTTACAGATGCCGGACTCACCGTTAGTGAGTATTCAACCCAATGCTCGTCAAAGAGGTCACTAACCTAGTTCCAGACATTTATTACCCTACGCCCACGGCTTATACGGTGAGTATACTAGGCTCAGTTGATCTCAAATCTAGTGTTAAGTTGCCGCGTTTTAGGTCCCTGGACCGACCGTCTTCTCGGGATAAATCCCGATTGAAGTACGATGTCATAGACTGTGCGCTTTCCTCCTCTCTCCCTCTTACGCTCAAGGCTCAGTTCTTCCCGCGCAGTTTCTTGGTGGAAGATAGGCGCTCAATTTTAGAGTCAATCTCTGGTGGCTCCAAACCGTTTATTTTACATCATCGCGTATTCCTTGATGTGCCACGTAGATGCATTTATGAAAGGATTTTATTGACTCAGGTAAACAACCATTTGCAGCACGCGAAATTCAAACGACATCTGATTGTGAAGTGTCCGCATAAGGCCTGGAAATTTTATTTCCTATGTATCAGCAGAGTAAGAGACTACTTGACTTCTGTGTCATTGAGATCATTATGATACTAAAATAACCAGACCAAGAGAGCTACATCCAAATGCGATACCCCAGTCCTACAAATGCAACAACTCAAACATGCGAAACGGACTGAACACCCCAGCACCCAGCCGCAGCGTGCTGTGCGGAAACCCATCTCACTTTCAGATGACCTACCCTTATGCACAAGCGCCCAACCCTTTTAGTATACAACGCAAACGTTCTCCATGATACATTACATACAGTTATGACACATATGTACAGTAGTATAGCCCACGCCGTAGCACTTCCCAGTAGAGACACGAGCTCACGTAGTGCAACTTGGACCCCATAAAAGGGTCCGAGATACTTTAATGGATACCATTATCATCATACTAAAGCATATCAAAATTATCTCTGGTAGTTTATCGGTTAGTACACGCGCCTGTCACAAGTGCATTCGCAGATTTTGGTGTCTGCGAGAAAACTGGGTTCGACTCCTAGCCAGGTAGCGCCAATCCACACCTTTCTATCCGTTGAAAATTTTTAAATCAATAAATACATTCCAAAGTGTTTTCTCCTTGATTTGAATTTACAGCGTTGATCGAATATCACAAGGCGTTATGATTCAAAAATTCAACAAAATTAAACCGGGGCAGGATAACCATCTCAAAATTGTTTATGGATAAGCAGGTTGGTTCAAACCTATGATAACATTAATGCATTTTATCGAGCCTGTGTACAAGCACTGTATGGTCATGAAGGATTGGCCAAGTATCATATTTCCTCTATAACTAGTTCGTGAGGTAGCAGCATCAACGACGCCATTCATGTAGTTGTAAACAAATGTGAGTACGGATTTCTCATCTGCAACAGAAGACATGTAATTATTCAATTCCGACATATTCTTACACAAAGTAACTGGACGAACCAAGGTTCAAACACGATTGACAAGTGTGCACTTCGTACTAGGTTCCACTAACGGAAGAAGCTTGAAGGACAAGATATTGGGAACACGGACTACCGTGGGAGGTACTTGATTCTGGCTCGTAGTACATCCAACAAGCACCGAGCACACAGCGTGTGAAGCATAGCAAAGAGCTGGCGAAGTATCTGTTGATCAGGGTAGAGAAGGGCCTGAACATCCGAAAGGTATCAGATAATAGTCCAGCCAACGTTTCGCTGGTTCTGACTCGACTTGTCGAGGACAAGTTCTCTGGAATGGGACAGGAAACGAAAGCTGATAGGAGATCGATTTTAATGGACAGAGAGTTCGGGAACCGACACTGCTGCATTCATTAAATATACAAGTCAGCCAATACATAAGAATGATAATCATAACTTTCTGCAGCAGGAACGATCTGATCAGTTCAAGAGTCAAAGCCAAAAGAGCGTACTCTGTTACAGGCCTTCTCGCCTTGACCGACGCTTATATACTGGAGCGACACATCATAGCAATGAGTCGAGAGCTGGCCGCCAATAGAATTACTCACATTCTGGTAGTGTACAAAAGGTCCGGCACAAATGCCAACAAAGAAAGCCGCAAAGTCCCAAGTGATGGTCGAGTCTATAGTAGGACGCCTGCAGAGCGAAGGGTAAGTATCAATGTGCGTGATACACAGACTGGAATCACCGGCCCGCTGTTTGCCGCAATGTAGATGAACGCTTTGAAATATTGGAGAGAGTCTGAACCCCTTGGGATTGTGTTTATATTCGAACACCACGTAGAATGGAAGAGATAACTATTATTAGCATATTCGCACGATAGACGAATCACGGATAAATTCTTCCGGCTTGGAGTCTGGTTTGTAATATCAGTTAGAGTAAACAAACGTTGCTTCTTCGCAGAAAAATAGTAGGTCAGTAGTCGAAATGCCGGCCTAGATATAATTGCCTGGGCCCTCAAATCCATCGGTGCCAGTATGAGTGAACGCCGTGGAACCCGGAATTGGCGAGCACGCACACACTTGAGTATAAATCAGAGGTTTTTCCGCTGTTGCCGCGTGAAATTCTGAGACCTGAGGACACGAAGTACTCACGGAGTACGTGCATTTATTGCGAGGAGTTACCAGTAAGTAATTGGCGAGTAATTGAAAGACGCGTTATTTGCATCTATTTCTTAGTTGCTTCAGACGCGTCGATTATATAAGCAATCACCCTTTCTTTCCTGTCTTCGCCAACGATGGATCTGCCGTAAATAGTTTCGAGTATCGGTCTCTGCTTGACAAGGCCACTGCAAGACCTCATTGACAAACGACGTAAACTACCGCGCGACCGGAAATACCCAAGAAGAATAATTACGGAAAACTCGCTCCGTCGGCAGGAGATGGCACAATGGAGAGCACGGAAGAGTCTTGCTCGTCTTCCCCAGAGTGTTGAGTGCCATTCAAACATTTACTTCTTTAGTTCTTATTTTGTGCAGGTCCCAATGCGTAGCCTACTATCGAAGGGCGACAACAAGGGGGACAAATTTCAATGCCCACACGTTACCAGCTCTCAGCCCTTATGTCAATGACGATGACTGCAGTCGCCTTAGTACTTTAGCGATGTTCAAAAATAACACCGTCCAAATGGAAGTTCTTATTATGCAGTGTACATTAATCCCACACGCCTGTCGATCAAGAAGGCCAGCAGGTAAGGAAACTCTTATCTACGGGCTTTTTCTCTCAGCTGACGCTTTACAGTTTCGTATTAAGTCCCAGAGTGACAGCGCGCGAGACACCGGTGCTCGGAAAATACGGCATTCACGCACTCATTATGTCGACAGACTTGACACCATGGGAATAGCCTACTGCAGATCATATAAGTACAGATGAGGCGTTCAGACCTTAGCGTTAACTTCAAATGTCACTACCAACTCCCCAAGGGGTTGAGTCTCCAACCTTCAAAGCTCCTCCGCTAGATGGGTCGCTAACATTCCCAGAATTACTCGACTATAATGCCATTCATAGCCCAAAGCACCCCTTGTTTCGTTACGATGTCCTTGACAATGGTGGATTTCATACCATCTCTTGGGAGGAGGGCGTCGCCGCCGTCCATACCGCCGGACACTACTTCAAGAAACACATCTACAGCGAAGCTCCCGCCACCATCGGTATTTTAGCCAATACCAGTAAGCCTATCCGTGCGCCCCTTACAGAATCAAGTTTCTGAAGGTGCTCTCCAGATTCAATCACTTACTTTGCAGTAATCACTGGCTTGATGCGTCTCGGGTTCATTCCTTTCCCCATTTCAATTCGTAATTCCGCTGCCGCCGTTGCCCATCTGCTAAAGTCCACGAACTCAAGACATCTAGTCGTCGGCCAGGATGTATCCTTGCAAAAAGTGGCCGACATGGTCTGCCATCAATTCTGGGAAGCTAATGTTGACGACAAGATCACTACCATGCCAATGCCCCGTTTCAGCGATCTCTTCTCTGCAAAACCGGGGGCATATGAACCACTTCCTCTCGTACGGCCTGATTGGTCCCAGACGGCGCTCATTATGCATTCATCAGGGACAACGCGCTTTCCCAGTCCCATCTATGCCACACACAGGAACTTGTTGCAACACGCTGTGAGACCATGTAAGGGTATTCAGATTGTTGTGTTTGTTTGAGCTCAATATTTGGCAGATTACGGAGATATGGACCTATGTGGCCAAGTGCACGGATCCCAAGTAACTCCTTTGTATCGTTAGTGTCTATTTCATACGTATCCTGGGTTTCCACAATGCTGATGCCGCATTTCAGACATAATGGGCTTTGTTTCTATCACGAATTCGGTGTGTAATTTCACATATACTTGTTCACATTATTAATATCTATTGGCCAGACCGCAACAGGCTCTATTATGGCCTGCTTCCCTCCGCTAGAGCCGCCGGTGATACCAACAACTGAACGTCTTCTATCTAGCATAATTAATACCGAAACAACCGTAGTCATCACCATTCCTTCGTTTCTGGTGGTATGAGACCGGTCATTGAATATCAGATTGCATCGCTAACATGCGTCATAGGAATGGGCTCGGGACCCACAGGCCATTGAGGTTTTGAAAGCTACCACCGCAGTTGTAGGTCATTGTGTCACAGTCAGATAGCTGCCGCTTATTGTCTCTTGAGGTTTATGGTGGTGGTCCTTTAGAGAAGGATGCTGGTGATACCCTCGTCGCAAACGGTATCTTGCTACTCTCTGTCTATGGACTGTGAGTCTTCATATTTTCTAAACGACTATAAACTGCTTATGTCGTCCGTAGCACTGAATCTGCAGTATCTATGGTAATGCCTAGTACGCGTATTGTTCCTCTCCTTCTATGGCTCTATTTAACTGCTAAATAGATAAGATTCCTGATGAAGGATGGGAGTGGATAAGGGTAAGCGTCTCCGAATATCATTGATCATTCGCTGTAACACATTCCGTAGGTGGCGAGAAATATCGACGTTGCTTTTGTACCAACAGACGAGCAGGATATCTACCGTTTGTACGTAAAGGTAGGTTAGTATCGGCTGGGCTTCATACTGTAGCTAACAGTGCAGCACGGATCTTAGGACAGTCCATTACACTCGCCTGCAGTCTTTGACTCTGAAATTGATGGAGTCAAAGCCTTCGACACGAAAGACTTGGTGCAGCTACATCCTTCGAACCAGAATTTATTCAAGGTCTATGGACGTGCTGGTGAGTCGACACTTTAACTTCGATCCAAGGTCCTCACGTTGGTTCATAGATGAGCAGATCATGCACAGCACAGGGGTCAGTGTTTGCGTGATATCTGTAACATTCTCATCTCATTTTACCCCTTTGCTTTACAGGAAAAAGTGAGGATACTTAGTACTTTCATTGCTCGCGGCTAAATATTTTCTGTAGACAAACCCTGTTCCTATTGGTGAGCAGGCAGTGATATACATGGGCTTGCGCTAATGCTACTGAATAAAGAGGTTGGCCTAGTCATGGATAAGCGTATCGCGGCAGCCATGATGTTTGGTCGTTCCAAATTCCAGCCGGGCGTTCTTATTTTGCCCACTCCGGAGGAAGCCTTTGACCCGAGTGATACTGTCCGACTGGCAGAATACCGAGCCAGCATCTGGTTAGGCCTCATTTCCTCTCTTCTCGAATTTCTCTTATTTTGAAACCGACAGGGATACTGTCACGAAAGTCAATGAGCAGGCACCTCAACATTCCAGAATTTACAAAGAGGTGGGCCTTCTTCGTCACTCATCCAGTATCATTCTTTAATTCTTATTGAAGATGATCATTGTTGCGAACCCGGCAAAGCCTCTCGAGCTCACTGCAAAAGGCACTCTGCGACGCAATGCCGTGTTGAAAGCATACGAGCAAGAAATCGAATCTTTATATAAGACTGTCGATGAGGTGTCGCAGACGGACGTTGTTATTCCGCAGCTATGGACTTTGAAGAACGTCATGATCATGGTTAGGGATATTGTCACAGCGGTCTTTGACCGGAAAATAGGCGACGCCGATGATATTTTCTTAGTGGGAGGTGATAGGTATGCTGCTGTTTGCCTGTCTTTCAGGGTATTAATTTTTTGAATCTATAGCTTAACAGCGATGTCCATCCGAAACTCTCTTCTTCGTGCGCTTCGCAAGTCTAAAGTAGTACCCGCGGCCGTCATCAGGGCTCTACCACACAATTTCGTCTTTGATCTTCCTTCCATCGCCCCTATGAGTGCTTTCATCCACGGAATCGTGGTGGGTGCATATGCAGCGTCGGGAGTTGGTCTGGCTACCGAGAGCGATGAGGCCGATGCAGAAGCGTACCCCGAAATTGATTCTGTTCCTGATATCGGTCAAAGTCTCGTCAAGTTACGAGAAGGTGCAGGTGAACCGCCTTTGATTATGCTCCATGGTACTTGACTTTCTTTGCGACACGTATCCAGTTTCTCATGTCATCCTAGGTGTTGGAGGAGTATATATCGATTATGCGTTCTTCGCCGACAAGTTCAGGACTGCAGTTTGGACTATGACCGTCACGCCTGATACTCCCCTGACTTCCCTACGCGAGATGGCGGCTTTCTATTTTGCCAAGATCAAAGTGGAAAGACCCACCGGTCCGTACCGTTTTGCATCCTATTCGGCATCTAGCCTTCTGCTCGTTGTCCTCGTGAAACTGTTCGAGGACAATGGGGACGAGGTTGTTCAGGCTACCATGCTTGACCACTTCCCGGCGATGTTCGTGCACTTGGCTAACAAGTTCGGGAACCCGGACCCGAGGGTGCCGGAGAATATCAAAACGATGCTTGACACGGGTATGGCTGCCATTGGAGAGATGATGGAGCGGGATTCCAATCGCGACACGCTCCGGCGGAAGAAGAACCTTCTCCTGGAAGCCTGGGATGGCGGCGCTGCTAACGAGATCTCACGGAAAACAGTCAGTACTATGAAGGCGTATATCACTGCCATCGCAGAGTTTGTCTATGATTTGACTACGGATGAGACGGGCGCGGCTTCCGTTGAGTTGATGGCGCAGTGGATGAGGACAGTGAAGGTACCGATAACGGTGGTCATTGCCCCTGCAGGAGCGCCAGGGAGTGTTTCTGAAGAAGATCGGGAGACGTGGGCAGACCTTGGCGTGAAGCAGTGCCTTCCCGATGCGCGGGTTATTTTTGTCAAAGGGGGCCACTATGAGTTCCTGGCAGGCAATGTTGTCATACGGCTGCTACAAGAGGGTTACTGAACGGTGTAGGCATAGGTGGCACTTCTCACATAGAGTTCGAGTTCTTGTTAGATGGCTTTGATTAGACGTCACGAGCAGTACGAATTCATTCTTTTCTCTCCTTCTCGACATTGTCGGTGCCATTCGACGGGCTATGGTTATCTATTGGAATCCCCATATTCGCACAAAAATCAAACCACTAATACTGTTTTTATCCGACCGGGGAGCTACTTGAAAGACCAGTTTGTAATTTCCGTTGCAGTAAGTGTTTCGCGTGATTTTTTGGAAGTTGGGGCAGAGTTGACGAAGGTATTCAGTAGAAATTCTGGCGTTCTGTTTAAAAGAGCGGATACTTCGCAGAGAATAAAAAGCGATGAGTTGAAGGTCTGATGCGCTGCCACAAAATGGAAACACGCGTTATTTGCTTCTATTTTCTGATTGCCTCAGACGCGTCAATTATATAAGCAAATACTCCTTTTCCTCGACCCCACCATTCCGCTTTGCCGACCACGCCAATGAAGGGCTTCCCCTGATCTTCAGCCTCTTTTTCTGCCTGAAACTTCAGGAGTCATGAAGAACATCGTAAAAATCCACCTGACTAGAATCAATCAGAAAAACGATGACAGGAAACATTGTCCGATGCTGGAAATGGTATTGACGGGGACCAATAGCATACATGAGCATTTCATGTTTGTTTTGAAGCGGTCAGTACCGGCACATGATATCTCTGTCTTTATACTTATTTTTGGGCAGCTACCAAATTGTCGAAGGACACTTCACCATTGCCGATGATTAGGCCTTATAACCGATGACTCCAATCATATTAGTACTTCAGCAATACACAAACGTAACACAGTCTAAATGGAGGCTTTCACCGTGTTGTGTGCGTTGGTCACACGCGCCTGCGGATAAACTCTTTTATTCACGAAAGCTTTCTCTTTGCTTACATTCCGTGTTTCTGCTTGGTGTGAACTCGTTTATGGTCCGGCAGTGGGCGACGTGCCGAGGAGGCTTCTCTCTCTCTCGTGCCTCACGGTAAGTACGAGATTGACGCACTCATTGTGACGACAGGCTTGGTAACATGGGAATATTCTCCGCCAGACATATAAATCCAAAAGAAGTGCAGATTAAGGCCCTATATATGCAATGTCACTACCAACCCCTCAAGGTATCACATCGCTGACATTAACATTTCCAGAGCCATTCGACTACAATGCTACTCACAGTCCCAAATACCCTTTATTTCGTTACGACGATCCTGGCAATGATGGATTTTGTACTATCCTTTGGGAGGAAGGGGTTGCTGCCTTCCACACTGCTGGCCATTATTTCAAGAAGTACGTTCACGGTGATGCTCCCGTCATCGTGGGTATCTTAGCCAATACCAGTAAGTCTGGGTCCTTGCAGTGTTCATCCTCTAAACGACGTCTTTAGATTCAATCACATACTTCGCGGTACTGGCTAGCCTGATGCGTCTCGGGTTCATTCCTTTCCCTATTTCAACCCGTAACTCAGTTGCTGCTATTGTCCATCTCATGAAGTCCACGGACGCTAAGTACCTGATCGTCAGTCAAGATGTATCCTTACAAAACACGGCGGACATAGTCTGTCGGCAGTTCTGGGAAGCTGATATCGACGATAAGATCAACACCATCCCAATGCCACATTTCAGCGACCTCTTTTCTGTGAAACCTGGGGAATATGATCTGCTTCCTCCTGTCCGCCCCGACTGGTCACAAACGGCGCTCATTATACATTCCTCAGGATTGACTCGTTTTCCCAGCCCCATTTACACCACCTACAAGAATGTACTACGGAATGCCACGAGACTATGTGAGGGTAGTTCAATTCAGTTTCGGTCCGACCTCAATGTTCCACAGATCATGGAGAAATGGACGTGTGCGGAGAAGTGCTTGGAGTACGGGCAATGCCAATGTAACGTCCGTATCCCGTCATCTATATTCTCTAACTGCGGGGTATTCGAGCCTTTTTTAGACGTAATGGGTCTCCTTTCTGTCTCCTTTTCGTGCTGTTGATATTTCCGTCAGATCGTAGCTGGTGCCATTATCGCATCCTTCCCGCCGGTAGAGCCGTCTTTGATCCCGACCGCTGAACGTCTTCTGTCGAGCATAATCGCTACTAAAACGACTTTAGTGTTCACAGTGCCATCATTCCTGGTGGTATGAAACTATCCTTTAAATGTCGTCCTGCATCACTAATATGCCACACGGCAATTATAGGAGTGGGCTCGTGATCCTAAGGCCATCGAGGCTCTGAAATCCACAACTGCGGTTGTAGGTCATTCAATTTGTTTAGAAGTCAACCAACTGTGACCACCATATCTTTAGATTTATGGCGGCGGACCTCTGGAGAAGGATGCTGGCGATACCCTTGTTACAAATGGTATCTTAAGTCATATCCATCTACGGAGTGTAAATGCCGTATTGTTCTCCGTGACTATTTTGATTGCTTATTGCTGTTCCTAGCACCGAAAGCGGAATCTCCCTGGTCTTGCCCAGTATGTACATCGTCTTTTCTCTGCCACTCCCCAGTCTCAATAGTTTCAGAGAGTATTCCGGCGGAAGGGTGGGAGTGGATTAAGGTAAAGGCATTTCTAAATGTTGTCGGACATCCGTTGTGACATGCTGCATAGGTAGGGAAGTATATCGATGCTTTATGCCAACGGATGAGAAAGACATTTATCGTCTCTACGTCCAAGTAGGCGACCGTTCACCGTACCTCACACATCAACTAACGATGTGATACTGCCTGTAGGAAAGCCCGCATCACTCGCCCTCGGTCTTGGACATGGAAATAGACGGAGCCAGGGCTCTTGATGCGAACGACTTGGTGCAGTTGCATCCTTCAAATCGGAAACTGTTCAAGGTTTATGGACGCGCTGGTGAGTTGGTCCGTTGGGTTATGTCTCGAAGTTCTCATACTGATTCACAGATGATCAAATCATGCACGGCACGGGGGTGAGCTTCACCTCGTCTTCTTGATACTTCCAGTTTATTTTTGTCTCCGTTTTTCAGGAGAAGGTGAGCCAAGTTTATTGAATCACATCCCTCGGTCCTAATCTCGCTCTGCAGACAAATCCTGGCCCGATAGGTGAGCAGGCAATGAGATGCATAGATCCTTGCTAATAGGGTATACGCAGAGGCTGGCTTAACCGCAGACAAGCGCATAGCAGCAGCCTTGATGTTTAGTGGTACAAATGTCAGCCAGGCGTCCTCATCCTGCTGGCGCCGGAAGAAGCATTTGACCCAAGTGACACTACACGACTCGCGGAATACCGGTCCAGCATATGGTTAGCCCTCGTTTTCACTCCTCTTGGTTGCTACTGAGTTTGAGACTGATAGGGATACTATTATGAAAGTTAACGAGCAAGCGCCGCAGCACTCTCGGATATACAAGGAGGTAGGCGTTCTGTAGCACCTATGGCATCTCGCTTGTTTACCCCTCCAAAGATGATTCTTGTCGCAAAACCATCGAAACCTTTTGAATTTACTGCAAAAGGAACCCTGCGACGGAAGGTCATCTTGAAAGCGTACGAGCAAGAAATAGAAGATTTGTACAAGGTTATCGATGACGTATCACAGATGAACGTTGTTATTCAGCAGCTGTGGACTCTGAAGAATGTCATGACCATGATTAGGGACATTGTCACAACCATCTTCGAGCGGAAAATAGGCGACACGGACGATATATTTGTGGCTGGAGGTGATAGGTACGCTAGAGGTTTCAGTTTGGTTCATCACTAGTATTCTCACCTATCACATTTTATAGCTTAACAGCAATGTCAATCCGAAACTCTGTTCTTTGTTCGCTCCGCAAGTCCAAAGCAGTTCCCGTAGTCGTCATCAGAGCTCTTCCACCAAACTTCGTCTTTGATCCTCCTTCCATCGCCGCTATGAGTGCTTTCATCCACGGAATCGTGGTGGGTGCACATGCAGCGCCGAGAGTTGGTCCGGCTACCAAGAGCGATGAGGCTGATGTAGAAGCGTACCCAAGTCGATTTTGTCTCTGATCGAAACATAGTCAAGTTGCGAGACGGTGCTGGCGAACCACCCTCGATTGTAATCCATGGTCAGTAGCTCTCATTATTCAAGGCGATCCTCCAATATTTTCTCACGCTATTCTAGGCGCAGGAGGACTGCCTCGAATATGCATTCTATGCCGATAAGTTCAGGACTTCAGTTTGGGCTTTGACCATCATACCCGAAACCCCTCTGAATTCGCTACCCGAGTTGGCATCTTTCTATTTTGCGAAAATCAAGGCAGAAAGGACCCATGGTCCCTATCGCTTTGCATCCTACTCTTCGTCCAGCCTCCTCCTTGTCGTCCTTGTGAAACTCTTCGAGGACAATGGGGATGAGGTTGCTCAGGCTGTCATGCTTGATCACTTTCCAACAATGTTCGTGTACTCAGCAAACAGGTTAGGGAACCTGGACCCAAGTGCTCCGGAGAATATCCGAACATACTCGACATGGGCATGGGTGCGATCGCAGGACCGATGGATCGAGACTCCAACTGCGACGCTCCAGCGGACGAAGAACCTTCTCTTGGACGGGTGGAAGGACGTCTACGCAACCGATACCATACGGGGTGCTATCCGCAATACCAAAGTATTTCTGACTGCTAACGCCGAATTTGTGTACGCTTTGACCACGGACGAGACGGGCATGGCCTCCATCGAATTGACGGCGCAGTGGATAGGGACGGTGAAAGTGCCGATAACTGTGGTTGTTGTGCCCGAAGGAGCATTGGAAGACGTTCGCGAAGAGGATAGAATAACGTGGACAGATTTGGGCACAAAGCGATGCCTCCCTGATGCGCGGGTTGTTTTCGTTAAAGGAGGTCACTACGAGTTCTTGACAGACGAAGTTGTCCTACAGCTGTTGCAAGACGGTTACCAAGCATTGTGTCGACTTTTTTTTGCTACAGTCAGTGCTTTTTTTGACCTTTTTCTCTTTCCTTTCACCCGTGAGCCTTTATTTCGCGTAGTCTGCACTTTATTCGAAGAACTTGTCCCACCCTGTGTTTTCTTTGTACCCTTTCCAGTCATCGGGATCTCGGTCCGACTGCCGAAACGACTCATTACGATTGATGTAATTCGGTCGCGAGGTAGCGCTTGGTTACTCACCGCCATCTTCAACATCTTCGTTGAGGACGTCCCGTAGACATTGGTCTTGTCTGTAGGCAGTGCTCCGTAGGAAGGTATGTTCATGTGTTTTTATCAAGGCTGGCTCTCTGTTTACTGTTTTTGTCTAGTTCTCTTGATCTTGCGACGTATTTTCTCACCTCAACAACTACAACATCTTATCATGGATCCCCATGTAGCGCGCCTCCTCTCAGATGCTCATGAATACTCCCAATTAGCCTCCAATCTGATCTCTACCCAATACCAGCACCTAATGTCTTCACTTTCCACTTCACTCGAACAATTCCTTTCCACCAAGACTCTGACACTCTTTCCTACCGAACTACTATGCACCATCTTTTCTTACGCCTGCGCCACAGACCCACACACGGATCCACCGTTGCAGGGGAACCTGATCATGATTACAACGCCGATGACCATCGCGTCAGTCTGCACGCGTTGGCGCGAAATAGTGCTCGACATGCCATCTGCATGGGCGTGCATCGACATCAACTTTATTCCTCGCCTTGACAGAGGTGGAAGGGATAGCGATAAGCTCGAAAGACTGGTAGAAAGATACGCAGAGAGGTCCAAGACTGCCCCTCTTTCTATCCGCTTACGCTTTCCGCCACCTGTCCCAAGTCGAGACCCCCGCTCGTCACATGAACGCATCCTGCGTCGACTTTCGAACGTCATAATCCCTCTCCTTATTCCTCATGCTACGCGATGGCGACACCTCGCGCTGAACCTCTCTTCCGGAAATATTGCGCCTCTTTATACTGTCTTCGACCTCGCTATCACCGGCTTCCCAATGTTGGAGACGCTCACGTTGGAAGACCTTGCCCGGGGCACCAGTAGCGTCTGCGATGCCTTTGCATCGGCCACAACACTCAAACACATTCAGTTTAAAGGCACCGTCCTTCATCCCCTCTTGTATTCCTTGCTTCCCCGATTAGGAAAACAGCAGAAGGTGAAAACTATTGTGCTCCAAACTATACCTTACGGAAGGCTCATACCAGCAATCGGTTCCTTGTTCAATGTGGAGAGGCTCGTACTACAGGACATGAAACCTGACACGGCACAGCAGGGTGGGTTTCCGCTCTTGAGGACCAACCTACGTTGGCTCACAATCGTCTTCGGAGAGATAAACGAGGGGGTTGTGTTCTCGGCTTTTTTTGCTGCCCTTGAGATGCCAAAGTTACGCACACTGGAGGTGATCGAGCCGTATCCCATGAATGCGAGGACTCTCATTCCTGGGTGTCTGAAGTCGCTTGTCGTCCGTTCCGAAGCGACGGCGATGTTGCGTAAACTTGTTTTGAAGGGCGTTGTGATGTGGGCGAGCGAATTGGTGAGCTTGTTGGAAGCTGTACCTTTGCTAGAGGAATTGGTGGTACACGAATCGCGCGAGAGACCGATGACATGGCGCGGATTTGAACACGGGTTTAGTGATGACATCGAGGATGCACCACACGCAGTATCAGAGATGTTTTGTTTGCAGTTCTCTGATGAAGAAGTAGCGCCGAAATTGAAGGTTTTGGAGCTCATATGGTTTTCCGAATTGGATGAGACGTTGGTGATGGATATGATTGAGGCTAGAGAGAAGCTGGAGAATGTTACTCTTGGCATGGGACCTTTTGCTCAGACAACTTATGAGCGCATGAAATCACTAACAGAGCGGGGAACGAAATGCTCCGCGACGGAAGCGTAGTTTGTCTTTGTTCATATGTACTACTACTACTACGTACTTTCTTGGCGACCAGTAAAGTTACTGTTATGAATATGCTTTATGTCCATCAAAAAAGGTTGAACTTCTAAAATGTATGAAGTCTTTACAGCGAGTAGCTCTTGGCTCCTTAATTCTGCGGCAAGACACATCGCTGTTCCCTTGACGCCTTTCTCCCTGAGCACCTTTGCAATTTTATCATATCGTATCCCGTTATCGTCCTTCCTGATCTTGCACACCGGGTCTCTCTTCTTTGTGTAGACGAAGAAGTCATGTTCACCTGGTAAAGGCTCAAACGTTTTCAGATCTACGACAGCTTGTATTTTAATTATGAGGGGCTTTGAAGTGCCTTCGGCGGTTGCTTTAGGTATTCGCACATAGCGAGTTTTCCTCTGTCGGCAATCCCGTTGCCTGACGCAAGAGATCAGCCATGGGACGCATGTGGTAGTCAGCGCCTTCTGGTTCGAATACGGCTTCAACAGTACTATGTTCTCTGTAGTCAACGGCTCCTTTGGTAAGGAGACGAACAAGGTCCAGCCGTTCCACGGGACGCTCACGAGATGGTGAAGAGCGGTAAGTACCACAGTATCCTGAGATTCCAGCGGGAGGCCCTGGGATATGAGATATTGCATGATTTCGTAATGCTGGGTAACTCCTCCATCCACCCTTTGAGCTCCATAAACTACTAAGGTTGCATATCCGAACTTGAAGTTAGTCTCAGTGGCGTGCAAGTCATGATCCTGCCTTTTTCCAAAATGCCGTGAAGTTATTTTCTTCAGCCGAAGTCGCTACGAGTCACGATTGACTGGATTGCTTTACCTTTTTAACTTCTTGCAAGACCCCCATAACGCATGATAGAGCAAAACGATATTTTTGATGCATCGAAATTCAGGGTTTCTACAAAGAGATTAGATTGCCAATTAGGCATACCAAAGACTGGATACCTTGCCGATAAAGCATTCGAAGTTTTTGTCCTCCACCTTTTAATTTAAGGTAGAGAGAAGGACGGTTCTAGATAGACCTCATTTTGTTGGGATTTGAGAGTTGAGCCGAGATGATGGCAATCCGGCATCATGCCGAACTTGCTGATTAAGAGAGAAATATTAGGAAAGTTGTAGAACATTCTAGTACATTAGCATTTAGTATATAAGTAGGTACAGTAGTGTACATCTGCATGCGTTTGCAGAGCTCAGCCAAGCGCAATACTATTGGTCTGACACCGCGCATGTACTAACTGGGAACGAACTGATCTATTCATCCCCCGTTTTTCACAACACATTTCTTTGTTGATAGTCAGCCCTCCATCCTGCGCTGACATTGTTCTACAAGGCGTTGTGGTGAAATAAAAGAAGGAATAGACTCGACTGCGGGAGGCTGTGTATACAGCGATCGAGGGTTGCTTTATCAGGGATCAAAATTCACGGGGCTCCGCGTCTCTGAATACAAATGATCGAAATGTAAGGAATTATTAAATAAAGAAATGCTCGAGACACTCATGATACAGGTACTGTAACAGAAGCTCCAAGGCTGGACGTGACTGTAACAAAAGCAGGGGAAGGCTTTATTGAAACCAGAGCCTGGAATCGACCACTTCCAAGCGAAGTCATCGCGATCGTATCGACGTCAGGATTAGTAGCCTAGTACGCTCATTGGTTAGAGATATAGTGAGCTCTCATACAATGTACACTCACGGATACGAGAAGCTGAGAGGAAATGATATTCGTCGATGCGATGACTGTGAGAGTACCAGAGCCTTTCCCGCTCTTCCAGGATGCTTGTTCTACGGTGATCTGTGAGAAATACCAAGAACGAGATCAATTGTATCTGTAAACATAGGAAGGATGAGTACTGACACTGTCGACAGTCGGTCCTGGATTGACGTTTATGATGACCTGGTCACTGCTTTCGCCGGCATCGTTGGACACTGTAAGGGTGAAGACAAGCGTCGACACAGCTGGGACGGCTGGTGCTAAAAACGTAGCATTGATGCTGTTGGCATTGGCCAGTTCAACGGTCACTCCCGATGTTTGCGACCAAGAGAAGGTGAGGTTCGTGACTGAAGCTAGATAAGTCTCACGAAGCTGTACGAATTGAAAGCAGCTCGCCATCAAGATCATTTTTGACGCCGCCAAAAAGTGTTGCGTTCGCCCCAGATACAACTGTAGCATCAAAACCTGCATTCGCAACTGGTACGAGAGGGTTAATAACAGGACAGTTTGAGATAGCAGGCGAGCCAACACCTATCCGCATATTAGGTCAAACAAAACAGGGTATATGGGAAGACAACATCGCATACCGGGCCACGGATCCAGCTGCCCAACAATTGGTCCAGTCGCTGTCTGGGGCACGCCAGGAATCCCGCCTAGCCATGGTCCACTTCCCGAAGCCAAATGAGGCATCAGATTGAATTCGTGAGGAATCTGAGGGTCGCCAAAGACGATGAGCTCAGGGAAGATGTACCCATCAGGAGGATAAGGAGTAATAAACTGGCCACCCAAGATCCCATTTGGCGTTGCTACGGTACCCCCGGTAACTCGGACGCCAAGTTCGCGAGTATATGGAGGAAGCGCAGTGGATCTCGAGCGGAATCGCCATTGACCTTTCCTATCTAGTGCACGTGGAACAGCGGTACCCCAGGAACGCTCGGTCTGTTCTCCAGTACATGGATCGACGTCAATGGTAAATATTTGTATTGTCGCGGTTTCGTCTGTGGTATAACCTTCAACCTGTTATGGGACATTAAGCAAGGTCATGCATAACAAAGCGTCGACGTACTCTTGTCTCTTGTATTTCACCAGCAGGGTCTATATAACGGCGTTAGAAAAGAAGAAAAATATACAGGCGAAGCACTCGACCTCCGTTAATACCAGCTTGTAGCGTCTCGATTCGAACGTACGCCGGGCTAAAGGAAACATCAGATTGGAAGACAAAGCTGTCAGTGCAGACCCACATCGTTCCATGAGTAGTATAGATTCCCAAATTGCCCTCGATGCTATACGCAGCTATGAGACGGCCATTAGTGTCCTCGACAATGGTGCCACTATAGATGATGAAGTCGCCTGTGCGATGATAAGCATCGCGGGTGAGGAGACGGACAGGAAGTTACTCACCGACTTTCAGGGGGACGAATAAGTTAGGGTCCGGTTGGCCGACGGCAACAGGGGGAGCTGCGAAGGTACTTGAAAGATAGCAATGTCAAATGCTAATATGTGAGCGGTACAATGATAGTCTCTTACAATCCAGACAGCGGCTTGCCAGACGTATCCACTGGTCGATTGGTATCAGGGCACAAGGGGTCGTCGGCCACCGCGGGATCAACCCGCGGAAGACATAATGGAAATCCAGTACTAGCTTGTATCGAAGGGTTATCTGTGTCGGCAGTCCAAAGCGGCCAGTCACCATGAACCTTGCCGAATCTCCCAACTGTGTGATACTGTCAGCTACAACTGATGGAGGAAGCAAGTATCTAAACCTGGATCATTAATGACGACGCGAACGCCAGTGGTTGGATTATCGAAGTCACCACCAACGCGGAATTCGCCCTTTTCATAGTCAATAGCGGTAATGAACCCTTCGTTGAGGTTCGCTATTTCTTGGAAGATGTACACAATGCCAGCGATATACTGGCCTCCGATATAATTGGCAAAAACCTAGGAAACGTTTAGAGCTGGGTTGTCTAAATACGAACAGAAGACCAACCTGAGCTTCCCAGCTAATTTCAGGCCAAAGAGGAAGGTCGATGGTCCCATTCTCGTTGAATAACTCACTCCATGCCACAGCCGTGAGTGAGGGCGTGTTGACAAGAAGATTGCGCGGGATGATCACATCGATGTTGTTAATGGACAATGTCCCGCCAGATAGAATGTCGGAAGAATTATTGATAGTCGCGCTACAGGCAGAGTGAGCAACGGCCCAAGAGAAGGCAATATATCTCACCCGGTAATATATCCTGACGCTGCGTACGGAGAAGGATCATATGGGATCGACGTGACTTGCGAGGAGGTAGAACCGACGAAGAAAATAAGAACCGAGAGAAGAACAAAACTGAAGCTCATAGTAGGCATGGTAGAGGCGCTAGGCTATAAGAAAGCGGCAAAGAAAGATTTCTCGGTGCTCTGAAGTTGTAGTCTTGCATCGGTTCATCTTTATACAAGCCGTCTGGATCCGAACTACAACGATGCTACGTGTCCGGAGCTGCTAGTCAGTACACGCCAGGCACTGAATACCGAAAGACCTGTTCGTAATCACGAATGAGAATCATCAGCAGCAGACAAAGATGCAATCAGAATCACTATTGTTTCGGTGGGAACGGTCGAATAGACGAATTCTGCGTTCATATGTCTGCTTGTATGGATCCGATCGGAGCTGGACTTACTGTGCTTGCATGAACAAAAGCGAAGTTTGCACCCTAGTCGCACACCTTAAACACATCAACATGACTTAAATCATGGTAACGACAAAATGAACATACCAGTAGCCAGGTCCCTCAGGTCCGATAGCAATGGTGCTATGACTTCAAAGCTTCCGGCATTGACGTGGCCGTCTCACGATTAGGATTTCTCGGAAAACGGTAACGTAAATGTAGCATACATCCTTTGGGGTAGTTGAGGCTTTGCATCACAAAAGAGCAAGTTACGTACCTCAACTTCTTTCTTGGCAGGAGAGCGTGTCTTGGCTGGGCAAGAGTTCGCGTAGGCGAAGTTCGGGTCACCCTGATCATGGGTTCCAGTACGCCAATTTTATGTGACTCGCGACATATGTGTCAGACAGATACATTCGCTGCTACTGGCAGAGTACACGTTCAGATGTAAACAATTCTGGTTTGAAATTGGCGTACAAGAATGCCTCTGACGATGGTGAAAGGTAATTCTAATCAACGTGATAGTGTGTGCCTATACTTTGAAAGCGAAAGCAGGCGTACATGTTCCTGAGTTGATACGTAGACATGCTGACCCACGTATCGTGGGTGCAGGTACCATGAATGATGTTACGACGGTACAGACAGCCATGTTTTTGAGCGCGACACGTTGAAGAGTGTACGTGTTCGGTGGGAAATACATGGTCTGCAGAGCGAAGCATCCTTTTCATTGAAATGATCCACAAGGAGCCCGTCACGCGGAAGGCCGTGTTCGGCGATTAGGATGTCTGGTGATTTGGCCGACACCATACCGGTAGGTATATACAAGCATACAAGCAATGAAGTCAACACATACGTGTCTGTGCAGCTTCTGTATATTAAATATTAGTGAGGCAAACACTGCGTAGCATTGCTGAGACCGTCAATTGCCGATGCTAAAGCAGATCTGGCCAGTGGTCTCCATGCACAACCCTGAATTGCTACAAGTGCATTATTAAGAGGAAATATCGCCGATATAATGGGACACAATTGTACCCGGCGACATTCGGGACAGAAAATGCAAGAAATATGACGTGTTCCTTCGCGTAGGTAAGAAGACAGAACCGAAGCTCCCGCCTCTAGAAAATAAGCTTCGAAGAAAATTCATTATTAATGCCTAGTACTCCAAAAAAAAAAAGATAGAGTCCGATGTACCATCGCCGAAGGAGGTGGTGGTGGTGTTACCAGCGCCAGGTCCCAATGAGGAACAACCGGGTCCACAGCCCTAACATGGCAAGCCATGCGCTTTGGCTGCGAAGGCTCATGCTGTTTTAATCACACTGTTGAGTGCGTCTCGCGGAGTAGAGATTCTTCGCAGGGTAGGTGTTCATGTTGGTGGTATCTTCCAAGCCTAAGACCAACACGTGGCCTAATTAAAAGGGGCACCCAGAGCGCTGGAGAGAGGTTAAGTGAAACGGGACTTTGTCTTCAAAAATACAGGATATACCACGATAAGAAACATAGACACCAATGTCAGTGCCATTGTGGTGAAAGCTAAATACGCCATCCCGATATAGTAATCACGCCTGGACGTTTCCCACGATAGGCTCAAAATCAATACCTACGCACTTGCTACGTACCTTGGCAATATCGTACGAATATTTTAGCGCATAACGTCTATGTGGCGTAATTGTATCCAGTCGCATTTGTACCGTAGCCTTGTCTGTATATTTGTAGGGTCTGCTTCAGTCTTCTGCATCCTCTACTGGGAGCTGCTTCCAGGCCTTAGAATAAGTTTTCACTGATGCACCAGAACAGTGATAGATTCATTTAATTGCACGGTTTTCGGCGAGCGAGCCTTTTGACGTAAAAATAACTAACAGAAGATAGCTACACTATGTTTCCCTCCATTCAACGTAATCTCTCCATACGCATCGACGTCAACAGCAACTTCGTCAACTACCACAGAGCCTTTCCTCGGTAGCTTCACTCGACCATTGGTACCCTCTGGAGTATTAATCTCCATGAAGAACTGGTTGTTCTGCAGCGCCCATCTTACGCCAAACCACCCTAGCGCGGTTTCGAAACCGCCTTCAGCCCCAGGAAGACCACCATTTACATGCGGGTTCACAGACCAAGTAGCACCTTGGCGCGATGTGATGGTCAATCCGAGGACATAGAAAGTCAGCGCAGAGGTGGGTCCAGCAGACCATCCATGTGAATGTGAGGTAAAGGAAGGATCATAATTGTATCCTCTGTAAGATCGATACCTGCGGCTGAAATTAGTCAATTGCAGAGACAATGAAACGACGACATACTCAAGAGAGCCGTTAGCTGTAAATCCCTCGAGTAGGGTGCTTTGTACAGACAGATTCGTGTATAACATGTATCCCCATTCCCGACGCAAAAGGTCCAATGCTCGGTTGTCCTGACCGGCTTCAAAGTGGGCTTGCAGCTACCAGGGTGAAGCATCATCAGCCGTGGAAGCGCTATTTATCGAATACCTGAGACTTGCCTCAAAGCCGCTAATAAATGGAGAGATATTATCCGGGAGCTCTGGAGATACTGGTCCTAAATCATTCCAATTCTTTTCCAGTCCTTCGCTAACAGCGATCTTCTGGTTGTCCGAAAGAGTAAGATTATAAAGAACAGCGAATGAGTTGGCGTCCTGTGGGTAAAGCGTAGTCGTCAAGTTATCTCGATACATTCCAGCGCTTTCCACCCAAAATGCCTTGTTGTACTTTACTTTGAGCGCGGTAGCATTTGCTGCCCAAGCTGCGGAGAGTGAGTCGTCGCGCATGTAATTCGCTAGATCAGATGCTGTCAAGAGCAACTACTACAATATCAGAGAGTATGTCGTAAATGAAATACGAAACTTGCCTTGTAAAGAATCGCATTTCCCTCTGCATTGTATCCACCGCCACCTAGACGAGCCCAATCTTCGATACCGGTGACGTTCATCAAGCCGGTGCTGTCTACTTTGCGTTCCAAGAACTCAACAGCGCGAGTGTAATTAGCCCACACCATACTAAGCCAATCGTCATCCCCAGAATAAAGATAATAATTGTCTACGCAAGCATTAGCTTCAAAGGTCGCAGTATCACAGAACATTACTGACGCGCTCCGATGAGAGTCCAGGCGTGATAAGTGTCGGATCCCTGCAGATAGATATTAAAAGGAGGACCAGCGTGTGGTAACGCGCCTGTTTCGGGATCCATAAGAGTGAACATAGTGGACAACGAGTTCTGGCCGGGATCAAATCGAATGTGGAGACCAACTGGGCAGGGACTGAGATGGCCATATCACCGGGCCATACTGTGCTACACGAGAATATCATATTACAATTGGCTCCCTGAAATAGAAGACCAAGATACACACCGATCGCGTTTCGCGCCTATAATTGACTGTCAGCCTCTGGAATGACGGGTAACAAACAGGGAGAAATTACCATCGACGAGGATGGGACCTGCGACCCCAAGTGTAGCGTTATTGAGCCAACCTGATACATGTTGAGACGCAGAAGACGCTGGATGCAAATTAGAACATACTCCCAGCTGGAGCGAATGGAACCGGTCGGCCCGTGTTGACGGCCACAGTATTCGTCTGGACCGTGTACGCTCCAGCATACCACACTATGGATAGTTGATGAGCAATTTGAAAAAAAATTCATGGACCGTGCAATTAACCTTTCGTCAGGAAATCCGGGTCATGGAACACAGAATCCGAAGCATAGAAGTAACCTGTATAAGCTCTCAAGTCGTCGGCGTGAGACATAAACGAAATAGCACAAGAGACGTTGGAGATTTCGAGAACGGTCTCCGAATGGGACGCGATGGTCAGATATCGGTAGCCGCCACGTAGAGAATAAGAAGGCTGGGTCCAGTATCCCTTTGACAATGGCGCAGAAATTGTGAAAACGCCGTCGTAGTCCATAGCGGGTGTTGGGTCAGAAGAGTCGTCTGAAGTGAGCGGGTTGACAAACACTGGCGACTCTGTGAAGGAGAGAGATACTGAGGAGGTGTTGTCGACAGCGTCAAAGTTGAGCGAAACAAGCCCCCCGACCTAGTACAAGGTTTCTGAGCCTTGACTCTTCAAAAGAGTAAAGTTTCGCACCTCGATTCCAAAGTCCAGCGTGAACCATGAATTCGGAGACAAAGTTGCGCTTCCGCTATTCCCTACCAAGTTTCTAGCACCAGGCACGGAACCCGCGATTTTGTATATGTCTCGAGGGTAAACGGTCTTGGATTTGGGTGCATAGTTGAATGCATCCCAAGGACCACCTGGAGCGAGGGCAAGGACAGTAGGAAGGAGAAGGAAGTAGAGCAACATATGACTGACAAGCGTGTTTAATCACTCCAGCTAGCTGATTAAGTACTCATCTTCGATCGAGTGCGAGTGCGAATGCGAGGATATAATGCTGGAATAGTCGTGATGTATGACGATCTCCCGTGACAGAATCAGAATAATAGAATGCTCTCAAGATGCCTCGTGGAATTCGCCTATTCACAAATATGGTGTCAGCTCGATCTGTACAACCTGATATTGAAATAGACTTGCCGACCGGCAGGGACCGTAGAACTGTATCGTTCATTGTTAAGGGAATCCACACTTGGAAAAGGATTCTTGATAAGCAGACACCCAAAGGCTTGGATATAAACGTCACGGCGGCTCACTCGCGTCCCACTGCTTTTGAGGTAGCAAAGTGAATGCGATGACCGTTTACATAAAAAGGTGTCCGGGACGAGATAGCCGTAACCGCGGCAAGGCAACGCAGCGGCCATAAGGCATTTGCTACGAATTCGGAATAAAAGCGCCCGGCCCAATAAAAGCGACGCTGGCAGTCACATTGTAGCAACTGGCTGAGCCAGGTAGATCCAAGCCCTCCCCAACCCGAAGGATTGGCTCCTGCTTCCGCCTTGATCAGTGTTATATTTTGAACGCCCTCGACTAAAATCAGGACTTGGGCTTCAAAGGTTTGAACCCTAGAAAGCCGAGCCCGAACCCTAAAACCTAGGCCAGTCCTAAGACTAGTATGTCGATTCCCAAAGAACAGATCTAGGTCGAAAACTGCTAATGCCGTGAAACAAATGAACATCACAGATACCAGTTTTTCTTGGCGGTGATAGCATCTGTCAAATGAGTTTTAAGGATGGCACTGCAGGGGGATGGCACCTATTTACAGAGCTTCTGAGACTGAAGGGGGAAGTGGAACCTCTAGTAGATGAACTAATGCCACGTCATGGGGCTCTCTCCAATGTACACTAATATTTAATCGAAAAAAAAAGTTTCAAGGACGCGGATTACCAAATCCGTTCATCGTTCCGTACAAAAGTGCCGATCATTCTTGACGGTGGAAAAACTATTCGATGTTTTCAGATTCGCGCTAATAAGCCGATGGGGTCATGACTGATAGCCAGTTAAAGGGTCGGCTCATCTTCTATATTTCGCGTTGTGCAACTGAGGGCGCGCGTGAACATCAATCCAGAGGCACTGAACAGAAAACTCGACTGAACGCTCCAAAGTAGATAGTCCTAATAGAGCTACTAAACCACCCATTTGGCGCCGAAGGTTCAGATATCATTCAATGTAAGTAACCAGGTCTGTCCAAGGTCCGTGTGTATGAAAAGAACGAAGTCTTTGCGAATCGCCGCCTTGTGGGAATGCTAAGTAGTATAGATTTGGGAGTGAATCATCATAGTCAGCCTGACTTCACTGGGACGCAAGAACATCAGCACATATTTGAACGACAAGGCACAGAAGACACCCTAGTTGAAAAGGCACCGAGGCGATCTCATTAGAATGATTAAATGGCTCCAGTGTTTAAAATAACCATCCCACCGGTCCCGTCCTCGAAGTAGAGAGCAGGGTACGGTTAGTACATCAAAGTTGATAGTAAACATGAGGAAATATCCGTCCGCCAGTCGGGCCGTACACGGCACTCCGCTTGATGTCGGATGCGTCCGCGACTAGTAGATGGCCGCGATAGATCCAGATTCTGGATTCTGTTTCTCAGATCAAGATAACATTATCAAGCTATCGAGCCACCTACAATGAGTCCCCCCCCATTCAATACGATTATCTTTGATATCGGGGATGTACTCTTTACCTGGTCATCGACCACCTCGACCCGTATCTCCTCCAAATCCTTACGCAAAATCCTCGCATGCCCGACTTGGCTGGACTACGAACGAGGGAAGGTCAGCGAGAAGGATTGCTATGATCGCGTCGGGAAACAATTCTCCTTCGACCCCCTCGAAGTCAAAGAGGCCTTTTCCCAAGCCCGGGACTCTCTAAAGTCAGATGATCAAATGATCAACCTCATCCGCGAGCTCAAAGAGCAATCGCACAGTCAATTGAGAGTGTTCGCTATGTCGAATATCTCTTTACCTGACTACGAGGTTCTCAAGACCAAGTCAGCAGACTGGTCAATTTTTGACCGTGTTTTCACGTCTGGAGAGGCAGGCGAGCGCAAGCCGGACATTGCGTATTATAGACATGTCCTTACGGCAACGAATACCGTCCCTAGCGCCGCGATTTTCGTGGACGATAGGCCGGAGAACGTCCTTTCTGCTCGTTCGTTGGGTCTTCATGGAATTGTCTTCGACGACAAGGAGCGGGTACAGAAAGAGTTGCGGGGCCTTTTTGGGGAGCCATGAGCATTACTACAAGGAGCAGAAATAAAGTCTTCAATCTATTAATACAGAGGTCAGAGTTCTACATTTCTCTTCGCATCCATTTGATCGTATACATATCGTGTATTATATGGTCATGCCTTAAGGTACATCATAACTTGTACTACGTGGAATAACGGATGATTGTTTGTATATAGAATATGTAGAAAGTCCGTATATGAATACCATAAAAATAACATAACTGAGTGGTGCGACAACATAACGAGTAGCATGATATCCAATTACAAGAATACATGTTCTATGGGCAAAGAAGAAAATTCACACCTACACACTCGCAAAAATGGTCAACAATTCCCCCGCCTGGCACCGATCCACTCGCCACTTTGCGTCAGTACCTTTACCGCTCGTGGAGCAAGTCTCCGCCGTGTCCAGCTCATTCAACCTACGCAGGAGCTTCTCGTCTCCGCTCACAGCAAGCACAAACTCAAGATCGTCTCCAGACGCCATCGCCAGATCATTTGACGTCCACGCCGACCTTCCGGATAGCGGCGCATGTGCAGGACCTCCAGGATGCAGGATCGCACCTACCGCAGTCGACCGAGAGATATTGTTTGGAAGAACGAGGAAGCTGTTCGCACCGGGTATGATCCGGAGGCCATATCGTTCGCCTAAACTGCGAGAACGTGAGATCGTGCGCTGAATAGAGAAGAATAGCTTACCTGTCGAAGATGTGGTTCTGAGCTTCGGCAGCTTGTCTTCGAGCCCAATGACGATCTGCAGAATCTTCTGTGGGATCACCTGTCCAGAATCGCCACACCACCGAGGTCTGGCGCTCTTCAACGAACGAATTTGGGGTTCGTTCGGTGAACTAGAACGAAGAAGTCAGATGGGAATGGTACAACGAGAAAGAACCCACATAATTGAGCATCTCGACACAGGAGGATTTCCACGTCATGTTCAGATTTCCAACCATGTTGATCCACTGGGAGGGTTGGCCGCGTCGTGTTCTCGTCTTGATGAAACACCCGTTTTCAGCACTGTTACATTGAATTAGAAACAGAATGAAGAAACGGTGATGGTCAACATACACTATACCAACGTCTGGTAACTCTTTGGCTACAACACCGGGTGCACCCTGGACAGTCAGGCCACTGAGCACCCACACCTCGTTCCTCTTATTAGCGCTCAGGTATCTGAGCACCTCGATCGCTGCCTTGAGTCCCGGATCGAGCACGTCTACTCCCTTCTTGAACTTCATCTTGGACCTGAACTTCTCCCGATCCCACAGCGTGCCCTCCAAGTCCACCAGAACAAGCCTTCTCGTGCAGTGCTTCCATTGCACAAGAACGCGTCCAATTTTACTCTTGTCCAACACTTCTACGCCTCCGCTATTGCCACCCTCCGTCCCTCGCTGATGCTCCTGCCAGGCACGTGAGCAGCGACCTAGAAATCCAGTGACGAATTTCTGCGCGCTCTGCTCTTCAACCCAGCCAAGAAGCTCTTCCCACCTACGGCACCGTCCCTCAACCATGTCCTGCTCGCATGTGTCGTTAAGTGCCTCGTAGATGCCATTAGCGGTCCCAGTTTTATCCCATGGGTTAATGCCGATACAGCTCCTAAAGCCTCTGAAGCTCCAGCTGCCGGTAAACTCACTTAGAACGAGTACACCTTCCTTGCCGCGTTCCTTTCCCTCCTGGACGACGACGAATTCGTGTGTTCGAAGGGCCATCCCTTCTCGAAGTGAGGTAACAATGAACGCGTCCGCGCAAGTGAGCAAAGCGAGGTACTGAGAGTAGGTAACATCCGACGTTGGCAAAAACACGATAGGCTGGTAGGTAAGAGTCGAAAAGCGGGAGTTGATAGAAGATACTGTGGTCAAGATCTGATCTGTAAGGGTCGAGTTGGGCGTTGCTGTGTTCGGCGATCGCGGAGCATTGGAAGGTATCGCAATCTGGATGAGAACAACCTGGAAATGATTCAGAAAAAATGATGAAGAGGGATTAAGATGTCCTCACTTTGCCTTGATACTCGGGATGCTTCTCCAAGAAGAGTTCAAAGGCTTGAATTTTTTGCTTGACGCCCTGGATCTCGTCCATCTTGTCTCGACCAACAATGAGCTTCATCCCCGCATATCGCTGCTTCAGTACAGCTATCCACTCTGACACTTCTGGTTCACGTTTTCTCTCCCTTAGAAGCGCGACATCAATACCCATGGGATATACTCCCACGTCGACGAACCTCCCCTTGCCCTCCTCACTACTTCCTTCTTCCTCGGCCATAAGTTGGATACCCCTTGGCAGCGCTTCGACAGCCAGAATGCGAGAGCATGTCTGCCTAAAATGGCGCGCGTAATTTGCCGTTTGGAATCCCACCAAATCGGCGCCAAGCATTCCCTTCAACAGCTTTTCCCGTACGGACAGGCACCGGAAGATTTCGGACGATGGGAAGGCAACGTGCATAAAGAATCCGATAGGGCCCGTCACGCCGGCCGCTCGCAGCATGGCAGGAAGGAGCATCAGATGGTAGTCATTCACCCAGACTACGTCGCCTTCCCGCCAGACTTGCTTGATCGTATCGGCGAATTTCTGGTTCACATTGACGTACTGTTTGAAACTGGCGCTCTCATAGAACATTGTAGTCTTCGGCGCATCAGGAATGGCGTAGTGCAGGGCCGGCCACAGGACTTGGTGGCAAAACTCGTCGTAGCACCCTTCAAACACGGTGTCCGAGACCCAGACGACCTCACTTTCGTAACCTCCAGCTCGAAGACGCGTCGACGTACGCTGACGGAGCGTGTCGCTCCAACTATCCGTCTCCACACCCAAGGTGCCGACCCACAATTTCTTCCTCAGCTGAGGTCGTACCGAATTAAATGATACCGAGTCCACTGCATTTTTGAGGCCACCATTACAGTGGGCGTTAGGTTCGATATGAAAATCAGGATTTGGACCGTCGAGTTCAGGGGAATACGGAACTTGGTCTCCTCGTCGAGAGAGTGAGCGAGAAGACGTGCGACGGCGCAAGCGACGTTGGTTTGGAATTCTATAGGAAAGTGGCGGCCCTTTCGTGGGCGACAACAAGTCGCTGTTACTGGGAGACTTGGATATCGATGGAGGTGTATTCATTTTGGAAAATGGATTGCTAGACTCGTTCACTGGTGACGTTGGGGCACCTGTAGGATGCCGCGACTACAAATGTACGTCAGTATTAATTTATGGAACTCCAGAGTGGGGTAAAGATGATCGCTCCTGAACGATTAATGCCTCCTAGGGCAGACATTCATTAGCCCCGTGGGCAAATGAGACAATACAGATGCGCAGCGACAAAGCCCACAGGCCGAATGAACTTCGGAAGACACCAAGAGCTTCAAGGAAGGAAATGCCGGCGGAAATGAAGGGTAAATGACACTACTCACTCGATCCTTCAAATCCTCGACAATACTCTTCAATGGGGCCGCCCTCGAGAGAACCGCTGGCTTCGTCTTGTCATTCTGAAGCCTCAGGACGACCTCTGGCATATTTATCTCCTTTGGTTTCACATTCGAGGAGACGCCATTGGCCTTCGACATCGTCCGAGGAGCAAGCTTATCCGGCGTCGACTTCCCTGACCCATCTGTACCAAGAACGATGGTGTTGGGCAAGAAAAGCGACGCGATGAGAACCCTATGGTTCCGAAACGAAGACGACGACGACATTAGACACTGCTAGGGCAAGTAGTGGTGGTAAAGGTAAGGAAAAAGGTGGGGTGGTCTTGGTCGTCATAAGAGAAGCGACACTGAGAGCCGAAAGTTGCCGGATTGTCTACACAAAACTTCCCCATTTGGATTGGCTCCGGGAAAAAAGCGAAATCACGAGGTTTTCCGATGAAATTCTTTGCCTTTCCTGGCCATCACCGTCAGAAAGTGCTCTCAAATCCGAAATCACAGATCCCATCCCGAGTTGTTCCACTATCAACATCTCGTACTTACTTCGGGTATTTACCACGGGATTAGTGGGCGCAAGGGTGCGAACGTGCGCTGTATCACCGGTTTGATGATTAGTTATAAGTATATAGATTCGTATACGATGGGGGAAATGCCGATTGAACGACAGCACTCACTAACCTTAAAAATATCTATTAATTCCTCCGGATATGTGTGAAACCCTGCTTGCCGTCTATCTACTTGCCAGTATCCGACGCGTTATTCTTATTGATCCGTCTTCAGACTTCTGCGAAGTCTCCTTCGACCTCATGAAAAGCGACATTTGTCGGAATATCTGCGGCTAGAGGAGACTACACGTCATTGCAGAACTCCGAGGATCGCGAATAAGTTGCTCGTGGACTCTGCACGAAGTCTCTACTACTGCTATAACAAATGTGTGGTACGCATGCGGAACGTAAAGCACCGGCCAACTTTCAGCCCAACAGAAGCATAAATAGAAGGATGAACATTGAACGCTTACCACTGGAAAGATACGCTGCCGAGACCAACGGGTTCTCTTTACTCCAACTTATACCTTTAAGGACAAATACGATCGTAGCGGGCTGATCCTAGAGAGTGTGCCAAGAACAATGACGCAAGGTCATTCATCCTTTTGAAGAAAATGAGATCAGTAAAAGAGACTTCACATGAAGTCCGGAGAAACGAATGGGGATGAATTGACACATATAGAAGAGTACATTATAAGTATATGCACTGGTAAGGGGGAGATTATAACGCTGTAGACACACTATTGAGGAAACGATACACCTTTGCTTGACTGTGCAATACTATATGCAAGCGAAGAGGATACTTCAGCTCTGCAAAGGTGAAAGTGTTACTGCCGACTCGGAAGAGTGCTACCCGTGGAGAAAAGAATAGCGTCACTACTGAGGAAAACTACGAGAGATCCGCACGTCCGAAATGATAATATAATATATTTCCGCGTGTTTAAAAAAGAGATGCCTCCGAGCTATTCTACACAGGAAGGACGTTCTTATAATGTGTCCGACCGCTTTACAGGCATCTGTTAAGCTATGTAGCCTACGTCCAGTGGCTGAGTATTGCTGCAACTAGATTTAAATGCTGACGTCGACGATTGCCTGGGGTTGATCAAACGGCATGGCTGCGTAATTGGTTACCATTACCCTGGCTTCCGTCATCCCGTTCCAGGCACTACTCATTGGTCACCAATGACGCAATTCCCGTACTTCAGAACCACGGTTCCGCGCGAAACACTAGATTTTGAGACACGCAGGGTTTCGGACCGGTAAGTTACCAGTAAATTACTGGACGTTGTGAACTGACGGAGCTTGCAGAGGCAGCACACATAAGGTGTTGACTAAGCATATGAGAGACGTGTAGTGATTTCCCTCCCATCGCTGGAGGGATTTCCACATAAATGAACCATCTTTATAGGTGTATTGCATTTTATGATCAAGAAAATGTATAAATACGCGATGAATAGCCACGCGTCAGTCAGGTGTTGGAGCACGTGACAGTACAAAATACCGTATCAAAACACACCCGAGGGGAGGGGTCGGTACGAAGCCGTAATCCCCCTCCCCTCTGGAGGTTTCGTGCGTAGCCTTATGCAGAACCTAGAAGTTCATAATCGAATGAAAAAAATGATGCCTCTGGTCGGGATATAACGAGAAGCACACAATCAGGTTGACACAGCCTCCCGTGGTTCCTTGACAGGGTGCTAGCGACCCAAGGGAATGACATAAAAGATATCAGTCGTCGTGAAATAATGCCAGCAAGGATTGACCACGGTGCAGACCGAAGAAGAAGGACTGGACGAGAATGGAATGACAGTCCTGGCGTTGCACATGCTTAGAAGAATGGGCCTCCAAATCCAAATAAACAAAGATATAATGAAGACATAAGAGCAGCCAAGGCAGCCCGTGTGGCGTAGTGGTAGCGCGTTGCACTTGTAATGCTTGTTACATTCATGCAAAGGTCACTCGTTCGACCCGGGTCGTGGGCATCTTCATTTTGCATCAAGCAAGTATCTTTCGTGATGTCCGAAAAAAAAAAAAAGACAGCTGGCACTGCTAACTAATATCCACTTCTAGATTTTTTCTCCTAAAAATGTCTCATGTCTAAGGTGCTTGACTACATACTCAGGCAGTATGGCAGAGACCAACAATCACTCATTGCCAAGCTTGACTTCATCACTTTCCATTCCTCAAATGGCACATCGCCAATGACCCTGCTGTACAGGTTCACACCCTTTACCATCATGACAGCCTCATACACTTGTGACACCGCCAGTAGGCTGGATGCATACCAGATGAGATGTTGATGCCACAAATGAAGGATCGGTGTGGGTTCAATGTTGCCATTCAACATGTATGACAAGTCAGCCCATCTTGCACCATTTCTGAGTCAGTGCATGCCAAGTGGTGCTTGCTGGGCAGTGGTCGCATGAAGTTGGTAAGTGTGCACAGAGGTGGTGACGGGAGAGAGAAAATGGAAGGGTTTCTATGAGGATTTATTAGATAGAAATTGAATAGGAGCAAATTTTTATGCACCTGAACATCTGTCGTTCTCTCCCTCAATGAGTGCTGAAACCAAAGCCTGGTAATGACTGGTATCTCCCCCATGCATTTACACCTCGCTGATGACATTGGAAAGGGATTGAAACAGGCGTGCGAGGACGTCCTTGGATAGAGTGACTGTGGCACTAGGAGATCCGGGGTGCGAAACGGTCCGTTGCTTGAAGTATTGTAGTAGCCTGGCGTGAGGATTGGGGTGTATATCGTCGCATTAGAATAACAGTGGTAGAAAGCGAATGCAGACCTTGTTGGAGGATACCATATACCATTTCCTTATCTTTCTACTATCACTCGTTCCTACTTACCATTTATGTATCATACCGCACCCCTGTCCTTACTCGACCACTATATAGCTTAGCCGTCGATACCCGTGTACCTCAGTCGTTTCACCTTCGCTGTGCCCGACTGAGGTACGTATACCTTACTATCTCTAGTCTATAACTTACTCACACTCACTCGTAGATTCTTACTTATATCCTTTGTCTTTACGCTTGTGGCCGTCTGATGGTGAGTCTGAGAGCGTGTCGAACATTCAGACTCGAGTCTGTAACGCGTTAGGTCCTGTTTGGCTGCACCACGGCTTCAATGTGGCTAGATCACGTGGTACTTTGTCATTTCTCAGTCGAGACTCCGCTACCTTGTCTTTTCTCAATGCTTATGGATTCGTACAAAATGACCCCAGAATACCGCTTGAGTGCTGTGTAGGTACAAGTGCGATGAGATACTACGTCATAAGGGCTCACAATATGGGATTAATAGGATTCTTAATAATAATGCGTCTTATCGTGGGGAAATCGTTTAATTATGATTTATATTCTATGTTCATGCGTATATGAAAATACTGGCGAGAAGTAATCTGATACGTAGTAAACCTCAATTTCCGAGTATGCGAAGGATCCTGAAGGTCTAATGTCGCCACATCCTAGGTCTATGAATCCGTCAGCCTTAATTAAATATATACTGCGAAAACTCTTACTCGTATCCTCGCAGCCAGCACCAAAGCAAACAACAATGCAACGAGCGCCGCCATGCATCCAGTAATGATGACGGCCACCGTACGCGCGACGGGGAATTTACCCTCCGTCAAAGCTACCTGAATGGAGAAGTATCTCGACGCCCCTACAGCCAGTATCCCCAAAGCTAACAGAACGCTTGTCGCTCCCAGGGGTTTGGCATATCCCTGCATGATAGCGCTGGTAGGTGAAAACGACACGGTGTTGATTGCGATGGAGAACAGTTGGACGAGAGCGACGCCGATAGAGGCGAGGACAAGAGAGGTTCTCACATATGCAAGGAATGTCCTCTCAGAGGCTAGGTGATCCCTTGCGACGGAGCCGTGGTTCTCCAAAGTTAAGCTGACACGCATTGTAGGGTATTACGTCCTCACCCTCCACCGTTTCCTGGATATTTTATAGTGTGGCCTATTCCAAATCGTATACTATATCTGCAGTCGTGGGATAACAAGTTCAAATTCTACCCACAATAGTACCGCGATTAAGGAGGTGGCGTGGCAAGCCTTACGAACACTCGCCAAGCGAAAGAAATTTCACTCTTCGAAGCCTTATGTAGGAGACATTTAGCTTGGTTATTCAGAGAGGAAGCAAACATACTCACCTATGCTGATTAATAACTTGAAGGCAACTCTGCTTTCACTTACGTTCATGCATCCAATTCCGTCCGGACCGAATGGTCGTGTAACATTGAACCCGGGTATAATCGAGTGACTAAAATCCCAGGGTAAACGCGGTACAGTTCGGCTACAAGCTCCCAGTAGGCCTTTCAATCATCGCAATCGCACGGCAGTAAAGTTTCTTATGTATCAGCAACACCCTCAGTTATATGGAATGGCCTGTATTGGCATATCCAGGCCGCCCTATCGTACCATCCTATCTTGGCATGCGTAAACCATCACTAGCTTCAAGTTGGAAAGAAGCCCAGACGATTACTCCAGAATATTTACGTTTCATTGAGGCAATTTGTGCATCGCGGTCCATCGTGGTACCTGAAACAATACATTAGAAGGGCTATCGCTACTACTACGCTACAAAGGCTGTATACTTGTGAAACACAGCCTATAAGTAACCGGTCTATCCCTATCTGAGTTATAGGACGACCTCTCGCGTGCTAGATGAGGTACTGTGCAGTCAGGGATCACCTTACAATAAATTCGAAATGCACGGACAAAGGATTGGCAGAAGGAGTTCGGTGGAAGTTGAGCGACTCAATCATCCCTTGTCCGTTCCCCTCAGGCGTTCATTTGTCATTTGCCAGTCGAGACGCAGATCCCTATACACCGCCCCGTGTCTTTTCTCAATGCTTTATGGATGGCTGCCTCTGGCTACCTACTTGATCTGGTAAATCCATGATCGGTACGGCAGTCCCGGCCCGGAAGCCTTTTTCAGTGGCACATCCGCTTTGCTATCCAAAAACAGCAAGATGCAACAAGATGTCGGTATGTTAGAGCTGCTACGATTTTATATCCGACAATTCTTCGGGTTTTTATATACCTATAATGCCTTTGCAAGTGCGACAATGAATGTGACCAGTTCTACAGCCCCCTTCTTGACGAGTATGTCCGCTTAAATATTAGGTTGTACAAATCATGCTTTTGAACAGGAGAATTTCACGAGACGTCCTGAGAACATTCGACTATTTTTAGTCTGTCACCAGACTTCACCATGCATCACAAGCAATCCGGTAGAACCATACCCTGCAACGGGCCTTCTGAACATCTGGTGATCACTCCCTTCGTCATTTGATGTGTTAATGGAATTCCGTAAAGCGATTAAATACATACCTGGCCAGCATTGACCTCATCGGTCATATGCTGCCCTACTTTCTGTTCCTTCCTACTGTCCTCGCGCTCGCCCCAGGCGGTCCTTGGGACGCGTTCAACTATGCACCCAAGTCCAAGACCGTCTACCCTCAAGCTGTATACAAAAGCGTAGGCTCCGTGTCTGGTGCTAGCAAGCTAGTCGGAAATAGTAGCGGAACCGCGACTCTGTCACCAAGTTCATGGATCGCGCTGGACTTTGGAATCGAGGTGCGAAACTTTACTCTTTTGAAGAGTCAAGGCTCAGAAACCTTGTACTAGGTCGGGGGGCTTGTTTCGCTCAACTTTGACGCTGTCGACAACACCTCCTCAGTATCTCTCTCCTTCACAGAGTCGCCAGTGTTTGTCAACCCGCTCTCTTCAGATGATTCTTCGTACCCGTCACCAAATATGACCTACGATGGTGTTTTCACGATTCCTGCGCCATTGACAGGTGGACCCTGGACCCAGCCTTCTTATTCTCTACGTGGCGGCTTCCGATATCTGACCATCGTGTCACACTCGAAAACCTCTCTCAAGATTTTCAACGTATCTTGTGCTATTTCTTTCATGCCTCATGTCGAGGATTTGAGAGCGTATACAGGCTACTTTTACGCTTCGGATCCTGTGTTCCACGATACGGATTTTCTGACGAAAGGTTGGTTTCATAGCTCATGAATTTTAAATTGCTAAGCGACGATCCGTAGTATGGTATGCTGGCGCGTACACAGTCCAGACGAACACTGTTCCCCTTAAAACAGGCCGACGGGTTCCATTCGCTCCGGCTGGTAGTACGTTTTATTTGCATCCAACCTCTTCTTCTACATCTCAACACGGATTAGCTTGGTTCAATAATGCAACGCTCGGGGTCGCAGGTCCAATAATTGTTGACGGTAACATATTCCATTTGTTGCATGTCATTCCAGAGACTCAAAATAAATAATCAGGCGCGAAGCGTGACCGGTTTGTCCTGCGGTGCTCTGCTTGACGCGTCCTTGATTATTCTATACTTCTGCAGTGCAGTATGGCCTGGGGATATGGGTATTGCAGTCCCTGCCCAGTTCGTTTCCACCTTCGATTTGATTCCCACAAGAAACGCGTTATCTACCATGTTCGCTGCGATCAATCCGCAAACGGGCGCATTGCCAGAATCCGGTCCTCCCCTTAGCCAGCTAGGCTCGGACACTTATCATGCATGGACTCTCATCGGAGCGCGTCAGTCATGTTCTATCAAACCGCAATCTTTGAGGTTGTTGATGCTTGCGTAGACAACTATTATCTTTATTCTGGGGATGATAATTGGCTGAGTGTCGTATGGACTAATTATACTCGCGCTGTTGCTTTCTTGGAAGGCAAAGTAGACAGCACAGGGCTAATGTATGTCACTGGCCTCCGAGACTGGGCTCGTCTAGGTGGAGGTGGATACAACGCAGAGGGAAATGCGATACTCTACAAGGCAAGTTCCGTGTTTCCTTCACGGTGTCCTCTCTGATATTATAGAAGGTGCTTTTGACAGCATCAGATCTAGCAAATTACATGGGCGACCACTTACTCTCCGCAGTGTGGGCAGCAAATGCTACCGCGCTCAAAGTAAAGTACAACGAAGCATTTTGGGTGGAAAGCACTGGAATGTATCGAGACAACTTGACAACGACCCTTCACCCACAGGATGCCAATTCGCTCGCAGTTCTTTATAATCTGACTATTTCGGATGGACAAAAGGTTGCTGTGAGCGAAGGACTGGAAAAGAATTGGAATGATCTAGGACCAGTGGCTCCGGAGCTCCCAGATACCATCTCGCCGTTTATCAGTGGTTTTGAGGCGAGTAAGAAGTATATGAGGATGAGCACTACAGAGCTCACGCCGGTTCTCTTCGATACTAGCTGCAAGCCCACTTTGAAGCTGGCCAGGATAACCGAGCGTTGGATCTTTTACGTCGGGAATGGGGGTACATGCTATACACAAACTTGTCTGTGCAAAGCACCTTACTCGAGGGATTTACGGCCAATGGCTCTCTTGGGTACGCGGTCTTATCGTTGTTCTTGCCATGTATCTCACTAACATGGGCCGCAGGTATCGATCGTACAGAGGATACAATTATGACGCTGCTTATACCTCGCATGCGCATGGATGGTCTGCTGGGCCTACCTCTGCGCTGACCTTCTACATAGCGGGATTGACTGTCACGTCGCCCCGGGGTGCTACTTGGTCTGTAAATCCCCATATAAATGGCGGACTTCCTGGTGCCGAAGGCGGGTTTGAAACCTCGCTGGGGTGGTTCGGCACAAAATGGGCATTGCAGAACAATCAGTTCTTCATGGAGATCAATACTCCGGAGGGAACCAACGGTCGAGTGAAGCTGCCGAGGGAAGGGTCTGTAGTGGTTGATGAAATTTCTGTCAACGTTGGTGCAGATGGGGAGATTACGTTGAATGGAGGGAAACACGATGTAGTTATCTTCAGTTAGTTATTCTTATGCCGGAAGCCGACGCCAAGAGATAAAATGATTGTATCATTGTACTGGTACGTCAGTGATCTGTAAGGATAAGTGGTACAGATCGATCATGCAAATGCGTAAGAGAAAAACGTCCGTGATTAAAAAAGAAGAAATTGCCCGTGAGTAGCCTGAACATTTCCAAGGCCAGCCCAATAACAGGACGCGGCATCTTCTTCAAAATTGATAAGCCAATTTACAGGGTCAGAACCCATCCCAGCATCGCCGCCAGAGTGCTAGCTGAGCCTAGCTCAAGCCTGGAAGCAGAGTTGGAGCTTCCGGTGGAGGATGCAGAAGCAGACCCTGCGGAGGATGCAGCTGTTCCGGCGGAAGATCCAGCGACAGAGCGAGACGCACTAACGCCAGATGAGATTGCGGATCCCGTTCTAGGCGATAACAGCGGTCAGAACAAGGTGGATGGGATGAAAGAAATTGACTCACATTGTTCCGCTCACCGAACCAGATATTGAGGATGCGCTGTTGCTTGCAGTTGAGCTAGCACTTGTAGACGAGGACGAGACTGCAGCAATGGAGAAGTCGCCTGTCTCAGCATAAACATCGTTGATGTTGGAAATATTCACAAGCTGGATAGTAAAACCATCTCTGTGTCAAGCCAAATTAGTAATGCTATAGGGAAACCCGGAGAAATGCAGAGAAGAGAGCAACGGCATCAATGGCCATGGCTGATCCATTCCCAAAGCAACGGATAGAATGTGTACGCACCCAGTTGGAACCTGAGGTAAAGACAAAGTTATGGACTGAAGGTCAGCATCCACATTGTTTGCAATGGCAAATTGTCGATTGAATCCCTGATTAATCAGTTCAACGGAGAATGTATCCGGGTCGCCGGCAGACGTGGTCCATGTTATGGTGAGTTCTCCCGCAGAGGATACGGCAGTACTCGGGTTATTGACAGTAAGCGCACGGACGAAGGGAAGGGCAAGAAGGGAGACAAAAGCCAGCATGGTGAACGGGGTTTGGGTGGTAGGAAGGGCGACCGAAAACGACAAGCCAGGTATTTGAGTATTTCACCACGTGGAGCGAGAGTCGCGCCTCGCCCCCACGGTCTCTCCTCGCCCTTACATATTTAGGTCTCTGGGACTTCCTAATGGTTTCTTCGGATATGAAGCAGTGCATTTTGAATGGAATGTGGCTACCGCGCAGCATGGAGAGAGAGGCTATCCTTCGGGGGTAACATTAATATCTATTCGGATTGAAACATCAATGAAGTTACGCCTGATTCATCGAATCGTGCTACTTGCCTGCAATACCCTGCGCGACTCTGCTTAGGACTGTTTCTGGTCTTCTGAGGGCATATTGGATGACATGCTTCCCACAAAGCGCGGTTAATAGCGGGAAATGCTTCCCGGTCCTTTGTGAGCGGCTAAGAATGGCCTAAGAAGCGCAGGCCATTTAACTCTATAATACCACGGAGCTTCTAAACCATCAGGCCCCAGACACTGGACCCTAGCATCCGGGAGTTTGAAGGCACATGGTAGTGAGGATCTTCGAGGCTGCGCATCCATCATCGTAGAAGGAGTAAATGAGCTATGAAGTTAGACACAAGGTAACTATCCTTTGCAGGTCACGGAGCGGCCGTATCACAACACTCGAAATCTTGAGCCGCATATGACAACCTAGTTTGGCGTGAACTCTCAACGAAAAGAAGCCTTCTTCTCGGAGGGGCACGGTTTCGTGCCGAAATCAGCCTACATCTCCCGGTCTTTCTCTCCATGACACTCGTTGCGAACCAACGACGACTGCTATGTGAGTTCCACCACACTCGGTTACTGCGCCATCAACTCGATGGACGCCACGTTCCTCTCGTCCGCCATCCCCAACTTTACTCTCAGTGCATTCACGCAAAGAGGAACAGGTGCGGAAAACACGTGTAGTCCGGACCGTAAGAGAGCAGCTTTTGCAAGCTTTTTGAAGGCCTTACGGCATCAATACAGGCGCTACATTTTTCTTTGCCGTGAGCGTATCGTGCACGCTGAGGGGACGGAGGGAGATGACGCGGTACTAGGGAATAAGGCTGGGGATCCTAAACTTTATGGCTGAGAAAATCGGCTGTCCCGGTACAGACCTAGTAGGACCACGTTAAGCATTTTTTTGGCCAGGAAAGAGGCAAGACGTACGTTATCCCTAGAGGCTAGAAGACGACAGCATTTCCAGTAGGAAAAGCATCCATGTCGTCCTGAATACCAAGGTGGATATCACCGCTGAGTATCGAGGTACTGAGAATTCTTTTGAAGGGAGGAGAACGAAGTAGTTCATTCCATGCCAGATCTTCATGCCATTACCCCCACTACGCCCACCGTGCCTAACATTGGAAGCGTCTCGCTAGGTCCAAGCCAACGTTCCCGATACTCAAGCGCTCTCATTATCCTCGAGCCTGCAGTAGGCTCGGTATTGTGCGTTGAAGTAGCCATGATGGTGGTAAGAGGTCAAGCAGGGATGCCGGCGGCCTAATTTGAATACGATCCTGAATCCCTTCTCTACCACCATCGCCGGCAATGAAGAACGTCAACCTCAAGTCTCGACAACATTGATGATACCGCCATGCCTAGCTACTCTTTCCATAATGATCTCAGTGACATGCTCGCTTCGCTGTGAGGCTGACTTCGATCTCATTGACACGGTTCGATGCCGACATTAACCGCACCATTGAGCAGGCTCAATGCACTGCTAGCCTTTCAGGACCAAAGGCGAGCTCTAGAATCTTTTTTCTTCATCATTATATCTAACTGAAAAGTAGTCACAGTGCCTTGCCGATTCCTGGTCCCGCATATATGCATTAAAATCTCTGAATTTTGGAATAATTTATTTGACTGTCTACGCCAAGGCATCATTGTGATGGCCACAGCGATGTTGAGGAAGGCGTTGAGGGGTGAAATGCTCGAAGGCAAGAAGAGTACGTTCCAGGTTATTTTCCCCCAGCGTCGCCCCGGCTAATTCGTCTATTAAGTTCAGTGTCTTCACGGCCACGAACATCGCTAGGACTGGAACAACCTTTCTTCAATTACTCGTCGTGAAGATTCATGAGAATAGAAGCCCTGCGAATTCCGCGGATACTATCCTCTGGCCATGGCATCGCCATCTGCGACGAACGTATAGCGATGCGACTCAAAACTTTAGGCAAGCAAGTGGCGGATGAATAGCAGTGGTTGTGAGAGAGAGCCGAGATGCGATTAACTGATCTTTGCAAGTCGTTGATCAGAATGGAGCACGATGAAGGTACGCCTTTGTGTATTTAACGTGTTTCTTTTCCTCATTGTGGGGGTAGAGCTCGGTGCCGTCACCTTTCGACGTCGTATGGGAAAGCGGCAACAACTTCACGAGTCCCGTTGTTCGAACAGTACAAGAGTCAGCGTAAAAAAAATCATGTCCATTGAGAGGAGCTGCTTTCCGCCACTTCGTCTCGATAAATTTCGTTATTCCGCCGGGAATGGCCTGGATCGATCGGGAAAATATTGTCCTCGTCGCATTGTGTTGGGCGACGGCAAAATTATGCAAGAGGTGTGTCGTTCCCTACATCAGGCTGGTTTGCTACTCATAGAGGCTATCGAAACAGTCAATGCTGACGGTCCATGCAATATGCGGCAGCGCCAAAGTCTGGCCGAAGCAGCTACAGAGTTTACCCTAAGGCGTCGAAGTCACATTCGAAGCGGTACAGAGAAGGGGGGGAAGCCGTTGTGGTCGTCTATTCCTTTTCCAAAAAGCGTCAATCTGGTAACTGGAAGCCGCACTCTGGCTGCATCTGACTGCGGAAGCGTATTAGTATGATTCGAGTCTAGCGGTTTCCCTCGTCATCGCCGGCAGCTGGACGCCTTATAGGCAACGCTGCATAGCCCTTTCACCGACTGAGCAACATGTTCGGGGCTTCAAAGTTTGGAGCCCCAGACTTCCTCCACCAAGTTCATGACCAAGTACGTTACCTTCTTGACTGCCCAAGTGCTTGCTAATTATTTCTCCGGTCAGGTCCTACAAGGCCGATGCTAAGTGTATTCTTGCCATAATCGGTCAACATGGAATGTCCCAGCGAAGTCGACGAGACGAAGAAAAATTCTCTTATGATTTATAATGGGAGGGTAGTGTGTGCCTCCACACTTGCCCATCATTCAATGCTCGGGGCAACAAACCAATTCAGAGGTCATGATATGCTTTTAAGTGCTTGCGCCGATGCCTGGCAAGGTCGTTCGAGCGTCATCAGTCGTGAAGAATACCATTGGTTATGCCGATGATCCCATTTATCGATGCTCAGTTGCTAACGGTCTGTTGATTGTTAGAAAGCGAAGCTCGACGTCCCAGAGCTTTGCTTGTTTCCTCCCTCGTTACGTCCCCTCGCATACATCCCATCCAGCAACATGCATCGTCTGTCGTCTCACTCCTTTCTCGGCAGACCAAATATCAGAGCAAATGAGGGAATAGTCGAACGTCCACTGCCCGTACTGAAGTCACTCCCTCTCATCGACGCATCAAGAGCTGGCATTTGTCCCATACAGATGCGATCAGCTCTTGGGATATTTCGTCAAGGGGGTTCTAACAAAAGTCAGCAACCCATCAGCTCTATAGGAGAAGAATATCTTGAAGGCGTTTGTTGTTGGTTGCAGCATATATGAAGGACCACGGAAAACCTCAATCGTCAACAGTATCGATACGTCGTGTTGCTACTGTCGGATATCAAAAATATTCTATTCAAAATTCTTCCGTTCCTACAGTGAGCATCCATTGTACTGAAGTGTCGCAAATTATTGATTCTTCAACTAGTCAACATACTTGGACGCGACATTGTACAGTCGGCTTCCATGAACCGGGTCGTGTGCTGGCCTAAGAATAGAGTAAGGTGACTTTGTCAGAGAGTTGCTTCGCGAGTTCGTGGCAATTTGTGACGAGACGCGTCATTTGTGTCATCATTTGACGATCCCTTGGTCCCCAGACTGTCAGCGTTCAGTACACAAACAGCTGCAAGCAACGATTTCATGGGTATAAAGACCAGTCAATGTTCGCGACGGGATCACTTTCCCCCTTTCTCTGCTCCCACAATGACGCCCTTTGGTATTTCTCCCGGCAGTGCCTCTCATTCGTCCGCTACTCCGGCTGTGACAGCTAACAAGAAAGGTGGCGAAGCTTGAATCGTTGCCGATGACAACGTCGTCGTTATAGATGTCGTTGCGGAGAAGAAGTACGACGCTTATATTTTTTTAGCTGACGCTCAGACTAAATCCGTGCCGTGCTAGATTTCTCAGGATACTCGACCTTCGAGTCATTCCTATCTTAGTTGTGATGAACATCCTCGCAATTTTGGCTGGAAATCTTGTACGTACCCACCCTCTCAGGTGTCGAATTCTCAACTAATAAAGCTATCTTATACTAAGAAAATGCCATAATTCTCAACGCCGATACCGGTGACTCTCTTCTGGAAGTATTGCATATGACCACCCACCAGTTTTACGCCGTCGCCGCTGCTTCTCTCCTTACAAATACGCCCTTTTAAGCTCCATCAATTACATGGTCAAATACTTCTCGCCGCCGTTTTGGCTCGCCTTTCTCATGCTAGGGTCCGGAGTGACCCTTATGATCATGTCCGCTTCCCAAAATTACACCACAGTACTCCTACGTCTTTTAATGGGCGCATTCGAAGCAGGTACACCACCAGTAGCGTGTCAGAAAAATTGCATTCATGCATCTATACTAGGGCTTGTGCCTGGCATGGTCTACTTCTCCACGTTGTACGGTCGTGCCTTCTCCACCCTCGTCCTGCTTCCTATTTCTGTCTTTCCCTTCCTACAGTTGGTATCACCATTCTATTCATATTGCATTGATATTGGAATCTGCACCTCTCGGAGCCGTATTCGGTGGAAGTATTGCATACAGGGTCAGGAGTTTGAATGTCGTTTGAGGTCTAGAGGACTGGCATGGGTATTCCTTATTGAAGGCACGCCATTATACTTCCTGGCAATCCTCGTACACTTCTTCTTTCCTAATTCCCAATGCAATATGGCTCTGCAATGAAGATCGCACTCTCGCCATCCGCCGCATGAAACAAGAGCCCGCCAAGTCTTTGGCGCATGACAAGATAACCTGGGATGGTGTCAAGTCGAGCAAATAACGCGTTTCGAACCCAGGCCCGTAATCCTCTCCGCCCTTTTGCCCAAATTCTGGCTTTCAAACATTTGTCGGATTTGTCTGCCCTCGTATCCTGTCTTTGAGTCAGCATTGTTTGCCCGAAATAGTCCTCCTGCCGCCATTCTTCCGTTTTCCCTCCGTGGTTAATGGAGAGCAGTCAACCGTAACCGTATGGTAATTTCGCGCACCGCTCTTTTACGCTTAAACGGCGCAATCCTCCTCCTTGGCATTGCCGTGCTTCGGCCGGGTCCAAGCTTGAACACTTGCTTGAACCAAATCGACCAGGGAACGTCGGCAAGCTGGGAGACGAAGTCAACGTTCAGCCTCAGTTGTAAATCCAATTTATCTTCCGCGCCAGGGAAGAGCTTTTCTTTTTCGCAAAGACCGCTTTTCTCCCATCTCAAGTAGCTCGTATAAGTATGCTCCGTTGAAAAACACGTTCACTGACTTGCAAATATATTCAGCTGTTGAGGTGTAAGTCATCTAGGCCTATCCTTTTTGACAGTTGGAACAGTGCTACTAGCCCCTTAAACCTGTTATCCGCCCCGATAATCTGTTCGCTTGAAGTGATGAACGCCCGGGCTCCCACCAGGACTCCTACAGAAATTAGTGCGACCGTCACCAACGGAAACTCTGACTCCGACCACGTTAGCGGATACTCATTAGCAAACAAACTTCTCCGCAATATCTTCTACTCTGACCGCGAAGCAAGTAGCTTGGACCTCATGGTCAGTGCAATATAGGTCTCGGGGAAGTGGTAAGCTCGAGTCGCGGACATTACCTCGCTCAGTTTACCCGATAACACAAACATCTAATGCGAAGGGCCCACAATCAATCCATGTGCAACATGGTCATCTTGGATTTCCGGCGCTCCATTGCGATGCACTGAGCAGTGGGCCGTGTTCACCCGAACTATTTCGTCTACCGAGATGGAATTCTAGAGAAGTACGGCTCCGTTTTTCTCATGTTTACGAACGGAGATTTGAATGTGCCTATGTCACGGACATCAAGCTCAATAGTATGTGTGAAGCCCCCATCCAAGTGTTGGTGCCCATACACATTCCAATGCAGATATAAAGTGGATGACTCACTTCATTTTTCAAGTCGAAATGGCTTTTTCCTTCTCTACTCGGCTCACTCTCTCTCCTTCTCGCCAACACTCGTGCCAAACGACAAGGAACTATTGGACCTATAGGAGATCTCATCATCTCCGGTAGAAACGTCAATCCCGACGGCTTTGAACGTGTCGCTGTATTAGCAAACTCGTAGATAGACGGCACACTCATTAGAGGAAACAAGGTTGACCTCTCAAATGTAATTGTCCATCTTATCCCTTTCGATGGACCTTTCATCCATCTATGATTCGCAGGAAAATTATCGAAGTCGACGGTGTAAACCATGCTCCATACACTATGGATGAAATCCAGATCTTTTCTGCTTTGCTCTTTGGTCTCTTTAACACGAACACTCGCTAACACGGCTTCTACCCTTTTATTTCAGGCCGAAGATACTCGTTTGTTGTCCATTTCTACTTGTTCAAAATTTCGTATAATTACTGATATGTGTCCTCAGTTGAACGCGGACCAAAAGATTGGTAACCACCGTACGTCGATTTTGTCCCATCATCACAAAACACACTTACAGCGACACTTTAAGAGATCTGCGCCAATCCCGATGTTGGTACACTAGGATACAAGGTGGTATCAATTCCGTCATCCTCCAGGTACACTGACACCGATAATGTGGAACCCGAAACAGTGTCTTTCACGGACGCATTGAAAATGAAAGAGCCGACTTGGTGGTACATCTTTCTAACATTGTCTCTGATTCTCACTCAGACCGATGACCGTCCTGAAAGCCTCTTGAAAATCCCGGAGCTGTAAGCTCAATGTACCTTAACTGATAGTTGTTCATAGCCTAAACCTTCTATAGCCCAGATCCCCTAAGTCGGGGGTGTTGACTTAGTGCTTAAGCTAGCCTTCGCCTTTGTGCGCCGTCCCTTCCGTTATCTCTACTTTCTTTGACTTATGGGCACACAGGCAATATCTGGAACGTTCACAGTCAACGACGCACCATTTGTTGCCCCAATAACTCCAGTTCTCTTATAAACTTTGAGCGGTGTGCAAAATGCTGATAACCTCCTTCCCGAGGCCTCTGTCTACTCTCTCCCGGTAAACTCTACGATCGAAATTTCTATGCCAGGTGGTGGAAAAGTCCTTCCTTTACCATATGATCGCTGCATTTTGTAATTCTCATCTTTATGAATTCTAGCATCCTTACATGGTGTACGTTCTTGTTCGAATAATCTTGTCTTCACAGTCTCATGAGTTGTTATTATCAGCACACGTTCGATGTCACCCAAAGTGCTGGTAGTATCGTGTACAACTACGAGAATCTTGTGAGACGAGATGCCGTCAATATCGGTAACGCGGGTGATAATGCTACGATCCGGTTGAAGACCGATAACCCTGGACCATGGTTCCTTCACTGGTCGGTTGTCCTCTGACTTATCACTTCAATGTGATAATATGCTAACCGGTAACGCCTCTCTATAGCCACATCGATTGGCACTTGGAGGCGTGCGTGATCTTCGTGACTTGCTTGGTTACTTTGCTAATGACTCCTCTGGGAGCGGATTCGCCGTTGTTTCCGCAGAAGCTGTAGAGAGCTGGAACTCCACTGTTGACCCACCGGTATGTCCGACTCGTGATTCTGCCTTAGGGCGAGCATAATTCTGACTTCCCAACCCTGTAGATCAACGGGATCAGCTCTGCACAACGTACAATGATACGCCGGATGAAGATCTCCAAGACGCTTCTGCTGCCGGGGTTAATCCTTATTTAAATTTTTTGACTTTATAGGTTTTCTTTTATTCCACGGTTCTTATCAAACACCATCGCTTGATCTAATATGATTACGTATTCCTCGTTTCCTCCCGGAAAGCAGGTGGCTTATTTTACGACTGAAGAGATGGATTAGTTCCTCGTGAGAATAGTTAAACCTTGAGCAACCGTCGACCGAGTTTTGACTACAAGGCTATGTGATACGCATGAATCAACGGCATAACCTTTCAATATTTCAATATTTAACAGCTTCTAGAATGCGCCTTTTTCGCTTTCAGGCTTTAGCACTTACGGTCGGTACGCTGGTTTCACTGATGGCTAATTCGCGCAAGAGATACGGCTCTAACTTAGCAGTTGTCAGTCACATTGTTACACATTTTTCCAATGCTTTGCCAACTCATCGCACGGAGGTATCCACAAACGCATTGCTGTTGTCCATAGTAGGTTCGATCCTACTCGGAGTCTCGGGCATCTTCCTGGGCGCCTATCAAATGTTCCTCGCCGCCAATCGGTTTCACTGAGAGTCATGCTAGCGCGCCAAGAATTTGAATACGAACGGTTGGTGGACTACTTTATTCAACTTAAGTGCCAGCGTAAGCCTCCCTGGTTTTGAACCCTCCGGTAGTGGGGTCCGTGATGTTAACGGAACGTATTGCATTGGTTAGACACGTCGGAAACACGAGGTAGTTCTTCTTTCATGGCTCTCGTTCTTCGCAGAAGCCATGAAGCCACAATTTTGTGGCTGATGAAAGGGTCCCTGATGGATGAGCCTGGCATAGAGAACGTCTAGCTGCCGTACTGATGTCACATACCCACGCTGGTATTGCCCTTGATCTTCTCGGAGCTGCCGGAACACGTTCCCTACAGCCACTACTAACAACATAACGCTGTCATGGCCTGTCTGGCTCTCTTCAAATCCTTCTCGTTGTCCCAAGATTCGTCACGTTCTAGTTATGTTCGATACTTCCTCTATCTCCGGCCATATCACCCTCGAATCTGCGGGGCTCATCGCTCTCGCGGACCTCTCCACTGTCGCAGTAAGGACGGCTCTGACGGGAACGGCGTCTTACCTTGATGTCCTTGTCCTTACGCCAGGCATGCATCAGCAGCAGTCCGCCGTCAAAATCAATGACGGCGAATTGCCAAACACCGGCTCGATGACAAACGGATACGTTTTTCGGGTTGAGAATCCTGCTACCGTCAGCTACCTGCGACACATCGGGCGTACTGGCAAACTTGTCACCGCCCGAGTATCTACAAAACCTTCCCGCGATTGCGATCCATTCACAAACCCTTTCTGCGACAATGATCTATCTCCACAAAATAGCCCTTTCTTCGTGGCAGGGGTTCGCGCGACTCTACTGTACCTCATGTGCCCGATACTCACTATCATCGTCTTTGCGCTTCTATGCATTATCAGAGATTGGTGGGCAGTTACGGTATTGGGGATGCTGGTATTGGCTAGATTTATCAATGTGGTCGTCATTAAGCGGAGAAGTCAGGAAGGATGGAAGGGCAAGAAAGAATCTGGGAATGGTGACCTCCTCATACTGCTGAGTCAGGATCGGTGGGTGCGCCTGCAGGGGACGATAAATGATCTCAAAGCTGTGACAGCGGGTCATTGGTTGCGGGGTCAGACTTCAGAAGAGAGCTTTGCCGTAGGGTTTGCTACATTGTTGGTCTATGCGTCCGCCGCTCTTGCTGGAAATGCATCGACAGTGGGAAGCCTGCACATTGCCTGCTTGTTGCTTTGTTCTGCTGCTCTACTGAGCTTGTGCAACTCTTCGACACAATGTTTGCAAATGTTCGGTCGTATTGTGCAGAGGGAGGGAGATCGGAAGGACTATGCTCAAAGGTTGGACATGGTCAAGGACCTCATTTGTCAAAGTGGGAAGAGCGACTGGGCCATTGGAATGGGGCTGATCAAGCCTGCTGAAGCGGCATTTGTTCTTGAGCAATCCCAATTCGAGTACTCAGACGAAACTAAGTGCCTAGATGGAAGTGTTGGCACTGTAAGCTTGGATCGGCCTTAGCCTTTCAAGCATACTTGCCAATAAACTTTGTAATAATGTATATTCAAGTTCATAATATTCCAATAGCTATCAAAACACAGCGGATTTCATACAGCATCCAGCAATACGGAGACGAGCGCTAAAAATTCGACATATTTGGTGTCCGGGAAATACCGAGAATCGGATTCACTTCAAAAACGGCATTCGCGCCCCTTGATACCGAACCACAATGATACAGCTGTACTTACATCGACAGCGGCGATGATGCAGCGCCAGCTATCTGGAACACAGCCAGCTGCTGCATCTCCTGGAATTCCCAATGCGCTGTGGTCTTGCCCAAGGGACTAAAATCCGAGTACATTAAGGCAAGGAAACGGTACGTCGTCACGAACTCCAGTAAATCCTCAATTGTTCTAACTCTAATGTATAGTTGGTGCTTCCTGCATGAATGTCCCACCTTCAATTGAGAGTTCTGAATACGTTCGTTGGATCCTGGTTTAAGGACATGCCGTCCTACAGGTCTGCTATTGGCAAATCCGAGGCTTGCCGTAGTCCTGTGGGTAGCTGTGGACTCTTAGACGTCAGAATACAAAATTCATGGATGGTAACTCCCGTTTCTTGTGTTTAAAACTAGGTAATAACTTTCTGAATGCTCCAGAAGATCATTTCTCGCTCAGCGCTGCTCTTTAATACCGTCTTCGAAGGCCGTCATGCAATGTCCAGTTTAAGGAGGTGACTATATGCTGCCATAACAGACGTCTATGCATAGTCATTCAGTTCTGTAAGTCTGATAACCTCATTCGACCCTAGGTCATTCGATGAAGCCTACTTTGCCAATTGAAGCTTGTGCAGGCCGACACGCGGTGTCTGAGGCTAGAGGACGGTATACATTGTGCCTCTCCTTGAAGAACTGATCAAAAATCTCCTTTGACGGCAGCTGGCGGTCCTTGTAGGTTTATCCTTGCTGGGATAGACGATTCTCATTCAGCGAATTTTCAGCAGGGATGTCTTCAACATCTGAAGGCGTCAATATCCCATGAGAAGAGCATGCTTACTGGATGTCGAACTTCGTACACAAGCTGGTGTACCACTTGACGGCATGACTATTCAATATCTTGCAGATTCTTGAACACGCGTTTTTCGGACTTGCAGACTTCCGAAGATGAATATGAGGCGCCAGTTTCATTGATGCCGACACACGCACAAGATACAGTGTCAAAACTCACCATCAATGGCATTACGCTACTTCACCTCATCAAGAAAAGGAGACACACGGCTGCTCTTCACAGAAGTCTTGACATACGGCTCAATTCTACGGCGCCCTGATCGTTTACTATACACCACGATGCGGGCACCTGACCAACCAGCCTCATAGCCAATCTGTTCTACTGCAGGATGATACTTTCAACATCAGCACACATCCAAATACGAACGATTGGTGGAGGATCCTCACGTCGATCGTTCTTCCAACTTACCACCGGCGGAGGCCTTGGTTCTCTTTGAGCGTTCCACCGATGGCATCTGACGATAACCAGCTGCACGGAGGGTTAGCCTTGGGGAAAGTCAACCATGATTAATTAGCTGGCCGCTTCGTCAGTATGAGGACCCTATTTTTTTTCGTGATTCCGTTTCGTTCGGCGGCCGATAGAAGCATTTGTGATGAACGAACACATACCACTGTCGACATTACCCTTACCTTCCCGGCGCAGCCGGTACACGTTCACTACACCCATCGTGGTCAGCGTACACACTATTTTACTCGGCCTTGTTCCCCTTTGTTTCCCCGCCCTCGTTAGCTTCCGCTCATGTCCAGAAATTCCTTGTTCTCAAACCGTGTTACCTTTGAAGCCGGGGGACTCATCGCCCTCGCAGATCTTTCTACTGTCGCGATGAGGACAGCCCTGACGAAGACGGCTTCCTGGCTTGACGTCCTTGTCCTTGCACCAGGGATGCATCAACAGCAATCCGCCGACGAAGTCAATCGCGGCGAAACACCGACAACGGGCGCGATGATTAATGGTTATGTCTTCCGTGTCGAGAATCCCGCTACCGTCAGATACCTCCAAAGCATTGGGCGCACTGGGCACCTCGTAACCGCCAAAGTATCCCTGGGCACATCTCTCGACGATAGTATATCCGGACCCAATCGCCGAATCTAGTCCTTCAAAGTCGCTGGGATTCTCGCGGCTCTGCTCTACCTCCTGTGCCCGATATTGACAATCACCATGTTCGCGCTTTTGGGTGCTATCGAGGACTGGTGGGGATTTGGGGTCGTGTGGATGCTTGTGTTGGCTAGATTGATTAATGTGATCGTCATTAAGAAGAGAAGCCAGATGGGATGGAAGGGCGTTCATGAGGACGGTGAGGGTGACCTCCTCATCCTGTTGAGTCGGGATCGCTGGGTACGCTTGCAGGGGTCGGTGGACGATCTCAAGGCTGTTACGGTGGGCCAGTGGTTGGGAGAGATGTCTGACAAAGAGAGCTTTGCCGTCGCGTTCGCGACGCTGTTGGTTTACTTGTCTGCCGCTGTTGCTGGTAATGCATCGAAGGTAGGGAGCTTGCTCATCGCAGGCTTACTGCTGTGCTCCGTCGGTCTCTTAGGCCTATGCAACTCCGGGACACAGTGCTTGCAAATGTACGATCGCGTTGTGCGTACGGAAGGAGGAGAGCCGAAGAAGTATGGGCGGAGGTTGGATATGGTTGAGTACCTAATTGCTGAGACCAAAAGCGAGGACTGGGCCATTCGCATGGGGCTCTTCGTTCCGAAGGGAGTCCCTTCCGAAAAAGCGGTTACTCTTTGATATATGTGGGTTTATCTTATTATCTGAGCTTCAAGTGAAATCTAAGTTCTTAGATGTCAGACCGGCAGTGTTGATTTTGATGCCTTTTTACTTCCACCCGCTCCAGTTTTTCTTGTAAAAACAAGAGATTTCTATGCAACATCTAATATCGCAATGAAGGATCCCGTTTACACGTCGTCGTGCGACTACCAATAAATGAATGTCAGTCATACTATCGCCTGCAAATATGACGAGTATCATACATGGCTGCTCGGAAACATGACAGCGCTCAATATAGATGTCATCACTATCACAGAGGTGACGGACTTGTATACCATCTCTTTTCCCTGAAATGCTTTAAAACCTTCAACTCGACATCTGGAAGGGTGACCGTATGGGCAGCAGCCGCCAGTCCGTACCGTCGAGGCATGTTCACTACTATTGCCGAATCTGTGACGGTCTCCGTGCGGATGCCTATAAAGCAAGGCAACGGTGGAACAAACTCATGACTAGTACTGGGATTCGGGATATTGACACTATTACCTCCCATGCATACCTCAAGGTACGCCCTTCCTTTCCCCTCACAATATCATTGAACTGTCTGCGTTAAGACCGACAGTGAATAAAAAAAGTGAACCATCGCTTTGTACGGTCATGGAATGTACCCGAAGCCTCAAGGTGTCTTACCTTCGTTCAATGAAGTCCAGACGCCTGAACATTCTATCCATCAGCTGTCGGATTTGTGACTGCATATTCATTTCTTGATGGTAGCCTTACCCTCCAAGAACAATTGAAGGGCGCTAATGTAAATGACGACGTAGCATGCGGTTAGTACCGTCACATCGTGTCAGTGCTTTATTAACTTGTCCGATAGAGGTACGGACGCACTATTGCTATTCACGGCAACCGTGAAACTGAAATCCATGTTATACGCTCTGATGGAACCTCATGCACACCATCGTAATCTAAAGACCGCCGCCTAACCAATAGTCCTTACAGCCCTGTCGAGGAACGATTCTTTCGGTGCACACGCTCTATCAACACGAACAGGTGACGAAGGTCGATAGTTACCGTGGGCTCCTTCGTTCAACTTAACTCCCAATGGCACCTGTGCCACTAGAAGAGCACGCTGAGGATTAATTGGGTGCCAAGGAATAGGTCGGACCCCTAACAAACCTGAGGCCTTCATTCTTTCATCAATCTTCTGGGCTGCAGAACCCACGAATCTGTGGTTGATGGAAAAGCCACTAATAAACGAGCCAGACAGGAGAAGCGGCGTTGCAATGTTCAGCAATGTCACATAAACTTACTGGTTAGCGGTTTCCCGGAGTCTGCCGGTCCACGTTCCTTGGAGTCGTCATCGACAATATAACACCATAAAGAGCCGCGATCCTGCTCGATCCAAGTCCTTCTCATCCTCCCAGCATTCGTCCGGACCTCATCGTGTTCAATAAATCCCTCTAACTCCGGCCATCTCAGCCTCGAATCTACGGGGCTCATCGCTCTAGCTGATCTCTTCACCATCGCAGTGAGGACGGCTCTGACGGGGACGGCATCCTGGCTTGACATCCTTGTCCTTGCCCCAGGCATGCATCAACAACAATCTGCCGATGAGGTTAATCGCGGGGAATTTCCACAAGACTGGTTCACTGACGAACGGATATGTTTTCCGTGTGGAGAATCCTGCTACCGTCAGCTACTTACAGCGTATCGGCCAACTTTGTTCGCGGGGGAGCCGATGGGGAGTCTGCTCATTGTGTGTTTGCTTCTTTTCTCTGTCGTTCTATTGGCCCCTTGCAACTTTATCACACAACGTCTGCAAATGTACGATTGCATTGTGCGGGAAGAAAGAGGAGCGAGGAGGCCTCATGGTCGGAGGTTGACGATGGTCGAGGAGCTCATTAAGGAGGAAGAGGAGTGCTTGCAGGGTGGCCTGCAATGGGGCAGGATGATCACAAAAGCGAGCTGGGTGAATGGGCCATTCAAATGAGACTCATTGAACCTGGTGAACGACAGGCTATTCTTGGAAAGTCCGTGTCGTCGTCTGATCCTTCCATGGGACCGCAAGCTTCCACTATCTTTCTCTGCCGATGTCTAGATGCTTTTATTCAAACATCTTTTGACAGTCATCGGCTACAGCCATTATTCTTGACATATTCAATTGTCGTCATGAAACTCGATGATCGACATAGGCATGACGCGCCATTTCGACTCATTCTAATACATGCAAAATCATACCGCTTTCAATTTGTGAGGACTATCTGAGGGATCTATATAATATGCTAACTCATCGGGCAGACCAGCATTGTACACCATTGCTATGCCCTTGCACTGAAATAGAGTTCGATGCACATCTTCACAACGTAAAGCTAGCGCTTCTTCGCAGTGAAAGATGGAGATTTTAGTAATACCGAAACACGAGGAACCGGAGAGTCTCTACCATCGTTGTTCTTTCCATAAGGCCCCAACTTGACGCCAATGGTTAGGTGCCCTACAACTTATGTGAGGTGACTAGTCTTCCGTGATTGTTCATAGACTCGTGACGGATATTTGAAGCACTAACGAACTGGGAGAACGGAAAGAAGAACTCACCCCGAACTCGAAATCGAGTTACGATTGCAGGTTCCCTCCTCTGAGTCAGCCGGTGGCAACACATCTACACATCTGACCCACCTTCATGCATCAATGTAAACTGTAGTGATACGCGGCGAAACGATACAGCTTCTACGACTTTCATCTACTGCCATCAGGCCTCGTTCCCTTCCTCATATCTCCCAGACTATTTCACATTCCACCCATGTTCAGCAAGTTATCCATCTCCCGTCACCACATCACACTCGAAGCCGCCGGCCTCGTCGCCCTCGTAGATATCTCAATCGTCACCATGAGGACAACTCTAACGGCGACGGCCTCCCCCCTCGATGTCCTCCCCTCGCACCCGGCATGCATTAACAGCAATCTGCTGAAGAAGTCAACCACGGAGAATTCTCGACGACTGGTTCGATAACCAAAGCATAACGTCTTCCGTGTGGAGAATCCTGCCACTGTTAGCTACCTGCAGCGCATCGATCGCACCGGCCACTTCGTCACTGCCAGGGTATCCATGAACCCCAACCCCAACCCCAACCGCCTCGTCCAATCCTTCTACGTTGCTGGGGTCCCAGCGACACTGCTATACCTCCTCGGTCAGATCCTGGCGATCGTTGTGCTCGCATTACTTGCGGCTATACAGGACTGGTAGGGATTCTGGGTGCTGAGAATCGATAGCAGCCAGAACGCTCAATGTGATCGCGATCAGGCGGAGGAGCAAGGACTCGGAAGTGTGGAAGGGCGCTCCAGAGGAGGGCGGGGGCGATCTCCTCATTCTTCCAACTCAGGATTGCTGGGTATACTTACGGGGATCCATGCACTATATCAAGACCGTGACGGTGGAAGAAAGGCTCCGAGATCAGGGTACAGCGGAGTTTTTTTCGTCGCTCTCCCAACGCTGCTGGTCTATGCGGTTGCTGCCCACAGTACCAGTAAAATCGGATTCAATGTCACATCATTTCGACAGAATCTCATAAATACCATCGTAATGTGGAGACTGCTGCCTAATATTCGTCGCAGCTAATCTGCCTCGTCGAGGGATAGCTCCGGCACCCATGCACTATCAACTTCACAAGCAGGTAGTGGAGGGTCATAGACTCCTTCGTTCGACTTGATGCCCGTTCTCTGCCAATAACACCTGTGCCACTAGAAGACCCACGCTATCGGTGAATTGGGTGCTGATGAAAAGGTTGGGCACCTAACAAACATGGGGTGGTCATTCTGTTGTGGAACTTCTCGGGTGCTGCAAAAGCCACGGACTTCCTGGGCTGATGGAAGTGTCATCAATAGATGTGCCAGGCAGGGAAAACGGTGCTGCAACGTTGGACCCGTGTGGCTAAGTTATGTAGAGAGAATGCCAGATGGCTAGCGGTAGTCGCGGTGTGAGGCTACGAATAACGGAAAAGCATGGTACCCTGTTCTAATCGTGCACGTGATCACCCAGGAACACCCAGTGCTCCAATGAGTGGCAATTTGATTAGCAGTTTGAAGTCCCCCAAGTCCGCCGCCACGTTCCCTGTGGCTATCACCAACAATATAGCACCGTCAAAAGCTACGATATTGCTCGATTCAAATCCTTCTCACCTTCCCAGCTCTCGAGATTTTTCCATGTTCGATACTTCCTCTATCTCAGGTCATATCAGCCTCGAATCTGCGGGGCTCGTCG